>CM062818.1:152332114-152974614 GCA_031772625.1 Pinus tabuliformis | reverse complement strand
ACTACATGCTTATGTATAGACGGACGGACAACTTGGAAGTAATTGGCTACTCAGATTCTGACTTTGCTGGATGTGTTGATTCACCCAAATCAACATCAGGATACATTTTTATGATGGCCGGTGGAGCTGTATCATGGAGGAGTGCCAAGCAGACCTTGATTGCCACTTCCACTATGGAAGCCGAGTTCATCTCCTGTTTTGAGGCTACTTTACATGGTGTATGGCTTAGAAATTTCATTTCTGGGCTTAGAATTATGGATTCTATATCTAAGCCGTTGAAAATATATTGTGATAATTCAGCTGTTGTTTTTATGGCTAAAAACAATAAAAGTGGGAGTCGAAATAAACACATCGACATTAAGTATTTAGCTATAAGGGAATGTGTTAAAGAAAAGAAAGTGGTCATTGAGCACGTCAGCACTGAGTTAATGATCGTTGATC
Organism: Pinus tabuliformis; assembly: GCA_031772625.1. Taxonomy (NCBI): domain Eukaryota; kingdom Viridiplantae; phylum Streptophyta; class Pinopsida; order Pinales; family Pinaceae; genus Pinus; species Pinus tabuliformis. The sequence goes on along the minus strand of CM062818.1, from coordinate 152,974,173 downwards.
CTTTGACTTGGTTCCATTATGTAGTTTCTCATTGTATGGACAATGTTATGTTAATGAAATTCTTAATTATTGTGATGTTTTTTCTCATATTTATGTGCACTTTAAGTTGATTTGAGAAAATTCATTTAAGAAGGACCAAGAATAAACATAAGGTTTATTCATTAAGAAATTGTTGCCACATAAATTATAATAAGAATAAATACATAGTAATACATGGAAGATAATACTCGTCATTAGAGGACTTATCGTCATGATTCATGTATCTATTACTTAATACAGATTATCAATGGTTTTTAAGTTGAGACATTAAGTTTGAAAGTATGGACCAAGTGGGAGAATGTTAAGCTCCATTAATTTTTGCACAATTGCTGCCTACAATTATGGAATTTAAATTGCAGTCTTTCCTTAACTTATGGAAACCAACTGCAGTAGTTTCCTTAAGTTAAGAAAATCAACTGCAATTACTAAATTTATAATTGGGAGCTACTAAAGTGGTCCATCACTTTGATTCGAGTTCTCTGCCTTGATTTGTGGGACATCTAACACATAGCTATTAGAAGCTTGATGGAAGCTTAGCTATATGATCATCTGTTTGGTCCCCAAGCTCATATCTCAATCCCCTTCAGTTTTTCACACCATCTAGCTGAGATAGCAGAGCTTGGAAGTGCCTTCAGATTTACTGCATTCTTTTCTTTTTGCTTGGGCAGCTGGAGCGTGGTTTTTTTCAGAAAGAAGTTGCATCAAGAGTTTCACCAATGGCTGGAGGTAATTCGTATCCCTGGGCATTAAGTTTCAACGATTCTTTTCAGTTCTTTCCGCATGCAGAATCGATGTTTTAAATTATCTAACAGAGGAAACACATTACATTTTGTTTATGAAATTGTTCTTAGGGCCGGCTATTTCTAGAGGTTTTTTTTCACTTATTCCAATGTACTTTGCATTGAGTTTGAGAGCAAAATATTTGTGCAGAAGGTTCATTTGGTTGTCACAATTTTGTTAGGTTAAAAATGCGGCGGTGAAAATCTTGGGAAGTCGTTGACTGGTTGTCATAATTTTGATAGGTTGAAAATGCGGCGGGGAAAATCTTTGGTGATCGCTTTACTTTAGAATTATTAATGCTGATATGAATATAGTATTGATTGTGTGTTTGTTTGTGATGTAAGTTTGTAGTATGTTATTATATTATAAAAAAATCAAATCAGATAGAATTACAAAGAATAGATTAACTATTTAATAGATTAATGTGATTTATCTTTTTCGCAAGGTATTAGTCACAAGTAATTTTTATTAAGTTAAGCTGGTGTGATCCATCGAGGTCGTCAGTACAGGTGACAAATTAACAGAGCGAAGATTAATGTTTATTAATAGTAAGAGCTAGAGTCACGGAGCTAGAAGAGTGAGAGAATTTGCAGCCGCAGCTTGTAGAGCAGTGTGAGGAAGTCGAAAGTATTTTTTCGCCGTCGAGCCATAATTTCGAGTCAGCGCTCCATTTCAAAGTCCCCATCGTCGACGAGAAAGACGCGTAACCCATTGTTACCTTAGCAAAGTAATGAAAATCGGCATATTGTTTTCAAAAGCGAAGTCAAAGGTTTAAGAGTCACGTTGGGTTGATTTTCAAAGTTATATTAAAATTTCTTTTTCAATACGGTGGCAACCCTTTGTGTTTATTGGAAAAGAGTTTTGATTACTAAAGGGGCGTGCAAAAAGGTAAATGGCTTTATAAATATAAAAGGAGTTTCGAAAAGGTGTTTAAAAGTTTCTTGAAAAAAGTTTTTTTAATAAAAGATTATGATTTTTTTTCGTGGACATAGTGGTGTTTTGAAAGGATTTTTGTTAGGCGCAAAGAATCAGAAAAAAAGTGCAAGGTACAAAAGGTTTTTTTTGTGAAAGCCTATGAAATATTGGTGCTTCAAAAAATTTTGTGGAAGATTTTTAAAGTGATTTTTTTATTGAAAGAGAATTAAAAGAAAAAATTATTGAGAAAATGACGATTGGGCTTTGAAAAAGTTTGTTTTCACGCAAAATTTGAAGCATGATAATTTTTTGGGTGAAGATTGTGTCTTACGGGATGTATATTGAAAATAATTTTTTTTTTCGAGAGCGATATGGAAGATAGCTGCATGCAATCAGCAAAGTAACTATAAGAAAAGAAGTGACAACAGTCATGGGTTGCAAAACGCGATTGAAGAAGACCTAAGAAAATGAATCGAAAAGAAGAGACAAAGATTGTTTCCCTGGTTAGAAAGGTTCAGGTCATAGCCGATGAACTGAGAAGTCTAGCAGAAGAAGAAGAAGAAATCAATGGTGATTGGTGTAGCTTTGATCTGCTACCACCTCCTATGTTTACAGATAAATATTTTCATCATTGGGCTATCAAGATATTAACTATTCTTAGAGCTAAAGAGTTAATTGAGTATGAGTCTAATAACCCATGTGATGAAGTATGCGATGCTTTAGCATTGAATTTTATAAAACAAGCATTGGATGAAAAGTGTTTGTGCAAGATAGCAAAGGTTAAAACTTCCAAGGAAGCATGAAAGTTTTTGGAAGCAGAGTTTGGTGCCAGGGGAGTGACATGCAACATCAAGTTATGTCACAAGTAAAGAAGTCAACCGCAGATCTGAGAGTAGACGAGAAAGACTTTGAAAGGAAAACAAAGCCTAGAGAATCCCACTCAAAAGTGGATGATGGTTGTCAAAACCATAAAATTGAAACCCATTATGCAAGCATGCATATGGATGAAGAATATGCAACCAAGACTGCAAAGGGAGAAGCGAGAGCCTCTTTGTGTGAAATAGAGCAAGAGAAAACAAATGCTCAAGGACTCCACTATAACGTGGATGATACAGATGATGGTGAATCCCACTGTGACGTGACACATGCGGATGATGACTGAAAAGTTATATGTGAATTGGTGAATTCAGCTGTAGCTGATGGATTTGGGAAGTTGAAATTGTCAATGAAATTGACAATGAGCACATGCATGCTCGAATATTCCACCATAGTATGGATGAACATTATGTTGATGATATGTGTGGTTTATTTTTTGAAACAAAGATTAATTGTGCCAATACGGTAAGCGCAATATTTGATAAACATTGAAGGTTGAAGTTGCCATTATAGTAGTGTTACACTAAAATTTGTCACCATGACTATTTGCAGTTAGTATGGCTCCATCAACTGTCATACTATCCTCCTTGGCAAGCCTCATACCTCTGCTCTCCATGACAAACTCCAAGAAAGAGAGAAAGTCATTAAAAATCTATATATCTCTGGGTACGCAGTTTCTCTTAGCCTTACCTATGTGTATGCACTCCAAGTTCACAATACCTGCGTACTTGTACGCTCTGTATGTAAAGCAATGGGTGCGTACTCCTGTAAAGGTCAAAAGGCGCAAGTTTCACTCCAAAAAAGTTACTTTTGGTCATTTCTAGAGTATTCTAGAAGCTTGTTTGACATGTATGAAGCGCCTCCAGATGGTTCATGTATCCCTACCAAAGAGGAACTTATCCCATCAAGAGGGGAGCTAACCCATCCAAAGAGGGGATTATCCCATTGATGGTGGACCTGATTAACTTCCTCTTGAGCACTATAAATACAGGCATTGGGCCAGAAGGAGGAGAGGTTGAAAGCTGAACATTCCTAAGGGTAGATGCTGCTGGAATTAGGACTCCCTTGTAAAGCTTGAGAGGAGAGATTCCCATCCTTTCCTAGCCTTATTTGAGAGTGGGTGAGCTGATCAAAGTAAAGGAAAACTCTTGTTGGACCCTAGGAGAGACTTGCACAACACCAAGGCTCAGGTTGTAATGGTTCCTTTTGTTACCTTTTAATGCAAATAAACTTATTTTTCTCAACAGATTGTTATTAATGGTTTGTTTCATATACTCCTTGGTCTGTATGATGGATATGTATTGTTTTATGAGTTTATCAGGTGCTATTTAATCTTTTGGCTTGTTAGTGAATGCAGGTTTCGAAGAGAAGGAGGAGCTCATCCGGATCGGCGAGGCTGGACTACTACAAAGCGTTGGACTAAAGGTATGTTAAAGATCCCCTGATTACTTGTATTTACAATGCATGTTTAGAGAAAGGTAGGATTTATTTGTCTTGTTTGTCACTAGAAAGCTTTTGCTTCTGGGGAGGTCGGTTGTGTCCGCACTAACGACTCTTTCCGCATGACAAGTAGCAAGATATGACGCAGTTGGAACTGCTCATGAAACAATATGTCATCTAGCAGCAACTGATGATAAAGAACAGGATAAAGTGATTGAAGAGTTTTTTATGAAAATATCCACTAACAACATAACAATGGAAGACAACCTCCATGCATTTGAAAAGAAGGAAGAGGTAGAGAAGGAAGCTCTCACTGAAGAGAGTCATATTAAAGATGTATTTAACATTGTTTTTGAATATGCAGGTGTTCAGAATAGCATGGGAAAAGAAGGTGAAAGCAATGTTGTGAATAAGTTTGATGCAGACTTGAAGCTCATTGAAGAATGGATTCAAAAACCAATAGAACAAATTGAAGCAACTCTTAAAACAACAATTGGAATAAAGGAATTGAATGAAATGGTGAATGATGATCTTGAGTGTGCAAAATACAGGAAAAAAATAGTAGTACTTGATAATGAAAGTGAAAAGAATGATATGGATGTTTCTAAAGACAAAGATGAATGCATTGAAACCATTTTTCAACAATGGAGTCAAGAAGAGATAAGATTTTGCTATCAAGAAATATGGCAAAAAGAAAATCAGGAATATGGAGTGCAAGAAGCAAAGCAAAGAAGACAGTTTGCAGATGTAATGTAATGGAAACAATCCATAGTTGAATGAATATTTCAAGCGAAAGTTGTAGAAGACATGATCCAATTGTTTTTTAGAACAAGTTCAAGACAAGTCAAAGAAAAATTGTGGTAGCAACAAGTGAATAAAGCCTACAGCAAGAAAGTTCAACAAAGAATGAAGCAATTTTGAGGATATAGAATCTGGAAGTAGAGAAAAAGAAAATGAAAAATTGTAAAATTCTTGAGTCATTGTAAGCCTAGCTGAGACATAGAACAACAAGCATGTTTATGTGATAGTGAAGTCATGTTGAGTTATGTTGAGTCATATGGTCGTAATTAAGGGGGAGTGCTAGAAATAATAATTACTTCTGAAATCTTATGTCTTTTCCTAAGCTTTGATACCAATTTGTTGGAAAGGTGGAGGAGACAAAGCATGAATTATTCACACATAAAACACAAGTTGCTTTTCTTCTATTGATCACACAAAACATGATACTTACAATGAACTCGGTGAAGGGTATTTATCCTTTTCCAACTAACTACTTACCTAAAATACCTTGACATGCAACCACACACTCAAAGTCGTCTATTACTTAACTCGACTTGACCCAACACTCAAACACTCAGTCACTCAATCACTCAATTCACTGACTCTCTATGTTTAGCTTACCCCACATGCAGGAGTAATTAGTATTTCTAACAAGTTTGTGGTGTGAGTTGTAGTGTGTGATTATATTATGTAAAAATCAAATCATGTAGATTTACAAATAATAGATTAACTATTTAATAGATTAATGTGATTCATCTTATTCACAAAGTATTAGTCACAGGTAATTTTTATTAAGTCAAGCTGGTGTGATCCATCGAGGTCATTAGTACAAGTGATGAATTAAGAGAGTGAATATTAACTTCTTTTACTAGTAATAAACCCTAATCTTGACACGCCCGACCAAGATGCTTGATTGTCTCCTTCAGCGATTTGATGACTGACTATGATGTGGGAACACATATTTAATCATACTGAATTTAAACTTCCCCCTGAGTCTGCCAGATGTTTCACGCCCTTCACATATAATTGTATTCATAATTATTTCGAGTGAAATCAAGCATGACAGTAGAAGGTTTGATAGAGTAGAATTCGATTGGAATCATACCATCAATGTCTGTAATATATCATTTTTCTTAGTGGTACATTAGATGTTGCTTGTCCTATCTATTCCATGGTGTCAGTTTTGAAAAAATACATGTTGAGTTTATAACTGCCATTTTTATAGCCATTATGGTCGCCATCAATGTTCGCTTGGATTCCTTATCATTAAAAATTGTAGCTGCACCTTGTGGGTACCATCAATATTTGTTTCAAACAAAACATAATTAGCACTTACACAGATACACAAATAATTGCAAGCATGACTACGTGTTGCAATGACCAATGGTTCATTTTCACCATTCAAGGGAGTAACGTTATGTTTTATGTATCTTTCTGACAGCACCCTGATATGGTTGTTTATGCCCTTGTACAGAAGCCATAAGTGTGACCAGTCCATAACAAAGTATACTTGCATCTTGCTGGACTAGTCTCTACTAAGCAATAAGCCATATGCTTCTGGGATGTCCACAATCATAATGTTAATGCACCGATGAACTGATCCGTCAAAGGATAACTGAATGATCACATCTCGGAGTTCACCAATGGATGGCATACATGTTATGTCAAGTTGGATGATCTGCGTAGTTGTACTACTCCATTGAGCATTGATCCTCTCAGTAATAGAGAGTGGCATGACATTGACTAATGTGTTATAATCCACCAAACATTTGTGGAATTTGAAGTTGAATATTTCAAATGATAACAAAAATGGTGGGGATAGCGAGTTTGCTTCCTCCATGCGAAGCGTGTTGAGCACAAATGCGAGTGTGTCAGGAGACTTTCTTGGTCCCTTGTTGGAAGAGGCAAGACTGTCTATGTAGGTTTTTCCTAGTGTGCGCAAAAGAATATCCCACTGACCTGTGATCTTCCTTAAATCATAAAGAAATATTTTTGCAGAGGCCTTTTTCATGTCTTCAACAATGTTGTAATCTAGAACGAGAAGACTCACCGAGTTGTATGGGGGTAGACTTGTGTTTGTGTTGTCCAGTGGGTTTTTCTTGTCTTTGCTGCTCGCAGACATACTTTTAGCTATAGCTGTCTTCCAAAACTTGCCTTGTATTTTCTGTGTTAAGATGACTGGTAGATCAACTATTCTGAGCATATTTTGTCTTACGTTTTCTCTTGGTGTCTCAAAAATAGTGGGGGGCCCTTGACTCATCAAACTGTATCGACTATTTTTCTTTGGGGCCAGACGATAGCTCGAAGACTTCTTCTTGGTTGTTGTCTTCTAGGCAACCTTATCACATTGATAGATGTTGATTACATGCCCAACACTTGGAGCTTCATTAGTTGTAGCAACTTATTCTTCGTGGTCAGCCTCCGACTCAGCCTGCTCACTGTCCATACATTGGTCAGTCAATTGTCTAGCTAGTGCGCTCATTACTTCATTCCATCCTTGGAAAGTCCTCTCTGAGTGTCATTCACCATGGAATGTGCAATAATGATCTATTGTGATTGCATCGAGGTTGAACACAAGGTTAGAGATCTCTGCAGTTTTAGCTGGGTGACTGCTGCTGCTCGAAGCTGAGTTCTCCTTTTGTACAAATCTGGGAGGCCTACTATTCATCGTAGTCTCGCTCACCTGCTGCTTGAGTTTGGTAACTTCGGTTGTCAAGGACTTGACAAGATGAGTAAGGTTTTTTATTTCATTTGCTTCCTTTTCCTTTGCCTTACTCAGAGTAGTCTCAGACCTCCTGCCCATGTCTTTGGATTCCTTAGCTGATTCATCATCTATAATGACTCCAATAGTGCAAAGGTCTTTCTCCATATCAATTGCCTCTTGGCAATTTTCCAAAAGAGTTAGTTCTACATCTCGCTTGACGAACTGTACAATGTTGGTCGGCGTTGCAGACATGTAGTAGTCATCTGCGATGGAGTTGTGAGATTTGTGTCTCCATTGAACTTGTTCAAGGTATAGTTAAACCTTTGGCTAAAATCTTTCACTTTTTCTTTCTCCTCCATCTTAAGACTACACAACTCTTTTAGCAACATGACAGGGGTTTTGTCTTCAGCAAATTTCTCAAGGAAAATTCTCTTGAATACCCCCCAGTTATCAATGGAGTTGACTAGAATGTTGTGGTACCATACAGCTACTCTACCATCCAAGGTACATGGAAACAATCTACATGCAACATCGACATAACATACCTCGAGTGTCTGTAGATGTAGGTAGAACATGTCTAGATGATCTTCTGCCTTCATTGCTCTATCAAGGTCATACTTTGTTAACAATTTCTCTGTGTGTCTTGGAATCTTGCGCAAGACACCCGGGAGTGCCAGTGGTCCTTGCGTCATCCATTCCAGATTTTTCTTAGCCATGTTGTCCTCTTCTTTTTCCTCCTCCTCTTCTTCTGAATATGACAGTTTAACCTATGAATCTGTTGGTTTGTCTCTATCTTCGTTTCCTTCTCCTGCGTTTCCTCCACCGGAACTTGAGCCCAAGAGTAAGAGGTTATCTTCTTCTCCTTCTAGGAAAACTAGACGTTACTCTTCATTTTCTAAAACTTTTGTCGGCTCTTCAAGAGTGATGAGGATTGCTTCTTCCACAAATGATACTACCACTCATGTCAATGCAGTGTTTTTCTTCCTCAGTGAAGAGGGAAGAGTATGTACTCCTGTTATCAATCCAACAACTTTAGCAAACTGACGGGGTGATGGGATAGATAACACAGATGTCATGATATCGAATTTCGTATTCGGGTGTGGGAGGTGAGGAATAACCAAATTAAGATTTGTGCATGGGAGAGAGGTATTCCTTTTACTGCCTTGACCAGATGATAGATAAGTGGGGTTGGTAGGACATTCAGCCATAAATTATTAGCATCCCTCCTTCTACCGCTAGAAATGTTGATAGTGTTAGACCCACCAACATTTAGCGAATCTCCCAGGTATGAAGTCCCAACTAGACATCACACCATTTGATGTGGGAGTCCCATCTAGTACGATGGCCTGGTTGCCATTATCTTAGAGATTTTCCTTAGCTCTTGTTGTTCAGCACATGACAGTATTATGCATGTATCTTCAAAAAATCGAGGTGAGTTTTCCTGGTGAGTGCGTAATGTAACATGTGTTTAGGTTCTCTTACTATAAGGGAGAGGGTAAAAGTGAGCCTCCGGATGAGAGGTAGTAGTTCCACCAAGGGAGAGGCAGACACGAAAAGAAAAAGGGTTTGTTTGGCATCCACCGGAGTAGTCCACAGTGGATTTGGCAGTTGTTAAAACCAAAGTACAAGGGAAAACATGTACACCATCAATTGGAGTAGTCCACATGGGGGTGACGGTTCTTATAACCAAGAAAAACAAGAATAGTCTCTCTAATGTGCTGCAGAGTAATCCACACAAACGAGACAATAGTGATAAACAATACAACACATCTTCAACAATGTAAGTACTAGAATAACCAAAGTAGTTCAACTATCTTAGTATAGGTAAGAAAACATGCATTACAAATGTTTAAACGGTAGTCTTACAAAGATCTACAAAACATGCGCGAAAAGGTGATGGCTTGAAATAGGCTTCTGAGTTAATAAAAAGTCCCAAGACACATCTGTACACCATACATCACTAGTCCGAGTAGTGGGACATTGGAGCCACTCCTCACTCCTCAAAGAACAAACTACAAACTCTCAAGGCTATGTGGGAGGAGCGAAGGTGAAAAGGTCCTTTTCTCATACAATGGGAGGGGTATATATAGTCAAGAGTGATGCTTGACCCTTGTGACTCTTGGACTACCCTCGTGACTATTCAAATTCCCATGAATTCTCAACTCACATGACTCTCTGAATTTTGTGTGCATCCATTGGACTTGATTTTACATTACATTCAGTTACAACAGATATGGCCCACAATGGTGATGTGGCCGAGACAACTCATGACACAACTCAACATGAAACTACTGACATGTGCTAGATGACTGTGGTGTCCATGTCGAGATGTTGCACTATTGAGTGATGGATGTACTCTTAGTGTTCTTTGTCTTCTCCTTCACATGGCATAGTGCTATGGGGTCTTCGATGGTCTTGGTTTTGCTTGGTGGTTCAATGCGTGTGTTCCTATTGCTTGTTTCTTGATATGCTTGGTATGTCCATCCAGCTACAAGAAAGTCTTCTAGCATGGGAACTCCTTATTCATCTCATTCATCGTCTCATAATGATCTACCAGTATACCTGTTCCTAAAATTCACTCATGATGGGACAACATCAAATCCAAAACCTCCTAGTTTATCATGATTCATTGTTCTCGTGTCCCAGGTGATAGGGAGGGAGGAGAATTCATTGAGACAACATAGAGCACAACTCAGGTTATAATGAGGCATTCTGGTAATAAAACCTCCACCGTCGGGAAAAACTGTGTAGTGATAAATTGGAGGCATGATTGCGCAATGAGATTCATGAGTTTTAGCTACAAGGTGGGACCTTCAGGGAGGCAACTTCTATGCATTTTTTAGAGGGAAGATAGAGTGGGCTACAGAAGGACTACTGGTCTGTTCTGCACAATTTCTAGAGGAAAGATAGAGCAGGACTACATGGGGACCTGCTAGATATGATTGTGCAATCTCTAGGAACAATGCAGGATATTCAGCAGGGAAACTAACAGACATGTCTTCACAATTCCTTGAGGCAGTGTAGAGTAAAGTAGCAAGGGTCATTTGGGTAGTTCAACGCAATTATGGGGAATAGTGAAGAGTAGGGCGGCAGATTACTAGTTCGGCATGTCTGCAAAAATTTGGAGAATAGTGTAGACTAGGTCTCCGGATATTGCAGGCTCTCGGCATGTAAGGAGGAGGGTTAATTACTGTGGTTGACAAATGTGTAGTTCAGCTGGAAAGGGAGATAGTCTCTATGCAATTCTGGGAGACATACAAGCTTCTCACATCTGGGATTGTGGAGTGCAAATAACCTAGAGGATAGCCTCAATCACTGCATAGTTTCGGGTAGCAAAGCAAGGTCGCTAAGGGCTAAAACTGCGCAGTGCAACTTAGTCAGGAATCTGGTGGAAGAGGGTTGTCTGGTCGGGCATATTTTCAAGAAAATGGTTGTGTCGAAAGCAAGCAAACTTGTGGAGACTAGCGTTGTGAAAATACACTTAGTATAATTCGATGACGAGACAACATAGACCACCATGACAACAAGGCAAAACATGCCCTCAATGAGACTGTCTTGGAGTTGAAAGCGATAAGTGTGAACTTGTGATAGACCTTCAGACGACCATGACAACACATGTGTGACATTATTTACAACTTTGTGTGTGAGTACGACGGACGTTTACATAGCAAAGACAACCTAAACACACAAAGACAGACCTTCAAACTCACTAGAATAAGATCACAAGCATGACAAAGCAATCAACATGCCAAAAGACGGTTGCTAGTCAAACAAGTAAAAAAGGTGAAAAGTCTTCACAAGATCTCATGGGGTGAGCTTGAGTGTTTGCAACCATCAAAGGAAAAACCAAGGAAGGTTCCGATATTTGGATGCAAGCGAAAAATTTTAGAGGGTGTTGCAGTTGCTACAACACAAAGATGAAATAACCATAGTTGAACACCTCCTAGAGTAAGCATATGTGCGTGGTGGAGAAACTTGACATTGGCTATCAAAACTATACACTATTTGTTGAGTTATCAAAGGTTTCCTTTTGCTACATAGGTGATGGAGGTTCAAGTAAAAAATTAAACCATCTTAATTGGATACAACTAAAAGGACGTTTGAAGACAAAAAGCACTATGTTATTGTTGTAACAATAGTTTGTCCAGATTGTCGTTGAGGGACAGATTCAGGGTTCGATGTTTAAGTTGAGTCAAGGGCCATATCTGGTTTGGTGAGCATGGACAAACCGTTGGTGTGGCTGTTGGGTTTTACCAACATGTGGATTGTTTTAGATCGGTGAAAGTGATAATGTGTTGTGGATGAATAGATTTTCTTGAATGAAATATGTATCTATGCGATTCATACTCTTCCCTTCGGAACCTCCACCTTAGAAGCAAAAATTATGGTGTGTTTCCACATCAACATAGTGGAAAGAAATAAGCATGACCTTCCATGCTGAAATCGACATTGATAACACTTTCGCAACGAAACTATCGACAAGATTGAATAGGTATCAACCATCAATGCCAAGTTCTATGGTATTCCTAGGGATTTTATCCAAGTTTACTCTACTCTTTATTTTACTTGTCAATTGGATGCTTACTCATCAAAGAAAAATGAGGTGAAACACATGCTTATGGAGTAGAGAAAAAAGTTGATATGAAGCATTACTCTAAATAATTTCCATTGAAATCTCATTTGTGAGAAACTATGACATTAGAAAATACAATGATATTTTTTGTGTGGTTAGAATTTTTCATTTGTGGTGGAACATTCATGGTTCATCGCTTCATCCCTTCGTTGCAAATTTAGTTTGTGATAGGTGAATTACTCCAAGAATTTAATCTTTGTTATAATTAAATCTCGTCAGATTCATTTGTTACAGTGTATCGAGTCATGTAAAATTGTATTGATATCTGGTTGAAAAAAAAGGATGCTTGTTGTTGTGACAAATAGTCTAGTCAACTATTCTCATGAGTTTGAGTCTGTGTTGGAATTGATCATTCCAATAGTGGAAATTTTTTATTTGCATAATTATTAACTATCTTATATGATGAAGACATGATAGTGAAGATGGCATCATAAGCTAGTGGTTGGAGCACCATTAGAGATTAAAGGATGATGGGAAACCAAATGAAAGCTTGTGTGAGTTTGTGGAATAGACTTGCGATCATTGTGTATTATGTGTCACATACATGTTTTATTAAGCAAGTCTATGATGTTTTATAGTGGTCCTTCGAAAATTTGTAATAGTACATACCTAAGTTAGTGGTGATGTAAGTGTACCCCTATGAAGTTCGTGGTTGACAAAAAAAGAAAAAGTACGGAGCACAGAGTCACTCTTCTCAATATTACAAATTGGTTAAATAAGATTACATTAGAGATATCAACATTAAATGACTGTAGTGGGAGTGCACTAAACTGGACTGAATGAAACTGAACTAGGACACTTGGATGGATAGACATGCTGCTTAGTAGGTGGTTGGAATTAGATTCTCCATCTAGGCTTACAATTTTAAAAAATGACTTCAAGTCGATTTAATTTCTTCTTTTCTTCTTTCAGATCCTATAGCCTCTAAATTGTTTCAGCTTTTTCTTCTTGTTGTATCCTTCAAACCTTAGTTTCTTTATTTGCTAGTGCACATCTTCCATCGTTCTAGGTTGCCTAAGCATGTCATGGACTTCTTAAAAAGTCGTCTTGTATGTGAGATACTACCACATATTATCGTTTGTAGTGTGATTTTGATCATCTATTTCTTACAACATAAGATTAGAATAATATTTTATCTCTTCAAAACTCCAATACTTGAAAATTTCGTTGATGCTTTCATCATCCAAGTTGTCTTCAGCATTCATTTCAACAGCTTCTATGCAGACTTTATCAAGGCATGTTGTTGCAAGTCACGCTTCAAGGAAATTTAACTCTTCTTCATAATTGTTTTATGTAGCTGCACACTAGAAATCAATGTAAGAATTAAAATATTTTATAGAAACACATTGGTTAGTTTCCTTCTAATTTGCAATCAGAGCTTTCTCATGTTGCGCTTACTTCTCTGCGTCTTCTTTTGTCTCTATTATCTTTTTGTGGGCTTCCTTATTTGCCTCTGCCTATATTATTGTCTCTATATCTGTCTTCGAATCTTCTACTTTTGTACTAAGCTGTGTTGCTGCAAACAAGTTGCCTTCCACTTGGTTTTTAGATTCAAGTGAGCTTCTCTCACCGAATAACATCATGTACATATGATTTTTTTGTTGCATCATTTGCAACCATTCATCATTAGGTAACAAGTATTCATCGAACTTTACATCAGAAAATTGAGTTGTTGGATTCACCATAACATTGACTTCTCCAATGACAACTTCACTATGATCAACAAGCTCTGTTGTTGGATTCACCAAATTATCGTCAGCAAGTTGTTTTTGGATTCACCGAATTATCATCACCAAGCTTTGTTGCTCGAAGTGTGCTAGAATCACAAAATTGCCATAAAAAAAATCTATTGTTGGATTCACCAAATCTTCATGCACTTGTCATTGAGCATAGTGGGATTGAACAAACATTTCATCTCGTTCTAGATCCGCTGCGATAGATCCCCGTTCACCTTCAACTAGATTCCTCCCCCTTACACAAAAGCTCCTCCTAAGGGTATCCTATGCTTCATTGGGTGTATTGGCATCTGTTGGAGAATTTGTAGCTTTCATTCATATTTTGATGAGTCATGATCGCCTCCTATAAGTCATTTTTTGACAGTATGAGGTTGTTGGTACCAATTTTTGCGTGCATTAATCCAAGATTTTTTAAAGACCTGGCCCATTTTTTAGCAGAGGGAAATGAATCATGGACGAAAATTGAATCTTCATGGTGATGACCTTGAAGATTACCTTTTTTGACCTCCGCCATAAATTTGAACCTTCTGCCTCTTAAATCATGCTCAGTTGTGCATTTTTTTGATGTTATGTTGTCAATGCACATCTCAATAGAGGAAGGCTACATTGAGGCACTTTTTTTATTGTGTCTGTAAGTTTGCCAGAGTCAGTGCACACGATACTCTAAGCATGGGTGCTATGGGCCGCTACAAAATTTTTAAAAAATTTCGGCTTTCTTAAACACAACGAACACCTATTTTTCTTACCCTCAACGGTTTGGCAACAACGAAATTATTGGTAGTTAGCTTCTACTCCTTAATTTCTTTTGCTACTCTCATGGAGTCTTATGCAGACTGACCTTTGATACCATGAAAAAAACTGAAGAAATATGGAGCAGAGAGTTGCTCTTCTCAATATTATGAATAAGTTAAATAAGATTATATTGGAGACATCAACATTAAATAACTATAATGAGACTAAACTAAATTGCACCAATTGAAACCAAACTAGTACACTTGGATGGACAGATGTGCCACCTCGCAGGTGGCTAGAATTAGATTCTCCAATAGTGGTTATCTTAAAACCACTTTGTAAGTGCATGTTTGTGGTGAACCATAAACCACTTTGTAGTGTAGGTTTGTGATAAACCAAAAACCACTTACGAGAGTGAAATGTACAAGATTCCTACATGGTTGAGGGTTAGAAAACAAAACCTTGAGCATGGTTTAGCAATAAAACCCAGAGTATGGTTATGGGTAATCCGAAAAAAACTAATGATGGAGAGGGACTTGCAGGTACAGGTAAAAGAATGCAAATATAATGGTTTACTAAACCATGTGCACGAAGGACATCTTAGCACATTGGTAATAGCAAAGGTTGGGTACCCTTGCATTCTGGTGCATGGTTGTTCCTTTATATGGACAACGACATATTTTGTTATCATGTTTGTAAACATCAAGTTGGACTACAACTAGAATTTGCTTATCAAGATCGAGATGAGTAGTCATTATGGAGAAGACTTAGAAAATTTAATTCCTACTTGTGTTAAGTGTGATGCTTTCGATTTAAAGGAGTCTATTCCTATTCTTTAAGAGTTGTTTAGATCTAAATGTTTCATAGATTGGTGTGTGGTTGAGATAATGTCTCATTACTTCCCCACCTCCCTCACATGCACTCCCATAAAATACATACAAAATATAAATTTTATTTATTTATTTATAATTTATTGAATAAAAATTATTTTATTAAAATTACACATCAAAATAAATTATCATTTAACAATAAAATAGACTAATTTACATGTAACATGTAAAAACAAAATTCTTTAAGCTCTGCCTTTTAATTGTTATTTTAATTACATATCGCTATGAAGGGGCATATTGCTGTGAAGATAATGGAGAATATCCTAGAATAGGTAGAGTTGGTTCACATAGCCTCAGGATAGGAATTAGTTTCTATTTCTTAGGATGTTGTTCTAACTTCTCTAAAACCATGTATTCTATCTAATGTGTAATGTTGATGAACAATGTAGAGCATTCTACAGAGCCAGAGTCTCCTGGTTCAGACACTCTTTCATAGAGCTGACCAGTGGGATTTATTTTCATTAATACGAACATGACAATTTTTATCATGGTATCAAAGCGTCAGGGCCGAGGAACCTGTATGCTGGCTAGTGGGTGGTTTTTTGAACTGAGATCATCGCAGTTCTGAAACAGATAACTACGATGATTCTGAAATCGTCACTGGAAAGGTGTGTACCTCTGCGACGGGGGCACTGTAACACTTCACACATATTTTTCGTCGCAGATTGTCGTAGGAAAGATGTGTACCTTTGCGACAACGTCGGAGAACAGACAAGGACTTCAGCACCGATCAAGGAAAGCCAATAACAAGGCTGTGGTTGCGTGAGGAAGCCAAGAACAAGGTTGTAAGCTGTCAGAGAAGCTGCGTGGGAAGCCAATAACAAGGCTGAAGCTGACAACAGGAGGTTGTCTGGAGGCTCAGAAGGAAGCCACGGAGATCTGCGCGTGTGCTGCAAGATCGAACAACAGTGATCTGTCTCTATCATAGATCTGGGGTAAATTTAACATCTTTTACCTGTCAATTTTTTTTTTCTAAATCACCAAGATGAATAACAACATATTTGAAGCATGCATGAACGAGCATAACAAGCTCAATGATTCCAATTATGCAAATTGGAATTTTAAGATGCATACTATACTAGAATCGTAGAGTTCTTGGACAATTGTGAATGGGGATGAGCCGAGGCCCATGGCTGGATTAGGATCGGTCCCAGATTGGGAGAAACGAGAAAGTAGAGTGAGGACAATGTTAAAGATGTCAATGAAAAACTGCATTATACTGCACATCAGAGAAAGTAAGTCAGCTAACGAGATCTGGAGAATTCTAAAGGAATTGTATGAGATCAGAAATTCAAATCGTCTTTTGTTCCTCAAGAGTAAGATCCTGTCTATGAAGATGGAGGAGAATGAAACTATTGCTTCATTCGTAGCAAGGATCAAGGATCTGAAAACCAAATTATCAGATATTGGCCATACAATAGACAATATAGATTTTGTGACCATTACAATGAATGGTGTCACTGATGACTATCAGATGTTCATCACTGGGATCAATTCCAGAGAAAAGATCCTGCATTTTGAAGAGCTGACAGGTATACTGATGCAGGAAGAAGAGAGGAGATCGACTCTGAAGCCCCAGAGTGCTGATCTTGCACTAATGGCGAGGAAAAACTTCTACAAAGGGAAAGGAGGTCCACAATAGCAAAACAGAGCAAGTTCACATAAACGACCAAATCTGACCCAAGGTATGCACCCAAATAAAAACTACTCTGAAACTAAATGTTTTTATTGCAGAAAATTGGGTCATATTGCCAGGGAGTGTAGGAAAATAAGTATCATGAAGAACAACAGAAGCCAAAGAGACATGCAAGTCATCTCGCGAATGGTGATTAGGTGTAGAATTTGAGGTTGTTCATGGCAGATCGTGATGAAAATGTTGATGCAGATATTTGGTATGTAGATTCAGAAGCGTCAACACACATGACAAGGAGCAAGCACTAGCTGGAGGATTTTAAAGAGATCAATGAAGGTGCACAGATTTACCTAGGAGATGAAAAAAGTCATCAAATCAAAGAATGTGAGAAAGTTTCTGTCATTCTACCTGATGGTAATATCAAACAAATCTATAATGTTATGTATGTGCCTAGAATAACAAAGAACTTGATTTCTGTATCTATGATTACAGACCAAGATTTGAAAGTTGAATTTTTAAAATCTAACTGTTACATTAAGGATCTACTAAACAACATGAAGGCAATTGCTATAGGGATCCGAACAAGAGAACTGTACAAGTTGGATGTGAGACCTGCACCGGTTTGAGCATTGACAGCAGCGAGCCTAACTATAGAAGAGCTTTGGCACGAGAGATTTGACCACATCAATTACAATGATTTGCTATTACTACAGAGGAAGGACATGGTAAGAGATCTTCCTATGCTAAAGCAAGTACATAATGATTGCAATGCTTGTAGTTTAGGAAAATTGCATAGAGAAGAATTCCCTATTAGAGTAGAAAAGAAACAGAGGGATATATTGGAGTTAGTGCACATAGACCTTTGTGGTCCCATGCAAACAAAATCATTAGGAGGTGTTGTGTATTTCCTACTGTTTATTGATGACTATACGAAGTTTTCTTGGGTGTATTTCTTAAGTAAGAAGAGTCATACATTCGAATACTTTACTCAGTTTAAAAATATGATTGAAAGACAAACAGGGAAATAGATAAAAATTCTCCACTCTGATCAAGGGGGAGAATACAGGAAATATGAACTCATCAAATATTGTGAAGATCATGGAATTTTGCAGCAATTTACAGTACCCCATACTCCACAGCAGAATGGAGTAACAGAAAGGAAAAATAGAACTCTGGAGACTGGTGGAATGTGCGAGAAGTATGCTTAAAGGTAAGAATATTTCAAATGGTTTTTGGGATGAAGCAGTGAGTATCGTGGTTTATTTAAAAAATAGGAGTCCTACAAGAAGTCTTGGGTTTAAAACTCCTTTTGAAGCTCTGTATGGATATAAGCCTGCAGTAAAACACTTAAGAATATTTGGATGTAAAGAATTTGCCCACATACCAAAGGAAGATAGAAAGAAATTAGATTTAAAAGCCATCAAATGTACTTTTATATGGTTTTGTTCGTCATATAAAGCATACATATTATTTAATCCATCTACTCACAAGATCTTTGCTAGTAGAGATGTTAAATTCCATGTGTAGGACGATGAAGAAATTGATGAGCACTATGATGGATGGGACATTCCGTACTTTGAGGAAGAAGAAGATGTAGAGAACAAACAGGGTCAGCAGCAAACAAAGGAAGAGGATGAACAACAATACCAACAACAACAACAACAACAATAGCAACAACAGCAGCAGCAGGAAGAAATAAGGTTTGAAACCACCACCCCACCACTCAGGAGATCAGGTAGGAAAGCTCAAATGCCTGCAAGATATAGAGAAAATGCATTTATAACTAGTATGATGAATGTTGTTGAACCGTTTAGTTATAAAGAAGAAAATTAAGGTAACGAATGGAAAATAGCCATGGAACAGGAATATGATTCAATAATTAGAAACAACACTTGGGAACTGGTAGAACTCCCTAGAGGAAAACAGGTCATAGGTTGCAAATGGTTATATAAACCGAAAATTAATGCAGATGGAACTATAGAAAAACTGAAAGCTAGGTTGGTTGCAAAGGGGTACACACAAAAAGAAGGGATAGATTATGAAGAAACCTTTTCCCCTATAGCTAAATTGAACACTATCAGGATGTTAATAGCTTTACCTACTAAGAAACATTGGATAATGCACCAATTAGATGTAAAGTCTGCATTTCTGAATGGAGAACTGGAAGAAGAGGTTTATTTAGAGCAACCGGAAGGGTTTGTCTAGAAGGGAAAGGAACATTTAGTCTGTAGGTTGAAGAAAGCACTCTATAGACTAAAACAAGCTCCTAGGTTGTGGTATGAGAAAATTGATTCATTTTTTCTACAAGTTGGCTATAATAGAAGTAAGAATGACCCTAATCTTTACACCATGAAAGATGAACAAGGGTGCGTAGTGTTGATTTCATTATATGTAGATGATTTGATAATTATAGGTGATGCTATATATCTAATTGATGAAATAAAACAACAGATGTCACAGATGTTTTAGATGAAGCATCTCGGTGAACTCAGATACTGTTTAGGTCTCGAGATCTGGATAGATTTAGGTCAAACATTTCTATCTCAAGCAAAGTATGTCAAAGGCCTATTACAAAAGTTCAGAATGGATGAGTGCAAGTCTGCACTGGTACCATTGCAGTAGGACATCAAATTGCAGTGTGAGGATGCTCAAAAGTGGCGGATGCAAAACTTTACAAACAGCTGGTTGGGAGTCTGATCTACCTAACCACCACTAGACCTGATTTAGCTTATAGAGTTAGTGTGTTAAGCCAATTTATGTCTAAGCCACTCGAAAGCCATTGAAATGCAGCGAAGAATGTTTTGAGGTATCTACAAGGTAGTGTAGATTATGGAATTATTTACACTGACTCTTCTGATGTTAGATTGGCAGGATTTGCAGATTCAGATTGGGCAGGACATATAGATGATCGCAGATCTATAACAGGCTATGCATTCAGTCTTGGATCCGGGGTGATCACTTGGAGCAACAAGAAGCAAAACACAGTCTCCTTGTCTTCAGCAGAAGCAGAGTATCAAGCCATGTGTGTAGCAACGTGCGAGGCGGTTTGGTTGTGGAGACTTCTCCAGGATGTTGGGGAAGAATAGACAG
Source organism: Pinus tabuliformis (assembly GCA_031772625.1). Taxonomy (NCBI): domain Eukaryota; kingdom Viridiplantae; phylum Streptophyta; class Pinopsida; order Pinales; family Pinaceae; genus Pinus; species Pinus tabuliformis. The sequence goes on along the minus strand of CM062818.1, from coordinate 152,953,925 downwards.
TTGCAACAGATGCGACAATCAAAGTTCAATCAAGTTGGCCAACAATCCGGTGTTTCACAAAAACACTAAACATATTGATATTCAATTCCATTTTGTTAGGGAGAAAGTGCAATCTAAAGAAATTCATCTGGGATATTGTAATACATGTGATAATGTTGTAGACATTTTCACTAAGTCCTTGGAAAAGTAAAATTTCAAATGTTTAAGGAGATGTTAGGCATATATGTGAACCCATTCTCCACTAAGGGGGAGTGTTGAAGATAATGGAGAATATCCTAGAATAGATAGAGTTGGTTCAGGTAGCCTTAGGATAGGAATTAGTTTCTATTTCTTAGGATGTTGTTCTAAAATCCCTAAAGCCATGTATTCTATTTAATGTGTAATGTTGATGAACAATGTAGAGCGTTCTGCAGAGCCAGACTCTCCTAGTTCACACTATCTTTGGTAGAGCTGACCAGTGAGTTCTATTTTCAATAATACAAACATTGCCATTTTTATCAATATACATCTCTGCTACCCATTACGAAACGTAGTCGTGCCTATAATTATTTGCATATATGTGTTTGCTAAGTAAGCTTTCATTGAAATAATGATGACCACAAGGTGTGTCTAAAATGTCTTAATTGATAAGGAATCCACGCAAGCTTCGATGGCGACTAGAATGGCTAAAAAATTGGCAGCTATCAGGTCAATAGATATTTAATTCAAAACTAACGCCATGTAATAGATACCATTGCCCGCTAAGAAAAAATCATATATTGCAGACAGAGATGGGGAAGTTTCTGTCTCCGTCTGAAACATACTCTGTACAGTCTTTAGCTACGTAAGCGATGATCTCACCCCATGAACTGTAACACCGAGTTGTACAATTTCATATATTGTAGACAGAGATGGCATGATCCGGGTATCGTTTCTGTCTCCGTTGTGCAGTCTTTAGCTACGTAAGCGATGATCTCACGCCATGAACTGTAACACTGAGTTGTACAATTTCAGATTTACATAGCTATGGAGAGAAACAAAATATATTAGGGTTAAAGAGGTAGAAGATCCCAGCTGAGCCACAGATCCGTTCTGAAATATTATATTCGGAGCTAGTATATTGCTATCTGGTGCTTTCATGGCTACTTCCATTCTTGATTCCATTCGGAATAATGATGAATATGATTATATGAAGGGCGTCAAACATCTGGCGGACTCCGGAGCATTGAATTCAGTGCCGAATAAATATGTGTTCCCACAGCATAGCCGGCCGTCGGCAGCAGAAATCGCAGAAGGAGAAAGTATACCAATCATAGATGTGTCTGGCCTGGATAAAACCCCAGAGGAACGACTGGACGCAATCAAGCAACTTGGTCAGGCGTGTGAAGATTGGGGTTTCTTTCAGGTAGTAAAAGAAATACAGAGAATATCTCTTTATGTGCATCAATATTTTTTTAGTGGCTCCAACTACTGTGTCATCTTCCAAGTTTGAATGACCCCTTATGCTTTTCAGTTCTTTTAGTCTTTCTATTATGTATGTCTGGTTTTCTTTTTGGACACTCCAATGATATCGGCTTTCCTATTCATGGCTATTATCCCGATTTAATTGTAATGTTCAATTTGGGGGCATAAAAGTCTGTAAGAAAGGGTTGGTATTTTGAATTTATGAGCGTTAAATTGAGAAAAGTCATGAGATAACTAGCTGTTACAATAATGTAATTCTGATTTTTTTATAATATAAACTATTGATTAAAAAAAACACTTCAATATTGCATGACTCAAAAATCTAAATTCGAAATGTAAGTTAATATTACATTCATTTTGGGTTTCTCATCATAGTCAGACTGTAAAATACATCATAAACATTAAACAACACATTCACGGATACAGTAATTGACTCTAAAATGCACAACCACCATTATACAACATACACACAAACATAGGGATAATGAATTTCCCAGCCCCTCATCATTTATCTCTTAGTTTATTTTCGAAAGGGAAGCCATGCTAATAAGCTTCCCTCGGAGCAGGTAGTTAATCACGGCATTCAGGAATCTGTGATTTCCAGTATGTTGGATGCCGCTCATCAATTCTTCTCCCTCCCGCTCGAAGAGAAGATGAAATATGAGACCAAAGATGTGCTGAATCCGGTAAGATATGGCACAAGCTTCTATGCTGAAGCGGAGCAAATTTTCAATTGGAGAGACTATTTGAAGCATTTTTGTCATCCTGAACTGCACACACCGGATAATCCCCCAATTTACAGGTATCTTTTCGATCCAGCACTCTATTTATTTCATTAATTTTCAATGAGCCGATCACTTAAGATAATACGTTTTATGATTGTAGAGAGGTTGCGGAACGATACTTCAAAGAAACAAGGAAATTGGCACTGAAATTGATGGGAGCGATATCTGAAAGCTTAGGATTGAATTCAGATTACGTAAAAACGGTCTTCAAAGACGGTTTTCAAATCGGTACGCTAAACTTGTATCCACCGTGTCCAGAGCCAGACCAAACCATGGGCATTGCACGCCATTCTGATCACGGGGGTCTCACTATTTTATTTCAAAACGAGGTGGGGGGTCTGCAAGTGCTGCATGAGGGGCATTGGGTGGCTGTTCAGCCCTCTCCCAACGCCTTCGTTATTAACATCGGTGACCATCTGGAGGTGACAATCATTTGTTCTCTTGTAAATATTTTTACAATAATGGTGACTTCAGATTATAAATTTGAGTAGCACCTTTTTATTGTTATTATTATTATTTTAAGCAACAGGTTGTAACCAACGGGAGATACAAGAGCGTGGAGCACAGAGCAGTCGTCAACAAGGAGAGAACAAGAATTTCAATTGCTGCACTAAACGGGCCTTCCATGCATGCTTTAGTATTTCCTGCTCCCCAACTAATAGATGAAACTCATCCACCACTGTATAAATCGATGTTGTATGAAGAATATCTGAGAGGTCAACAAAGCTCAAGACTAAGAGGCAAAGGAATTATAGAATCGATGAAGATACCGAAGGATGAAACAAAATGAACAACTGAGTAATCCGCGTATACCTTGCATACTCTATATTTCGTCATGTCCTATCGTCTAAACTAGGTCTAGAATATTATTTCGATGGTGAAGTCTTGTTCCACAAAGTTTGTAGACTTTGTTGGATAGCTAGTGCATATTTAAATGTTAGTAGGTAATCTTGAATTTAAATGTTACTAGGTAATATTGATCAAGTGTTGTCCTTAAGTAGGTAGCAATAAGGAGAGGAAAGCATATCTCATCATTGTTTCGTGATCTATTTTATGTTTATGATATTAATAATGATACTTTGTCATGTGCTATAATTCAAAATTAGTTTTTTTAGGATTAAATTTATATTTATATTAAAAAATTAATATAAATAATAAAATATTATAATTTAGCTTGAAAGAAATAAAATAATTAAATGTTAAAAACCTAAATTATTTCATTAGAATACTTACTATTTAACTTCTAAATCTTTTAACTTCATTCTCACAAAGAATCTATCACTATAGTAACAAAATCTTCTAAATGTTAATCTAGGTTGTCATTGATGTCAATATGGTAATATTTTGGAGAGTAAACAATGATAGGAAGCCAAGGAGAAGCAAAGTAGATCCATGAAGAAACAGGAGCAAGAAGCCAAGGAGCAAGGCTATCAAGAAAGCCAAGCCATGGGTAAGAGTCTGTTAATAGAGGAGTTAACAAAGGAGGCATATCAAAGCTATCACTTATGCTTAAGAGTACTACAGACCTATTGGAGCAAGAGGAGCCATATCGGAGTATCGCATGTATTATATGCCCAAGAAGTCCTGCAAAGAGGAAGAAGTCATCAAAAGAGAAGAAACAAAGAGGAACACGCATCAGGAGGAGAAGCGAGTGGAAGAGCAGTTAATGGAGGAGTATTGCATGTAATATATGCTCGAGAAGTCAGCGGAAGAGCAGTATCTATATATATATATATATATATATATATATATATATATATATATATATATATATATATATATATATATATATATGTCAGAGAAATCATATCGGTGGGTTCTATTATGTGCCACTACCCAAAACCCCCGGTTGCGATATATATATATATATGGACCCACGGACCATTACAATATGATGTAACATAATACAGGCAGAAATCAAGAAATGGGTTAAAGTTAAGTGTTGACTATTGGATCTAGCGCGAGTTAATCTATGGTGGCGAATGAGCCTAATAAAGGTAAGCATCAATAAATGCGCCAAGGCTATGGAAAAGCAAAAAATGCAAATTCGTGTGTGCTTGTGTATATTCCCATTATACGAGGGTTATAATAGAATTAAAGGGGATAAAGGGTTATGGGTTAACTTAAGAGTGAAGTAGTACATACACGGACGCGAACAGGTTATAGAAACAACCCTTAATAACATTGCATCCGCCTATCAGGACTCTCATATCGCAATGTATAAAGGGTTGTCACCCCCGCACCACTGATTGCAATATATATATATATATATATATATATATATATATATATATATATATATATATATATATCTGTGTGTGTGTGTGTGGAAACGACGAAGGCATTGAAAATAGCTATAATAATATCGCGTCTGTCATATCGGGAGTTATGTATCGCAATGTGTAATGCCCTTGTATGATTAAAACTGCGATTGTGATAATAACGCAAACCTGACTACATCATTGCAATATGAGTTAATATTTATCGCATCCATCACATATCGCATATATAGTAAAGCCTTGCCACTCTATAAAGCGTCGATTGCGATATATATATATACACCCTATGGATTCATTAAAAACAGTTCATTGAACGTTGCATCCATCCCATCGACAAAAGGGGAATTGGCTATGTTATGTGCAAATCTGTCGATTGTAATAAAGTTATAGATGCGGGCATAATGCATTTGAAGTCCGGACTTATGTGTTCAGAGGGGTTTTCCATGTATTCCATGCGTATTCCTGTATTCCAATAAGTAATGCTGCCTGGGTTTAAAGGCTTAAGACCTTGCCATATCAAAACTTCGATTGCGATTGTGACGTGGCATGTGGGTCTGCCCTACTGCCTCTCTTTCTCCTGAACGTGTCCTATGAGCATTGGTAAACCCAAATAGATAGAGGAAGCCATAGATCAGGAAGTTTAAGAATCAAGCGAGCCAAACGGTCCAGCGAACGTTGAGGAAGCGGAAGCTCAAGAGAGCAAGGAGAAAGCCAAAGGTCAAAGATATCAGGCATATAAAACAGAGCACATGGAATGTATTTTGTTGTTGAAAAACTGGAAGAAACAGGGGCAGCCATAGGTCCAATAGAACAGAAAAGGGCTGAAAGTCCAACAGGATAGGAGGCAGTCGAAGGACGAGCAACTCTGTGGATTGTGTTACCCTGTAAAGGGCTTAGACCTGTGATAAATTAATCAGGTACATAATGCATACTGAAGTACAATTCTGTGATGAGATAAATAAAGTTTTATCTGACATTGTTTGAAGGGGGTAGTAGCCAACACTGGTATTAAAACATATGTGATTGTATTTCTGGAAAGTAAGAGATTGCAATAGCAGAGAATAGTGAGAAGCAGTCACACCTGAAGCACTTACTGTGACTGGTAGAATAGAGGCTTGAAACAAAGAATTGGTTCTTGTGTAGAGCTTAGTGTAGCTAATTGTAGACTCACTAAAGTTGTGTGGGGACAATATTGGAGATCATGATGGCTATTTGATATCATCATGAGATAACTCTTGTAGACTCTGTGTGGATAGTATGAAGAGTTGTAAAGACTCCTTCATAAGAAGATAGGTTACCATTGATGCTGTAGCATGGAGACTACAGTGAAGCTGTAAACAAACAGAACTCAGTAAAGAATAGTTTTGAGAGCAGAACATTACTATCAAACATGCCTTGACAAGATTGGGTCAGAGCCCTTGGGGTTGGTGCCTCAGAAGTTGGAAGGATTGGTGTCCTTGGGGTTGGTGCCTTAGAAACTAGAAGGATTGGTGTCCTTGAGATTGGTGCCTCAGAAGTGGAAGGATTGGTTTCCTTGGGGTTGGTGCCTTGACAAAACAGAGTTGGTGCTCTGGAGGTTGGAGCCTCACAAAAGTCCAAGTTGGTGCTTGGCAACAGATTGGATTTATACATATATTGTATCTATTTTATTGTAAAGATTATATTAATAAAAGCATTTATTCTTGTTGTTCATCTTGTGTTCTGAATATAAATGTTTTAACTGGTAAAATAACAATTGAAAAAAGAAATATTGATTCACCCCCCCTTAATATTTCCAACAATTGGTATCAGAGCCAATACCTTCAGTCAAAGCCTAACAGCTTGAAGGTTGATCTTTAAAACACAAATGGTGAAGCTAAGGAAGAAAGTCTCCAATCCTCCTAAATATGTGTCTCCCTCTACCACTGAAATAGAAGATGATCAATTTGAGGAGGCTCCATGGTTCAATGGGAACTTTAATATATGGGAAGCAAGAATGAGGAATTTCTTAAAGACTCAAGGCATTGAAATCTAGAAATCAATAGTTGTTGATAGCATGATGGATGGAGAATCCAAGGAGTACAATGCAAAAGCAATGAAGGCAATCTTGAATGGGCTACCTGATTCTATAAAGAACAATTTAGGAAAATGTTCATCAACAAAGGGTATATGGGACAAACTTCATGACCTTCACTCAAAAGGAGCATTGACCATGACCATCAGTCAAGAAGATGATGGAAATCAAGAAGGAAATCCAGAACCCATCACAGAAGCTGAAAATGAGAATGATGATATCAAGGCTAAAGAAGATCTAGAAGATGAAGAGAATGAAAAAGATTTTGTAGAAGATCTCCTTGCTCAAATTATGGCTTCCATGGAAGAGATTAACAATTTGAAAAAGGAAAATGAGGAACTTAAGAAGAAAGCACTAGCTGGTGACCAAGATCAAACAAGGGAGAAAGTTGATCTTGTGAAGTTTCAAGTACAAGAAAGGGGTGAAGAGCTTGCCAAGCTTAAGAAGGAATTTCATCAAAGAAAAAGAAATCATCATGAAGAAGTCATATCCACGATAAATCAATTATGTAAAGAAAAGAAATGGGAAGATGCCTTGTCAAGTCAACTTGAACAAAGGCACAAGAGCTTGAACAAACTTGAAGAAGAGATTGGTCAGTAAAAGGTAGAGGTCTCCTCTCTCAAATGTCAATTACAAGAAGCAAGGAAACAAGCACAAGGAGCTGAGAAGATAATGGAAGGATTGGAAATCATAGAAGGACAGGTTGATGAAGTAGAAAGGGAAAGAAACATCATGATATGTCAACTAAAAGAAAAGGATGAAGAAATCTTCAAATTAAAATCTAACATCAAACTTCTCAAGGCTGAAACATGTAAAGCTACAAGGATCAAGGAAGAAATGGAGAGAAGTCTTGCAAAGGAAAATTAAGAAATCTTCAAAATGAAGTCAAATATCATCTCCCTTAAAATAGAAGCAAATGAAGCTACTCATATCAAGGAAGAAACTGAGAAACAACTTGCTAAGAAGAATAATGAGTGTGAAAGTTTAGAAGGAGAGATTGTCTTCCTCGGGAAAAAGGTTGAATGGATGAACAAAACCTTGAAGAGCTCTCAAGCCTTGGATGACATGCTCAGCCATCAAATATATCCATTTGATAAATCAGGTTTCGGGTATGCAAGTGAATCCTCAAACAAGAATGATAATGCTTCAAACAAAAGGGATGTGAAGAAGCCAGAAAGAAATGGTGATGCTCCCAGTTCCAGCAAAGGCAAGGAGAAGAGTCAAGGCAACAATTGAAGAAATCCTACTCCAAGAAGAAATGTAGATAATTTCAAGGATGCTAGAAGCAATGGTTATCATCAAAGGATCTCAAGACAGAAAGACTTCAGAAGTACATCAAGGAAATCTCCATCTCCCAGGTACCAAAGTTTATTTCTTGCTTATTGTTATTCTTGTACAAACTTTGGTCACATGGCAAAAGATTGTAAAGTATATCATAAAGATAGATGTTATCGTCCCCAACCATATCATAAAGATAGATATTATGGTCCCCAACAATCTCCAAGGAACAATTTTGCAAGAAGAAATCATGAATTCTTATTCAGGAATAATATAGAATGCCTCAAGTGTCATAACATTGGTCATATGGCACGTGATTGTAACTTAACTTGGGCTCTTACACAAGCTAGAACCATGCAAAAGAAGAAAGTTACACAAGTATGGAGAAGGAAGCAAATACAATCCGAAAGTCCCTTTAACTCTCCAGCCAACAACACATGTTATTGGCCTGATTTTTGACAATCTAAGCATTTGATGGGAAGACTCTGCCAAAAGATATGATGCATACAATTAGGGGGAGCCTGTGATTCTTGATCATTATTGTAGAAGCTATTAGTGAGAGGGTCCTTATGAAATCCTTGTTGAGCTATATTAACAATCATTCATTGATAAAGATCATTTCTGAGGAGCACTCGATTGAAGAATTGATCTCTTAACTATTCTTTGAACTGTTGTTGAAGATGTTCTCCACTTGATCACTAAGTAGTAATTGGAGCAACATATGAGGTCATCTAATACTAGAGAAATAGGGCAAATAACTATGGTGCTGATATTACAGATGTTAAATGTCTCGATTCAGGGATTTGATGTGAGAACAGGCAGGTTATGGACACAAATAAAGGAAACCTTCAAATAAACAGATACATCTAGGAATGATGTATGAAGCAAGAGCAGTTGGCAGCATCTAACAAAACTGAAGCATTGTTGAATCCATGATAAAGTAGTTCTGAGACATGAAGAGGGGATAATGTGCTAGTTGCAGCAATCCTTCTATCTTGAGTAAAAGAAAGAGCATTATGACAGGGGAAGTAACATAGTCATGAAGATTTACTATTCATGAAGAAGAGTAGCAGTTTGACAGGGGGAGTCCTTGTGCACTCCTTTGCCATTGATGTTAAAGGGGGAGGAAAGAAGAATATTGCCATTAATAACAAAGGGGGAGATTGTTAATCTAGGTTGTCATTGATGTCAACATGGCAATATTCTAGATAGTAAACAATGATATGAAGCTAAAGAGAAGCAGAGTAGATCCATGAAGGAATAGGAGCAAGAAGCCAAGGAGCAAGGCCATCAGGAAAGCCAAGCCATGAGTAAGGGTCTGTTAACGGAGGAGTTAACAAAGGAGGCCTATCAAAGCTATAACTTATGTTTAAGAGTATTGTAGACCTATTGGAGCAAGAGGAGCCATATCGGGAGTATCGCATGTATTATATGCCCAAGAAGTCCTGCAAAGAGGAAGAAGTCATCAAAAGAGAAGGAACAAAGAGGAACATGCATCAGGAGGAGAAGCCAGCGAAAGAGCAGTTAACGGAGGAGTATCGCATGTAATATATGCTTGAGAAGTTAGCGGGAGAGTAGTATATATATAGGGGAGAATATATTATAGCGGAGCAGTGCATATATATCAGAGAAATCATATCGGTGGGCTCTGTTATGTGCCACTACCCAAAACACCCGATTGTGATATATATATATATATATATATATATATATATATATATATGGACGCACAGACCATTACAATATGATGTAACATAATGTTGGCAGAAATCAAGAAAGGGGTTAAAGTTAGTGTTGATCGTTGGATCTAGCACGAGTTAATCTACGGTGGAGAATAAGCCTGATAAAGGTAAGCATCGATAAACACACCAAGGCTATGGAAAGTGGAAAATGCAAATTCCCGTGTGTTTGTATATATTCCCATTATACCAGGGTTATAATAGAATTAAAAGGGATCAAGGGTTATGGGTTAAGTTAAGACCGAAGGAGTATATACACGGACCCGAACATGTTATAGCAACAACCCTTAATAACATCGCGTCCACCAATCGGGACTCTCATATCGCAATGTATAAAGGGCTGTCACCCCCGAACCACCGATTGCAATCTATATATATATATATATATATATATGGACCTGACGAAGGCATTAAAAACAATGTATAATAATATCATGTCTATCATATTGGGAGTTATGTATCGCAATGTTTAAAGCCCTTGTCATGATTAAAACTACGATTGTGATAATAACGCGGACCAGACTACACCATTGCAATATGAGTTAATATTTATCACATGCGTCGCATATCGCATATATTGTAAACACTTCCCACTCTATAAAGCGCCGATTGCAATATATATATGGACCCGATGGATTCATTAAAAACAGTTCATTGAATGTCGCATCCATCTCGTCAGCAGAAGGGGAATTGGCTATGTTATGTGCAAATCTGCTGATTGCGATAAAGTTGTGGAGGAGCGGACCCGATAAAGTTATAGATGTGGGCGTAATGCATTTGAAGTCTGACCTTATGTCTTCGAAGGGGTTTTCCATGTATTCCATGTGTATTCCTGTATTCCGATAAGTAATGTTGCCCGGGTTTAAAGGCTTAAGGCCTTGCCATATGAAAGCTCCGATTGCGATTCTGACGTGGCATGTGGGTCCGCCCTGCTGCCCCTCTTCCTCCTGAACATGTCCTGTGAGCATTGATAAACCCGAATAGACAGAGGAAGCCATAGATCGGGAAGCCTAAGAATCAAGTTATCCAAAAGGTCGAGCGAACGTTGAGGAAGCGGAAGCTCAAGCGAGCAAGGAGAAACCCAAAGGTCAAGGGTATCAGGCATATAAAACAAAGCACAAGGAACGTTTTTTGTTGTTGAAAAACTCGAAGAAACAGAAGCAGACATAGGTCCAACTGAATAGAAAAGAACTGAAGGTCCAACGGGGCAGGAGGAAGTTGAAGGACGAGCAACTCTGTTGATCGTGTTACCTTGTAAAATACATAGACCTGTAATAAATTAATCAGGTACATAATGCATTCTGAAGTACAATTCTGTGATGAGATAAACAAAGTTTTATCTAACATCGTTTGAAGGGAGCAATATCCAACATTGGTGTTAAAACATATGTGAATGTATTTCTGGGAAGTAAGAGATTGCAATAGCAGAGAACAGTGAGAAGAAATCACACCTGAAGCATTTACTGTGACTGGTATAACAGAGGCTTGAAACAAAGAATTGGTTCTTATGCAGAGCTTAGTGCAGCTAATTGTATACTCACTAAAGTTGTGTGGGGACAGTATTGGAGATCATGATGGCTATTTGATATCATCATGAGATAACTCTTGCAGACTCTGTGTGGACAGTATGAAGAGTTGTAAAGAGTCCTTCAAAAGAAGACGTGTTGCCATTGATGTTGTAGCATGGAGACTACAGTGAAGTTGTAAACAGACAGAACTTAGTAAAGAATAGTTCTGAGAGAAAAACATTACTATCAAACATGCCTTGACAAGATTGGTTCAGAGCCCTTGGGGTTGGTGCCTCAGAAGTTGGAAGGATTGGTGTCCTTGGGGTTGGTGCGTCAGAAACTGGAAGGATTGGTGTCCTTGAGGTTGGTGCCTCAAAACTGGAAGGATTGATATCATTGGGGTTGGTGCCACGGAAACTCGAAGGATTGGTGTCCTTGAGGTTAGTGCCTCAGAACTGGAAGGATTGGTGCCCTGGGAGTTGGTGATCTTAAGTCCAAGGTTGGTGCCTTGACAAAACAAAGTTGGTGCTCTAGAGGTTGGAACCTCACAAAATGTCCAAGTTGGTGCTTGGCAACAAATTGGAAATATATATATATATATATATATATATATATATATATATATATATATTGTTTATATTTTATTGTAAAGATTATATTAATAAAAGCATTTATTCTTGTTGTTCATCTTGTGTTCCGAATATAAATGTTTTAACTAAAGAAAAATACTGATTCACCCCCTTTCAATATTTCCAACACTAAATCCCCAACTCCATTATCACAAAGACTGTATCACTATAGTAACAAAATTCAGATAGTTCACAAACGCGTGGCATGGTCATTAACTTGAAGGGAAAAGAAAAATAGAGGATGAACTTGAATAAAAAGTATGAAAATTGAATTGGAAGGGAAGTGAAAAATATATTTAAACTTTTTGTTAGAAAGGGAGGAAGAACTTGAAAAAAATATGAAAATTGAATTGCAAGGGAAGTGAAAAACATATTTAAACTTTTCGTTCATTCATAACAATAATAGTAAGCCGTTTTCAAAATTTTTACATTATTCAAATAGTTAAGTTCTTTTTGAAAATATCTATAGGTAGATAAAATAGAGAAAATAAATGAGAATAAAGATTGTTACCATTTTTATGGTTAGTAAAGTAAGAAATGATAAAAATAATTACAAAATTATATTTTAATTAATATTGACCAGCCATCAATTAATATCAGTTAAGAATGGACAGCAAATAGAAGAGTTGGAAAATGTAAATACATTTATATGTATATTTGAATCACTTATTATAGCTTTTTTAGTTTGATATTTTTTTTCTAATTAATATGATATTAAATAGAATTTTCAATTTTTATATTTCTCATATAGTTTTATTAAGGTTTCATTTCTTTCCCACTAATATAAAGTTAAATGTTACTTTCATTCTTTGTATGGGTCATGAAGTGTTATGAAGTTGGAATTCTTTGCAATTAAAATGAATATTTCCATATTTAAATTTAAATTCATTTTTTTAAAAGTAAATAATATATTTTGTTGTATTAATTTTTCTATAAAAATAAAAGATTTAGATGGTTGTGGGGTAAATGTTTTATAAAAGATTTAGATTGTTGTAGGGTGGAAGGATGCCTTGAAAAAGAGAAATCTAAATTTGAGAATAATATAATTCTTTTCTCTTTATCTGAAATAAAAAATCTAAAACTCATTTCATTAAAGTAGAAGTAAAGTAAAAATATTTCAATTTATTTTCTTTCCCCAAGAGGTGCAATTTGTGCTCAAGTTGGAGTTGATACATGTCCCTCAAAATAAAAATAAAATCTTCTTTAAATAAAAATTAAATAATATTTAATTAGTTTTAATTAAAAGAATTATAAAACAACAATAATCATTCGATATTTTTGTTGATGTACATGGTGCAATATTATTTTATATTAATTTATTAAAAATAAATTAAAAAATAGTTGTTAGAAGTAAACAAAAAAATGCTAGTAAAATGTTTAAACCTTATACTTTTCAAAAATATTTAAATGCACGATTTAAATAAACCATTTGAAGATCTACTTTACGTAGTTTATATTCATATCAACTTTATATATATCTACATACAGAAAGTATATGCTAAAAGAAATTATTTTAATGTTGTATATCGTAAATCCAACGTAGATCCATCAAAACTCAATGTTTATCAGATCTGGAGAGGAATCAAATTTATTTTTACTCTAAAAATGTTTGTGTCTCAAAAAATATGATCTCCCTTAGCACTTGGTAGGAGTTCGTGGAACATATGTTCGAAAATTTGTTTCTGGAAACACAGCTGGGGTGTTATCTCAGACACCTAGCCCCAACCCCCCTAGACACAAAGTTGGGTCTCCTTCCTTTCCCAACTCGCGAAAATGAAACTTGTACCATAGATTTTAACAGTAACAACAGTAGTGATAGTAGTACTAGCACACCAAGCGGACCCTATATTTCTACGGATCCAAGAGACATGAGGTCTTTGGACCCTATTGTGTTTTGATGGACATGCTACAAAGGTTACACTTAGTCTCAAGCTGCTTGGATTTCGACTGCACGAAGAACACTGTCGAGTATGAATCACTCATTTTGGGCTTACAAAAATCCATCAGCCTCAATGATGATGTTCCTAAAGTTGTAGGTGATTCAGAGATTGTGGTACGTCATGTATGTAACAACATACACTATGTTTCACCTCGTCTTAAGAGTTACCAAAAAGAGTTATGGTGACTTATCTCTAACTTCCAAGATTTTAATATCATTTATGTACCAAGAATGTATAATGTAGCTGTAGATGCTCTAGCAAATGAAGTTTCTAGGATGACACTGCTTAGGGATAGATTTTTTATTGAAATTTTGTATAAGACATCTGTCCCTTATAACATCACTAATTTATGTGTTTTTGATGATGATCGACAAATACTGGATTTCATGGCCAATGATGACGTCTTCAATGATGAAATGATAGATGAATACTAGCACAAGTAGTCCCTGCAGAGTGCAACTAATGACAATAAAGGCAACCTCATACCCAACATTGTGGTATCACTTGAGAAGTTGTATGACTTGCAAAACCACTTTCAGGGCCCGTGAATGCCAAAAACCACAGTTCCACAATGTTGTACGAACAGATCAATCTGGGAACTAACAAAGATTTGAAGTTCATGAATCTCGGTACATGTTGTAGACCAAAAGAGTGAAAAGATTTTGTTAGCCTATTTAGACAGTACTATGATGTGTTCACGTGGACGTGTAATGACCTGAAAACATATGACATGTGAATAATCTAGCACGTCATTCCAATCAAAGAAGGGGCCAAGCCATTTTAGTAGAAGCTAAGGAAGGTACATCCATCACTTGAGCCTCTCATACGGAAATAATTGATTAAGTTATTGTATGCTTGGTTCATTTACAAGGTTCATTAATCCACGTGAGTTTCAAACTTAGTCCCTGTCAGAAAGAAGTCTGGGGAGATTTCCCTGTGCTTTGATTTCTGAAATTTGAACCATGCCTAAGAAAAAGATAACTACCCAGTGTCATCTATGGAGCACATATTACATATAATATCTGGAGTAGAGATGTTCTCTTTTCTAGACGGTTTCTCAGGATACAATCAGGTTCTGGTAGCAGATCCTGACAAACTGAAAACAACTTTCTGTAGCAAGTGGGGTAAGTTCACTTACATTAGAATGTCATTTGGGTTGGTAAACGTAGGTAATACATTTCAGCGTGTAATGGGCATCACTTTCCACGGTCTCGTTGGACAAAGCGTATTGGTCTACCTTGATGAGGTGACAATCTTTTCTATATAGCAGTTAGACCACATGCGTCATCCCAAGAAAATATTTGGGCGATGCCGAAAGTATGGGATATGCTTGAATCCCAAGAAAATCTTATTTGTAGTGTCTGAGGGTAACCTCCTTAGGCACATCATTGCCAAAAATGGGATTAAGGTATATCCAAACAAAGTCTGAACCATCACTCATATTCCTCATCCCATGAACAAGAAAGCTATGCAGTCCTTCCTCGGGAATATCAACTTCCTCATAAAGTTCATGTCTAATTATGCACAAATTGTCAAACCCATACAAGAGATGACCAAGAAGAACACAGTGTATAGTTGGGAAAAGAAGGGAAAGGAAGCATTTTCCAAGATTAAGAAAGCCATATCACAAACACCCTCACTGTACAACCCACACTACAACAAATATTTCTTTATCTACACATTTTGTTCTGATACTTCACTCTTTGTTGTGCTCAATCAAAAAGACAATTTGAATGATGAGAGGCCCATCTATTTAATGAGCGCAAGCTTGAAAGGACCCGAACTGAACTATCTTGTCGTGGATAAATGAGCATATGATGTATACAAGGTGGTTAAACATTTCCGATCCTACCTCTTGAAAAATCACTACATTGTCTTTGTGCCATAGCCAGCAGTGAAATCATTGCTTGTTCAGCAAGAGTAGGGTAAGAGGCAGGCGAACTGGATGACAAGACTACAAGAGTATGACCTTGACATCTAGCCAGTTCACACCATAAAGGGTCACGGTCTCTGCATATTAGCAACTGAAGTAGTACATGTGCAAGAGGAAGAAGTAGAGCTCATCGGCTCGGAGAAAGAATTGAAATTTATAATGTTGAGCGATCAACCCCCCCACTTCACATGGGAACTCTTGGTATGTAGACGTGGGAAAATAACTTGAGCATGGCACCTTGCCCTCTCACTTATATATGCGACAGAAGAGGGCACGTTGACTGAAAGCGTTATCTTACCAATTGGTGCATGTTGTGCTTCACAAAAAACATCACAATGACGTTTTGCTCAGGTTCCTGGAGGCACAAGATTCAGAAAGGGTGTTACGTATCTCCATGAAGGATCAGCTAGAGGTCACTTCACGGGCAACACAACAATGCACATGCATATGCCCGCAAGATGAACATGCACATGCCTATGCCCGCAAGTGTTCGGTCTATCAGAGATGTACCGATAGAAAACAAAGGTTAGTAGCCCCACGACAACCTATTACAGTTGACGAACCATTCCAACACTGGGGCTTGGACATAATTGGGGATATTTTCTCACATTCATTAAAGAAGCACTGCTACATATTAACTGCTACAGATTACTTCACGTGGTGGACAAAAGTAGTTCTACTAAAACAAGTGAATGACCAAGAAGTCATCAACTTGCTAAGACAAAACATCATCTTGAGGTTTGGCATGCTTGTACCACTTGTTTTTGACAATGCAACATATTTATCTTCGTTAAATATTTATGACTTTGCATTGAAAAATGGTATTGTGTTAAAATGTTAAGCTAACTAATACCCACAGGGAAATGGTCTTGCCAATTCTACAAACAAAAATACTATCTGCATCATAAAAAAAACCATGTACTCTAAACAACGAAGCTTGCATTCTACTCTAGTGAATTCTCTTTGGGCTAACCAAGTCACACCCAAACCCAATCTGAATACCTCTCCCTACTTCCTGCGATACAGAAAAGAAGTCATCATCCCACCAAATATCTATGTGTCTACTCTTCCATTATCCCAAGAATCCCAAGGCAAGTTGTTTCTATTAGTTCAACATAGGATGGAGACATTACACAAGCCACAGCAAGAAACGGTGAAAGCAAAAGAAAAGTTCACACTTCAACAGAATGATATCAAGATATCATTCAATAAGAAGTCTACAGTGAACATCAACTTTGTTGTGGGTGACTTAGTGTTGAAGTAGGATAAACCCCATGAGTACAAAGGCAAACATACGAAGCTTCAGTCCCTGTGGATTGGCCTATTCATAGTTCACGAGAAGCTTAGCCAACACATGTATCATTTACAATCACTTTACGGGAAGATTGACACCCTCCCTGTCAATGGTCAATACTTAAAATGTTATTTTCAATGATCTAGGGCCACGACCCACACCGTGTACATACTTGTTTCATTGTTGTCTTGTTATTTTATTTGTTTTTTCTACTTTTCTTTATTGTGCTTTTATTTGCTTTGCTAATTTTCTCTTCTTTGCTATTCAATTTGTTGTTTTATAAATAAGTGTTGTCCCACACTCCTTTCTGGCTTCTAAATGTGTCTGTGGCTGAAGTTCAAAGAGTCTTGTGACACTACAATGCTTGGTTGGTCATGTGACCGTCTTCTTTGTGCTTTGTTGTAAATTTTGGCCGATGAAGTCTTGATGGAAAATAGGAGTCATCTATAAGGAAAGTTTTGGCCAAACCATGAGCCCATGTCTAGTCTAGGGAACCTCATGCCTATACTCAATTTTATGCTCTGTGTGTTCGAGCTTATCCAACTAATATAAATGAAGAAGGGGAAATCTAAATGAGCAAACCTGAATCAGAGATCTTACATGACTCTCTAAAGGAACAACCTCTTCTTCTCTCAATAATTCAGGATCCCTCTTCCACCCCAAAAATAAATAAGTTCCTATGCATAATCCTCTTTCAAAAAAATAATAACAATGGCAAAAGAAGAGAAAGGATTCATGCGCAGAGAGGTGAAGCAAGAAACTCCACTGTGGTATTGTCCACACTCACTGGGAGTGGAGCAATGCTTTTTTTCCTGGGTGACTTCACTGGGGTACTATCCCAACTTGCTGGTAGCGAAGCAACAATAGAGATGAAAACTTATACTCTGAAAATTTTAAGCTTGCGATCCAAATTACCCTTCAAACTTTGAAACATTGTGATATGGCTAGATGTTTGTGTTGTGTTCAACTGAGTCAACACAAGGGGAATCATGTTTGTCCGTAGGCTAAGCAGAGAAGCCAAAGTGATCTGCACAACGAGTCAATACTTCCTGAAAGGCCAAGGTCCTATGCTAAAAATGAACCAAAATAGAGAAGCTGATATTCAAATAGTGTGTTGCCAAGTGTTGTAATGGCTAACACCCTCCAAAAATTTTGGCTTGCATCCAAATTTCAGATCCTTCCTTAGTTTTTCCTTTGATTGTTGCAAACACTCGAGCTCACCCCATGAGCTCTTGTGAAGTCTTTTCACATTTTTTGCTTGTTTCACCAACGATTGTGTTTGGCATGTTGATTTCTTTGTCATGCTTGTGATATTATTCTGGTGAGTTTGAAGACCTGTCTTTATCTGTTTTGGTTGTCTTTGCTTTGTAAACATATGTCATACTCACAAAGTTATAAACAATGTCACGCAAGAGTCATCACAGTTGTCTGAAGGTCTATCACAAGTGTCACACTTGTCGCTTTCAACTCCAAGGTAGTCTCATTGAGGGCATGTTTTTTCTTATTGTTATAATGGTCTATGTTGTCTCGTCATTAGCATATGCGAAGTGTATATTCTTACTGTCAGTCTTCACAAGTTTTCTTGCTTTCAACACTTAGCCATTTTCCTAAAAATCTTCACGACCGGACAACCCTCTTCCACAGGACCCCGACTAAGCTACACTGCATAGTTTTGGCCCTTAGTGAATGTTTCCTTAAGGGGGATTGACCTAGGTTCAACGTTAATTTAGCCAAACAAATCCCTATACTACTGGCCCTTTCGGCATCAACCCGTGGAGCGTGGACCAAAGTCTCACCTGAAGCAGTATGGGGGGATGCTAGAACTAAGTTTCTGCACCTTGAGATGGTTGTGATGTTGTTGATTCCCTCTATCCCTGCCTTCGTGAAGATTGCTTCGATCTAGGGCCTACGAGATGAGCCCTCTATTCCAGCCTTCAGTACCTCCATTAAAGGGTACGATCAGTCTTCGTGCATGCCTAGCCTGCTGCTCAGTTACCTTCGTGCTGTTACGACAGCGTGCCGTACAAATTCCCCAATTAATCTAAGTGACTTGCTTATCTTATCAAACAATTATAGTTAACACCGCATAAAGAGATATCCATAAATGCGTTCAATTATTCAATGTAATTATGGCCATTCGCGCATCATATAAGCACAATAAAGTAAATTCATACATAAAGTATCAAATGCATCAACAAAACAAAGACAAAGAAATTGCAGAATATCTCTCTTTATTAATATCTTCCAAATGTTTACAGACTTTGTCCACCCTGCACACACAACTACAGGGGTCTGTGCACTCAGCTTCAGACTTCTACCCTACGCTTCTGCACACTCAGCCGCAGAGCCTTTACCTACACTACAACCCAAGACATAGACTTCTTACTTCAGAGCTATGACTCTCTTACCTTATTCGTCATTCTATCTCTCCAAAACTATTTAGAGCTTAGCTCTTTTAATACAATCCCATGCTATGTGGACCATGGGTAGATTTCTTACAATCGACTTTAATTTACAAAACTAAGGGCAGACTACCCTTTATGACACATAATACCTTCACACTCTTTGACCACAAAATGCAGAGTCTTTATATTTTTATTACAAAATTTGACTCAAACATGGGCTTTTAGCCCCAAAACTGCCCTTGGGGGATCCCGCTCCCAACAGACCCCCAACACAATCATCATGACTCGCCCTCAATTCACTCAGTAGGTGCGGAGATATTTGCGTGAAGCCCATCCAACTTAACCCGTATGAACACTACCTCAGCCGTCCACTGAGTTGTCACCTACTTCGCATCTTCCACTGTCTTCTCGGTCACTACTTCTGTGCTATCAGTCTGAAGCTTTTGTTGTGTCGCTTGCAGAGTTGTAAGCTTTCCTTCAATATTTTCTATGACTACGTAAGCTTCCTCTAGCCAGGGCTTTAGTCGCACCTTTAGCACTGCTTCCTTGTGCAGCGCTGCGTCCACCTGTTCCTTCATCTACTTGGCCTCCTGTAGCTTGTCTAGCCTCTTTGTCAGTGCGATGGTTCGTACTGTGCCTTTAACTTCATCGTAGCGCTGTTGTAGCTAGTGTGCTTCCGTCTCTAGCCTCTGTAAATTTGGTTCCTCCTACATGCTAGTCAAGACCTCAAATGATTGCTTGAACAACTGTGTGCAGTTTTCTCCTACACTTTCCACCACCGCGACTGCCTCTATGACAACGGTCACATGTTGCTCCTTTACCTTTGGCGGTGTGGAGGGTTGGGCCCACAACTGTAGCTTGGTGATTTGCAGGTTCAACTTCATCTGAACCTGTTCCATCTACGTTCGAGTGTCATGCACCCCTGTGGCCAACTTGCGGATGTGGACCTTGACTGGCTTTTCCTCCAAAATGGCTGACACTAGGACCATTCTGCATGCCTCCTCAATGACTTGCATGATCTTCTTACTCTAGTTGGTCACCTCGGTCTCAGTGTCAATGGCAGCATTTCTCTGTAGGGCCATCTTTTCATTGTTGATCTGTTGTTCACTGATCACCTGGAGGGTGCGGTGCTCTCGGGCCCTCATTTCTGTAATTACTCCATCCTGCAAGAGGTGGAGTGCTTCGCACGGAAGTGCTGCTAGGTTCAACCCAACTCCCTTCAAGGCACTAACAGTGGGCCTGTCAGCCTCATTTTCCATGGTCAGTGCTCCCTCCAACAACACTATTGCACTGGAAACTGTCATGCACAGCATATCGGCAGCCTTTGAAGTGCCAATGGCCAAGATGGCAGACACTGTACCAGCTTACAATGTGTCGTTCTACAACTCCTGCAACCTGGTTTGGATAGCCCCTAATATGATCTGCTACTACTGTTGAAATTACTATAGGGCCTCCGTGGTGAAATCTTTGACTGTCTCACCAATATCATGTAAGTTGCCCTCCGTCAATGTGATTGGGTCCAGCAAGGTCTTGGTTACCTTTGATTTCTTTTTGGACCCTCCCTTTTCCAACTCTCTCGAGTGCTTAATGCGGGCGGATGTCTCCTGAGGGTTCGTACCATGCTGCTTTGTGTCTTCCTCTTCGTCTTAGGTGAAGGCAACCACTCTCCTTTATTAGTGCCCTGCTCTATGCCACCTATCTGTTTTCTTGCCTCCTTTCCTTCCTGCTCTGCCTGGGCCTTCTCAGCAACCTCCTCTTTCCTCCTTTCGACCAGTTGCGCCATCTTCAGCTTAGCCTCCTCCTCCTTCTTCTACGCGGTGGATTTGCTTCCACCCACCACCAAGTTTGTGGTAGTGCGCCACTCCACCTGCCATTGATCAAGCACCGCATCGATGGCATCATCTGTGGCCAGATACGACAAGTTGTACCACTTCTACGTAGGGTCCTTCCACTCCGTGATTGATAATCAATGGAAATTAGCTTTAAACTCGACATAGCTCTGCAGTTTGGCACGCACCATTGGTGACAATCCTAGCTTGCGATTGATGACCATCCTGATATTCATTTCCATCAAGATCCAGAAGATCTCACTGCCTCGAACTCGCTACGTATCCTTGGTCACCCACAATGAAGCGTACTTCACTACTTCAGAAAGGTATGGTGCGACCAAAGAGAATTGGATCTCCTCTGGTAGCACCCACACTCCCAGCGCAATCGCCAACAAGAGCCACACATAATGGAATGTCTTGCTTTTCTCTTGTGCTTAGCAATAGTTTTCCAGGAACTCTCCGCGAAGGTAGTTTGACCAGTTAAACTGGACTCCTTCTGCACACTACTGTGGAAGCGCGACGATAGGTGCTAGCATCTCATTGGCACGACACTTCCACATCACCTTCCCTGCAAGGATTTGTGTTGCTACCTTCACAGCGGGGTCATAGATGGTGGAGATAGTGTACCCGTGCAACTTCTTCACTAGCTTGAATTTCTCCTTCATTAACTCTACGAGAGCCTTCTCGCCACCCTTGCCACCAAAGATCATCGCTGGATTCTTTCCTGTATATGACAGACACGTTATCCAGTGAATCAACATATCTGTGATGGGTATTGGCTCCTCCAGCCACAGACACCCATCATGCACCAAGCACAACAGTTTCTTGATGACAAAAACTGTCACCGGGGTGTAGTTATAGTGTGGCACCTAGAGCAAGTTTAGCAATCTTGCCTTCTCTACCCCCTTGAGCCATCTCCGCAGTTCCAAGGTGGAAATTCTCGTATTTGTGTCTATGATGCAGTGCATCAATTGCTCGGTCGCTAGGTGTGGGAACTTCTCGTGGTCCACCAAGTCCCAATCTTCAAGCTTCAGTATCGGTACCCATGCCAAACACGGACCGTCGAAAGCAATTTCATCTGGTATCATAGGGGTTTGGAATGGAGTATTAATCTCATCAATGTCTTTTGGGACCTTGGACCTAGGCTTGTGCAGAGTGATATACTTCGGAAACCATGTAATAGGGTTCACACCCTGTGTTTCAACCTCCTCTACTTCAAGCCACACATCCTCATCGCCCATTGGGATGTCCTCCTCCTCTGCCTCTAAGTTTATGGCCTTGCCCTTCTCTTGTGCAGTGGGTTTTTGTGGGTTTTGCCTTGGTGAGGCACACACTAGTATGGCAGGTAGCTTGCCCTTCTTGTCCTTCACAGTATCCTTGGTTTGGGTTGGCTTCATTCTCGACATTTGCAGTGATGTAGGGACCTCTGCCAATACTTCGACCACTTTCAGAGCAACTACTTCTGCTTCTATGTCCATTTCCTGTGCTGAATCCTCTACTACTTGCTCGGTATTTATAACCTCTAGGGGTGCGGACATGATCTTATGCAAGAATTCCTGTGTGTCTGTCGGCAAAGTCTCAAATACCCCAATAGCTATCAGAAGCTCATATTGCTCACGATTCATATGTGCCTCAGTGCTCAACAACAAAATTCTCAAAATGCCAAGTGTTTCTTGTTGGACAACCACTTGTAATTTATAGGGCATTTTGAATTCAAATCCGACCGTTCCCCCCAAAATCAGTTCCTTAATGCCGTATTGGAGGCAGATTTTCAAGGATCTAAGCCATAAATTTCGTCTTAAATGTTGGTCGCCCACTCCATTTGGCCTCACTTCTGCTTTATTTTCATGAACAATGACTTTAACAGTCACTTTCCGGCAGAGCTGCACGATTTCTCCTGGGGAAGTGCAACTCCCTCCGTGTTGACACGGACCCAAGTGACACTTCCTTACTTCACACTATTCGCTAATCATGCAACTCCCCAACCCAAGCAGTGTAGTTTATAGTCCCGCACCTCCTTTCAGCTGCCTGGAGCGCTAATACTATGCTACCTTCATTTAGTCACATGGACGGACCACTGGTGTATGGCTTCAAGCGACTACCATTCACCTTTCCTGGGAAGGGTTCTCCATATAATTTGACCAGCTGTACCGCTCCTCCGTTGGTAATCTCCTTAATGACATAAGGCCCTAAACTGTGCATCCTGAACTTCCCTAGAAATTTATCAAACTTATCATATAGAAAAACCAGGTCATTTACCTTAAATGAGTGCAGCTTAATGTGTCGATCATGCCATGCCTTTTCACACTATTTTTGGACCTGTTGGTGAAATCCATACAAAAATATTTCCTCCTCCAGTTCATCCAGCTGTGTGAGCCTCTCCTCTACGGCTCCATGATCTGTCATGCCTGTGAGCATTGCTATGCGCAGACTAGGCACAATATACTCCATAGGCATTACCGCTTCAACCCCATGGATAGGCCTAAAGGGGGTTTGTCCAGTCAACTTCTTGCATGTCGTTCGATAAGCCTATAATATTGCAGGTATGCATACGTCCCAATCACTTCACTGAGCATTACAAACCTTGGTCAGCACATTTTCAAGCACTTTTTTGAATGCTTCCACTATCCCATTCGCCTGTGGGTGACAAGGTGTGCTCTTCTGGTGGTATACCTGGAATTCCTTCGTTATTGCACTGATCGTCTGATTCAGGAAGTGTGTACCACGATCAATCATCAAGATCCTCGGATAGACAAATCACGTCAATACATGCTCAAATATAAACTTCGCGGTAGTCACACCTGTGCAATCCTTCACTGGCTACGCCTTTGCCTAACGAGTCAAATAATCCATCGTGGTGATAATGTACCTTGCTCCTGTCTTTCCTTGGGGCTGAATGGGTCCCACAAAATCTATCGCCCACTTCTTGAAGGGTTACAACATCATTTGTGGATTCGAAGGCCTCTTATCCCTCCACGAGGCCTTCCAGTCCTTTGAAACACATCACATGCCCTGCAATACACTTTTGAGTCCTAATGGAGGGTTGGCCACCACAACCCTGCACGTAGAATCTTTTTTGTGGTTTCTCTCTCTTCATAATGTCCTCCCGCGGTGCCCCCATGAGCATCCATGAGGATGCTGCTTCTTCCAAAATCAGGTACATAACGTCACAATATCTCATCAGTCCCCATCTTACACAGATGCCTAGGAATGACGGAGAAATCTGTTGCACGCACCACTAGTTCATTTTTTGCTAGACAATGTATCCTTCTGGTGTAGTACCAGTCGTTAGGAACTGTACTATATCCTCGAAATGACCATCCGGGATGCACACTACAAATAGCTGCATGTCAGGCAATCCTTCTTCCAAGTTAGTGGGTTCTTCTCCTGTTTTGATGCGTGACAGATGGTTTGGTTCCACGTTCAATTGTCCAGGCTTCACAATAACTTCAAAATCATACTCCTGGAACATCTAGAACCACCTGCAAATTCTCCCCCCCAACACAGGCTTATTGACCAGGTACTTTAGTGTGGAGTGATATATATACATCTTAAAATGGCCTCCGAGCAAGTAGTTCCTATACTTTTGGAGCTCATACACCATAGCTAGCCCCTTGCACTCAGTGGTGGAATAGTTGTTCTCTGCTTTGGATAATCTTCGACTTGCGAACGTGATAGGATGGTCTAAGCATTCTCCACCAGCCTGTGTCAGTACTACTCCCAACGCTATACATGACACGTCGACCATGAAATTCCTTCTTCCAGTCTGGGAAGACTCGAATTGGCACGGTGACCATCTTTTCTTTTAATATATCCAAGCTCTTCTTATAGTCATCCTTCCAGTAGAATGTGACATCCTTCTTCTACAATTTCTCCATAGGCGCGGTGATCTCGACAAAGCCTTTGATAAAATTTCTGTAATATCCTGTATGTCCCAGAGTAGCTTGCAATTGCTTCACACTGCGTGATGCTTCCAAGGAGGGTCTACCATCAGTCCTTGTCTGCAAACCACATGCCCCAACAGGTTTCCAAAAGGAACATAAAACAGAAACTTCTTGAGATTGAGCACGATCTGGTATCTCCGACAGGTATCTAGCATCAGGCGCAAGCTTGCTACATGGCGCTTAACTAGCCTAAACACAATCCAGTCATCAAAATATACCTCCAAGAACTTATGAATAAATTCCTTGAATGCAGCAACAACTATGTGTGAGAAGATCGGGGGTGCATTATTCAATCCGAATGAAATTACAGTGTATTGAAAACAACCACACTCAGTCGCGAAAGTTTTCTTGCTCCTGTCCTCCGGTGCGATTTTGATCTGGTGGTACCCAGAGAACCCATCAGTGAAGGAATATGCTTCCTGCCCCCTACATTGTACAACACTTCATCAGTGAAAGGAGTCGGGAAAGGATCATGTACACAAGCGTCATTCATCTTTTTGAGATCCACGCATGTCTTTATTTCATCCTTTTGCTTCTTTTCTTGTACCACCATTGGACTTACCTAGTTAGATTCTTCCACGGGCTCAATGATGCTTGCTGCGAGCATCATGTCTAGCTCTAAGCAGACCTTCTCCTTATATTTCAGATTGAGATGGTAAGGTCCTCGCTTAACCGGCTTCACGTCAGGCTTCAACGTAACCTTCATCATTCCTAGGTCCCCGATTATCCCCTTCAAATTTGTGAACTTGGTAGGGAATAAATCCTGGTATTCACGAAGCAATTCAATGACCTTATCCACCATTGCATCTTCGCTAATTTGGGTTCTGCCTCCGTACCAATGTTACTTGTTTCGTTTTCAAAGGTGTGGTTATATCAGGGTTCTCAATCTACTATCCTTGAACCTCGTAGTGACCTTTTGTTTATGGAATTTTAATCTTTCGCAGATACTCGTCCTCTTCTTTAGCAGTAACATTATAACATTCTAGCACGTGACTCAGCTGAGTAGCCCATTCAGGCTAAATCAGGTCTAAAGGATCATGTGGTATCCTAAATATTGCTACTCTCACTTCTTGTAGCACTTCATCAATACTGTTAAACCTGTCCTCAAAACTGAATGTCATGATGAATCCCTCGCGCAGGATATCCCATTCACCTGTCCCATGGTGGAGCTCAATTTCTACATACCAGTTCATCAGGACGATATCCAGGGTGTGACAAAACAAGTGCACCCATTCAGGTTGGGGTTTTTGTCCATAAGCCTAGGTCCATTTGGCCAAATGCATGCACGGATCATCTTGCCCATCATACTTGTCTTTCATTCGCATCTTCAGCTTCCCAAAGCAAGTTCTCATCATTCTCTTGCATTTGTGCTAATCATCAAAGCTTCCCTTGTGCGTACCCCACCATCTTGTGGCCATAGCGCACAGGGCCCAGTCCAATGCCTGGAAGCACTACTTTTCTGGTACCTCCCTTTAAAATGCTTCAAAAAATCAATGTACCTCACTTAGGCCATCATAAGTAGGTATATTTCTTACCTCTGACGACACACAATTCAGCAATCGCATCATCATGTTGCAGTTCAACGTAGTCACTTCATGTAACCAATTCTACCAACACTCTAACTCTTCTTGGAGTCTGAAGTCCAGGAACTCTCATGATCCCATGTAATTCATCCATCCGCAGTGGGATTCACCCAATCTTCATCTCACGCCATTATCTAATAGATATAGTCCAAATCTTCATCACTCTCATAATTGCAGACTGGTTCTGTATAGCATGATCCCTCAGCAGGATCTATAGGTACTATTACGCGTAGCGATTTCTTCTCGAAGATCATCTTATGGTTCATCAGATAGATTACCCCATTCATATCAGTGTCCGAGTCAATTCCTAGGAGCACAAGATAGGGATTGTTGTCATCCACTATCTCTATCACCTCAAAATTAGTAAACGCACTCGCTCCCTCAATATCCACAGTCACTCCCTGCAGCCACCCCATGCGGATGATCTTCTGTTGATTGGCCATACTTAGCTGAACCAGAGACCATTACAGCGTGGGTCTCCCCATTCGTTCCCAAGTCTTCTTCTGTAGGACGTTCACACCTAACCTTAGGTCCAAAAATAACCTGATCCCTCTCATACTCTCCTATCTGCGCAATTAGTATTATCTCCCCTCCCATCCTTATTTTATACTTGTCAATATTTCATGCTACGCGCGGCTCACCCGACGAAGTTCCAACACATCTATTGATGAGCTCTTGTAACCCTTTCACAGCCTTACTATCCCGCAGTAACTTCATACAGGTCTCCAGGAAAGTTGTGAGCATAGAGGGGTCCATCTCCTGCTCAGGCTTATCCCTCCTTCCTGAGGTATAGGCCTCAGTGAAGCTCTTTTTAGCTTCCATGAAGGTTTCACGTGCACTCTCCAAATAAAACTCAGCCTCTTTTGTCAAAGCTTTGTGAACCCATGTACTGTCTTGTGGCTGTTTTCCCTTGTCATCTCATGTCACGATTCCACTCCTGAGGACTATGTTTACATTTGGATCCTCTTTGCGTGGCTCAGACCTCATCATCTGCAGGTTTTGAGTCAACAAAGGTGGCAGCGCCCCTTTATCACGTATCCTAGCTATTAGCATATGACAATCTTTTCTTTCATGATCAAACAACGTGCAATACTTGCACGATGGAAATGTTGGGTTAGTGCAATCGCCCTCATCATGCCCTACTGACCTACAAAATTTGCAGAATAGTTGTTGTGGTGCTTGTACAAACTTCTGCAGCAAATGACAGTTATCTGTGGCATATTTTCCTGCTACCTGACAGATAGTGCACCATAATGCAGGCCCTGCGCTAGGTCTTGCTTGCGATTCTGGCCTTAAAGTCATCAGTCCCCCTCCAGCAATATAATTCACAAAAACCAGTCAATGGTCCTTGTCATGCCCCTGACTCTTGCATTTCAAGAATCATACCTCCTCGCGCACCTCTGGTCAAACCGTCTTGTCTTGCTTCAGACTTTACATCTCAAGGCATAGATTCTTCAGCCACGCATGGATCTGCTAAACCCCTAGGTTTAGATCTTGCATCAGAGTCTCATGTAGTCTCATGGAAACATCCAAAGCCTCTGCCTGAGTGGTTATCTTCTACTGCGATAGCACAACCCTTAAGTGTAGCAGGAGAAAAGCAACAAACCACTCGCGATGTGTTCATCTGTTAGGTTCATGTTGGCTTGACAGATTGTAGATTTCAACCTTTGATCTAGTTCCCAAGGTGTCTCGCTTGGTTTCATCGCCATTTCTTTGAATCCCATAATTGACTACACCTCACATTTAGGCCTACTGAATTCTTTATTCAGTGTTGTCTGGATGTCTACCACTCCAGCATTCGGGTTATCATTTGAGTACTTAATATACCAAGTTAGTGTGCGATCTTACAGAGCACTAACCAGTGTCACCTTCTTTATATGCTCATCTCTAACACCTTGAGCTTCCCATACAGCCCTCACAATGAACCAGAATTGGTCTGGGTCCTCATTTCCCAAGCCTTTGAACAAAGGCATCTTCACTGTATTTTCCATACTAAACTGTGGTGGAGGTGGAGGTCATATGGGTGAAGTTGGAGGCGATGGTGGTGAAGTTGGAGGTGGTGTGGGCGGAGGTTGTATTCGATGAAATCCTTGTCTTTTTAACTAAATATCACTTCATGGATAAACCTTTACTATCTCTTCTTCATCACCTCACAGAGGTGAAATCAATGGGCTATACTCTTGACCCTTTTTTCCTTTGTTCCTGTAAGTTTTTCCGCTTCATGTAGTTGTGAACATCAAGGTAGCTGGATAACCCATTTTTCGCACAACAATATTTTAATCCAAATATTCAAATATTTTACGTACTTACCTCAGGTCCTTTGAAAAAGCACCGCTCCGCCTCGTTGTAGATGACTAAGGTGTTGACTGTGAATTCAGTTACAAATCCTCCTATGACATGATCAAGCCAATGATCGATGGCGTGGGCAATCTTATCCTCTAATGCTTCCAACCTTCACACTAGCTCTGGGGTCCACACAATAGGACTGACAAGTTTCCACCTTCTATGGCTATCTGCTAGCTTCGCGATCCACTCTTATAGCTCAATAGGGAAGGAGCAAAAAAAGATCTTGTGGATCTCTGTATACAGGTATCTGTCCACCACTGTTCCTTTGTCAGTTGCAAGTTTCCGTTCTACTGCACTGCGAATTCATGGATCTTCCTATCAAACTAGTCCCTAATCTCCCTTTTAGTTGGATTCTAGTGATACGACATCACACATCTGTTATAGACATTTTTGTGCCTTACAGCATTGAGCATGAAATGTCCATAATCTAAGGGATCCAAAGTCCCTAAACATGTTGTTCCTACCCCTAGAAGAACAAGGCTAACAAACCACAGCAATTCACAGAAGTTCTCCACTTGAAACTGCTGAAAAACAAGTCAGTTCAGGATCATTTCAGTGACTACACTAGCTGTTTGCGCTGAATGTCAAAGCCAACACTGGCTACCTGTGTTGAATGTCAAAAGCAACACTGGCTACCTGCGCTGAGCGAGATTGGACATGTGGCAAGTTCATTTCTCAAGGTGTCAAAACCCAGGAAGCTTCCAAAATGACATTTGCCTCAGGGAATTCGACTGGGGATGAGTAAGAGGTTCCAAATCTCCAAGTGGAAGCAAGAACCTCCAAGTGGAATCAAGAACTGACAGAGGGAGAGGACACTAGTCAGATCTCAAGCTGACTCATCCTCTCTCCAAACATCTATATATGGATCTCTCCTCCATGAGATCTAGGGGCTGGAATTTTGTTATTGCAAAGAATTGCTGCTGGTTTGAGACTGAGATCATTGGGTGCTTAATGCTTTGAAGGGGGTGAAGATAGGAATTCCATTTGCTGGGAAGGAGATGCTGGATTGGAGCCCTCTAGGTTGTATCTCTTCCTGAGCCTTGTTATTCATCAATAAAGCTATCTTGTTTTCTCCTATACATTGGTGTATCTTTGATGTATGATTGCATTAGTGTATTTGATTTATTTCTAATCCTAAATCAGTTATGAATGTGAATATCTGTCTTTGTGTAGAGTTCTTGTCTTGTCGCAAGTAGCTGTTCTCTTGTCGCAAGTAGCTGTTCTCTTGTGATCTTGCAGGAATCTATTGAAGCTGGACAAGCAAGAAGGCAAGTAGCTGTGAACTCCCAAAGAGAAGAGAGACTGGATCGAGGGACAAACGGAAGACACTGGTAAGTCCATTTATCTCTCTTCTTTCACCTTTCATAAAGGAAGAAACCAGAATAGCTGTCTCTGTTTGTTGCTAAGGCACTGTCACACCTTAGGTGGATAGGATCGTCCTGCATAGGCATTTTTCCCCACAACAAATTGGCGACTCCGCTGGGGAGATCTGTTTAGTCATTTTATTTGTGTTTCTATCATTGCTTGTTTCATAGACTTGACAGCAACAATCGAACTGCATCTGCTATTCCCGGATGCAAAGTAGACAGTTGCTGCCTTGATCCAATCACTGGACTTGTCTATGATCTGAACAATGGGCTCACAAATGATTTGATGATCCTTTGTGATAGATCTTAGTACTCCCTCAAAGCATCCCTTTGATTGTACCTTGCTTGTTGCTTTTGATTTGGCCTGAAACAGTGAATTAAATAGCAATCTGTGATCCAAAACCTGTGGGAAACGAGAGTTTCTCTTTCAGCACAGACCCAGTGAAGGGATTCTGCATTTCAACGCAGTTCCCGTGAAGGCTACCTGCGTTGAATGTCAAAACCCCTGTGTTGAGGTTGCGCTGAACCAGTCTTGCCTTGTGCAGCTGGGGTTCTCTGCTCTCTGTTGCCCTATTTTGATCTCTGTTTTTTGCAGCCTGTAACCAGCATAGGTACTAGTCTGATAACTCCTTTTCTTTGCTTAGATTCCGCCTCCTTTTGTACAAAAATACTGTGAGTGTTTTTATGTGTTTGTGGCATCATTTACAGTTTTCCTTTGCATGAGTGAAATAGTCATCCTGTAGCCCTTGATTCAGATCTGTTGATTGCGATCTTAGGAGAGAGTTCATTGGATGTTTACAGTTGATTATACATTTGCTTTTGCTTATTGGTTTGAGTTTGTCTCTTTTAAGTGTCAAAACAAGTATTCATTTCGAGAATCGTTAAGTGTTGTAATCTCTTCTACCCTCTCTGATTTCGAAAAAGTAAACTTGTTTGTATTGGTCATTTAAAAGCAAATTCAAAGTTGTACAAAAAGCTTTCTTTGTAGGCATCAATACTAAGAAAGCCGAAAACAAACACCTGCATTGTGCATTTGCATTTTGATAGTTTGCATGTCTGATTTAGGAAAAGTGCATTAGAGTGTGCTGATTGCTCTTTGAGAAAAGATGGTGTCTTTCTTTTCCCTTAGTAGCTAGGATTTTCAAAGTTGAAAAGATATAAAGCTTGCTTATCATCTTTAAACTGCATTTAGGAATTTGTATCATACATCTCGTGGTGAACCTTGAAAGGAAAACTTTAAAAAGATCAACCTAAAATAAATTGAATGAACTTAACAACGCTTTGCAACATAACGCACAACATAGAGGTCTAGGCTAGAGACGTGTTCCTGCGTCGTAAAGCCTGGTGACTGTCGATCTCGTGGATGGTGGGTGATTCCTCCTGAGGGACGACAGCGCCAGTACGGATTGTGCTCCCACGTACCATCACGTATCGGCCGCCCTACTGATCGCAATGCACTGAACACAGCATTCAGGAAGATCGACCGCCCGTACCCTAAAAAGTATTCTGTGGTTTTGCGAAAAGTTTGGCACACCCTCTGCCTAGAACTCCAGAGCAGTTTTTTTTGGCCTTTTTCAGACTCTATAACAGAAAAAGTCCATCCGAGCATTTGTCACTTCGGGCTCGTTAAAACATCGAAGGAGACTAGAGTCATCTTTAGCTTTTTCTCGACTCTTTAAAAGTGAAAAAGCAAGTTGTGTCTAAAGCGTCGTTAACAATTTATTTTAAACGGAACAATCACCCTTTATTCCCGCGTTGATCTTTAGGTTGAAAAAATGGAGCACACCAACCAAGGAGTTCCCCTTGGTGGAAATCCTAGTCCCTTCTCCTCTTGGGGAGATGTTGGTGTGCCCCACATGGCTACTTTGTCACTTCCAGGATTGACAATTGGCCTACCAATCTGGCTTTTTTCAACCAATGTCGTTCAGAACACCACTATTCCTGAACAGTCAAGTCAACAGTTAGACCAGACCAGAGTTTCCCACCAGCCTTCTACTTCATCTTCCTCTCCTCCTTCCTCTTCGCTTGACGGAACTGGTAAAACAAAAAACCGAGTTCCTAAGGAGAAGAAGGAGAAGAAGAAGAAAGAGAAGAAGAAGAAGGAGCCAAAGGCGTCTGGGGGCAAACAAGTGTCGTCTGACAAAAATCCACACACAGCACTGGCAAGGCCTAAATCGCCATGCGTCATATGCAAGGGAGACCACTTCCACAGAGATTGTCCCTGCATCCCTCGGATACTAAGGGACTGGTCTCCCCATTTGCACAATTCGGTAGCGTCGACCTCTGATAGCCATGTTGACTGCTCACCGTCAACTAGTAGAAGTGAAGCCACAGGACAAGGAGGGAAAGCTAAATTCCCCTGCAGACTGTGTGAAGGCGATCATGCCATCCAACGTTGTCCCTTCTTAGACGAGGCTAAAAGAGTTCTGGAAGATCGCCCGATTTTATGAGCGCAACTTCCTCCTGGATATCAAAGACTCCTGCCAAGTCCTTCGCTAGTTGAGAACCCGGCTGGCCCGCTCAGGTGGTCAGCCGAAGCGCCTGTCATTGAAGATGAACCGTCTGAATCCATACCTGACGAAATTCTAAAGGTTGAAACGGCAGTTGACCCGGTTTTGCATTCAGAGGCTCTATCTTCGAATGATACCATCACAGAGGAGAATAAAGATGACACCGTCCAAATTCTCTTCATCAACACTGACTCTGATGAACAAGGGGGCAATGCTCCCATTCCTTTATCGCAGGAGGGAAGTTCGTCAAAGCAATATCCGGCCGTCTACTCAGTCCCACCACCAAGCAACCTAGTTGTCTCGTTCGACTGGAACCAACTAGGCAGACCCCGCTTGCCAGCTAGCATACCATTCAGAATTATCGTTCAAATATACAGAATGGTAATGGCTGGCACAGTTATTGATGAGGGGGCATCTGTGAGTATCCTTTCCTCTATTGCTTGGAAAGCGCTTGGATCGCCAGCGCTTTTGCCTGAAATGAGAAATCTATCAGGCTTTGATAAAGGAACCAGTCGACCTTTAGGGATCCTCCCCAATGTGCCCGTAACATTGAAAGGGAAGACTGTTCAAATGAACGTGATGGTCGTTCAAGGACCCTTGGATTATAACCTACTCCTAGGACGCGACTATATATATTGCATGGGAGCCGTCGTCTCATCACTCTTTAGAGTAATGTGTTTTCCGCATGAAGGAAGAGTGGTCAAGCTCGTGGACCAACTTTCGTTTCCCGGATCACGCATCGCAAATAGTCATGTACCATCCCTAAATGGTCTATTCACGCAAGAAGTGTCTCAACCCACGGTCCGTCCTCCTGATGAGCGCGAGTAATCCGGGAGGATATGACTGGAACCCAGGGGGCATGCGTCCTGGTCTGCTTCGGCAGGGGAACTTTGGGCATAGGGTAGGTTTCCGCAGGAGAATATGACTAGTCCGTACCCCATCCGTCTAGGAAGAGGGTTGTTCTAGAATAAGATTCTTTTGTCAAAGTTATGTGAGTTGGCGGGCTACGTCGCTCACCTTTGTCTATTTCGGTAGACATCGCTGAAGAAATGTCTTGTTTGCTCCGTGAACGAGACAATCTTTGGGTAACCTGAAAGAGGTAAGCCTCTCTCGTTAAAACAAATGTTGTGACGGAAAAGAAGTAGAGGTAACCTTGAAACTCTGTCTTATGCCTGGGGGCATGCAAACCTTTTGGAGTGCAAGCAAGGGGCGGCTATTTATTTTTTAAATTTTTAGGTCCTCCCTTTAAACCTGTAGGTCTAACCCTTTAAACTCGTAGGATTAGTCGTTTCCGAACTTGCATAACGAAAGGATCTGGGGCAAAGCTTCGTGAGATGAAGCTCCATAAAAAATAGAATCTCAATGAGACACTCTTATCATATGACTGGTATAATCGAGCAGTTTTAGCACACAGTTCATGCTCGTTAAAAAATAAATGCAAGATCCAAGCAGTTTTAGCGCATAGTTCATGCTCGTTAAAAAATAAACATAAGACTGAGCAGTGTTTTTCCGCGTTTAAGCTCGTTAAAAAATGAACTACCCGGTAAATAACCACAGTGAATGTAATATCATCAGCCATCAAAGCCTTGGTCGTGTTTGCACCATCACCTCCACTTTTCATTTAGCCGATCGTTCACCTCCGTATGATTGTTTACCCATTTTGAGGAACAGCTGCGAAGAGTGATTTCACCTAGCCATCATTGTGACACTGCCGTGATTGGAAAATTCCAACCTGTACCTGGAATCAGCTGCTAACCCTGTTTATCACTCGTTCCTCAAAAGACGAGTCTTCTTTAAGCTCTTTTCAACTGACTCGTAAAATATGAAAAGATTGCCAAGTCCTTGGCCTTCCAGCTCGTTAAAGGGACAGGAAGAGCTATCCCTCCTCTAGATTTTAATCTTTTTGGACCTGAGGGATTATTGCACAAAAAGATCGAGCGCTTGTTTTTTTTCGGCTCGTTAAAACTATTGAAAACTCATCCCTTCTGTATTGTTTTATACTTTTTCGGACCTAAGGGATTAGATGACGAAAAAGGACTTTTGGAGTTAACTTTATGTACCTTTTCAGACTCTCTAAAAATTAAAAGGACCGAGTTATCCTTGTCGTTAGACTCGTTAAAATCATTAAATAGTGACAAACTTGTCTTTAGACGAGAACGAGTTTCACTATCGCTAGGCTTGTTAAAACATAGCGATAGGCTTGCCCGAAGGGCAGGTTATAGAACAAGCATATGTTATCCTCCTCAAGCTTGACAAAAATAAAGAGGTACTGCTCAGCAATGACTGGGGAAAAATTGGGAGAAACTCAAGAAAACTTTGATGGTAGCAAGTCGCTCTTGAACATGACACTTTTCCTCCGTACCACAATCGGGTTGGGTCGTTTCATTCACCGGTCACATCCATGGTCTCGCCATACCATCCATATTTGGGGTAATGCTACCGATCCATCGTATCAGTGTCGCCACATGTTCAAGAGAAGTCGTTCAGAAAAGTCAACCGTGTCCCATCCACTGCCATACATTATCATTCATCCTTTCATGACCGCCACCCTGAATCATATGTCACAGATCATTTTCACCTCCATTAAAATCATTAGCTCCGTTCCGTGTCACTGATGTGGGATTCATTAAGGCCCTCCTTTGACGGATCGCTTCTTGTCGACATCAGCTCATTATCCAAGAAGTTGATCTAGGAACAACCCCTTCAGTACTTTGAAGCTTGCATGCCTCAATGGCAAGTTTCTCACTTCCGGCGACAGGTATACATCAATGACCTTCGACCGAAAGATTTTGCGTGGTGTTCGACGCCAAGTCCTTTATTCACACCACGTGAATTGTACTGCAGTACCTTGATGGTCATTATCATTATCGGTGATTCCTCTCGCGCGTGTTAATGGTTTACCTCATTGACCGGTAATCAAGCGATGTCTTTCCATGTTCGACTTCAGAACAATTCTCACATGGATCGACTTGTACTTAGAGTGAAGATCGAACGAGTTTGAAGACCCCGGATCTAGTTTCATCCATCCGGGCTGCGATATATATTCAGGAAAGATAAAGACATTGACATGTACATCATTGCCACAGATAATCATCCTACTCAAAGGATGATAATTTCATCAAAATTATCAGTCTACCATCAGACGATTGTCTGTTCTATGTACAGAAAAATGAATTTATAAAGCTGAGCATGGGAATGCCCGCCTCAGCTAGATCATGAAAGCAGTATGAAAAATAATGTATTGTATTGTATTGTATTACAGGTCTCCTCCCAGCATTGGATGAACTTCGGATTCCCCTGATAAAGCATTTCGCCCGATAAACGGCCTCATACTTTAGGGGGAAACTGTTATAGACATTTTTGTGCCTTACAGCATTGAGCATGAAATGTCCATAATCTAAGGGATCCAAAGTCCCTAAACATGTTGTTCCTACCCCTAGAAGAACAAGGCTAACAAACCACAGCAATTCACAGAAGTTCTCCACCTGAAACTGCTCAAAAACAAGTCAATTCAGGATCATTTCAGTGACTACACTAGCTGTTTGCGCTGAATGTCAAAGCCAACACTGGCTACCTGTGCTGAATGTCAAAAGAAACACTGGCTACCTGCGCTGAGCGAGATTGGACATGTGGCAAGTTCATTTCTCAAGGTGTCAAAACCCAGGAAGCTTCCAAAATGACATTTGCCTCAGGGAATTCGACTGGTGATGAGTAAGAGGTTCCAAATCTCCAAGTGGAATCAAGAACTGACAAAGGGAGAGGACACTAGTCAGATCTCAAGCTGACTCATCCTCTCTCCAAACATCTATATATGGATCTCTCCTCCATGAGATCTAGGGGCTGGAATTTTGTTATTGCAAAGAATTGCTGTTGGTTTGAGACTGAGATCATTGGGTGCTTAATGCTTTGAAGGGGGTGAAGATAGGAATTCCATTTGCTGGGAAGGAGATGCTGGATTGGAGCCCTCTGGGTTGTATCTCTTCCTGAGCCTTGATATTCATCAATAAAGCTATCTTGTTTTCTCCTATACATTGGTGTATCTTTGATGTATGATTGCATTAGTGTATTTGATTTATTTCTAATCCTAAATCAGTTATGAATGTGAATATCTGTCTTTGTGTAGAGTTCTTCTCTTGTCGCAAGTAGCTGTTCTCTTGTGATCTTGCAGGAATCTATTGAAGCTGGACGAGCAAGAAGGCAAGTAGCTGTGAACTCCCAAAGAGAAGAGAGACTGGATCGAGGGACAAACGGAAGACACCGGTAAGTCCATTTATCTCTCTTCTTTCACCTTTCATAAAGGAAGAAACGAGAATAGCTATCTCTGTTTGTTGCTAAGGCACTGTCACACCTTAGGTGGATAGGATCATCCTGCATAGGCATTTTTCCCCACAACAACATCCCTTTTGTAGATTCTGGTCCTAGCAACGGAACCATTTTTTGGCTTGAGGGGGCCTGACCCAGGTTCAACATTAATTTAACCAAACAAATCCCTACACTATTGGCCCTTTCGGCATCAGCCCGCGGAGCGCTGACCGAAGTCTCACCTGAAGTAGTATGGGGGGATGCTGGAACCAAGTTTTTGCACCCTGTGATGGTTGTGATGTCATTGATTCTCTCTATCCTTGCCTTCGCACAGGTTGCTTCACGCTAGGGCCTGTGAGATGAGCCCTCTTTTCCAGCCTTCAGTACCTCCGTGAAAGGGTATGATCGGCCTTCGCGCATCCCTAGCCTACTGCTCAAGTACCATCGTGATGCTACGATAGCGTGCTGTACAAATTCCCCAATTAATCTAAGTGACTTTCTTATCTTATCAAACAATTATATTTAACACCGCGTAAAAAGATATTCGTAAATGCATTCAATTATTCAATGTAATGATGGTCATTCGCACATCATATAAGCACAATAAAGGAAATTCATACATAAATTATCAGATGCATCAACAGAGCAAAGACAAAGAAATTTTAGAATATCTCTCTCTATTAATATCTTCCAAATGTTTAAAGACTCTATCCACCCTGCACACACAGCTGCAGTGGTCCACACACTCAGTTGTGGACTTCTACCCTAGGCCTTTGTACCCTCAGTTGTAGAGCCTTTACCTACGCTACAACCAAAGACTTAGACTTCTTACTTCAGAGCTACAACTCTCTTACCTTATTCATCATTCTATCTCTCAAAAACTACTTAGAGATTAGCTCCTTTTATATAATCCCATGGTTTGTGGACCATGGGTAGATCTCTTACATCCAACTTTAGTTTACAGAACTAACGGCAGACTACCCTTTATGAGACATAATACCTTCACGCTCTGTGACCATAAAATGCAGATTCTTTACATTTTTATTACAAAATTTGACTCAAACATGGGATTTTAGCCCCAAAACTTCCCTTGGGGGATCCTGCTCCCAACAGTGACCCTGCTCTGCCTCCAAGAACTGTGCAGTGTTTGAGGTTTTACTTCAGGTCAGTAGTGCTACATAATCCTAGAGGTGAGCATCTTGTTTGTCCCCTAGAATTGCGCAGAAACTGCCTCCCTATCCAACTGAACTGCACATTTCTCAAGCACGGTCATTAACCCTCCTCCTTTCCAGCTAGGAGTATGCACTATCTGGAGACCTTGTCTGCATTGTTTTCCAAATTTTCATAGACCTGCCAATCTGGTCATCTGCTACCCTACTCTGCACTATTCCCCATAATTGTGCAGAACTTCCTAGATGACCCTTGCTGCCTTGCTCTGCCCTACCTCTAGAAATTGCACAAACATGTCTGGGAGTTCCCCTACTAACTATCCTGCACTATTCCCACTGATTGCACAGTCATGTCCATCAGGCCCCCCTTTAGTCCTGCTCTATCTTCCCTCTAGAGATTGTGCAGAACTAGCCGTTAGTAGCTCTGCAGCCCACTTTGTCTACCCCATTGAAAACTGTGCAGAATATACCTCCCTCAGGGTCCAACCTTGTAGTCAACACTTGTGACTCTCATTGCACAATATTTCCTCTCAGTTATCACTACGAAATTTTTCCCGACAGTGCAGGTTGTCCTCTCTAAATGCCTCATTCCAGCCCGAGTTGCACTCTACATTGTCTCAGTGAGTTGTCCTCCCTCCTTGTCACTTGGAACACGAGAACAATGAATCATGCTATACTAGGAGTTTTTGGATATGATGTTGTCCCATCGTGAGTGAGTTGTAGGAATAGGTACACTCATAGATCATGGTGAGATGATGAATGGGATGAAGTAGGAGCACCCATTCTAGGAGAATTGCTTGCAACTGGACAAATGTATGAAGCATATCAAGAAATAAGAAAAATGAACACACGCATTGAACTATCAAGCAAGACCAAGACCATCGAAGACCCCGCAGCACTATGCCATGTGGAGGAAAAGACAAAGTACACTAGAGTACATCCATCACTTACCAATGCAGTAGCTCGACATGGACACCACAGTACATCTCACTAATGTCATTTTGATTTGTTTCATGAGTTGTCTCGTCTACATCACCATTATGGGCTATATCCATTGTAACTAAATGTAATGTAAAATGAATTCCTGTGGACGCGCACAGAAGTCGAAGGGTCATGTCAGTTGAAAATTCATGGGAAGTTGAACAACCACTAGGGTAATCCAAGAGTCACAAGGGTCAAGCATCACCCTTGGCTATATATACAACTCCCATTGTATGAGCAAAGGACCTTTTCACCTTGGCTCCTCCCACATAGTCTTAAGAGTCTATAGTCTATTCTTTGAGAAGCAAGGAGTAGCTCCAATGTCCCACTACTGGGAGTAGTGATGTATGGTGTACATGTGTCTTGGGACTTTGTCTTAATTCAAAAGCCTCTTTTAGGCCATCACGTTTTCATGCATGCTTTGTAGATGTTTGTACAACTACTCTTTAAACATTTTTAATGCATGTTTACTTACCTATACTAAGATAGTTGAACTACTTTGGTTATTTTAGTACTTACATTGTTGAAGATGCGATATATTTGTTATCACTTCTGTCTCGTCCATGTGGACTACTTTGTAAAACATTAGATAGGAAATTATTGTTTTTCTTGGTTATAACAACCGTCGCCCATATGTGGACTATTTTGCTGGATGGTGTATGTTTTTTCCATGCACTTTGGTTTTAACAATTGCCACATGTTGGATTATAGGGGTCTGACACAAGTTCAGAGTTAAGTTAGCCATACAAATCCCGGTACTACTGGCCCTTTCGGCAATAGTCCACGGAGCGCAGACTGAGGTCTCACTTTAAGTAGTATGGGAGGGCTCTAGAACCAGATTTCCATGCCCTGCAGATGTCTCATGAGTTCAAGTGGTCTGCGGTTTAACCCTGCGCATAGGTTGCTTCACGCACTTTCCCGCACTTCGCAACCCGATATACTACCTTTGCACAACCCTATCCAGGGGCTCAACATCGGGCTCTAAATTATTGCCCAAGATCTTACTGGTATTCCACTGTTAGTCGATTATTTTAGCCTACTTGCGTGCTTTAAGTTATATTTAACAACATAAACCATTCATACAGGTGCACACAGTCAAGAAATAGTCTCTTTGCAAATTATATTAATCAGACATTAACCCAAGAATAGATACAAAAAATCATAACAAACTTCTCTTTATTAATTCCTTCTTCAGTTACAGACTCGACTCCGCCCTCCACACTCAGCTACAGGGGTCCGTCCACTCATCTGCGGACCACTAGGCCTCTGCGCACTCAGCTGCAGAGCCTTCTCTTACTATACAACCCAAAGACACACTTCACTTAGTTACTTAGACTCTCTTCCTATCTCTCTACTTCTTCTCCTTAGAGCCTTGCTCTATTTATACAATCCCATGGTCCGCGGACCATGGGTAGGTCTATCCAGCCGAAATTACATTACAAAACTAGGGCGGAAAGCCCTGTGACTATATCATACTTTTCGTGCTCCGTGCTTGCAATTCACGAAGATTTACAACAAGATTGGGTCAAAA
This sequence comes from Pinus tabuliformis, assembly GCA_031772625.1. Lineage (NCBI taxonomy): Eukaryota > Viridiplantae > Streptophyta > Pinopsida > Pinales > Pinaceae > Pinus > Pinus tabuliformis. Next base: position 152,913,077 of record CM062818.1, on the reverse strand, counting down.
CTTGGGCTTTGAGCCCCAAAACATGCCTTGGTGGGGATTCCACGCCCAACAGGCCCCCAACACAAACATCATGACTCACCCTCGAGTCACTCTGTCAGTGTGGTGATCTTTGCACGGAGTCCCTCCAACTGTTCTCGAACTACGCGAAGGTCAACAATGCACTGAGCTACTGCTTGCTAGATCTGTTGCATGCGTTGTTATGAGACCTCTATTCCTGGAGTGCTTCTCTGCATTAATGTTTGCATCCCCTGTATGTGCACGAGCTTGCCTTCGATTTCTGCTGTGATGGTGAAGGCCTCATCGATCCAAGGCTAGACTTTCACTTTTAGAACTACCTCCTTATGTCGTGCCGCGTCCACCAGCTCCTTCAGTGCTTTAGCCTACTGCATCCTCGCAAGCCGCTAGGTGAGGACCACTGTCTGTGTAGTTCCTCAGACAATGTCATATTTTTGTTGGAGTTCTCGTGCCTCTGTCTCTAAGCGTTGGATGTTGGGGTCCTCCTCCAGAGTTGTGAGGAGCTCAAGTGATTCTTCCAACATGCTGGTGCAGTCTCACACTACACCTCTGATTTCCTCCAATCCTATTGTGATAGTGCTAGTACGTTGTTCTCTGACTTTTGGGGGAGAGGATGGTTGTGCCTTTAACCACAGCTCAGCGACCTGAAGATTTAGCTCCAGCTGAACCTTAGTTGTTCATTCCCTGGCCTCGCGGACTCCTGCTGCTAGCTTGTGGATCCACACCTTTGCTGGTAGATCTGCTGGGATGGCTAGTGTAGAAATTCCCACTGTAGATCAACAGATTATGCAATATACTAAAGCAAAATATAAGATCTACTTCTACAAACAACTATGCGGAAGCTTAATCAAATGTGAGCAAGATCAATAGAACACATATAACTGATAAGGAGAAATCAATCACACATAACACAAAAGAATACTCTAAGGAAAGCCTCGGCCTAAAATCCCAATCTTTGTAATATCATACAAGTGGAAATATGTCTGGATTACACAAAGCTTTAGCTCACAAGCTATCCAGCTCTCAGTACAATCCCTCAATGCTACTCATAGACAATCAAAGACTTCTCACAAACCTTCTGCTCTACCCTCCAAGCCTCCTATTTCGTTGCGCAATTTCTCCTCAATCTCCAAGCTACAACCTGTGCGTAATAATCCCTCACACACTGCTCTAACCTCTTAAATAACTGCACAAACCTAAAGGAGATAATTCCTTCTGCATGTATGTGTTTCCTATATAGCAAAAATCCTCCAACTAATAGTACATTGTCCCTTCCTCTGATATCAACTGGGTCTCTGACTGGACTGACATGCATGAGTTATTTATGAGAGAATATTCAGTTATCTGAAATGCATCAGTTATATGCAAGCATGCATTAACTAACTAAACTCACAATTAATTCAACAAACTATTTGAATTAAGCTAACTGGACTTGACTCAGATAACTGAGCTAACTAATTACAACTCAAAGTACAACTCATCCTCATCTCCTTAACTAATGGATAAATTCCTCAATCAATGGAGAAACTGTTGCATGTCTTCACATAGATTTCATGTTTTATTTTCTCCAACTAATTAACTCAAGATGAATTAATTAATTATTAATCAAACAACTATTAAGAACAGATTCAATTTTTTGGTAATTGAAATTGAGTTCCAGGGGACTGGAGCGGGAGGCGATCAAGGCTCTAGGGTTCAACAAAGGTAGGAGGGAGATCCTCTCCCTCCTACAGTAACGTGGTTGCAAGTAGGGGAAGAGGAGGGAATAAGAACAAGCCTCCACAACCCTTGGAGGTCAAGACAAAAAACACAGAAACTTAGAAGGCGAAAGGCAGCAATACCCATGCAGAATAAGGGACCCACGAAGAGAACTGATAGGAGAAGAAAGCAGAAGATAGAGGTTAAGAGACAGGGAACAGATCCAAGCTGGGGCCCTGTAAACCCAAGACCACAACCAAACCACAGGTTATTTTAAATGATCCAGCTCTACAAGAGCACAGGGATCACATGGAAAACTATGCCATTATATGAAAATTTATGGGTATCTGGCCGTCAGAGAAGGCGTTGTACACTTGGATAAAATACAACTGGAAACCAAAGGGGGAGTTAAATATACATCTTGGATCCAAGGGTTTTTTTACAGTGGTATTCACGAACATGGAGGACAGAGACAAGATTTTTGAAGGAGGACCATACTTCTTTGTAGTTGCTAGACTCTATATGCGGCCATGGATGATGAACTTTGTGCCAGAACAAGAAACCTTCACTTTGGTACCAGTATGGATTAGACTCTACTCCTTACCTTTAGATTACTGGATGCCAAAATCTTTAAAAGCTATAGGCAATAAATTAGGTCATTGCTTAAAGATTTATGTGGCTACTCTACGAGGAAAATATACCCCCTATGCTCGTATCTATGTGGATATGGACCTATGAGGAGCCCTTCCAGATGAGGTCATTCTATAAGTCTATGACAAGGAATGGGTTCAAACAATTGACTATAAACATATCCTATTTATATGTCACAAATTTCATGAACATGGGCGCCTATCTAGAGATTGTCCTCTTAATAGAAGGGAGGAAGATCTAAACACCAGTAAAGGGAAAGATCAGACAGGTTTCACCAAAGTTGGAGGAAAAGGAAAAGGAGGGGGAAGGAAGACACATAAGAACCCTACTGAGAAGGAGAACAAAACAAGAAGGCACAACAGTTTTGAGATCTTAGGAGAAGAAGATGCAGATGGAGGTGATCAAAAGAGGACAGAGAATCAGACAGCAAGGGGGAAAGGAAAAGAGACCAGCATGGAGTTCACTCAGGAACAAAATGAATACAGGATGGACCCTTTGTGTAACATGGAAATAGAAAAAGACCATGATATGACTCAAAGTGAAAGTGGCATAGAGGACCAAGACTTACAGGAGATCTTGGAAAGGGAGAACCTAGAGTTGGAAAAGTTTCTTGAACGACAAGGGAACCTGGGAATAAACTCTATACCTCAGGAGGACATTGACAAGGTACAACAGCTATTCCTTAACAAGTTACATCAAACAGCTGCAGGAGTGAAAAAAGGACATGATAACCAGGAAAATAAAGGGACTTCCACAATAGGACTAATAACAGGAAAATTAATAAAAAACCCACGAAGGAGGAGGGGAATGAAAAGATAGAAAGAACTACTGCTGGAGTGTGGAAAACTCATGATTGACTCTGGAAGGATGAAATACCTCTCCAGTTACTCCTTTACAACCCCATCTCAATGAAAATCGCAACCTAGAACATTAGAGGACTTGGAGCAGAAGAAAACAGAGGAATCTAAGTAACAGGATCAAAGAGAAAAAACCTGACATAGTATTCTTACAAGAAACAAAATTCTTAGTGGAGAAGATCAGAGAAAAACATATCAAATGGTTAAATAGATATCAATACCTTGAAGTTAAAGCTAATAAATCTGTTGGTGGCATTCTCACCCTATGGGATCCATAGAAATTTCGTGTGATTGATGTAGAGGCTTCCAGACATCACCTATCTCTGATTTTCCAACCAATGGGTGATAGGCAATGTTACATGATCACCAATGTCTACGGTCCTTAGCCAATGGAGGACAAACTTAGACTCCTCACCACTCTGGAGGATATGAAGAAAAGATACCCAACTCTAGCCTAGATTCTAGGAGGTGATTTCAACATGACAAAATCACCCGTAGAGAAGAAAGGAAGTAATAGAACTCTTGGTAGGGATTCTGTTGCCTTCCAGAACTTCATCACCAATATGAAATTGGTTTACATGGAAACCAACAATGGAATACTCACTTGGAATAACAAAAGGGGTGACCCTACCTAAGTAACCTCAAAATTAGACAGATTCATTATCTCAGAGGAACTTCTTCTCATGGGAAGTAGCCTGAATGTGCTCATCCTACCTTTTGGAGGTTTTGACCAATGGTCTATTCAATTGGAAGCTTCTCTATTTGGTAAACCGAAGAATGCCCCCTTCAGGTTTGAGAATGCTTGGCTCACACACTCAAACTTCCTCACAAACATTAAAAAATGGTGGAAGGAAGAGCTACACATTTATGGTACAAAGATGTTCCTTCTTCACAGTAGGCTCAAGCATATTAAAGGTAGACTCAAAGAGTGGAATAGAAAGGAATTTTTCAATATCTTCAAAGACAAAGGAGATGTGGAAAAGAAACTAAAGGAAATAAACCAAATTCTTATCACAGAAGGCTATACAGATGAAAGGAAAGAGATGGCAGAGTCACTTCAGCATGATTGGGAAAACAGATGCCTACAAGAGGAAATATTCTGGAGATAGAAATCCAGAGTACAATGGATTAAGGAAGGGGAGAGAAACACCAAATTCTTCCACAGATCCACCATAGCTCATAGAAACAACAACAGAATTATGAAACTCACAGATCATCATGGAATAGAAAGAAACACTCATGAAGAGATGGAAGAGGTTCTAGTCCAACATTTTCAGAGAATTGCATAGGAAACCTCGGAAGACAGATATCAGTTGACAAAGATATTTACTCAATACATTCCTAAATTGGTTTCTAGAGATGACAATTACAATCTCAACAGACCAGTAACAGAGGAAGAAATTGAGGAAGTCATTACAGAGATGCACAATGGGAAAGCACCAGGCCCGAATGGCTTCAATGTGGACTTTTTCAAAGCATGTTGGAGGATAGTAAAACAAGATATTCTGGAGGTTGTGGAAGACTCTCGGAAATTTAAGATGGTCTTAAAGGCGCTCAATGAATCTTTCATAGCCTTAATCCCCAAATAGGAAAAGGCCACCTCTCCAGACAGATTTAGACCTATAGCATTATGCAATGTGGTGTACAAAATTATATCCAAAGTAATTGCCAATCGTCTCAAACCACTCCTCCCTACCCTAGTGTCAGAGGAGAAAATGGGTTATGTGGAAGGAAGACAAATTCTAAATTGCATTATTCAAGCACATGAAGTGGTTCATTCACTCAATACCAATAATTAGGCAGGGATGATAATTCAACTAGACATAGCAAAGGCCTATGACAAACTCAGCTGGTCATACATAAGAGCAATACTAAAAGCCTATGGCTTTGATCACAATTGGATTAAGTGGGTCATGGTGCTAGTTACCACATCCAGCTGTTACATTCTTCTCAATGGATCTCCCTCCAAAACCTTTAAGCCTATGAGAGGACTCAGGCAAGGGGATCCTGTCTCTCCTTTCCTTTTCATTCTAATGATGGAAGGGTTATGGAGAGCAATCAAAGTTACTGAGGAGGAAGGGAGAATTTAGGGTCTGAGACTCACTCAAGGTGGGGACATGGTGACACATCAACAATTTGTAGATGACACTATGCTTCAAGGCACACCCACAGTCAAGGAGGCCAGAGCATTTAAGCAAATTCTGAGTGAGTTTGCCTTGGAAATAGGCACAGAGGTAAGTCTCACTAAATCAAAGATTTTCTTTTTTAATACAGATATTTCGATTCAGAGAAATATTTCTAGAATTTTGGGCTTTCAAGGAGAGTCATTTCCCGCGAAGTACCTGGGAGTTCCCCTCACTGACAAACCGTTACACAAGGAAATCTGGGAGCCTATTCTAAATAAGCTAAAGGATAAGATTAGCAAATGGAAAAATAGAACCCTAAATCTTGCTGGGAGACTAATTCTAACTAAGGCTATCCTCCAAAGTATCCCTATCTATATGCTTCCGGCCATTCCAACACCATCTGGTGTTATTACTAATATAAGAAACATTCAAAGAGACTTTCTTTGGGGGAAAGGTGAAGAAAATAATAAATGGGCCCTAGTGGCATGGGACAGGGTATGCAAACCAAAGTCCCATGGTGGCTTGGGTCTTCATGACCCAGGAACTCTTAACAAAGTTCTAGGAGCCAAAATATGGTGGAGATGGCTAAAGGAAATTCAAGCCCCCTGGGCAAAACTGTGGAAGCAAAAGTATGCAAGAGATTGGCAGGAGAAGAACCTCATAAGAATGATAGGACAAGTAAAAGGTTCTTCAATTTGGAATAGAGTATGGGAGAACAGGGCCCTAGTCCAAAATCATAGTTTTTGGGAGATCAGAAATGGAAATCTGGCTTGGTTCTGGGAGGATAATTGGCAGCAGGAGGAAAATCTCCGTAGTGAAGATTTAGCAGACATTCACATAGATACCATCAACAAAGGTTTAAGGAGGGTAAGGGACTATTGGGATCACTCAAGGAACAATGAGAAATGGAGAATATGGAAACTTCCAAAGTATAGAGATACGGGCAGGATGCATACTCAAGCTATAGCCCTTAATGGTCTTTTGGAAAAGAGGCAAATCTTTACCTCAACCTTGGAAGATCAATTAAGATGGGGAAAGAATAAGACAGGTCTCTTCACCCTTAAGGAGGCCAAAAGGATAGACAAAAGACTTAACTATCCAAACACTAATAAAAAGTGGAAAGAACTCTGGGATAATCCTCATTGGATGAAAGTCAAACTGTTCAAGTGGCTAGTTCTACAGGGCAAGATTCTAACATGGGATAACCTAAGAAAAAGAGGCTTTGTTGGCCCCTAAAGATGTCACCTATGTGGACAATAGGAAGAAACCACTAATCATCTCCTGAACAGATGCTCATTCACCACAATAATTTGGCACTAGTTTGGTGATGTCTTTGAACAGACAGAAAAAAATGTAAATGACATCATTGCTACATTGATAAACTGGAGGAAATTTTTTTCGAAGAATGAGATAATAACCTCTGACTAGGCGTTGACCGTAGGGTTCTTAATCTGGAATGTTTGCAAGGAGCACAATAACAGGATTTTCAAGGATCAGGCGAGCCCGATGAGCAGCATTCTTAAGCTAATCCTTAAATAACTTAGAGAGTCTGTGCGCATCCTGGGAGGTGTTGATACTGGAAAACTCATAGGACAAAGAGAGACTAGAATCTTGGAAACGTTAGAGCTCAATGTCCATCTCCCTCAGTGTTCTATACAGATCAACAAGAATATCTCTGCTGAAAAAAGCTTCCTGACAACCCCCTTCTCATGGTTTCTTAAAATTCAACATTGATGAGGCCTCTAAAGGGAATCCAGGTGAAGCAGGTTATGAAGGGGTCTTGAGGGATGAGGAAGGCAACATTCTGTTCATCTTCCATAGTTATCTAGGAAAAGCCACCAACAATATGGCTGAGCTCATGGCGATGGAACTATGCTTGGAAATTTTGCTCAAGTACAACATTCACAATGTCATCATTGAGGCTGACTCGGAACTAGTCATTAATTCGGTGAAGAGGGTTAATGTTGGTGCTGCACCTAAGAAAATATCAGGCCACTAGCGGCTTCTACAAGTCTACCAAAGAATCCAATCACACCTAAGAGTGTTACGTACTCTTAGGTTGGTGCATGTCTGCAGGGAAGCCAACAAAGTTGCAGACTGGCTTGCCAATGAGGGGGTTCGAAACAAACATATTGACTTGTGTTGCTGGTGGGAGGAGGTAACAGATGACAGGATGAAGAAGGAATGCTCATCCTGGGCCCTCAGTGATAGACAATAGTTTCAGGAAAATTCAAGAGACGGTATTTTATCTCATGTCAATGATGAATAAGTTCACTTCGGACAGTTTATCAGAGGATAGGCACTGTCGGTTCTCTAAGAGTACTTATAGGAAAAAAAAAGGCAGAAATCGTGACAGTAGTTATCTGCTCTTAGGAGAAGGGATTCCTTGTGAGATGAGCGCCACAAAGTGTCAACTCCACTCTTATGGCATTCCTTGTAGGAGGCCTCCCTTCCAGCCAGGTCTTCCTCGTTCAATGCGGTGGAGGTCAATGGAAGAAATTACTAGGGTCAATAACTGCTTGGAATACACCACCTACTCAGGGTGCTCTTTGTGGTTTTCTCGAATGACAAGTGATGCCATTCAACTTACGATGTGTGGAGGGGGGAGAACAATGTTTAATTCCTTCTTTGCTAGGTATTTTGTGAGTGGATGTGCGGTCCTATTTGTTTTGTGGCAATCAGATCTGGAGGAGGCAGATCTACGGCCACCTTTTGGGTGTGCATGTTGGTGGGCCCGAAAGGACAAAACCACCAGTGCTTTACCACCTTATTCGGGTGCTTTTTATTCCAAAGTCGGTTTTTTCCAAAAGCCAGCAATTCCACTCAGGTTGCTACACATGGCAAATGACTGGAAATGTAAACCGCCTTCATCGCACATTATTATGTGGGCTTTTAAGCCTTGCGATTTGACCAGCAGTCGTTGGTTCTATTATACTCCTATAGTTATATGTGTCATATTTCATGATTGACTGGTTGAGCTCTATAATATGTTCATCCTTTCCTTGCTGTAAGGTTTCCATATTATCAAAAAATCAAAAAAATTAAAAAATGTAAAGAGGGTATACCCTAAAAGAAAAATCAAAGGGTGGAAAAAAATAAATTGACAAAAGAAAAAATGAAAAGAAATGAACCCCAAAAAAAGATAGACCAGGAAAGTGTGCAAGTCCAAATGCCACTACTATTTCACTTTCTGTAAATAAAGCGTCATGTATAGCTTGTAGAACTTTTGCCACAATTAATGAATGGCCAAATAGCTTAATCTTGGCCAGTTCATGTTTGAATTTCATGTTTTAGAGATAGAGAATAAAAATCTGTCCAAATTGTTTAATCTTGGCAGATAAGTAGATAGGTAGAGAAGCAAAGGAGCTCAATTGTTTAGTCTGAGCCCTTGGAAGAAACAAGTGCAGACTTAGATAGGCTTATCATGCAAAGAAAAAGAAGATTTTTGAGGGTTTGCTAGTCTAAGTGCACCCAGTAAAAGAAGAAAAAATGTTAGGCAAAGTGGGCAGAGTAGGTAGATTACTGTTGTAGAATGAGACTTGTGATAGGTTTTGTCTCTTAAAAAATTTGTTAACTTACACTTCTATCACAAGTGCCTGGTGGACATTTCATCTTGGAGTAGCTCAAGCGAGGCATGGCTAACTCCCCTTATGTTTTTCCCCAAATCATTTACTAATTTCCCCCAAAGATATTAAGATCTACCTAAATATCCCCAAAAAGCCACTCCTTCCATTTCATCCATTGCCTAAGTAAAAACCCCATGTTTACTTAGAAAAATGTACAAATATCACATATCCCTAAAAACCTCTTTTCCCCTTTAAGCCTAAGTTTCCTAACATTATACTTAGAGCTTTCAATTCAAATTTCATATTAACAAATTAACATTTATTATATAAACCCCCATATAAACATTCCCAACCCAGTATTATGTATATATAACAAAAACCCCAATGTTTTAATATTCCCCGCCCCGGTTAACTATAACTGTATGTCACTGTTTCAAATGGGAATTAATAGTTCATCTGGAATTGGTTAATAACCCACCATGTGCAAATAATGGAATTAATCACCATCAGGGTTGATTAATAACCTAACCAATCACCCCGCATACCAATGAGAATGCCCCCGATACAATTAATAACAGTTTGATTGAATTGAACCCGCCGCTTAACTACACGCCATCTCCGCAAAGCGCCATCCGTCTGATTTGGACCTCACCATCCGACGGCTGGGATCTATTTCGTGACCCCCTCGTCTGCCAACCTTTGCCTCCCAGTGAACCGATGGTATTGTGCCCATAACAGGGATGCATGTCGACCGCCCGCGTTGTTCACTGCCCCTCCGCCCAAAACTGCCCAAGCCCAAAATTGGTGCAGGAAAAACAGCTTACTCCCCTCCCGCTAACCCTTGCCGATGTCACCCACCATGTCATCCATATTGTACTCCCGCTGACATCATCCATCCTTGAAATCAAATTTTCCCGCCAAAAATCATTTTTGTTCAATAAAAAAGGAAAAAGTCAATTTTTGTTATGTTTTGTTTGCAAACAGCGCCCCGCGCGCTCCAGGCGTAAAAGAGACCGACGTAGTTTCAGTTTTTCGATCGCCTCCAGCCAGGAAGGACTCCATCAACGAACTCTGCGACTAGCCATTCAACCTACCATGGAGCAACTTTCCTCTCTAGAACAGTTTAAAGCAAACAGAGTACTACGAGTTCAAAGAAAAAGAAATAAAGGGATGAACAGGGATATTTTGTTACCCTGACCAGTGAACTGTCAGAGACATGAACAGTCAAAGGAAAGGCGGTGGAGACACGTTAGCAGTTCCATTTTTTCCATAAATGCGGTGAGCAGGGTTGGTTCAGAGATAAACAGGGCAAAACACAGTCGAAGATTGTCAGTTTAGCATTAAAGTGTATCAGAGGAGAGTTAAAGTGTATCAAATCAGAATTGAAGAGTATCAGATTAAAGTCAAAGAGTATCAGTGTAGAATTAAAGACAAATCAGTTCAGAATTAAAAGAATATCAGATCCGACTAAGAGAAGCAGATCAGAAGTTAAAGAACGTTAATACAAATAGTCGGCACAGAGCTACAAAAGGATAGCTGCACGCTGAACCCTGAAGAGCCAACCTCCAGCACAACATCAGATATCTTTTCCGAGCCGTTTCTATCTTCTCTTGTAAATTATTTTAGGTTAAACTTAGATATTATCTCAGAGATTTTATGAGATATTCTGTTGTAAATATTTTGTTGTATAAGTACCCCCTTCATCAGAGCTTTGAAGAGGTTGGGTCTGTGTAGATTTTCTAGACTTTGGTGTAACTCAGATATTTTGGAATAAAAAGATGTTGGAAACATTTGTTGTCTGGTCTATTGGATGAAGAATTGATGTAGAGGACTTGTCACAGAATTCTTGAATCAACCCAAGGATCAATGAGTACTTTCTACCTTGTGTTTTATAGTTTCTTGTCTGTTATATCATCTATGTTTCATAATCGGAATGATAAAGAAAAAGATTAATTCGGAATTTTCTTTACTGCACTCTGTTTTCAGTCTTTATTATTCTCTGTGTTTTCTTCAGAATTAGTATAAGTAGTGAAATTATTAATTTCTCCTACCTGTTGGTTCTTCCATGTTGTTTATTTGCTAAGGAATTCTTAACTGCTCCTTAATAGTAATCATCCATTTTCCCTCTGTCAATATCTTGAAGGATTCTTAACTGCCCTTCATCCATTTGAGTCCATTCCATCTGATTCCAACCTTTTAATTATTCCATGTTTGACTACCTTGCTTTGTGATGCCATCCTCTGTTAGAAACCAAATCCAAAAAACCATCTTTTTTGACTCCATCACACCCAATGGACTGAACTCTTCAGTTTTACCTCTTTGTTCTATTAAATCTTCACCACTCAAACTCGAAACAAAACCCTTGAACTTCGTAACTAACCTAACACCTTAAAAAGCAAAGCTAAATCATAAAAAGAGAGCCCTCTCTGGATGCAGATTGGCTAGAATCTGTATCTAAAATATTGGTCTGTGGTTACCTCAGTCGTATTCCCTTTCTTACAACTTTTGGGAACAACCTGAGTGATAACACCATTGGAGACTCCACTGGGGACATGAATAATTGCCTTTTACTATCGTTTTCTTCATAAGCTACATATGGAGCCTAAAGTTAGCCAGGTAGCCTTTGAAACTGCTTTTGATTTGCAATTGTAGGAGTAAATAAATGCTGCTTCAATCTATCTCTGGTCTAGTTTATGTATTAAACAGTTGGTTTCAAAACCTTGATCAGATCCTCTTTTAAATAAATCTTTAGGAAAGTTCAAAATTCCCATACCCAAAACCTCCTAGAAGAGACTGTTAAAGTTGTATTATTAAAAGCTATTCCAAGAAAAAACCAAAAATATACCTAGAAACTGGCTTCAGAAAGGACTCGTTACACTAGATCAAATCCTCATCCTAATCCCCCACCTGTGTTTGAAAATCCTAATCTGATTTCTAGAATTCATAGAAGACAAGAGAGCCAAGAAAATTCTGCTAATTCACACCTTGACAAACATTTGCAGAACTCCATCCAATCTGAGCTTACCTCTGAAAAAACACCAGACCTTTCTGTGATTGCAACAGCTTCTCCAAGTTCACCATTAGTACCTCAAGCCACCCTTTCCACTCCTCCATCTGCAACTCTCATTCCCATTGTTATCCCTACTCATCCAATTGTCACACTTATTGCAGCAACCATGCCAACAGATATACTCCCTTAAACTTACTTGCCAATCCAGGGGCTATGCCTCAAGATTATCAAAGAAAAATCACTTATTTTGACTGTACTGGCACTTACACGGCTCAACAACATACCAAGAAAATGACGGACTATTTTGAAAACTATGAGATTGATGATGATGATGTTAGAATGAAAGTATTTGTTCAAAGTTTAGCTGGAGATGTTAGAACCTGGTTTAGAGCCCTCCCTGCAAACAGTATCAATGACCCACAAGCTCTTTATCAGACCTTCTTGAATAAATGGGAAAAGAAGAAAGATCCTCTCCACATTTTATCAGAATATGAGAACCTAAGAAGAGGCACACAAGAAACTATCCAAGACTACTGTACCAGATTCAACAATATCTACAATGTTGTCCCTCAAAATCTCAGACCTCCTCTAGATCTGGCCTTAATCAAATTCCCTGATGCATTTGACTCTGATATGGCTTACCAACATAGGGAAAGAGCTCCCCGAAACCTAGACGAGATGCAGAGTATAGCTGTCAGTGTGGAGGCCAATCTGATATCTAAACGATCTAGAGCCAGAGCTGAAAGAAGAATACCTTTCAAAGAAGAACCTTCTGCCTTTGAACAAAAATTAGATACTATCATTAAAGGAATGGATAGACTTGGAGATAGAGTAGAAACAATGGAGAGAAAATCCCCTTGGGATGGTCAACCTAGCAATGCTGGCAGAAATCCAAATTTCAGGAAGAATCAAAATCCTAGCACTGGAAAGACAGGGCCTAACCAAAATATTAGGCCCCCATTTCAAGAAAATTATGCTGAAGCGTCAACATCTGATGAACCATAAGAAGACACTCAAATTAATCTGGTGGGACTCAACAATGAACAACAAGTTTTCTTGACCCAAGAGGATCAAGAAGCTAACATTCATGAACAATTCCAAACTCAGTCAGGTGAATCATTTGACTTTAGGGAGGGATATGACACAACCATTTATGAACTTCACAAACAATACAATTTGAGGAGCAGAAGAATAGATGTCCCTGAAATCAGCAAACAAAAAGATACCAAGCAGCTTACAAAGGTAAGATCAGTCCCCCCTGTACATATTCTTTCTAAAACAGACCCTAACCAACTAATCCAATTGTTGAAGATATATCAGATAAACAACCACCTAACAGAAAACCTTCCACTGCTATTCCTGCTGAAGAAAAAGAAGAAAAGCCTCTAGAACATGATTTTGAAATAATTGCAACACATAATCCCATGCCTAAAGAAGAGAAAAACACAAAAAATTCAGTTGTCCGAAATACAAAAATTTAGACCGAGAAATATTTCAATCTTGAGACAGAAGTAGGCAAAGTAAAGATAGTTGTTCCATTATCAAAATTAGCTAAACATGATGTCTACAGAAGTCAAATCAGCAAATCACTCAAAATTTCTGTGAACGAAGATTCAATAAACTTTTTTGATGACCAGCCTAAATTGATATTTGGACCTGAAGTAAATGGAAAAACAGCAGAGGGACAAATTCCTCCTTTTTATGTGGATTGAAACATTCATGATAAGATACTCCATAATCCCATGTTTGATTCTAGTGCTTCTCATAACTTAATGCCTAAATCTGTAATGGAAAAAATTGACCTTTACATCACCAGGCCATATAAAGATCTTTTCTCTTTTGATTCAAGCCAGGTCAAATGTTTGGGTTTAATCAAAGATTTGTGTGTGTCACTTGTCCAATATCCTTCCAAAACGATCTTAATGGACATAGTAGTAGCTGATATTCCACCGAAGTATGGTATTTTATTGTCTAGATCTTGGGGTGCAAAGCTTCAAGGATCTCTACAGTTGGACATGCCTTACGCTACTATTTCAGTGTTTGGTCAACCCAAGAGATTATACAGAGAAACCCTTATGAAGTATGTAGTAAGTAGTCAAGAGAAACCTCAAAATTCCCCTATCTACTCAGTACATTCAGACATGGATTCTTTTATCCTTTACAATGCTGAAATTGATCCCTTACATGAAATAAAAGTTCTGGCAGAAGAAACATCAAATGAAAAGACTAGTGTCTGAATCTAAGAAATTGTTGAAAATCATGAAACATCAGATAAATTAGAAGAAACTAGAGAACCAGATCTCCCTGCTAAATAGAGCTTTGAAACTTCAAATGTTAATTATAAACATGAAATCCTATGGTACTTAGAATTTGATGGTTCTGTCAACAAATTAGGAGTTGGAGCAGGAGTCTAGGTGCACAATCTTCAAAAGAATTATGTTAAAGGTCATGCCTACAGGTTAAACTTTAGATGCACTAATAATATGGCTGAATATGAAGCTCTGTTGTTAGGTCTTAAACTGCTGAAGAAATTGGGAGCAACTAGAGTGTCAGTCCTGTTAGGATATTCCGACACATAGGATATAGTTAAGTTCAACTTGGTCTAGTATAGAGTTAGGTATAGAGTTAGGTAAAGTGTCTTTCTTTACCGTTGTACATTTTGTAACTTACAATCCGACGGTCACGATATGTAGTGATCCGACGGTTCACTCTCACCTCGGTATTACCGACACTTGATCCGTGGCTTGACACCCGATTGGTCCATGAGTTCTATTTAAAGCGCATGGAGGGTCATTGTTCGGGTAATCCGTGCATGAGAGAAGCTTATGTAAATTTTCATTCTTTGATTAATAAATTGCCTGTAGTACCCACGTTGGGACAGGCCGTGGACTGTTTCCCTCTTTGAGGGTTTTAACCACGTCAAAAATACTGGTGTATTGATCTGTGATCTGGTTGTGAGCGGTGTCCTTTTGGTATTCTTTCTGAGGAACTTACCCTGTAAATTCCTACTTGGTATCAGAGCTATTTGAGGGCCGCGTCCGTTGGTGATCCAAATCTGAAGCCGGTAGAACTGCATGCGGCTGTCGTTTCCTAGATCTGTTGTTTCTGACTGCTTTCGGGCCAAGAGGACTGCTCTGTTGCGTTCGGAGCATCTGTTCCAGTGAGGAACCCCTTTCGTTTCACGCGAAAAGGTTTCCGGTAGCCCTAGCTGCGTCACTTTTCAGATCGGGAGGTATACAGTGTTTTTTGCAGTTTACTGTTATTTTCTCTCTGCTTATTTCGGTTTCGGTTTATTTAGCCCTTTTTTTTAACCGGATATATACCTTTCATTTCTGAGTATGCTCTTTGCCCTACGAATCTATGCGATCTGGGCAAATCAGAAACAGAAAGGAAGGATTTTTCTCATGTGTATGCTCTTTTCCCTGCACCTTAGTGTGATCTCGGAAAATCAGAAACATTGAGAAAAATATTTAGTTTTTCGGCTAAAGCTAACTTTGAGATTTTTTTTAAATTTCTAGTTTTTTGGCTAAAGCTAACTTCGAGCCACAAGGTTCGTTTTTCTTTGCATATTCGTGTTGGGTTTTGTGTTTTGTGTTTTGTGTTTTGTAGGGAAAAAGAGCTTTCTCAAGGCAAGCACGCAAACCAAGGCCCCCCCCCCCTCTCTCTCTCTCTCTCTCTCTCTCTCAAATTTTTTGTATAGATCAATTGGTTCAAAGCTATTTTAAGAGAGTAGAGGTCTTGGGTTCAAGTCTCCATTTTGTGGGGGCGGATTTTTTCATTCGCGCACTTTGCCGGCAATGTCAACAATTTTTTTTCAAAAAGCCATAACTTCTTCATCCGGAAGCCTTTTTCAGAGCCGTTTTTTTTAAAACCGCCTATTTTTTTGAGATCTATCCATTGGAACACTTACTTTCAGCATCCTCAGCTTCAGTTTTTTTTAAAATGGGAAGTCCATCAGATGGATGTTAAATCTGCCTTCTTGCATGGGGACTTGAAGGAAGAAATCTATATGGAACAACCCATTGGCTTCATACAAACAGACTCCAGCCTTGTTTGTCAACTCAAGAAATCCCTTTATGGTCTCAAGCAAGCTCCTCGAGCTTGGTATGCCAAAATGGATAGCTTTCTTTTAGAATCTGGCTTTTCTAGGTGTCATTCTGACAATACTGTCTACACCAAGAAAGTGGGCAACTCTCTTATCATCCTTGTTCTTTATGTTGATGATCTTATCCTTACTGGTAGTGATCCCAACCTTATAAACCATGTGAAGTCTAGCCTCAAAAAGAAATTTGAAATGATAGACTTAGGACACTTACACTATTTTCTCGGTCTTCAAGTCTTGCAATCCAAGGAGGGTATTTCCCTTTCCCAGTCCAAGTATGCTTGTGATATTCTTCGTCATTTTCATATGGAAGACTGTAAGCCAGCCCCTTCTCCCTTTCAGTCTGGAGTCAAACTTTCAGTCTCTTGTACTTCTCCTGAAGTTGATGCTACCTTATACCGTCAACTTGTAGGAAAACTCTTGTACTTAACCCATACTCGTCCTGATCTTTCCTTTGCTGTTGGCCTTGTTGCTCGTTTTATGCAAAACCCCCGTGAAAGTCATTGGAAAGCAGCTAAAAGAATACTTCGTTATGTTCGAGGTACAGTACAGTTTGGGATTCATTACAGTGCCAAAGCAGCTCCTCTATTAGTTGGTTTCACTGATTCTGATTGGGCTGGTGACCCTGATGATCGGAAGTCCACTGCCGGTTATGTCTTCACTCTTGGTTCAAGACATATTACATGGGCTTGTAAGAAACAGGCTGCCATTTCTCTTTCGTCAGCAGAAGCAGAGTATCGTGGTGCCGTGGAAGCTAGTAAGGAAGCCTTGTGGCTTCGTCAGATCCTATCATAGTTTGGCTTCGAGCAGCAGCATCCAACCACACTTTGGTGTGATAATCAAAGTGCCATTCAGCTATGCAAAGATCCAGTCCAGCATCAGTGCGACAAACACATTGAACTACACATGCACTTCATCAGAAATCTCATTCATGACCATGTTCTTGAAGTGCAATATTGTTCAACAGATGATCAGGTTGCAGACATCTTCACAAAGGCTCTCACAGAGGCGAAGTTCACTAAACTTCGATATATGCTTGGAGTTCAGGAAGTTGTCACTAAGGGGGGATAGGCTCTAGTGCCTCCTTCCTTCTCCTATTGTGTCATATTTGTAAATCCTTCAATCCTATCCCAAGTTGTTCTTAAGGGGGGATGTTAGGATATTCCGACACATAGGATATAGTTAAGTTCAACTTGGTCTAGTATAGAGTTAGGTAAAGTGTCTTTCTTTACCGTTGTACATTTTGTAACTTACAATCCGACGGTCACGATATGTAGTGATCCGATGGTTCACTCTCACCTCGGTATTACCGACACTTGATCCGTGGCTTGACACCCGATTGGTCCATGAGTTCTATTTAAAGTGCATGGAGGGTCATTGTTCGGGTAATCCGTGCATGAGAGAAGCTTATGTAAATTTTCATTCTTTGATTAATAAATTGCCTGTAGTACCCACGTTGGGACAGGCCGTGGACTGTTTCCCTCTTTGAGGGTTTTAACCACGTCAAAAATACTGATGTATTGATCTGTGATCTGGTTGTGAGCGGTGTCCTTTTGGTATTCTTTCTGAGGAACTTACCCTGTAAATTCCTACTTAGGAGATTCTGATTTAATCATTCAATAGATAAAAGGGAAGTTCTTGACAAATGATCCCAGATTAAAAGAATACAAAACAATAGCCATAGAGATCCTCAACACATTTTTTGAAACTCAGCTTGCCAAAATATGAATAAAACATAACTTTGCAAGCTCACAGCTTAGCAATTTTTGCCAGCACCTATAAATTACCATTTGAACCAAATCATCATTTCATAATAAAAATTAGACACAGGGTAGCCATACCTGATAATTTGAAGAACTGGCAAGTGTTTGGAAATAATAAACATATCATCAACTTTTTAACCCTAGAAGAGGAATTTTCTAGCATTAACATAGATGTAGATACAATTAGTGAGTTTGATCTAGCCAATCAGATACAAAGAGACAATTCAGCAGAAAATGCTACTCAAATGTTCCATCCAACAAAATTCACCAAAGAGGAAATACAACAGCTCAAACAAACAGATGTTGATGAAATTATTGAAGAAGGATCTGAAGTCATCCATTTAAAAGACAATCATTTACCTAAAGGATTAACTCCTTTGGAAGATCTCTTTGATTTCAATGATATTCCAAAGAAACCTCAGATGGAACCTCCAAAATCAGACATTGAAGACTATAACATAGGAACTAAACACAACCCAAAAATGGTAAAACTTTCCAAATCTTTGCCCACTCATCAAAAGCTGAAGTATGTTGAACTGATCAAAGAATTCCAAGATGTGTTTGCCTGGAGCTATGAAGACATGAAATCTTATGATACCTCTGCTATTCAACATACAATACCCCTCAAGGAAAATCAAAAACCATTCAAACAAAAACTCAGAAGAATCAACCCTGTGCTGCTTCCTTTAATTGAAAAAGAAATCAAACGAATGCAGGATGCAGGGATGATTGCACCAATCAGATTTTCAGAATGGGTGTGTAATTTAGTGCCTACCAGGAAGAAAACAGGGGAAATCAGGTTATGTGTTGACTTAAGAAATTTAAAAAAGGTTTCTTTGAAGGACAACTACCCTTTACCCAAAATGGATCATATTTTACAAAGGGTAGTAGGTTCTTCTAGGATTTCACTTTTGGATGGGTTTTTAGGTTCTAATCAGATTCTAGTTCATCTTGATGACCAAGAAAAAATTGAATTTACAACACCATGGGGTACATTCAAATATGTTAAAATGCCATTCGGACTTAAGAATGCAGGGGCAACCTTTCAGTGAGAAATGGACATAGATTTTGCAAAAGAAATTCACGATTTTCTAGTTGTATATCTAGATGAACTCATTGTGTTTTCTAAATCAGATTAGCAACATTTAGATCATTTGAGACAAGTGTTCCTAAAATGTAGAGAATATGGTATATCACTGAATCCTAAAAAATCTTTTTTTGGTCTAGAAGAAGGCAAACTCTTAGGCCACATCATCTCCAAAGATGGCATCAGAATTGATCCTGCTAGAATAGAAGCTATTCTACAAATATCTCACCCCAAAAATGTCAAAGAACTTCAAGCTTTCTTAGGGAAGATTAACTTTTTGAGAAGATTTATACCCAATTTGGCTGAATTAATCAGATTATTAAACAACATGTTAAAAAAGGATTCAAAAGTTAAATGGACAATAGAAGCCAAACAAGCATTTGAAGAAATCAAAATGGCTTTGACCAGAACACCAGTCCTCACAAGTCCAAAATTTGACAGAGACTCTACAATCTTCTCATTTCGATCAGAACACACCATAACAGCTGTTTTACTCCAAAAAGATGATCAAGGATCTGAAGAACCCATAGCCTTTTTTAGTAAAGCATTTAGAGATGCACCTTTGAATTACAAAATCATGGAAAAATAGGCTTATGCACTTGTGAAAGCCATTCGAGACTTCAGAGTCTATATATTGTACTCACATGTAATTGCTTATGTGTCAAATACTGTTGTCAAAGACATCTTGACTTAGGATGGAATTGAAGGCAAATGAGGTGAATGGATTGCTAAAATACAGGAATATGACATTGAAATAAAACCTACAAAGCTGATAAAAGGATAGGGGTTAGCTAAACTCATGACTGAAACAAACTTTCAAGCCCTGGACATTAATGAACTAGACAACGAACACGAGATGGTGACTCCACAAATCAGCCAGGCCTTCTTAGAATCACCTTGGTATGCTGATATAATTCATGTATTATTAAACATGTAGGCTCCTACAAGGTTATCCAGAACAAAGAAAAGGTTTTTAAAAATGAAAGCTTCAAAATTCTGTGTTTTAAATAATTCTCTTTTTGGAAAAATCATGAATGTATTTTATTGAATTGTTTAATAAAGGAAGAAGCTAACAAAGTTCTCAAAGAATTTCATGTAGGGGACTGTAGTGGACGCTTGTACTGGAAATCAACTGCAGATAAAATCCTAAGGGATGGATTCTACTGGCCATCATTGTTCGTTGATGTAAAGAAGTTTGTCACTGCTTGCCACAAATGCCAAATTTTTGAAGGCAAAAGGAAACTGTTACCCTTACCCTTGAGACCAATTTCCACTGAAAGACCATTTCAACTATGGGGTTTAGACTTCATTGGAGAAATTCGTCCTTCCTCTTCTAGCCAACGGAAATGGATCCTTACTACTAAATATTATTTCACCAAGTGGATAGAAGCAATCCCTGCTAAACAAGCCAATGATACAGTGATCATAGGATTCTTAGAGACCAACATCTTGTCTAGATTTGGCTGTCCTCAAAAAATCATAACCAACAATGTTGATGCCTTCAAATCCAAGAAACTGATAGATTTCTGCAACAAATATCACATCACTTTAGGCCATTCCACAACCTATTACCCTCAAGGTAATGGTCTAGCTGAGTCCTCCAATAAAAACCTGATCAACATTATTAAGAAACTACTGGAAGAGAACAAGAAAAATTGGCACAAGAAGCTTACAAATGCACTATGGGCAGACAGACTTACTACAAAAAGATCAATTGGAACCAGCCCTTATGAGTTAGTTTATGGAATGGAAGCTATGTTTCCTTCATCTGTAGAAAATCCTGTGATGAAATTGCTACAAGAAGCTCAGGTGGAACCCAATGCTATTCAAAGAAGAATAAATCAGACCATCCATTTGCAGCAAACCAGAGAAGAAGTGCACCAAAGATCCCAAGTGTTACAAGAAAAACTTAAGAAGATATTTGATAATAGGACCAAAGCAGAAGATTTCTACATTGGAGACAAAGTTCTAAAGTGGGATTCCAGGAGGTAAGACAAAGGAAAACATGGGAAGTTTGACTTCCTATGGAAAGGGCCATTTATCATCCATGCATTGCAAGGAAACAACACTTACTTTCTGAAGAGCCTGGATGGTACAGAAACAGAGGAAGGACGAGTGAATGGTCAAATGTTGAAGCATTACTTTGATCCAGCTTTTTGATATATTCTAACTTTAACATGTACATAATGAAATTCAAGTTCAAACAGCTTGAAAAAAAGTGATCAGATTGTTCATTTCAACAATAAGAATGAGGAGGAAAGTGCAGAAAATGTTGAAATCAGTGAAGGAACTTTACCATTTTTTTTTTCCTCATTTCAGTTATTAGAGATTTCAGAAGAAGATTTGGAAGCAGGAAACATGAGTTAAAGTAATCCAAGTAGACTATCCAGAATAGAAGTACAGTTGTTTGAATCAGCTTAAGAGTAGTGTATATATTTTACATGATCCTTTTGTACAGTTTCTACATTCAGCGAAGGAAGTTTTCAGAGCACAGAAAAAGGTATTCATAAGGCCATATGACCTGTTGTTCTTAACTTTCCACCAAGGAGGCAGTGTTATAATCCTATAGTTATAGGTGTCATATTTCATGATTGACTGGTTGAGCTCTGTAATATGTTCATCCTTTCCTTGTTGTAAAGATTTCCATATTATCACAAAATCAAAAAAATTAAAAAATGTAAAGAAGGTATACCCTAAAAGAAAAATCAAACGGTGGAAAAAAATAAATGGTCAAAAGAAAAAATGAAAAGAAATGAACCCCAAAAAAAGATAGACCAGGAAAGTGTGCAAGTCTAAATGCCACTACTATTTCACTTTCTGTAAATAAAGCGTCATGTATAGCTTGTAGAACTTTTGCCACAATTGATGAATGGCCAAATAGCTTAATCTTGGCCAGTTCATGTTTTAATTTCATTTTTTAGAGATAGAGAATAAAAATATGTCCAACCTGTTTAATCTTGGAAGATAAGTAGATAGGTAGAGAAGCAAAGGAGCTCAACTATTTAATCTGAGCCCTTGGAAGAAATAAGTGTAGACTCAGATAGGCTTATCATGCAAAGAAAAAGAAGATTTTTGAGGGTTTTCGAGTCTAAGTGCACCCAGTAAAAGAAAAAAAAATGTTAGGCAAAGTAGGCAGGGTAGGTAGATTGATGTTGTAGAATGAGACTTGTGATAGGTTTTTTCTCCTAAAAAATGTGTTAACTTACACTTCTATCACAAGTGCCTAGTGGACATTTCATCTTGGAGTAGCTCAAGCGAGGCATGGCTAACTCCCCTTATGTTTTTCCCCAAATCATTTACTAATTTCCCCCAAAGATATTAAGATCTACTTAAATATCCCCAAAAAGCCACTCCTTCCATTTCATCCATTGCCTAAGTAAAAACCCCATGTTTACTTAGGAAAATGTACAAATATCACATATCCCTAAAAACTTCTTTTCCCCTTTAAGCCTAAGTTTCCTAACATTATACTTAGCGCTTTCAATTCAAATTTCATATTAACAAATTAACATTTATTATATAAACCCCCATTTAAACATTTCCAACCCCGTATTATTTATAGATAACAAAAACCCCAATGTTTTAATACTCCCCACCCTTGTTAACTATAACCGTATGTCACTGTTTCAAATGGGAATTAATAGTTCATCTGGAATTGATTAAGAACCCACCGTGCAAAAATAATTGAATTAATCACCGTTAGGGTTGATTAATAACCTAACCAATCACCCCGCAGACCAATGAGAATGCCCTCGATACAATTAATAACAGTTTGAATGAACCGAACCGCCGCTTAACTACACACCATCTCCGCAAAACGCCATCTGTCCGATCTGGACCTCACCATCCGATGGCTGGGATCTATTTCGCAACCCCCCCGACTGCCGACCTTTACCTCCTGGGGAACTAACGGTATTGCGCCGGTACCAGGGACGCGTGACGACCGCATGTGTTGTTCGCTGCCCCTCCGCCTGAAACTGCCCAAGCCCAAAAGCAGTGCGGGCAAAATAGCTTACCGCCCTCCCGCTAACCCTTGCTGATGTCACCCGCCACGTCATCCATACCGTACTCCCGCTAATGTCATGCTGACATCATCCGTCCTTGAAATCAAATTTTCCCGCCAAAAATCATTTTTGTTCAATAAAAAAGGAAAAAGTTAGTTTTTGTTATGTTTTTTTTGCAAACATCGGCCCACAGGCTCCAGGCGTAAAAGGGACCGACACAGTTTCAGATTTTCGACACCTCTAGCCAGGAAGGACTCCATCAACGAACTCCGTGGCAAGCCATTCAACCTGCCATGGAGCAACTTTCCTCTCTAGAACAGTTTAAAGCAAACAAAGTACTCCGAGTTCGCAGAAAAATAAATAAAGGGATGAACAAGGATATTTTGTTACCCTGACCAGTGAACCATCAGAAACATGAACGACGAAAGGAAAGGTGGTGGAGACACTTTACCAGTTCCATTTTTGCAAGAAAGGCAGTGAGCAGGGTCGGTTCAGAGATAAACAGGGCAAAACACGATCGAAGACTGTCAGTTCAGCATTAAAGTGTATCAGAGGAGCGCTAAAGTGTATCAAATCAGAATTGAAGAGTATCAGATTAAAGTCAAAGAGTATAAGTGTAGAATTAAAGACAAATCAGTTTAGAATTAAAAGAATATCAAAGCCGACTAAGAGAAGCATATCAGAAGTTAAAGAATAGTTAATACAAACAGTCGGCACAGAGCTACAAAGGACAACTTCAAGCTGAACCCTGAAGAGCCAACCTCCAGCACAACATCAGATATCTTTTTCGATCTGTTTCTATCTTCTCTTGTAAATTATTTTAGGTTAAACTTAGATATTATTTCAGAGCTTTTATGTGATATTCTGTTGTACATATTTTCGTTGTATAAGTACCCCCTTCATCAGAGTTTTGAAGAGGTTGGGTCTGTGTAGGTTTTCTAGACTTTGGTGTAACTCAGATATTTTGGAATAAAAAGCTGTTGGAAACATTTGTTGTCTGGCCTACTGGATGAAGAATTGATGCAGAGGACTTATCACAAAATTCTTGAATCAACCCATGGATCAATGAGTACTTTCTACCTTGTGTTTTACAGTTTCTTGTCTATTATATCATCTGTGTTTCATAATCTAAATGATAAAGAAAAAGATTAATTCAGAATTTGCTTTACTGCACTCTGTTTTTAGTCTTTATTATTCTCTGTGTTTTCTTCAGAATTAGTATAAGCAATGAAATTCTTAATTGCTCTTGCTTGTTGGTTCTTCCATGTTGTTTATTTGCTAAGGAATTCTTAACTGCTCCTTAATAGTAATCATCCATTTTCCCTCTGTCAATATCTTGAAGGATTCTTAACTGCCCTTCATCCATTTGAGACCATTCCATCTGATTCCAGCCTTTTAATTGTTCCATGTTTGACTACCTTGCTCTGTGGTGCCATCCTCTGTTAGAAACCAAATCCAGAAAACCATCTCTTTTGACTCCATCACACCCAATGGACTGAACTCTTCAGTTTTACCTCTCTGTTCTATTAAATCTTCACCACCCAAACTCAAAACAAAACCCTTGAACTTCATAACTAGTCTAACACTTTAAAAAAACAAAGCTAAATCATAAAGAGAGAGCCCTCTCTCGATGCAGATTGGCTAGAACCTATATCTAAAAGATTGGTCTGTGGTTACCTCGGCCGTATTCCCTTTCTTACAACTTTTGGGAACAACCTGAGTGATAACAGGTTCTAAAGTTTTAGATCAACGTTCAGTTTTGATCGTGCATCTTGAGGTTTTCCGCAGGCTTGGACTCCACGCGAGTTGACTTTTGACCGCGGGACCGTTAGGTGTCAGTTTTTTGGTGATTTTTGGGCTTTCCGCTTTTGGTTTTTTGCCAGTCCTGACTTTGTTCTAGTTTGTTTTTCATAGATTTTTTCAGTTCTTGGAGTATCTCCACTCTCCCTTTGTGGAAGTCTGAGCCTCTGTGTTTACACTTTCCCTTTGTGGGAGTTTGTTGTATCCTGTGTAAAATTTGTATTTTTTTCCTAAGTTAATAGAAGGACCGTCTCTTGCTTTAGCAAAAAAGAACAAATTCTAATTTTACTTCTCAATTTTCGTTCAGGGACTAACAAAAATTGGAATCCATCCCAAAATGCTATTTATAGCAATGCTATTTTTAGCACTTCCATTTTTCATTCCTTGTTTCTATGTCCAACACTGGTACCCAAATTTCTATTTATAGAAGTGATCATTTTAGCAGTTCTATCTTTATCATTTCTTGTTGCTATTTTCAACAGCTAGCTCCGGGATGCTTCGGTAAGCGTCACCTATCACCTGCACCAATTGTTGATTTTGCAACACCAATTCATTGTGCTGCAATCTGAGTTGTTCCATATTTATCTTCTTCTCGCTAAGGACTTGGAGCACACGGCTCTCCCTAGCGCGCAGCTCTGCCATTATCCCATCCTGCAATAGATATAATGTCTCACGCGGAAGGGCAGCTAGATTAACACCGAGACCTTTCATCGTGCTAACCAAAAATCTGTCGGCCTCATTTGATGTCACTAGAGCCCCTTTCGGCAACACTATTGTGTTCATCATCCATACGTGCAACATTTGCTCTGCTGCCATGGATCCAACTGTGAGGTTGGTTGAAAGGGTACCAACCTGAGGGGGGCGCGCCTAAAAGTCTTACAACTACACTCTGAGGGCCCCCAACATAGTCTGGTGCTCCTGCATGAAATCTTGGAGAGCCTCATTTGTGACATCGCGCACCATCTCGCCGATGTCATGTAGATCACCCTCGGTTAGGGTGATCGGGTCAATGGACAATTTCAAAGCCTTGACCTTCTTCCCTGATCCTGCCCGTTCTACTAGGTGTTGGCGCTTCAACTGTGTGGATGCGGTTTGTGGGTTCGTGCTTCCTTCTTCTGTTTTTGCTTCCACTATTGTCTGCCCTTGCGAAGGTGTTATTTGGCCCTTGGCCGCCTTCGCGGCTGCTTCCTGTGCTGCTGCTATTGCTGCTACCTTTTCTTGCTTGATTGATTTCTGTGTCACTTCCCACGCTACCCGCACTTCGGCTGCTGCTGTTTCCTTCTGCCTTTTCTCAACCAACTGTGCGATGCGCAACTTGGCATTATATTTCTTCTTTTGCGCTGTCGACCTCTCGATTTCTACAATGTCTGGGGCGCACCATTCCAGATGCCATGCCTCCAAGACATTAAAAATGGCGTCGTCAGTGGTGACAAAGGGTAGCTTTGTCCACTACTTCGTTGGATCATTTTGCACCCTAATATATGTGTTGTGCATGCCTGCCTTACTTCTACAAAACTCTGCCGACTGTTGTAAACCATGGGTGATAACTGCAGCTTACGGTTGATCCACATTCGGATGTTCATCTCCATGAGCACCCAGAATATTTTTCTATCGCGTATCCTTGTAGCATCTTTTGTGGTCCAGAGCGAAGCGCACTTCGCGGCCTCCGGTAAATCTCTATCAATTATGGGGAATTGATTGTCCTCCAGCAATTCCCCTGCTACGAGCACTATGAACAGCAACAACCATGCATAGTGGAAGTTTTTACCCTGCTCCTAGGCTTCATGACAATTCTCTAAGAATTTCGTGCAAAGGAATTTGGACCAGTTAAACTAGAGCCCCTCCGTGCACTGCTCGGCTAATGCGACCACCGGTGCAGGTATCTCGTTGGCGTGACACTTGTGCATAAATTTTCCTGTGAAGATTTGGGTTGCTACGCATACTGCTTTGTCCTTGATGCTAGAGATGGCATAGCCCCTCTTCTTCTTTTCCATCTTGTACTTCTCCTTTATGGCCTCTGTGATGGTGAAATGACTGCCCTTTCCTTCCGATATGGTCGCCGGGTCCTTTCCTATGTATGGAAGCTGGGAAACATGATGAATCAGGTTTGTCGTGATGGGGATGGGCTCCTCCAGCCATAGATACCAATCATGCACCAAGCAGAGTAGCTACCTGATGAAAAAAGTGGTTATTGGGGCACGGTGGAAATGCAGCACCCATAGCAGGTTCAGTAGCTTGACCTTTTCCACACCGTGCAACCACTTCCACGGCTCTAATGTTGTTACCACCCCCACGGTGTTCTGGTTCATGAGGTTTCTGGTCTCAAGGTGAGGGAACTTCTCGCAGTCAGTGAGGTCCCAATCTTCAAATTTCATGGTCGGCACGCGGCCCAGGTGCGTGCCTCCAAACATAATGCCATCTGGGAGGAGCAGGGTATGGAGCGAACTCTTGGTCTTGTCTAGGTCCTTGGGCACTCTGGCCTTCCCTTTCGGCGGGGGCACATAGGCAGGTAGTTTTGTCATAGAGTGAGTAGGTTGAATATCCACCTCCATGCCTTCCTCTTCTTCCTCTACGATGATAAGGGCTTGCAGATCTTCTTCTTCTTCATTTGTTTCTATAGTGATAGCTTTCCCTTTCTCCTCCATTGATAGTTTGCTGCAGCAGGTTCCGTGGGGACATGCATACGGGAGCCATTGCTTGTTTATCCTTATTGGGTCTTGGCGTGCGTAGTGATTTCAAGATATCTACCATAATCTCGACACCTTCTGGAACATCCCCCACAGTTACGGCCTGCATGGCCTCACCGACGGTCACCTCTTCTATCCCCATACCATCCTTAGTTGTTGTCATTGTAGCTGTGCAACAATCTATCACTCGCGAATTCAGGGGCTTAATAAACACTTAGCTCACAATACTCAGGGCTCTGCTCAATTGCTCAATTCGCAAATGACCAAGTGTTGGTTGTCGGGTAGCTCTTTGTATTATAGCACATTTTCAATTCAAATTCAACCGTTCCCCCCAATTCTAGTTCATTAATGCCCCTTTGGTGGTAGATTTTTCCAAATCTTTCCCATAAATCACATCTTAAATGCCTACTGCCTACTCCATTTGGCCTCAAGTTGAGCATCCCATTATGAATAGTGACTTCAACGGTCACTTTCTAGCCAACCCGTGTGGTAGCGCAGCCCCCCTATGCGCAGTCGCGGAACTTGTGACTCTCTGCTTCTGTGTGCATCTCTAAAATCGCGTAGCTCCCGGGTAGAATATTCTATAGTCCCGTGCTCCCTTCCAACTACCTGGAGCACTAAGACTGTCCTTCCCTTGGCTAGTGAGGTGGTTGCACCACTCGTGTAGAGTTTCATCCGGTCCTCCATCATGGATCTTGGAGAATCCCCACCCTGTATTGTTATGGTCAGCATTGCGCACTTCACCATTTGCAGCGCACTACCCTGGTCACTATGCTTAGCAATATGCAGTCCAAGAAAAGGAATCAAACTGATCAATTCGTGGAAATAGGCCTTAACTCTATTATCATGATCGCACGCCTTCTGCCTTACCATTCTGGTCTTTTTGCTGAGAAAATCTTTCTTTATCTCATCCTCCAGCTTCTTGACTTCCGCATCCACCAGTGCACTTCTCTTTCTTAACCGTACCCTGTCTTCTTCAAGTTCTTGGAGTCTAAGGTTTCCTTGTTGGATTTTTTCCTCAAGTCCCATGCGTTCTATTTCTTGAGATAGTGTGATCCCTCCTTTTCAGGCTGCGCGAATGATCGTATCTATGGGTGCTACTTTGCACGGACTAGGCTTTGTATGCTCCATAGGGATTACAAAATTTGATTCATACTTCAGTTTCGGAAGTGCCCGTGCAGTTAGTGTTTTGCACATGGTCCTATAAGCCCATAGAACCGCTAGTACGCGCAGGTCCCAGTCAGTTCGCTTCACATGGTGGACCGCATTCAGTGCTTCGCATACTTTGTCAAAGCTTCCATGCTGATAATCTTCGATGCGCTTGGTCTCTTCATACTTCTTGGTTATCGTTCGCGCCACCGTCTTTCTCGCTCCTACTTGTTGGTCGTGTTTCTTATCACGAGGACGGTGTGCGTTTGTGCAGGTTGCACACCATACGCCTGTACCCATCTAAAGAGGTGGGCACGTAGGCTGTTTCGTCTATCATACTCGACTTTCATCTGCATCTGAGGCTTTCCAAACCGCATGAGCATCATCCTTCTGCATTCGCACCAGTCCTCAAAACTTCTTTGATCTGTATCCCACCATCTTGCAGGCATGGAGCACAGTGTACATTTCAGAGCATCGAAATGCTATTGTTCCAGTACTTCTCTTTCAAATTGGTTTAGGAAAGCATCCACCTCGATGAATTCATCATACATAGGCAGATCTATTACCTATGTTGTCACACAGTGTAGTGACCTTGTCATCATGTTGTAGTTGAGGGTGGTTACCTCATGTAACCGGTTCTGCCATCGTTCTATCTCCTCGTCCGAATCTGAGTTGCAAGAGCTTCCGCGTTGCCACAAAATCCTGTCATCCACTGTTGGATTCACCCAGTCCTGCTCCTGCATATTTATCTTGTAGATATAGTCTAGATCGTCATCGTTGTTGTAGTCACGCACTGGCTTTGTGTAGTGTGATCCTTCTACAGGGTCTAAAGGTACCACTATGCGCAGTGAGGTTTTCTCAAAAATCATATTGTGCTTCTTTAGATTGATCACTCCATTCATGTCAGTGGCCCAATATATTCCCAGTAGTGCAGGATAGGGATTGTTGTCATCAACAATCTCTATCACTTAGAAATCTACAAATGTGCTCGCACCTTCGATATCCACCATTATTCTGTGTAATCTTCCCATGGGTAGGATCTTTTTATGGTTCACCATTCGCAATTGAATAGGAGACCATTGCAATGCAGGCCTGCCCATGCGTTCCTATGTTTTCTTTGGCAGGACATTCATGTCCGATCCTAGATCCAAAATCACTTGATCCATTTCATATTCCATGATCTGCATGGTCAATGTCACCTCTCTTCCTGTTCACGTTGTGTGCTTCCCGAGCTTCCAAACTATGCACAGTTCGCCTAGCGCAGTCCTAGTACATCTAGTTATGAGTTCTTGTAGCCCCTTCACAGCCTTGTTGTTGCACAACAACTTCATGCATGTCTCCAAAAAGGTAGTGAGCATTGATGGGTCCATTTCCGATTCCAGTTTGTCTTTACTACCTAAAGTGGAGGCCTCCGCGAAGCTCTTCTTAACTTCCATGAATGTCTCCTTACCATGCTCTAAATCAAATTTCGATTCCTTTGTTGGAGCCTTGGGAACCCAGGCACTCTCTTCGAGCTACTTGCCTTTATCATCTCTTGTCGTAATACCACTTCGGAGCACGATATTTACATTCGGGTCTTCCTCACGTGGCTCAGACCTCATCATTTGCAGGTTCTGAGTCAGGGGAGGTTGGAGTGCTCTTTTATCATGCAACCTCGCTATCAACGTGGGACAATCCTCCATCTCATGATCAAACTAGGTACAATATAAGCATGATGGCCTTGTCAGATTTGTACAATCGCGGGCATAATGCCCTAGCCCTCCGCAATTGTAACAGATTAGCTGTCCGTGACCTCTTCCTGGTCCCATTCCACCTTGACCTCGTTTGCACCCATGAAATCTAGTGCGTGCCATCCCTGCATTTTGATCAAGGGCCTGTGTTTTGGTATGAAATATGTAGGTAGGAGTTTGATCCATCATTAGTTCATAACTTCTACAGGTGCACTCATCGTGGCCTACTGACCTACAGAAATTATAGAACAGTTGTTGGGAACTCTGCGTATACTTTTGTAATAGATGGCATTTATCTGTAGCATTCTTTCCCCCTATCTGAAAAATTGTGCACCATAAGGCGTAGTTCGCAAATACTAGACAATGGTCCTTGTCATGTCCCTGGCCTTTGCACTTTACGTACCATACCTCCTCGCATGCTTATGGGCCAATCATCCTGTCTTGTTTCAAACTTTGCATATAAAGGCAAAAGTTTTTCAACTACGTGTGGATCTACTGGACTCCTAGGTTAGGATTTTGTAGTGGGGTCTGATGCAGTCTCATTGCGATATCCAAGGCCTTGGCCTGAGTGGATAGCTTCTGCTGTGACAGAGCATTCCTTAGATGCGGCGTTAGCAATGCTACAAACCATGAGCAGTGTTGCACATCTATCAAGGTCATATTGGCTTCACCAATCATACACTTCAGTCTCTGATCTAGCTCCTAGGGGGTCTTGCCTGGAAGCATCACAATTTCCTTAAATCCAATAATCAACTGTGTTTCTGATTTTGTCCTGTTAAATTCCGTGTTTAGCACAACTTGGATATCCGCGATCCCTGTGTTTGGATTGTCATTGGAATGTTTAATGTACAACGTCAATGCATGATCCTGCAAGGCGCTGACTAGTGTTGCTTTTTTTATATTATCATCCGTGACTCCCTATGCTTCCCATACATCCTTACACATGAACCAAAATTGGTCCAGATCTTCATTCCCTACTCCTTTGAACACTGGCATCTTTATCGCACTTGCCATATTGAATGGTGGTGGCAGAGGTGGTGTGGGCGAAGACAGGTTTGAAGATGGTGAAACTCGTGGTGGTGTAGGTGGGGCTGGCATGCGCGGAATTCACTACTTTATCAGACTGATCGCACTTCTTGGTGAAACTTTCACGAGCTCTTCCTCGCTTTCCCACGGAGGTGAAATCAAGGGGCTAGACTCTAGTTCTGCGCTACCTTCATTACTCCACATATCCCTAAACATCAATTTATTCACATAACCTACTTTTCACACAGTAGCATATTAATCCAAGTATTCAAATATTTAACGTACTGACCTCACGGTCCTTTGAGGAAGCATCGTTCTGCCTCCCTATAGCTGACTGAAGTATCTACCAGGAACTCAATGATAAACCTTCCTATAATTCGATTGAGCCAATGGCCCATAGTGCGCACGATCTTATCCTATGATGCTTCCAGTTTGTGCACCAACTCTAGAGTCCACATAATAGGTTTGTCGAGCCTGCACCTTCCTTAACTATTTGCTAGTTTTGCGATCCACTCGTACAACCTGGAGGGGAAGGATGCAAAGAAAATTTCATGGATTTCCATATAAGTAGCAATCTAACCACTCTTCCTTTGATAACCGTGGATTCCTATTTTCCTGCACCACGAACTCGTGAATATTTTTGTCCAACCACTCTTCAATTCCTCTCTTTGTCAGATTCTATTGATACGACATCAGACATCTCTTATGCAGATCCCAGTCCCGGCAACAGAACCATTCGTTGGCTTATAAGGGCCTGAACCAGGTTCAGAGGTAAGTTAGCCAAACAAATCTCGGTACTACTGGCCCTTTTGGCAATAATCCATGAAGCGTGGACTGAGGTCTCACCCAAAGTAGTATGGGAGGGTGCTAGAACCAGGTTTCTGCACCCTGGAGATGTCTGATGAGTTCAAGTGATCCACAGTTTAACTCTACGCACAGGTTTCTTCACGCACTTTCCCGCACTTCGCAACCTGATATACTACCTTCGTACAGCCCTATCTAGGGGCTCAGTGTCACGCTCTACGTTATTCCCTAAGATCTTACTGGTATTCCACTGTTAGCCGATTATTTGAGCCTACTTGTGTGCTTTAAGTTATACTTATCAACATAAACCATTCATACAGGTGCGTGCAGTAAATAAACAGTCTATTTGAAAATTATATTAATCAGTTATTAACCCAAGAACATATAAACAAAATGATAACAAACTTCTCTTTATTAATTACTTCTTCATTTACAGACTCAACTCCACCCTGCACATTCAACTGCAGGGGTCCGTGCACTTAGTTGCAGACTACTAGGCCTCTACGCACTTAGCTGCAGAGCCTTCTCCTACTCTACAACCCAAAGGCACACTTCACTTAGTTACTTAGACTCTTTTCCTATATCTCTACTTATTCTCCTTAGAGCCTCACTTTATTTATACAATCCCATGGTCTGCGGACCATGGATTGGTCTATCCAGTCAACATTACATTACAAAACTAGGGCGAACAACCTTGACTATATCATACTTTTCGCGCTTTGCGCCCACAATTTGTGGAGCTTTACATCACGATTGGGTCAAAACTTGGGCTTTGAGCCCCAAACATGCCTTGGGGAGGATTCCATGCCCAACACCACATCCACTGTGGACAACTCTGTTGGATGCCTAACAGACCCTTGTTTTTTCCACGTGTGTCTCTCCCTAGGTGGTACTATTACCTCTCATCTAGAGGCTCACTTTTGCTCTCTCCCTTACAGTAAGCGAACCCTGCCACAAGTTACATTACACACTCACCAGGCATTCTCGCCTCGCTTTTTGAAGATATAAGCATAATACTCTCATGTGCTAAACAACAAGAGAAGAAAAATCTCTAAGATAATGGTGATTGGGCCATCGAACTGAAAGGGACTCCTACACCAAACAGTGTGAGGTCTATTTGGGACTTCATACTGGGGAGATCCCCTGAATGTTGGTACGTACAACACTGTCAACACTTTTTTAAATTCAACATGTGTATAAATCTCCCTTCATGTAGAAATTATATTAATTATGGAAAAACCAAAAATAACTAATATTAGACTTACTTCTACTCTTCGCATGTCCCTGGTCCCTCCCTTGAGGGAGTTAGTATTATGCCCCCTCTGATACCAATTCAGAAAATTACATAAGCATGTAATTTTTTTGAAAAAATAATGTTACATATATATACATGAAGTTGTCTCTCAAGATAAATAGACTATCTTGAACAGATAATCACTTGGTCGAGACAATATATCAACCACGCACCAATCTAGCAAACATGTAAATCTAAACAACTCTTAAATAATAGGAACAAAATCTTTTACTTAGAAAGCATCACACCAAATGAAGTAGGAATTATATTTTTTAATATTCATGGTACATTTGAGCAACCTTCAATTACTCCCTACATGGAAACCAAGTTTCGCTATACATGTTATTCCTCCATCCCCATGACATGAGTTTCATTTTCAGTCCTCAAGCTCACCAGACCATTCCAAGCCACATCGATGTCATATGCTCCTTTAAATTATATGTTGCTTGCAACCGACAATGCAAATCCTTTGTGAATGCACAATATAATTAAAGCCAACTTTCTTTTCTAAGTTCCCCTACCTTGACGTCCACTCTTTTCCATTAGCATTCCAATTCCTTGTCCTCTTCCTTAATCCTAAAGTGTGGTGCAACTCTAGTGTATTCGCACTAGGTAAGCACAACGTCGATTGATTTCAAGGTCACATTGATGTGGATATTTATAGTTTTTATGTCTTTTTGGTAGCATCACTACAAAATATACAAATTTATTCCCTTTCTTAATCTAAAAATCTAGTCTATCATGTTAATTCTTGGCAGTGAGATAGTTTTTATAATTTTTTTGTAAAACTTTGGACGATAAGTTTACTATTTTTCCCCTTTTTTGGTTTCCCTAGTGGAAAATGACTACGAGAATAAGTCAAAAATAATTGATGTAATCTTTTTTTGATATGTAATAGAAATTCTAAAATTATGAAAAATAAAACAAAATAAATAACACATATAAATAAAGGAAATTGTTGACGGTGCTGGACCCACCAAGATGTGAAGAGGATCTTCCTAGTAAGAAGTCCTAATTAGACCTTAGACCGTTGGTTGTAGGAGTCCCAGCAGTGGGTCATAAGGTAATTCCTTGACCGCGATGTCACACAGAAGCAAGTAAGATAACTCTGTCAGTAGCAAGAGTGTGACTGATGCAGTGAGTCAAGGAATGAGTATGAGAGGTTCCAACACTTCAAAGGGAGAGCAAGGTGAAGGTGAGTTCCAAGTTGAAAGGAATTAGTCCCAACTTGGCTAGGAACACAGAACATAAAGGACATGCATAGCTTCCGGCAGAGCAATTGACATGGATGCGGCAATCACAACATACAAGGTAATATAACACCAACAAAAGTCATGGATTAGTTCGAGACGAGAGTGACGGTTGATATAACAAGGTTAATAGAAAGGTCTATTTAATGTATGAAAGAGCAATCAACATCGGCGGTGACAACATTAACAACATATGGAACACATTAACAACAAGATTCATATAATTGCATACAAATGAGTTCATATACAAGTACGTAAGTTAAACAACATATATGATTAAGACAACCAAAGAAGTCCAACTACAATAATGACATATGCATGTAAATATGATGGCTTTTATTATATAAAGAAGTGTAAGTCACAATCATATAATACACCATGTAAACCAGCTAGCCCCATCAGTGGAACGTTACAACCACATCCTCCTGCTCCTCCAAAGAGATGTACTAGCTTCATGTAGTGGAGAAGCCAAGGCGCGTTACAATATTATCCAAGCCTTCTTCAAGATAGTCTTAGTAGAAGCTTGGCTGACCAAAATCCTATACAATGAGTTATGAGGGACTATTTATATCAAAGGGTGGGGTGACCCTTGACATTCCCCTTTGTGATAGTTCAACTACCCTCATGACTCTTCACCTACTCTATGACTGTTGCATCCAATTGTTGACACTCGACTTACACTTGACATGACTCAACCTTACAATGCATATGTACTCATGTGAGACAACATGGCTTGAGCAAGCCTTGCAAGAAATCACTAACACTCAGTCTGTTGTGGTGAGACGAACTCTTTGACATGCTTGTGATGGTGAAGTTGGTTAGTTGATGCCAACCTTGCTCATTCGTGATGGTGTGCGTGCACCGCATGGTGACATATTTTTGAAGCGAACTTTTGCCTCCGTTGCAACTGGTGCATTCATTCGGCCCCTTCATCCAACTCGTCTGCTAACATGCACATGGTCTTCTTGGGTAAGATTAAACCGACAACGCACTGATGCATAGTGTCCATGCTAATCTTCAAGTGTGTGTTGGTGGTCATGTGCATCAACTTGATGAAATGCATGTTCACCCCCAGTTGGACTTGCTTCTTGTCTTCGCCTTGGTGAGTGTGTTGAATGGGTTGGATTGCATGCATGCACTCAACAACATGCATGCTACTAGATCCTTTGCAGGCAATTAACAACACTGCTCACCATGTTTGCTCTATGTCAGCTGCTAGAATGGATCCTTAACTTGTACTTGCACAATTTCATCCGTGAGTGCATGTTGCGCCCACTATTGTTCCTGTTTCTATTGCAACTCATTGGACTATCTACGCAGCTTCATATTCTTCCTAAGTTGCTGCTTTAGCACATGTAACTCCTTCTTTGTTCCATCTTCTACCTTCGCATGATCTTCATGTCACGTCGCCACTTCATAGCCTCAGTCTCCAAAGTTGCTTTCATTATTAGTGGATCTGCTTGATATTGCAACATTGCTCCACCTCTATGTTGTCAAGAACCCTCCTCTTGCATTCGTTGCATTTAGTATGATGTTTTCAGCTACTATTCATGATGCTGCTGCTGTCATATCTTGATGTCCTTTTCTACGAACAACTTGATGTCTTCATCGGTAGGCAAGCTCATAGACACTTGATCGAATGCATCCTCAAGCATGCTCTAAACGGTGTCCTTGTCTCTGCTCTCCTAGAAACCATTGTACCTATACTTCTGAGAGGCATATGAACACCTGTGATACCTGGAGACATGGAAACACTCATAGTAAGTAATCTGTCAGTCGAAAATCAAAATGAACATGAGTGGTGACTTGCAACATACCTGGGTGAATGATCATGAAGGTTGCGTAATTTCAGCTGGGAGGTCGGGAGATTGACTACCAAGACTGATTAAGGCATCGTCTGGGTTGTTGGGAAACTGGTTGTCTGTTGTAACTGTGAAATGCACAATCCAGTTGGGCATTTGGTTGCTGGGATTGCGTAATGCGCGATTCCAACTGGGAAAGACTACTAGCCTAGGGACAAATTTGTGCAAATTTTTGGGCCAAGCAGCCACTGACCTCTAGAAATGCACAATTCGGTCCAAGAGGTCAGTGCTGGGCCAGAATGCAAAAATCTAGAGAGGAAGGTGAGCCTTCCTTTCCCAGATTGTGTAATGTAGCCTTGGTGAAAGCAGAACCCAGGCCAAGGTTGCCTGACTCGCCAATGGGCAACTGAAAGCAAGTAAGTCAATGAATACATCGTGACACGAAGTGATAAAAGAAGTGATTAACAGTGCGTGAAAAATATGTATGAAAGTTTCAGCAAGAAGATCAACATGCATGTGGGTGAGGCAGTTCATTGGTTGGGCGAACGTCTATGCAAAACAGTTTTATGCATGTGACAGTGGTGAGATAGCAAAAAAAACTGAAACAAAGCTAGAAAAGGCTAGTATACATGTAAACAACAACAAGCATTCAAAGAAATCAAGAAAATAATAATCATATAATAGAAAACCCAAAAAGTGACATAAATGCAACACAAGGCATGGGAAGCGGGCTTACCCCAAAATAACTGAGTTGATTGTGTCAATTGCTCCTAGATGTGATGTGCGATGTTAAAGCTGCAAGGTTTATGTGAGGAATGAGCCCTACATCGTCTGGTTGATGAGTTTTGATAACATTGAGGCTGTGACGCGGATGCCACAAATCTAGGGGAAGCGACACTTGGTGGGAGGTTTCAGAATTACTCCTTGCATGCAACCTTCAACTGCTAAACATAAATCCCTGAAACAAGGGATGCTTTTGCATGTTTCTTTAGGAAAAGTAGCCTATGCATGCAAGTCTTTTTTTCTCGGTCCTAGAGGGAACCGGTCAACTTAGCTGAACATGCAAGTGACTGCTCCACTAGTGGAGAAAAATGCACATTTCTGACTGTAAGTTGGGTTGACTACCCAAGGAGATTGCACAGTTTCTAGGCACAGTAGCTGACTGCTTCCCATATTTGCACAAATCATGGCTGAACAACCTGTTGATCTGAAAAATTACACAAATCCTACTGGGAGGGTTGGCTAGCAGGATTGCGCAATCCTAGAGCCCAATAGGTTGTTAGAGGGAATTGCGCAATTCCTGAAGGGAAGGCTGGTTGCTCTCTACAAATGCACAAATTTCACTAGGAAGCTGCTCAGCCTGCAACTGGACCAAGTCTGGCTGAGAAGCCTGTGAAGGGAAAATATCAAACTGTGATCGACAGGCTGCCTTTGAGAAAGAAAGACACTGAAGCTTGAAGAATTGACGAAGCAGGGCAAGTTGTTGTGAGGGTTGGTAGAGAAACTCCAAAACAAGCTAAGGAAAAATTTTGGAAGATAGTTATAGCTACTACAACAAGAAAATAAATGAAATGAGTTAAAATATATCTACTTTACTTATACTTTAATGAATTTTATATCTTTCATTTTATACAACCAATGGAAATTCCATAATAAATATGAAAAAACCTTTTAACTTATAACTTGAATTAATAAAATATAATTGAAATAAATTACATCAAATTAAAATATACAACAATTAGAATATAAATGAGAAAGAATTTTATTTTTATTAAGAATGTCTTCAATACAATTGATCTCCATCTTCAATTTTTTCTTCTTAGAGACTTCTATTTTTATAGAAAAATTAATACAAAAAATTCTATTAATTACCTTCAAGGAAATTAGATTTAAATTTGGAAGTATCCATTTTAATTGGAAAATATTCCAACTTCATATTACCATAATAACCATACAAAAAATAAAAATAAAATTTAGTTCATTTAATTAATTGAAATGAATAAAACTATATCCTCAAGATTAAAAAAAATAATAATAATAATAATAAGATTTAATTTCATATTAGTTAGAAAAAATCCTTAACATAAAGTACTATACTAAATAATAATTCCCATTAATATAATTATTTTTCTCATTTATCATTTTAGTGTAGCAAGCTTCATTAATATAATTATTTTTCTCATTTATCATTTTAGTGTAGCAAGCTTCTCTTTGCCTATTTATCTTTAAAAAAAAACGAAAGAGCGTGAAGACCACTTATTCTTGTCATTAAGAATAATGAACAAAGGATTTAAAACTAATTTTCACATCCCTTGCAATTCATTTTTCCTACTTTAAATTCAAGTTCGTGTTGCAATTTTCTTTTCCCTTTAACGCTTTAACGTTTATGGCGGAGCCACATGTATGTGAACAACTAATTGAATGTTTTTGAGCATATGCCTCCTCACTATAGTTATACATTCGTTGTCATAACGAAGTTGGGGCTTAAGAAGGTGAATAATGTGCAATTTAATGAGAGATTTTAGGATTCTCTTAATTAATTAATTAATTTATTTATTTATATATATATATAAAGAATCATAATATTTCATTATTTATATTATTTATTTGAATATAGTCAACATTGTCATGATTAATATTATTTGAATATAGTCAACATCGTCATTATTAATACTATGAGCGCAGATATATTAAACAATCATGGGATATGTTATCCTCCCCTGTTGCTACCTACCTAAGGACAACACTTGAGAGGTCCATAATGCTAAAGCAATATTACCTTCCATTTAATTCAATATTACTTTCTAACATTCAAACATATACTAGTCATTTAACAAAGTCTACGCGATATATCATATTATAGGCAACTTTCTAGAACAAGACGTTTCTGTGGTAATAATGTTTTGGGTGCCGTCATACTAGTGTTAATGCATCATATCTCATCAGAACTTCATAGTTAAGCGTACTTGGGCTAGAGTAGTACTAGGATAGGTGACCTCTCAGGAAGTCCTAGAGTTGCACCCTCCCCCTTAAAAATATCCGCATTGGGACAGGGCAATATTGCCCTCTCCACCTGGGTTCGAATCATGCTTACATGTCGGATGTTTGTACACATCGTATGTTGACTATTCTGAGTTGCCATGAGTGTGACGCAACGATTGTAAAAATATCAGTTATACAAAATGTAAATTATGTAATATAAACTGCTTCTTCCGTGGGACCCTCCCCTTTTAAAAAAAAATTATTTTGGTAGAATG
Organism: Pinus tabuliformis; assembly: GCA_031772625.1. Classification (NCBI taxonomy): domain Eukaryota; kingdom Viridiplantae; phylum Streptophyta; class Pinopsida; order Pinales; family Pinaceae; genus Pinus; species Pinus tabuliformis. The sequence goes on along the minus strand of CM062818.1, from coordinate 152,873,399 downwards.
AGACTTCTCCATGGTAATAATATTCTAACTACTATAGACTAGAAGAGAAGACAAAATATAGAGTATACAACTTATTCAGTATGTAAGGGATTGCGCTTCTTGTTTTATCGTTCACTAGCTTAACCGATTCTAAAGTTCATTTGCCTCTCAATCTTGCGCTTTGTTAATCTCTCACATATTCTTCATACGATCTGGATTTATACAATGGTGGATGAATTTCATCTATTAGCTGTGTAGTGGGAAATACTAAAGAATCCATGGAAGGCCCATTTGATGCTGCAATTGAAATCCTTGTTCTCTCCGCGTTGACGGCTGAAATCCTTGTTCTCTCCGCATTGACGGCTGCTCGGTGCTCCATGCTCTTGTATCTCCCATTGCTTAAAATCTGTTGGCCAAAATAGAAAAAAAGAAGCTACCAAAATTAATAATCTGAGGTCCCCATCATTATACAAATTTCAAGAATACAAAAAATGATTCTCACCTCCAATGATCACCAACGTTCAAAATGAAGTCATTGGGAGAGGGCTCAATGGCCACCCAATGCCTCTCATGCATCACTTGTAGACCCCCAATGTCGTTTTGCAATAAAATAGTGAGACCTCCATGATCAGAATGGTGTGAAATGCCCATGGTTTGGTCTGGATCTAGACACAGTGGATACAAGTTCAGCACACCAAATTGAAAATTGTGTTTGAAGACCGTTTGTACGTAATCTAAATTCAGTCCCAAGCTTTCAGATATTGCTCCAATCAATTTCAGAACCAATTTCCTGGTTTCTTTGAAGTATCGTTGTACAACCTCTCTGCAGTCACAAACCAGATTATATTTAGTGACGAGATCATTGAAAATTAATGAAATAGATACAGTGTTGGATCGAAAACATGCCTTTAAATTGGCGGATTATCTGTTGTGTACAATTCGGGATGAGAAAAATGCTTCAAATAGCCTCTCGAATTGAAACTTTTCTCTCCTTCAGCATAGAATCTATGCCATATCTTAGAGGATTCAACACACATTTGGTCTCATATTTCATCTTGTCTTCTAGCAGAAGGGAGTAGAATTGATGAGCTACATCCAACGTACTGGAAATCACATTTTCCTTAATACCATGATTAACTACGTGCTATGAGGGAAACTTATTAGCATGGCTTCCCCTTAGAAAATATTCTAAAAGATAAATGATGAGGGGCTGGGGAAATCATCAACCCTATGTGTGTGTTCTATAATAGTGGTGCCCATTTTAGATTCAATTATTGTATCCATGAATGTGTTGTGTAATGTTTATGGTGCATTTTGCAGTCTGATTGCGATGAGAAATTAAAAGGAATGTGAAATTGAGTTATATATGGAATTTATAGTTTTGAGTCAATCCAATGTTGAAGCAATATTTTTTAAATCAACACTTTATATTATAAAAAAAATTAAAATTACATTGTCGTAATAGTTAGCTATAAGAGAATTTTTCTTTTCCTCATTTTGAATTCCCAAGCATTCAAAATACCAAATTTTTTTGTATGCACTGCATGGCCCCAAAAATGAACATTACAACTAAATTCGGATAGAAGTAGTGAATACGAAAGCCCATATTATTGTGTTGTCCAAAAACAGAGCTAGACATACATAACAAAAAGACTAAAAGAATTGATAGACAAAATCGATCATTTAGAGTTAGAAGATGACATAGTAGTTGGATCTCTAACACTCGATCTCAGAGGTTCAAAATTATCAAATTCACAATGTAAGTGTCCCTCCACATGGGAAAGCCTTGCATCCAATTTGTCCAATGTGAATTGTTGGTTTCTGAACATTCTCTTACTGTCTTCCAGGGTGGTAAAGAGAATGTACCTTTCAATGTACTTTCCTTTGAAAACCAACCATAGCATACTTTTCATTTGTCAATGTAAATCCATTGAGTTCAAACACTGCTTCTCCATAATTTCAAAATGAGAGTGGGGTTGCCTCTCCACCATAACTTGACTTTCCAACTTGTGTATTTCCATTATTGTCACTAGTGACACTACAATAAAATACCTGGTAGCATAATATTGAGTCGATAATCTCTTAACGCACTCTCTATGGACTGCTACCTCCCCCTGCCCCTGTCTGACAATGCATGTGCTTCTTGGGTGACATGGCAACAGTTGAGGAGGTGCGCTAGTGGCAACTCTTGAATCTTCCTCTACCTACAAAGAAACACGAAAGAACACCAAATGAAAACTCCCATGATCTTAAACATCATCCCATAACATCATCACCTACAATCATAACACAGACCACACGATAAGAGGGTGTAGCACAGACCATGCATTGAGAGGGATTCACTAGTGATTGCCGCACATATGCAGAAACCTCAGCCACATAACACCCACTCCCAAGAATCATTAATCATAAACAAAACCATGAGATTCTCGATGACCACATATCATAGAGAACCCTTAGAGGTAAAAATAACCAAAAGCAAGAAGACATTCAGAGAGAAGCACTAGATACTCAAAGAAAAACATAGACATGTGAATTTTAAGATAGTTACAACTAGACCTCTGTTGGATTTTCACACTCACATCATTGGGAATCGATCATGTGGACTAACCAACACTCTGGGATCCACCCTGTGACCACTCATAAAGGTAATGATATTGGTTTGGAAGTTTATTAAAGTCTGCAGGTTTTTGTGTAATGGAAAATATCAACATGGTATAAGAACCTTAGCCCAAGTTCGATTCCCCAATTTTCATTTCAGGGAGGGTGATGGATTTTCACACTCACATCGTTGGGAATTGATCATGTGGACTAAATGCCACTTTGGGATCCACCCTCGGACCTCTCATTAAGGTAATGATAATGGCTTGGAAGTTTACTAATTCCTGTGGGTTTTGGTGTAATGGAAAACCCCAACGACATCAACTAAATTTCTTTAAACCTACTCAAAACCATGCGAGTTTCGATGTAATGGAAAAACTCAACAACATAAACTAAATTTATTTAGAACTACTCAAAACAAGAGGCACAAACTAGTGAATGAGTCCCCACCTCTCAGAAAAATTTCCAAAATTTAGAGACTTGTGTCCATAGCAAAAATACAAGTAGCAAAGAAAGAGAAAGTGAAAGGATGAGATAACATGCGCAACTTCAACAGGGTTCGAAGATGGGGTGCTCCTCAGACCATTCAACATTAGGAGAAAAATCCTTGAGCTTGCCTTCACATGCCCAAATTTACAACTCTCACACTAGCTCATGGTTAGGAAACTAGCGAACAAGATCCTCTCAATAATTAATAAATAGATGACATGGATTTTAACTATATTTATGCTGTAAGGCTTTTCCCTATGGGAAAAACTTCCCTCTATGCCACCGTGTCCTATCTTTCACCATCAATCTGATGTGTTAGACGATTAAAAAAAATTGTTTCATTGGATCATTAAAAGCCGCAGAAAACACCGTAGAGAACACTTCGTTGGAATTTGGTTACGAATTTGGTTAGGGTAAACACGAAGCTAGAATTGCAGTTGAAGTTGGTTGCTCAGCTAGAAATTCGTTAATCAATGTGAGACCTTAGCCGCCTCATCAGAGAGCTTCTTCATCTCCCACTTCTTCTGCTCCATCACCATCTTCAACTGGAGTTGCACCATTTCCACCAAAATCTAGATCACATGTTTATGCTCCTGCCTCATTTTTTAGTGCAAACAACATGAATGGGCCTCCATCGACTTTTGGATCGTCTCCTCTTATCCCCAAGAATTGGGGGAATGGTTATATTGGTGGATATGAATCCCTTATGATTTTTTATTTTCTCAATTTCTTCGTTGATCATTCCATTATGTTAATTTTGGGTTAATTTTGGGGTTATCCTCTTCTATGTGGTGGATGCCACAGAGTCTATACAATAAAGGGGCAAGAAAACTCATTGTAATAATAAGCCTTGTTGTGGTCTCACTCGAGTGAAGGCATATAATGGTGGATGTCTAGAAACTACAAATCAGTTGGCAGTGGCATTTAATGATGGTCTAAGGTTGCTCATCAATCAGCAGAATAAAAAATTACACTGAGCAACGATCCTGCTTGCTAACGCTTATGATCTAAGGTTTCTCATCAATAAACAGAATAACAAATTAGACTGAGCAACAATCGTGCTTGCTAATGCTTCTGATTTTGTATTAAATTTAATTCTTACAGTAAAATTTAAATATATTTGAAAAACCGGAGCAAATCTCAAAAACATTATAGGCGTGGATTGGCTTGTGAATTGACTAAATGCAATATGGGACGTGGCTTTGGTTGTAGGTTTTAAAAACACAACATCTACATGCTGTGGAGCAGGGACATTTAATGTAAGGACCTGCAGTCCTTGACTCGCCCACTGGGTGAAGTGTGACCATAGATGAAGGCTGAACGAACGCTCCGGCTTGAAGTGCGACTGCGGTTGGACGAAGTGCAAGCTCCCTTGATATGCGACGGTGTATTATGCACATAATAGAAGGAGGGAGAGCATGTATATATGCGTGGAGCATGAATTAGGAGTTATGGAGTCCGACCAACGATTGTGTGAAGCCGACGGAGGGTGAACACATGTGGAGGAAGGCCGACTTGATGTTTAGGTGGCTTTTGCGATGAAGTGAGGGCATTGGGTGAGTCGGTTGGGCAGCCTAGACTTCGCCCTACTGTTACAGGGAAAAGTGTCTATATAGAACTGCTCTGTCCCACTAAGGTGTGACAGCTGCCTTAGAAACAAATAGAGAAAAGCTACTTTCGTTTTTCCTTTATGAATTATAGATAGAGAGGAACAGAAAGACCAACCTTTGTCTTGCGCTAATCTCTTGATTTGATTCCTCTCTTCTTTGATAGTCTTCAGCTACCTGCTCCCTTGCATGCCCAGCTTCACAAAGTACCTGTAAGATCACAGAAGCATAGCACTATACAAAGACATGGATCTATAATCACAAACAATCTAGGATCAGATGTAAATTGACCATACAAATGTAGCAAGCATCAATGACACAAAAGCATGGAGGAAAACTTGAATAGCTTTTATTGATAAACAAGAAAAGAGCCGTGAGGAGTTACAACCAGTTGTTCTGACCCAGCATCAACCTCCCAGCAAAGAAGCCCCTCTTCACCTCAAACAAAGCTTAGATCACCCAACAATCTGATGTTTGTCTCAAGAAACCAACAACAATTCCTTACAATATGCAAAATTCCAGCCTCCGGATCTCTGGGATGAGGGATCCATATATAGATGTTTGTAATGGAGATGAGTCAACTCATGATTTGATTAGTGTCTTCCCTCTGATAGTTCTTGCTTCCACTTGGAGATTGATGGTCTCTTACTCATCCTTGGTCGAATTCAGTGAGGCAAGTGTCACAGGAGAAGATTTTGGAAGCTTCCATTGCCTATCCACCTCGCGGAATGACACTGCCATTTTTCATTTCTCGCCCATCGCACCCCACAGAAGGGATTTTTGAAATTCAACGCACCCACACAGTGTATTTAGGTGAGATGCAATGCACTTAGCCAGTGGAGCAGCTGAAATGATCCTGTTTTAACCAATTCTGAGCAGTTTTTCATGGAGAACTTCTGGGAGAAGTTTTAATCTGTTGACCTTGTTCCTTTAGGGGTTAGAACAACACTTTTAGGGACTTAGGAGCCCTTGGTTTATGGACATTTCATGCTTGGGGTTGTAGGGCCCAAAAATGTCTATAACAGTTGCCCCCTAAAGCATGAGGTCGTTAATCTTTTGATGTCGGGTGAAATGTTTTATTATGAGGATCCGAAGTTCTTTCAATGCTGGGAGGAGACCTGTAATAAGATACAATACAATACATTATCTTCATAATATTTTCATGATCTAGCTGAGGCGGGCATTCCCATGCTCAGCTTTATAAATTCATTTTCATGTACATAGGACAGACAATCGTCTGAGTGTAGACTGATGATTCTGATAGAGCCATCATACTTTTGATTGGATGATTATCTGTGCAGCAATGATGTACATTTGATGTCTTTATTTCCCTGAATATATATTGCAGCCCGGATGGATGAAACTAGATCCGGGGTCTTCAATCTCGTTCTTCACTCGAAGTACAAGTCCATCCATGTGAGAAATGTTCTGAAGTCGAACATGGAAAGACATCGCTTGATTACCAGCCAATGATGTAAATTGTTAACAAGCGCGAGAGGAATCACCGATAATGATAATGACCCTCAAGGTACTGCAGTACAATTCACGTGGTGTGAATAAAGGAATTGGCGTCGAACACCACGCAAAATCTTTCGGTCGAAGGCCATTGATGTAAACCTGTCGCCGGAAGTGAGAAACTTGCCATTGAGGCATGCAAGCTTCAAAGTACTGAATGGGGTGTTCCTAGATCAACTTCTTGGATAATGAGCTGATGTCGACAAGAAGTGATCCGTCACAGGAGGGCCTTAATGAATCCCACATCAATGACATGGAATGGAGCAAATGATTTTAATGGAGGTGAAAACGATCTGGTGATATAAGGTTCAGGGTGGCGGTTATGAAAGAATGGAGTGTGAATGTATGGTAGTGGGTGAGACACAGGTGAATTCTCTGAATGACCTCTCTTGAACATATCGGCGACACTGATGTGATGGATTGGTAGCATTAACCCCAAATGTGGATTGTATGATGGGACCATGGTGATGTGACCGATGAATGAAACAACCCAACCCGACTCGGACATGGAGTGGAAGTGTCATGTTCAAGAGCAACTTGCTACCAACAAAGTTTCTTCAAGTTTTCTTCTCAATTTTCCCTAGTCATTGCTGACCAGTACCTCTTTATTTTTGTCAAGCTTGAGGAGGATAACATATGCTTGTTCTATAATTTTCCCTTCGGGCAAACCCATCGCTATGTTTTAACGAGCCTAGCGATAGTGAAACTCGTTCTCGTCTATAGACAAGTTTGTCGCTATTAAAATTTTAAAGAGTTTAACGACAAAGATAACTCGGTCCTTTTCATTTTTAGAGAGTCTGAAAAGGAACGTAAAGGTAACTCCAAAATTCCTTTTTCGTCATCTAATCCCTTAAGTCCGAAAAACTATAAAACAATACAAAAGGGATGAATTTTCGATACTTTTAACGAGCCGAACAAAACAAGCGCTCGATCTTTTTGTGTAATAATCTCTCAGGTCCAAAAAGATTAAAATTTAAAGGAGGGATAGCACTTCCGATCCCTTTAACGAGCTGAAGAGGCCAATGGCTCGGCAATCTTTTCATATTTTACGAGTCAATTGAAAAGAGCTTAAAGGAGACTTGTCTTTTGAGGAATGAGTGATAAAATTGGGTAGCAGCTGATTCCAAGTAAGGTTTGGAATTTTCCAATCATGGCAGTGTTACAAGGATGGCTAGTGAGATCACTCTTCGCAGCTGTTCCTCAAAATGGGTAAACAATCAAATGGAGGTGAATGATCGGCCAATGTAAAAGTGGAGGTGACGGTGCAAACACGACCAAGGCTTTAATGGCTGAAGTACTACATTCATGATGGTTATTTTCCGAGGAATAGTTCATTTTTAATGAGTTTAAACGCGGGGGAAAACATTTGCTCATGGCTTAGAACTATGCGCTAAAACTGCTCGATGCAGGTTTATTTTTTAACGAGCTTGAACCCTGCAGTAACACTGCGGCGGGTTTATTTTTTAACAAGCTTGAACCTTGCAGTAACACTGCTCGTGGCTAGGTTTATATTTTAATGAGCTTGAACTTTGCGGAAACATTGCTCGTGATAAGTTTGCATGCCCCCAGCATAATAACGCAAATCGAGGTGCATGCCCCCCAAGCTTCATCGCATTCATCTCGGTGGTTGGAATGAAGGTTTACCTTCGAGATCTTCAAAAGACTCAACTTTGATTTTACGAGATCATAGTCAAAGACTCGATTTGGAAAGGGAGTTGTTTCATTTTTTAATGAGGTTGACACTAGAAATGAACTATCCTCAGGACTCCTTGTTTCATTTTTTAACGAGGTCGACATGAGATAAGAACCGTCCTCGGAATCCACCATATTTATAGTATTTGATAGAGAATCAAAAACTGAAGGATGATTAAGGTTGCTGGAATAATCTTCGTGGTAATTTGGAAGACAGGAGTGATGGTGGTAATCTTCCCACGGTGCCTCTCCTACCATTGAATGAATGATTTCTTCGTCTGTTGAATGTACATGCGACGAAGGATTTGAAGAAGTGCCATATTCCTTAGACCTATCTATCCAAACACTCGATGAGCGCTGATTTGGGTTTGCCACCCAGGCCAAGAAAATTGATTGCTACAATATTTCTATTAGGGCGATGATCCATGCTGACAAAATGTTTAGGAATCTTCCTAATCCATTAGATATAGAAGATTTCATATTGCAGGTTTCCACTGTGGCCACTTCCGCCAAATTACTCGGAGGCGGTAGGGCAAAAGTACCCATTAAGGCAGGGTCTTTTAGGAGTCCTACTCCAATATTTTGAAGCGAATGATTGCTTCCATGGATCATTGGAATGCTTCCCGTAACTTGTGAACTGTTGGGGAGAAATGTTTGTTGGTCGACGATTGTAATTCCTCCTTGGAAGGGAAATGCAATCTTCCTGAGGTAGGTCAACACAACTGCGGCCATGGCATATATCCAAGGCCTTCCCAGTAGGATGTTGTAATCGAGGTTTTCGTCGATTACTTCAACATCAATTTCTACTGTTTTGCCCCCTAGTTCAACTTGCAAGTTACTTAAAATCCCGTATGGAGTGTATGATCGTCCATCAAATGCTTTTAACGTCGTTGATGATCTCGACAAGGGTGGTGAGCCTAAATTTTTCCAGCAACTCATCGACATAATACATGTAGATGCCCCCTCATCAACAATTGCTTGATGAACAGTTTTGTTGAGGGCTTTCACTTGAATAAGGAAAGCTAGTTGAGCTGGTAACTGAGGGTCATATCCTTTATGATCAAAGGCCACAAGATTGGAATCCATTGGGTCAATCCCACCTATTGTTGATAATAGATCCTGCTTTTGGGAGTGGAAATTTTTTGGTACCTCAAGTGTCGACATAGCAGACGGCGATTGGGCCAGGTCCTCTACTATATTATAATTCTGTGCTACTTTGGCACGAGGATTAAATGTCGATTTGTGTACTACTCCCTTTGGCGGATTTATCATTGGCTCAGGAATGATGGGTGACACAACTTTGGTCAAAGTTGTTGTCGAACTACTGGGTTGTTCATTAGCCTTGTTATTCGACAGTTGTGGATTCCCGTAATCTTTATTCCTTGTCAAAGCATCATTTTGCTGCTTTGAGATAGACAACATAAGCACTTGGGATCGGGAAGCATTTTGATTAGCAACCAGTTTGGTTCTCGGTTTGGAAATGGATCAGTCAATACTGCTGAGGTTTTTGAACTCTTAAAGAGTTTCTTAACTTCAGCTTTATGTGGACAATCTCTCGTCCGATGATCATCATCACATATATGACATCCTGCAGGGGGTTTCCTTTGCCCATAAGGGTTTGTAGAAGGTTTTTCAGGAGATGACTCATCCTGCTTCTTTTTTCTCCCTTTCTTTTTCTTCTTGCCCCCTGGTTGCTTCAGTTGTTTGCCCTTGTCGGTCGACACGGCATTTACTTCTGAGGCAAGAAGTTCCTCTTTTGCATTTTGACCGGAAATCTTACAGGCCTTTTTAGATGTAGCCTTTGTCGATTTTGTGTCTGTTGCACCAATCACGCCATCGCCGGCATGAGAGTCATTGTTTGATTTAGGAGGAGGAGGAACTGAGAATTCCAGTCTAGGAGCATCAGGTATTTTGTCATAGAGCGTGCTAGACTGAGTGTAAATCAATTCCAAGTATTGCGCACGAGCGATAACCTGCTCTTCGGTGACGACTCCCCCTTTTGCCACATCTTCCGTGATGGAAGGCAATAATGACTTAATAAACCATTCAACTAAAAGCTGATCGGGAACATACGTTTTCACCATTCTACGACGACGTCGCCACTCATGTATATGATGAGATATGTGAGTGGCTGTTGTTTGTTTGAAATTGGTAAGAAGTTCTGTTCCCGTTTCGTACCTTATCAGTAACTGAAAATGGGTTAAAAAGGTTGTGGCTAAGGTACTGAAGTTGTCGAACGAAGCTCTAGGCAATTCGATGTACCATTTTGCCGTTGGACCCGTTAACGTCCTCTGAAAGAGGCGAAGTCTTATCGAATCATCATTTAGGGTGTTTGATGAACACCATAGATGAAAGGTCACCACATGATTCGATGGATCTTCACCCGGATTTCCATTAAATTTAGGAATATCTGATGGAAGTTTATGCGGAATCGCTGGCCACCAAGGGGCGTAAGCGATTGGATCGTTTGTTAACCGATTTAAATCAGGTAACTCTAAAGTTGCCACAAAGGGTAACTGCTGATTCAGGTTAGGTGAAGCATACCCAGGATAAGATGGGATTGCCTGAGTAGTTGGTCTTTGCATACCGGCATAACGCATTTGATGCTGGTAACTTTGGTAAGGTTGGTGGGCATGACCATTATAAAATGGTTGATTTTGACCGTTTTGAATATACGGCTGTCCACTATTTGCAAAGATTTGTTGCTCAGAACCTTGGTATACTTCTTGGAATTGCGGTTGTTGGTATTGTACTAGCCATGGTTGTGAAGCCATGTGCTGTTGACCAATACTAATAGTTTGACCAAGATGAGGGGTAATTGTACTCGTTTGAACCTGTGTCATTCCACCAGTCGGCGATTGTGGTTGAGTCGCAAGGTCAAGGGGTTGTTGCATTACAACCTGAGAAACCTGAGGTTGTCATAGAACAGGCAGCGCTTGAACTTGCGACACCGTCACAATAGCTGGCGTAGTTGGTATATTTGACATAGGTAAGCATTGTTGCATAGAATATACACCTCTTAGTTGTTGAGGTAGTATCGGTACCCAACCGCTTGAGGTAATTCCAGTATAACCTGAATGTTGTTGTGAACTCCCGTATGGATATCCTCCCGGAGGGGATAATGAAAGGGTATACTGCCCCCCATACGGTGGTAATCCAAAACTCAAGGGAATGGTTTTCCCTTGAGGGCCAGACTACCCAAATTGACCTCCAGATGGATCAATTTGTTAAGACTCAACATAAGAGTTTCCGGATATTATTCCGAATGAACAAACAGGAACAGACCATACTGTCGAAATGGCCACTAAGTGGGCTCCTTCTAGCGGTTGAGAGCTAGTCGGGATAGATGGTATATCGGCGAACATTGTTGGAGTGATAGCAGGGAGTTCTGTCGTCGCTATGTCAAACAACACAGTCCTAGATGTTGACGGTTGTTCAGACATTTCTAGTCTATCCAAAAGATTACCTAGTGATTCTACAGGAGCTTCCGCTGCCGGTAGACTAACTTATGATGAAGAAGGATATAGATTGATCCCGACTCCAAATTGCGATGGAGTACTAGTTGGAGGATCTTCCACAATCTCTTCTATGGCAATCAAACCAGGTGGAAGGGGAAGACCGTCAGGTCCGTATAATATTTCTGGTGCTGAAGAAGGTATGGAATCGGCAGCGACAGATGTTTGAAGAGCAAGACTCTTCGAACTGGTTGTAGATGGAACTGGTTCGGTAACGCAAGTGTTTACTCTCAGACTAGGATCAGTACTATTGTCCTTTTGTGGCTGCTGAACTTCTTCTGTAGAGGCAGGGATTCCAAAATTTTTTGGAGTAACTGGAGTCTCTGATGTTGTTGGAACACTTGTTCTAACTTTAATAGGAGATTTGGAACCGGTTAAACGAGTTCGCTTTGTCGGTACTAGCTTCAATTCCAGAGACAAAGACGGTTGACTCGTAAGCCTCCGCGAACGACAGGGTTTTAATTGACTTTCTTCCACGATTGCGGATTACTCAATCAACTAAAATAAAGGGGAAGTATGTTTCCGAATTAAATGAATTTTAGACGCTTTGACACAACTTGTTTTTTCAATTTTTAAGAGTCGAGAAAAAACAAAAGATGACTCTAGTCTCCTTCGATTTTTAATGAGCCTGAAGTGACAAGTGCTCAGATGGACCTTTTCCGTTAAGGAGTCTGAAAAGGAATGAAAGGGAATGCTCTGGAAATCTAGGTAGAGGGATTACCAAACCAATCACAAAACTACAGAATACTTTTTACGGTACGACAATCAATCTTCCCGAATGTTGTGTTCAGTGCATTGCGATCGATAGGGCGACAGACACGGCTTCCTATGGATAAAGGATTAAGCCTATTGGGGTCTCCCAAAATATACTCGATGGTACGTGGGAGCACAAGTCCGTACTGGCACTTATTGTCTCAAAGTGGAGGAATCACCCAACCATCAATGAGAACAACAGTTGCCAGGCTTTACGACGCCGGAATACGTCTCTAGCCTAGACTTCTAAATGTTGTGCGTTAAGTTCCAAAGCGTTGTTAGATTCATTGAATTTATTTTAAGTTGATCTTGTTTATGAAGTTTGCCTTTCAGGTTCACCGTGAGATGTAGATGTAATTCCTAAAATGCAATCTAAGATGATAAACAAACTTTTTATCTTCTTTGTGCAATGAAAATCCTAGCTACTAGGGAAAAGAAAGACAGAATCTTTTCACAAAGAGCAAAGAGCACACCCTAAATTCACTTTCCTAAATCAAGCCAATCAGACTGTCTATATGCAAATGCACATGCATGTATTTGTTTTCAACTTTCTTAGTATATGAATGCTAAAAAGAAAGTTGATGCACAAATCTGAATTTCTTTTCAAGTGACAAATATCAACAAGTTTCTTTTCGAAATCAAAAAATGGAGACAATCACAACACTTTACGATTTTGAACTGACTACTTGTTCTCGACACTAGAAAATTACAAATTCAGACCAAAAGCAATAGTAACAGGATAATCGACCATCAACAGCAGTCAAGCTCTTTCCTACGATTGAAATAGACACTTGCAACAGTTTCAAATCAAAGGATGACAGTACGATTATGCTAATTTTGCAAAGGAGAATTGAAAATGACTCAACAAACACACAAAAACATCTACATTTCTTTTGTACAAAGGAGGCGGAATAACAGCAATGAAAAGGGGTTTCAAACAGACATATACTGATCACAGGCAGCAAAAATTCAAGAGTAGAACTAGAAAGAATGAATCACAGAAGCTAAAACTGCACAGAGCTAGTCTGATCAGCGCACCTCTAACACAGAGAATTTGAAATGCAGCGCAACTTGTCCACTCGGGAAGCGTGCTGAAATTTAGATTCTCTGAACAGTACCTGCGCTGGGCCAGAAACGAGACTCTGTTCAGGTTCCGAGTCACAGTTTGCAGTTCAGTTCTTGGGTTTTGGCCGAGCAAAAAGAAATCAGTAATGCAACAATCAGGGGTAGATCTAAGGAGGATCTAAGAGCTATCACAAGGGCAATCAGATAGTTTGTGAATCAGCTATTTAAATCATAAACAGATCAAGTAGATGGATTGAAGTAGTAGTTATCTACTTTGCATTTGTTATGGCAAATGCAGTTCGAATGCTACCTGTAAGTTTATGAAATAGACAACAAAGAATGATAAACAAACCAACTAATTATTCTCTCCCCAGCGGAGTCGCCATTTTGTTACAGGGAAAAGTGTCTATATAGAACTGCTCTATCCCACTAAGGTGTGACAGCTGCCTTAGAAACAAACAGAGAAAAGCTACTTTCGTTTTTCCTTTATGAATTATAGATAGAGAGGAACAGAAAGACCAACCTCTGTCTTGCGCTAATCTCCTGATTTGATTCCTCTCTTCTTTGATAGTCTTCAGCTACCTGCTCCCTTGCACGCCCAGCTTCACAAAGTACCTGTAAGATCACAGAAGAATAGCAATATACAAAGACATGGATCTATAATCATAAACAATCTAGGATCAGATGTAAATTGACCATACAAATGTAGCAAGCATCAATGACACAAAAGCATGGAGGAAAACTTGAATAGCTTTTATTGATAAACAAGAAAAGAGCCAAGAGGAGTTACAACCAGTTGTTCTGAACCAGCATCAACCTCCCAACAAAGAAGCCCCTCTTCACCTCAAAAAAAGCTTAGATCACCCAACAATCTGATGTTTGTCTCAAGAAACCAACAACAATTCCTTACAATATGCAAAATTCCAGCCTCTGGATCTCTGGGATGAGGGATCCATATATAGATGTTTGTAATGGAGATGAGTCAGCTCATGATTTGATTAGTGTCTTCCCTCTAATAGTTCTTGCTTCTACTTGGAGATTGATGGTGTCTTACTCATCCTTGGTAGAATTCAGTGAGGCAAGTGTCACAGGAGAAGATTCTGGAAGCTTCCATTGCCTCTCCACCTCGTGGAATGACACTGCCATTTGTCATTTCTCGCCCATCGCACCCCACAGAAGGGATTTTTGAAATGCAACGCACCCACACAGTGTATTTAGGTGAGATGCAACGCACTTAGCCAGTGGAGCAGCTGAAATGATCCTGTTTTGACCAATTCTGAGCAGTTTTTCATGGAGAACTTCTGGGAGAAGTTGTAATCTATTGACCTTGTTCCTTTAGGGGTTAGAACAACACTTTTAGGGACTCAGGAGTCCTTGGTTTATGGACATTTCATGCTTGGGGTTGTAGGGCCCAAAAATTTCTATAACACCTACGTTTGGTATATATGGAGATGCGTTGGATGGAATTTCAACACATTCGACATCGCTCAACATCTTCGCTCAAAGGAGTAAAGCGCAGGTTTAGTGCACAGAACTAAGGAGGAAGGCGCAGATTATATATGCGCCCATTCTTGGGCTTGGTTGCATGGAGGAGACTCGCTTAACTCGGTTATGGGTGAAGGGCACGAACAAGAGCGCCTGGCGGTTGGGCGAGGGCATGCATAAGTGTGTAGCGCCCGATTTGTGAGATGACTTGGCACGGGTTCTTGGGTGACTCGGGTGAGCGCCCGCCCGTCGTGCAAGTGTGCACGGTGACTTGGTGAAGTGTTGAGATTGTGAACGGAGGTGTGTCTCGGGTGGAGGCACCCGTGTGTGGCGACTTGGAGGCATGCCTAAGTTGGGAAAACAACACGATCGTGTGATGAGGTGAATGAAGGGTTGGTGAGTCATGCGGCAACTATGAAGAGGCACTGACGAGCTGGGCAACCGAGTTTGCCGAAGATTGTAAATTTGGCTAAGTATCAAACTTGGAGTTTCCAAGTATACTTGTATTGTAACAATTGTAAAAGATTGTATAATATATTATTCGGGCAGACTCATTGTTCAGGGAGTTGCCCCTCCCTTTATACTGTGCAATTGTGTTCTCGTTTATAATTGTTGTTGATAATGAATGTGTATCGGTGTTCATTGGTATAAAGGATAACATAATAATACTTGGTTACGAAACACAAACTAAGTAGGAGTAAGTGGTTAGGCGTAGTCCACGAACATAAGTATTGGTGAAAAGAAAGTGTTTGATGGTGCCGCACCTCGCTAAGAGCGATTGAAAGACTACCGCCGGCTTGGGGGCGTGACAGGTGGTATCAGAGCAGCTGATTCAGGCATTGAAGGTTGAAGCTGCTACACACTTCCACTGAAGTGAAGGTGGTATTAGAGCTCGGTTGGAGCTGGACATTGAAGCTGATTCGAGGTTGAAGAAGCTTGACAATTGGTGACAGTGAAGCAGGTACTTGCAGGTGAAGGAAGCTGTTTCACATACAAGTGGGACAAGAGCTGGTTCAGGTTGCAGGAATCTTGGTGAAGTTGTTGGATGGTCGAAACTAGATTGCAAAGAAGAAGGAAGCTGTTATCAATGGCAGCTGAATCTCAGGCTGGGTCTAGTCACGGTGTGCAGGATGCTACTATGGCACTTATGGAGAAAGTGTTGGAAAGGATGGAGGACTTGGAAGCTTTCTGGGCTAAGAAGTTGGACTTGTTCGATAAGGAGCAAAAGGCCAATTTGAAGATGAAGGAAGAGCTCGATGAACTCCGAACTCAACACGAGTACACTGATCTTATGTGTACACAACTTGAAGTAAGGGTCAAGGAGGTTGAAGAGGCAAGAGACCAAGGTCTTGCAGAGATCGTGGGCTTGCGAAAATCTCTTGACGAAGCCAGAGATGAGATCGTGGTGTTGAAGAAGGTCATGAGGCATAACTCAGGTGGAGGAGTGCCTCATGTGAATGTCAAGGAACTGGAATCTTACGATGGTACAAGGAGTGCAAAGACTCTTGGCAACTTTCTATGGGACATGGAGCAGTACTTGGAATGATTGGGTCTATCAGATGATGAGACGAAGGTCAAGGTAGCTGCTCAGTTCTTAACAAAGGATGTTAAGATGTGGTGGCGAAGGAGGATGGATCAGATTGCCAATGGAAGTGTTGGTGACATTACTTCGTGGGATGACATGAAGAAAGCTTTGCAGACCCATTTCAGTCCTCAGGATGAAACGTGGTAAGCAAGGATGAAAATTAAGTTCATAAAGCAGACCGAGAACCTTCAGACATATTAGCGGGAGTTTGCAAGTGCGGTTCTGGAACTTCCTGACATGGCGGAGAGGGACAAGGTGTTCAATTTCATTATTGGGTTGAAGCCTTGGGCACGCAATGAAGTGAAGAGGCAGAGGATTAGGACACTTGAGGAAGCTTTTGCTGCTGTGGACAGGTTGGTGGAGCATTATGATGAGACTTCTAATGATAGGAAGAATAAGTCTGATAAACCGAAAGATAAGAAGAAGGATGATGCTTCGAAATCAGATGACAATTCGAAGACGAAGAAAGCCTTGAAGTGTTGGATATGTGCTGGACCACATACGGTGAACAATTGTCCTTCTAGACCGAAAGTGGCTGCGATTGCACAGTCTAATACAAAGAATGAAGAAGCTTTTGTGGGGATGATGCAGATACTTGGTGGTGCTGCTGCTACGGAGGTGGTCTCTCAAAGGGATCCTGAGAGGAACAAGCTCGAGTATGTTCGGATGAAGGTTGGAGGTGCTGATATACTCACTATGGTGGATAGTGGGGCTTCTCACAACTTCATGGGAGAAGAAATTGCAAGAAGAATTGCGCTGAAATTTGTACCGGTGAAGGCACAGATGAAGACAGTCAATTCCCCTCCTGATAATGTTCTTGGTATAGCTGGAAAAGTGGACACAACACTAGGTGAGTGGACAGGGAAGGTCGACTTCACTATAGTGTGGATTGATGACTATGAGGCTATGCTGGGGATGGAATTCATGAAACAATTTAATGCTATGATTGTTCCACATTTTAGGAAGCTGTACGGTTACGATGGAAGGGAAGATGTACCCATTGGTGTACCAACCATTGGAGTGACAAGGCTTGATTGTAAGTTGGCAGTGATGCAAATGGAGGATGAGAAGCGGATGGAAGACATGAGTAAGCGGTTGTCTACGGTTGAGACAAAGCTTACCGAGTAGTCATTGGTCATCAGGACACTTTTAGATAGTATCTTGGATTTGTCAATAAGGCTAGAAGTGGTCGAGGATGATGATGATGATGATGATGAGGCATATGTGAGGCCGAATGTCTGGGAGGAGGATTGGGTCACTTATCTACAGAGGATGGAGATAGAAGATCCTGACAGATGGATTGAGTTGATTAGTGAGGGTGAGCCTTCAAGCTCTACTCCCTCCACATCTTCTTAGATGACAAGAAGATGGGGCTCATTGTTAGCTGCTCATGGTAGTCAGTCCTTTAAAACAGGTTGAGCAAGTATGACAGATGGTGCAGGGATGGCTTGGCATCAAGCATCATGACATGTTGCAGATGGGATGGAGTTTCCATGGACCTGAGCATGGTGGTGAGATTCTTGGTGAGTCTGGGATGTGGCAGAATCCGAGATAGACTGGTGAAGGCATAAGGATGTTCACTCTCATGGCTTGAGCGTGACAGTTGGATTAGCTACCCAACTAGTTTAGACATGGGGTCCGGAAGTGCACGGAGAGATGTTGGAATCAGGCAGACGAGGAGGACAGTTCACAGGATGAGGACGACACATGGTGGAGATGGTAGTTCTACATATGTTGCAGGGATGTTTGCAGTATGTGGAAGAGTTGACATCATGGACCAAGTATGAGATAGACATTGATGATGATCTTGGTGGATGGCTACGAGGGTGGTATGTTGTCGAGGACGACAACGATTTTAGGTGGAGGAGGATGTAAGGACCTACGGTCCTTGACTCGCCCACCGGGTGAAGTGCGACCATGGATGAAGGTTGAACGAACGCTCTGGCTTGAAGTGCGACTGCGGTTGGACGAAGTGCGAGCTCCCTTGATATGTGACAGTGTATTATGCACATAATAGAAGGAGGGCGAGCATGTATATATGCGTGGAGCATGACTTAGGAGTTATGGAGGCCGACCAACGAATGTGTGAAGCCGACGGAGGGTGAACGCATGTGTAGGAAGGCCGACTTGATGTTTAGGTGGCTTTTGCGATGAAGTAAGGGCATTGGGCGAGTCGGCTGGGCAACCTAGACTTCGCCCTGCATTTGGTATATATGGAGATGCGTTGGATGGCATTTCAACACATTCGACATCGCTCAACATCTTCGCTCAAAGGAGTAAAGCGCAGGTCTAGTGCACAGAACTAAGGAGGAAGGCACAGATTATAGATGCACCCATTCTTGGGCTTGGTTGCACAGAGGAGACTCGCTTAACTCGGTTATGGGTGAAGGGCGCGGGCAGGAGCACCCGGCAGTTGGGTGAGGGCGTGCACGGGTGTGTCACGCCCGATTTGTGCGACGACTTGGCACAGGTTCTTGGGTGACTCGGGTGAGCGCCCACCCGTCATGCAAGTGTGCACGGTGACTTGGTGAAGTGTTGAGATTGTGAACGGAGGTGTGTCTCGGGTGGAGGTGCCCGTGTGTGGCGACTTGGAGGCATGCCAAAGTTGGGCAAACAACACGATCGTGTGATGAGGTGAACGAAGTGTTGGTGAGTCGTGCGGCGACCGTGCAGAGGCACTGACGAGCTGGGCAACCGAGTTTGCCGAAGATTGTAAATTTGGCTAAGTATGAAACTTGGAGTTTCCAAGTATACTTGTAAAGCTTTGTAACTGTTGTAAAAGATTGTATAATATATTATTCGAGCAGACTCAATGTTCAGGGAGTTGCCCCTCCCTTTATACTGTGCAATTGTGTTCTCGTTTATAATTGCTGTTGATAATGAATGTGTATGGGTGTTCATTGGTATAAAGGATAACATAATAATATTTGGTTGCGAAACACAAACTAAGTAGGAGTAAGTGGTTAGGTGTAGTCCACAAACATAAGTATTGGTGAAAAGAAAGTGTTCGGTGGTGCCACACCTCGCTAAGAGCGGTTGAAGGACTACCGCCAGCTTGGGGGCGTGACATTTAACATTGGTGTGCCTTGCAAGTTGGAGATTCCAAAGAACGAGCATGGAGAATACAACACTTTTCTTTGCAAACGTGCAGAGAAATACGTGGTTTGGGGTGGAACCCATCCATCCCACTGAGAAAATCTATCAGATTGTTTCTCACCAGATTTGGCAAGGGAATACATCCTTCATCACACCTTTCAATCTCAAAAATACTGTTGCATTGCACAACAGTACTATATCTCCAAAGTTTTGGTACTGTATTTCCATTTTCTGTTTTAGAAATGAAGGGACGATGTCATCCCGCTTGTGTATCCATACTATAGATCTAATTTATTAGTTTTATTAGATCTATTGTGATCTATTAATTAGTGATTTATTTATTAGTATATGCACATTGTAAGATCAACTTAAATAAAATAAAACAAGATAGGAAAAAACTAAAATGATGAAGCATTTCATAATACGAAAATATAATGAAAATGATTAATAGAATTTGACACTCATAAAAAAGTAAAATTATATCTAAATAATAACATGGTACTGAATTCCCAATCTGGGATTGTATATTATTTTTATTATTATATTAACCTTGGGAAACCATTGTATACTATTTTTTATTATATTATTATTTTCAAACAATAGCATAGCACTAAATAAAAAAACTTGAATTTGAATATAGTAACTAGGTCGAAAACACTATACTACTCTACATATGTTATTATTGAATGATAGTAAAATAAAATTTTGATTTAATATAAATAGTACAAAAGCAACATAAACAGAAACCAAGTTTCCACGAAGAGTAAGAATGAAATATAATATCAATATAAGCAAACAATGAATGAATGAATGAATACATGTTTATCAAAATTATGGTCTACATGGATACTATGGGTCAATTCCATGAGTTCTCCATACCACAGACCAATACCACGAGTCATTTTTGTTTTTATTATTATTCTAATTATATAGGTTTTTTTTTTGTTAAATTTTTTTAAATTTTGACCAAGTTAAAATGTTTACATTACATTAATCATTTTATTTAATTTAATTTAAACATCATACCATGGCAAAAATTAGGGGTTACCAAAATGGAGAGGCCAAAAACTACCAATGATTAAAGGCTACATTAAAAATTAAAACCATGGATAAAAGAATGGAAACTTAGAGCTCCAAAAACCACCAACAATAAGTTTTGCTACAACTACTCTAACATATATAGTAAAAGAGAGAAAATAGATATATTAAAAAAGATAAAACTTGAGCCAGTGTGGTAGCCATGCCATAATGCCAAAACATAAACATTTTTAATTGGTAAAAAAATATACAAAAATAAAAAATAAATCTATATAATTAAAATTATAAAATAAATAAATGAAATTAATGTTATAATTTTAACTATAGTAAAATCATCAAATTAATGCGTAAAATTAACGTATTATACCGCATGGTTTAACACTCTTCCAGTGACTAGGTATTGGTTTGACTTTGACGAGTTTATCCATAGTTTAACATTAAGAATTCAACTTTTGTTATTTTTTTTTATTATTAATTTTTTTTTTATTTATAAGGTGATTAGTTGGAGTCTTACTATGAGTTGTTTAGTAATTTCCATTTCTATTAGTTACTAACTTTTTGTTTTTTTTTTTTTTTTTTTTTTTTTTTTCTATTATTTCTATTTTCATAACTTATTATTATATTAAAAACATATTTTAATCAATTTGATTATAGAAAATTATATATATTTATGTCTAAATGAGAATAAGTCCCCTCTCATGCGACGTTGTTTGTGAACCATTGGGTCATTGTGTTGTACGATTAAACTAATACCATCCCTTGGATTATTATCATCTCTAGTGCTCCTGAACAATATTTTACAATATTTTGTGTTTTGCAGTCAATTCCTCTCGCAAAAAGAGGAGGTTCCTTAGAGAAAGGGTCATGACAGTTATAGGAAAATAATTGCTCCCACAAAAAGAGCAGGTTCCTTTGAGAAAGGGTCGCGACGGTTAACAGGAAAACAAAATGATACAAATGATAAATTATCAGAAGATATGAAAATCTCATATCCCTCCATGTCTACTTGCTCTTCTTTCAATACCATCTCATACTTCCCCCCACACCACACACCACACAGTACCATTCTTCTTCTCAATTCCCATAAGTATTATGAGTTGCGTAAGAAAATTGATGCAACACTTTTGGTACACTTTCCTGAGCGAGAAGTTGAAGTGAACATTGAGGTATTACTATCCTGGGTGGACGACGTTTGTAGTCGTTGCCATCCAACTGGCCTGGTGGCACTACAAAGTGAGTTCAGTGGTCGCTGGCTCCTCCCTTGTTTCCCTCTCCTTATTCAACTGTGGATACCACTAACCAAAATTTATTCTTATTCCTGTGAAGAAGATTAGCTCCAACTCTATGCCGCTCTTGTCACCTCCACGAAACCAAATGATAATGATTTATTCTTGAGATATTTCCTTCTACTTCATTCGTTCATGACATGTTATCTAGGTATTTAGATTGAAACTTTTATAACGATATATCCAGTGTAGTGTACTCATCAATACCTTTTTCTAGGATCTCTATGGGATTTTCCCTACACTTGAGGGGCTGAGGGAGTAGGTTTGAAGCTCCTCTCCCTTGCTAGGTTGTTGTGCCCTAAATTTCCAGAGGCTGGGAAACAGAGATTGAAGGATCTATAGTGTTCACATTATATGAGTGTTTATAAGAAATAGGACAATGACGCTATTGAGGCATATGGAATTTGGCTCTCCTTCTCTGTTCTCGATTTTAAGATGGACCTCAGACTCTGTATTTTTTATATTTTGGTAATTAAAAGAAAATGTTGGAAGAATAAGGTTTTATCCATATATGAAAATAGTAGCGCAATAACACCCTTCATTTACTTGAATGTGTACCAAGTACATTATTAACAATCTCAAATAACGTAATTCTCATAAATCAATTACTGTATTATAATGTGTTATATTGCATGTGTTTAGAAGGGTATATAACATATCTCATCATATTCATTTATGCTCTTTTTTCATATGATATCCTTTCATTATAATGTGTTATGTTGCATATGTCTATAAGGGTCTATAACATATCTCATCATTTTCATCTATGCTCTTTCTTCATATGCTATCGACTTACTGCGTTTCCTTTGCAACATTTGGTGCAATTGCTAGTAAATATTTATGTCGAAGGCATTTATTAAAGGGATATTACCTTGGAGCCCTTCGTCCTCTGTTCGCACCTATGAACAAATGCCACATGTTTCTGTCATTTAGCCTATTAACAACTTTCACGTACATCTCATGTCTTTCAGCAGGTTTGAAAGCTCAAGAGGTTGTTGTGTACGATCCAGTTTGAGTTTCGCCCACTGACCTTCGTTGTCTGTCGAAGACGAATCCAAGGATAACACGTATGGTTAAATTTTATTGGTTTATGAACTGGATAATGAAAGGAAAGGATGACATGTATCGTCAATGACAATTGGGTTAGGTTAACAGATAGTGCGCATATCAATGGTCATTTCCTGAGTACGGACATGTCGCAATTGCTCTCCAGTCCTTTAATAAAAATAAAAATAAATAGCTCTCGTCCTCACATTTTTTATAAGCTATCTGGTTGGCTAAACTCCCCATCAATGATCAAATTTCAAGGGTAGGTTTTAATTTCATTTAAAAAGGCACACATTCAAGTATCTCTTTTATAATGAAGAGCATAAAAAACAGTAATTCAATTGACAACAATAAATTATCTTCAAATTTCATTTTTTTTAACACATGGTGAATTAGTAAATGTTTGGAACTAATACTCTGAGTTCCAAGACAACATACTATTGGTTGCCAATGTCTTTACAATGTTGCAAGCTGCAAGATATTTCTCAGTTTATCAAGAACAATAGCCCTTTCGAGCACAGCTGCAAGTCTAGTATTTATCATACGATTCATAAGCATTGTAACTGACAAGTGACAAGCCAACTGTGTTCATAACATTTATGTTCGCCAAATGTTATGTTTTCTGTCTTTTTCCTTGAGTTACTGTCATATTAAGCAGACGTTGGTGTAAGAACATCCAAAAAAATAATTAGTTTGAGTTTCCACCTTGTGTTAATTAGGTTGTGGTAATAATTTTGACGGGCAAACTAAGTTTCCAGGAAAAATTTTCAGTTTCAAATCTGATGTTTAAGCATGTGGCAAGAAAAGCAAAGCTCTAAAAAATACTTTGTGCTTGAAAATTTTGTAGACTTTGAACAATGGACTATTAGTTGAACCCCATGATCAGATGGTCATAGCAAATGTATTGCTAGAGCTCCTAGGAAACAAAAACCCATGTAATGAATGCTGCTGTAATGGGTTGAGAAACATTCACCTTTTCTCATGGCCTGAACATTGTAGAAAATCTTTGTCTCGGGTAACTGTATGCAGGATGAGGCATCCTCAGTGGTAGACTATCACTGTAATGGATACTACTATGGGGGAGGAATCGATGGGTGATTCCCTGAAGGACATGTCTCTTCAGCTTTTTGTCGATGGCGAGAAATATTCCGTCAATGGCTCTCTGGATAATTCTACCAAAGTTGACAAACTTCTGGCACCAAAGGGCGACCCATAACTTATTTTGGATAAACTGAAAAGGGCATCGCTATCTTTTAACATTGAAGAAATTGAACCTAAGCCAAGGCCTCCAGCGAATAACTTGATTGTCTCAAACAAGTGTCCTGCACTGAGAAATAAGAAGAGGTTTTTTGTTATAGCTGTGGACTACTATGATTACAGTGGCAATGTGTCTCCCCATATGTTGGAAATAATTCAGGAGATAATCAAAGTTGTGTGTTTTGATGCAACAACAAGAAGATTTTCTGGTCTTGTACTATCAATTGCATTAACAGTTGATGAAACTCTGGGGATGTTCAACTCTGGCAATATACTGCCTCATGAATTTGATGCTTTAATTTGTAGCAGTAAGAGTGAACTTTACTATTCAGCAATTCCTTCTTATACTGATAACTTGGGAGGACTTTGAGGACTTCTTTCCTTTTATAATTTAGGTTGTTGGGACATTATGAATTATCACTTATGCTACTCATATATTTCGTTAATTTTTTATTCATTGGACATTAAATAGTTGGGACTTTATGACTTCAGCGTAACAAGGGATTAGTTGAAGGTGCTTTGGTTAGGATTTTGATTTGGATGGTGTTTCTAATGATGAGAGCTCAATTGAACTGTAAACTGTATTGGTGAGGCAGTGGAATTATTCTTGTTACTATTTGATTTATTCATATTATTAAGGCATTAAATTTAATTTTTGTCTTGATGTTTGAACTTCATATTCTTAAACTAATGTGAAAGAGGTTACATCATCAAAAAAAAAATCAAAACACCTTTGACAAACACAAAGGGGAAAACTGAGTTAAGCATCAAATGATCAAAATCTCCTGTAGTGTGCAACAAAATTGTTCAAAATTATTGCAGAAGGCCAAGCAAGAAGATAATAAAATTATATTATACAACGTCTCCTTGCTGAGGGACATGGTGGAAAAATAGCAAATTTAAGTAAACCACATTACCAATGTTTTTTTCTCTGAAGTACCTAAATTAATGGTATATTTCAATGTGTGCAAATGCTTCCATGAATTCCTCAAACGATAGAGTTCAGTCTTATTCATTCCCTCAGGTGTCCAGTGTTTCAATTTAATTTTTTTTTCTTTGCTTTGCTGAACTGATTGATTGAACTTAGTAGGAGCTTTGAAATGTTGTTTGAGATTTGAATTCCAAAGAACTAAAAAGAGAAGAGAATATGCACAGGCATTGAAAATCCAGGAGGCCATGCCATTGCATCCCTCCCTCATGAAATGCAATCTCAACATCCAAACAGACCCTGCAACCATTATGAAGGACTCAAAAAATTGAAAAATGGCTGCCAGATTTGGTCGATAGATGCCAAAATTCCTAACTGCACACAATTGCCTTCATTAAGGTGCTGGTCAGAATCCCTAAAACCTGAAGAGATTGCGAGAATTCTAGCTAGGAAAAGCACACAAAAACCCTAATCAAGTGGTCGAAAATGTGAACAAAACCAACGGGCTCATCACTCAGAATTCTGATAAAAGTATTTATGAATTCACAGTATTTGGTGAGATAGAAGAGATATGACTAGAAGAATACTCACCTAGCAGAACGAGTACCTAGAGGAAAACAGAACACCCACTCTGTTGAACTCATGGATTTCCTCCATATCCACCTCGTCTCCTTTATTTCGACAGCAGTTGCAACCAAGGAGCCCACAAAAACGGCGACTCGAATCACGAGAAGTGCCAAATTATAAATTGCAGGGATTGGGCCCAAGGGCAACATCTTCTTCTTAAATATGAGAAGAACCAATTTGAGGAAGAAAACAAAGAACATATATGGAGAAACAGAGGCCAGCAAGAACAACCATGATTATCCCCAAGCATTGTGATCCCATCTGAAATGGGCAATTATGGGATGCTCTGCTACCCAATATCTCAGATCCAATTTTACCAGAGGAGAAGAATAAGCTTTAATTCCCATGATCTAACATTAACTTCATGCATCTGATTAGGGATTTGAATGTCCATCAATCCAAGCAGGGTTGTTATGGGATATTGAAATGGGGATCCCTAGAAAATCAAAGAGAGCAACGTGCCAACTACATATTTCAAAATGAGGCACAAAACAAAAGCTTCTTTCTATAATATCATGGCAGAGCAGACATGTGTGATTTACAACTAGTCGACCTCTATCTGTATTGTCACTGATGATGTATCAAATAAAAAACTATCCTCCAATCCAGATTACGAGTCCCACATTGACCACCGTTTGGGTGGGGAAGGCTGGAGGAAAACAATGTCCATATTAACTGCCCCGGAAAGAGACGGCTAAGGAAAGCGGGAGCGTGTTATTTTTGAGGATTGCACATTTCCTAGCATATGTTGTGAAGGATTCAACAATGGTATAGCTAGCAGTTTTGAATACCAAGCCTCTGCGGTGTCAACCATGAAATTCATTGCATGTCACTCTCTAATGCATGCATATTTTGTTATGAAAATGTAGGATAGAGGCAGACCAACGAGAGCCATGAAGTCCGGGCAGAAAAAGATTAAAAGCATACACAGAAAGGTCGAATCTTGGAATGCCCTAAAACAACCAAAAGAGTTTAGTTGGAGAAAATATTATTAACAGAAAGCAGTTAGTGTACTGTGTCTCTCTGTATACATTTAGGTTTAAGTCAGCCAAATTATAAAATTAGAAGTTTCAGGCCTGAACCATCGAAGCAAGTATGGAAAAAGAGCCAAAAAAATCAAATCTATCAGGTGACGGGCTTCCATGGACAATCTAATTTTTTAAAATAATTTCAAAATCCATAATATGAAATTCATCATTTAATTACCAAAATATGAAAAGACAAAGGTTCCCTATGTTGGTATTGAAGTAATTGCAGGGAAAATGGTCCCGCACTTTTGTATGCTATTTTCTGCCATGGATCATAGCAAAAGAAAAATTTGAAATGTGTGTTGAAGGAGGGAAAGGAAAATCTTGTGCAAAGAGTCCAAACACGATTTAAATACTTCAGATCATGGAAGAATCCTAGAAAAGAACTCTAGGCTATTAAGAAGAATCTATAAATTCGTTTGAAAAACACCAACTCTTCTTACACAAATCATGATAAGTGAAAATATAGATATCAAAGAAGAATGAGTAACTTAAAGATCTGTTTGTATTCAGGCTTTCTCTTTCACATCGCATAAACAATAGGACTCAGATGTATATATTGGAGCATAATGTGAAATTCTGTGAATCAAGTATGTTATGAACTTATGAAGTCTGTTGAATGTGTTCCTCTCCAAGCATAAATCGTGCTTAAACCTTGCTTGATATGGGTCTGCTGAATGATGAATCTACGTTCATCTCCAACGTAAATCATTGTCAAACCTTGCTTCAGGGGCAGCCTAAGGCACAACTGCTAACCTGCATCATATGCATAAGTTACAACTAGAAAAAACAATTCAAAAGGAAATTGTTGTTTTTGAAATGGGAGCAACTCTAAATTTGGAAACTGTTGTTTTTGAAACGGGATTTAACATAAGTTGAGAAAGGAAATTCACAAGTTCAATCATTGTAATTTGTGATAGATGCAACACTGACAGTTTGGAAATTGGAATTTCCAAATTCTAGATTTTAGAAAAAAATGAAATTAAAAAAAAAAAAATTGGATAACTGCACTTCTTAATTTTTTTTTTATTTTTTTTTTAAATGACTAAATTCAAATTTTAATTTTTTTTTAATAGTAAAATTTTCTATCGCAAAGTCCCTCTGAAAGGCTCTGACGTGTTCAAATTTGATTGCTCCCCATATCCTTACTAGTTTATAACACTTGCTTGGTTGGCTTCACTACTTGTTTATAACAGCTGGCTTGTTGGCTTAACTGATGCCATGTTGCGTGTTGATACATACATTTGCCCATACAAGTCGCACCGGGCAAAGAAAACTTGAACGGACATGTCACTACTACCTTTGCGAATGTCTCAAAATTAAACGTTGATTATACGAATCAAATGTGGAAAAGTTAATTCATTTGATCTTTAATTTTCATAATTTTAAATATTTTTATTATTTATTTGATTTATATTATCAATGTTGAAGTATGGTAATTCTTTTGAAAAGGTTGGTAAAAATTAAATATGTTTATTTGAAAAAAATATATATATTAAAAAGTAATGGTTGAAAGGAAAAAACACTTCATAACAGTGATGAGTAGTGGAATATGATATTTATTCTTTTAGATATGTATAAGTCTATCAATTATGATTTATAATAGTGACCAGTAATTGTTTAAAGGAAAAAAAATATTGTTGAAAGAAAACATGGAATATGATATTTATTCTTTTAGATATGTATAAGTCTATCAATTATGAGTGACCAGTAATTGTTTAAAGGAAAAAAAATATTGTTGAAAGAAAACAAACATTCATAATAGTGATGTGGAAAATGATATTTATTCTTTTAAATATGTATCCAATTTATAATTGAAATTTTATAATATATATATGTTTAAAGATTTATAGATTTATAAATTGTAAAAGTTTCTTCAATTTAAATAGTAAAATAATTTTATCTATAATAAAATAAATGATTATGTTTTTTTTTTCTCAGTAAAACTAGCTAATCGATTATATTATATACCGGTAACATTACATGCAGAAAAACAGTTTGTCCAGGGCCAACTGTGGCACCTTGGAAGACCTTGCTTGACACAGAATTTGCCCACGCAGGGGCATCACCTCCATGATTAACCAAAACATCTGACACAGACTTGAACTTAGACAGTAGTTTAGCAGCCCGCGCAGGGGCGTCCAGCAAAAAGACTCATAGTGGACCTTGCCATGACACATAGCAGATGGACATAGAGTATGAAAAAGAACTAAAAGCATACAAACATAGCGAGAGAAGTAGACCAGAGAGTGCCTCTGAGGATTAGTCTTCAGGCTCTTCCTCAATGATATAGCACCATCCTTGGCCTTCAGGAACACCAGCCCACATTGCCCAGGGATCCTTCTCAGTGGCCGGCGGAATCTGCTCTGGAGGCTGAGGAGGGGCTTGCTGCGGCTCCTTCCCTGGATTGCCCTTTTCAATTGGAGGTTGCAGCACTGGACTATCCTCGCTATTGCCTTCAGGAGGCATCTCAGCCGAAACCGGTTGCTTTCCCTTGTCGTTCTCCTCCGGAACCTTCGTAAAGAGGACTGATATATGCGCATTGATGCCTGTGTTTCCCGGCGAGCTGCCCAATGTGAAAACAACTGAGCCGAAAGCTGGAAGCACGGGCTCACCTTCACTGGAGCTGCCCACCTCCAAGAACTGATTGGCCGGAACTGGTAAGGCTCCCGCCCTCCTGTAGCAGTAGCAGTGATGGTGTTCATCTGCTGCAGGGGTGCGAGAAGATGTCCCGCGTCCAGGTCCCCTTCTGCTCGGCTGTCTCTCCTGCATTCGCGCCATGATTTCCACGATTCCTTCAAATTGCTCCAAGAACGAACTTGTGGGTTTGAAATCCCAACTCTTTCTGCTGCCTGAGTGCCGTCCCCAACTCCAAACAAAGCCGAGTTCAATTGCCCAGGTACCACGCACAGGATGGGCCAGCAAGAAGCAAACGTCGCCCAGGTGAATGCCTTCACCTCCTGCCTCAGAGGCGTTCCTTCTGCCCTCAGAACTCTGTGTTGCTGGCTTGGCTCTCTGAGCCCTGAGCAGCAACATTCTTTCCCATTTAACCTTGCATTCATTCTCTTGGGATTTGCAGGCATTGAATTCCCGTTGCGGGCTCTCCATCGTTCCCAGCGTCGCCATAAAGATCTCTGCCGCGCCTCCCCCTTCTTAACGTTTCGGCGGCCCTGGACATTAACTCCCTTCGCTCTTCACGTGGCGGCACATGCTGAGCATGTGGCACGCCATGCCCAGTGACACCCGCATCCGGGGAAAAAATAAATGACTATGTTGTAAAGTAATTAGAAGTTAAAAAAAATGTGTAAGATGTATATATCATTAAAAAATATTTTTTATGGTTAAAATATTTATTTTTTCCTATATAAACTTTATATAGCATTCAAAAAATACAATTTAAACAATGAAAAATTACACATTGTATTTTGCCTTCTAGAAATGTTTACACTTCAAGAAATTTGATCCCTCTCGACTCATATTATATCCATACTTAAATGTACCTATGTTGGTTTTTAACATGTTTAGGGGAAAGATATTTTTAGAATAATCTTTAGGTGCGACTTTTTGGAGTTTCCTATAGATTTGTTGCCAAGGACCAACCAAAAAAATTGTGGCCAAATCTTGATTTGTTTCTTTAAATTGGTTGTTTTTAATGCATATATGGATTCAACACCCTTAAAAACCCCTCAAGCACTTCGATTTTGAAGATTTCACCCATCAAACTTGCGATTTCCAAAAAAACTTCCGGATTTTAGATAAATTAGATCAGAAAATAAATCAGAAAACTTTCCAAAGAGTACCACCTAAGACTACTCAGATTTTTTTTTATAATTTTCCAAATTTATGGAGAAGTTTGTTTTATATCTTTTAATATGTTTATGAAAAAGTTTGTTTTTATATATTTTAAGGAAAAAAAGGAAAACATTATGTTCCTTGTTATTATTCATATTTGATATAACTTTTAACATATTTCTACAAAGGTTAGCCTTGAGGATGTTGTCTAGTGGTTAGGTGAGGACGTTTAGTCCCACATTTCTCATGGTCCAATCATAAGTAGGACTATGTATGTATGTGAGCTACTCTAGGTGCTATTTCGAATTCTCATGTATTTTCAATTTATATTATGATATATTCACAAAAAACATTAGTTGAATTTGGAATTTAATTTTATAGTAAGTGAGCTACATTTAATACATTTAATAATCCCATAAACAAATAATGGAGAATATGAGAAAAATAAAAGTTTTATTTCTTCTCCTCCAAAACATTAAATTTTTATTTTATTTCTCTTACTAGATCCATTTTAGAAATAAAATTTCTCTTTATTAGTAGAATAATACAACAACATTTTGTTTCTAAAATTCACTCTAATTAATTAGGTTGGGATAATTTTGGTTTTATATTTCATTGTGACGAGTTGGGAAATAAGTTACAAGAAATAGTTCATCTCTAACGTAAACTACTTTTATACTATCATCATTCAACAAAAGGAAAAATAGAGATCTTCTCCATAATTCTTTTCAAATGGAGACTTACGAACTTGTCTAGCTATTCAATTGTAAATAAAAAGGGTTAACAAAATAATATACTATCAATTTACTGCTTTTCATGACCAAGAAATTGTCCATGAAGTTATTTTTCTATCAACTATTTCTAGAATTGCATAACTCTACATACAAGTGTGATTTTTCACAAAAAATAGTAGACCATATTATTTTGTGAGAAACATTTTCTATTATGTTGCTCTTGTTCTCGTGTTGTTTTCCCCTCTAAATTGTTATGGATTTAGATGCCTATTTAATATACTTAAATGAACATTTGGTCTATCCTAACTTTTTATTTGTACAATAAACTATATTCCTTATTTTCACAACAAAAGAATATAAAAATAGCATATGTTTTCACTCAATATTCATAGGGGATGGAATATAAAGGTTGAATAGAGTGAATACAATTTATCCTGAAAAAATCGTAGTTAATTGTGGTTGTTCTTTGATATTATTAATTTCATGAGTTTTATTTATTAAACTAGGAGCAAGGTATAGAAATTCTGCAAATTCTCTACAAATCTTGCTCTAAGACCATGTAGAAAATCTGACAATAGATTAACTCGATAATGCAATATACATGAAAGCAAAATACTATAACCTACTTCTATTATCAAAGTTTTCTTTGCGGAAGCTTAAAGATCGAGTTGAACACATATAACCAGAAAAATAAGAATCAATGCACAATACACATGAAAATACTTTGGGGAAAGCCTCAACTAAAAAAACTCACTATCTGTATTATCATACAAGGTGGAAATACATAGATATTATACAAAGACTTAGCTATCAATACAATCCTCACAGATGCTCACATGAAATATTCGCTTCTCATAACCCTTCCTCTCTGCCCTCGAAGCTCCTATTTCCTTGCGCAGTCCCTCTGGGATGATTCTCCTTCAACCAAATGGAAAATCTCTTCTACCCAGTGGATGATCACCTGATCTCACACATTGTCAGAACTGTGCAATCCTCAAGGAATATATGCCTTCTGCATGCATGAGTTTGTTTTATAAGAAAACATATGCAATTGATAGTACATTAACCTTGACTTTAATGTCAACTAGGTCTTTCTCATAATAGACATGCATGAGTTTCCGATGAAGGAATCTTCAGTTAACTGAAGTACACTAGATGAGTGCATGCATGCATCAACTGACTGTTAACTCTCTATTAGTTCCTCAAAAAGTTTGGAACTAATTTAACTAGACTTAACTCAGTAAACTGAGTTAACTAATTACAACTCAAATATAACTCAATCTTATCTCTTTAATTTAAGACTTATCTCCTTAATTTAAGGAATAACTCTTGCATGACTTGAGAAAGACTTCTAACTTGAATTTCTTCAACTAATTAAGTCAAAATAACTTAATTATTTATTTCCAGGTAGTTGTTAATACTAAATTCGATTATAATTCACAATTTAATTCAATGACAAATTAAATTAGAATATTCTTGTTGCCACATTTCAACACTCCCTCTCAACAAGAAAGGGATTATTTGCCACCCCGATCCTGTCTCTATGGAACTAAAATTTACACTTTGATAATTCCTTTGTCAAAATGTCAGCATCTTGCTCCTTTTGTCGAAATATACTGAAGAAACATGATCCTCCCATCATCAGTAGCCTTCTTTACCTTCTAAAGCGAACACGAACTCACAACTGACTTGTTCTCCGGTCTAGGAACCACATCCCAAACACCGTTACGAACTATGGAGTCTTACTCCTCCACCATAGCATCAAACCAAATCGGTTGCTGCACTGCTTCCTCAAAGGAAGATGGCCTGGTCTCAACACATTCCCCAACAAGGGCCATGTATCCAGTGTACCTCTCAGGTGACCTCCTCTGTCTGCGCTAAGAAGATGGTGCTCCCACATTCTCTCTCGTATCCTGCAACAATCTGTAAACTTCTCTTGTGCACTTCCATCCATCTCTGGAAGACTTTACTTGAGTGGATGTCTCCACTCCTGGAACCTCTGCATGCAGCTACTTCGCATCAATCTGAGGCTCCTCCTCCTTAGGAACCAACAATTCCTCCCTAGCATGTAGTTGGAGCTCCCTCTCAAGGCAAAATCACATGGCCTTCTGCTCATCGAGCTTGAGATCTCTACCAACCATTGTCCTCCGACTGGTAGGCAATTACACCCGATAGTTGTGAAGTGTATCAATGTACCGCACAAGTATCCCCAATGCTACTGTCGGCTCAAGCTTCTTCCATGCATCCTTTGTCATATAGAAATATACCGATGAGCCAAAGATCCTGAAGTGACCCACATCTGGTCTCTTACCGAAAAAGGCTTCCTCTAGTGTCTTCGTCCCAAATATGTGATGCTGGCTTTTATTCCGTAAATAGACCGTTGTGTTGCATGCCTCAGCCCACAAGTGAAGTGGTAGCCCTTGGTCATACAACATCACCTGTGCTGCCCCTACAATAGTTTTGTTCTTCCTCTCAGACACCCCATTCTGTTGTGGGTTATGAGGTGCCGTCAACTCCCATTTAATTGCTTCTGCTACACAGAAGTTCTTAAACTCTTGAGAGACATATTCTCCACCATTGTCACTTCACAAGGTTTTGATCTTATTCCCTGGCTCTTTCTCAACCAAAGCTTGGAACTCACAAAACTTTGAGAAGGTTTGGTCCTTCTTCTGCATGAAATAAATCCACCATTTACGAGAATAATCATCAATGAAAATCACATAATACCTTTTCTTCACTGTGAATTCTGTCAAGAATGGTCCACACACATCAGTATGAACTCGTTCTAAGATAGCCTTTGCTCGACTGTCTCGATCGTGAAAGGAAGACTTGCTGTACTTTCCCAAGGTACAACCTTTGCATGTGTCAACTTGCTCAAATTTACCTTTGGGAAGTCTTGTAGATATTTGTTGCATTATCTTCAAAGCCCGATGATGCAAATGGCCCAGCCGTCTGTGCCACAACTTGCTAATGTCTTGGATTTACACCAATTCGGCTTTCGTACTCAATGTTGCACAATCATCTACCTCTAGTTTATAGAGATTCATCACTCAAATCCCTATCCTCTTAGTTTGACCCGTGGCTATGTGTCTTAGGAACACCTTTCCTTTACTAAACACAACATTGTAGCCTTTGTCATCCAACATTGCCACTGATACCTAGTTCTTTTTCAGTCCAGGCACATACTTCACATCTGTCAAGGTAATAGGAGATCCATTCTCTCTATAAAAAGCAATAGTGTCTACTCCTGAAACATTATACTTTCCATCGTCACCCATCTCTATGCGCATCTTGAGGTTTTTCTCCTTCAAGGCACTCAATAAACTTTTATCACCGGTCATGTGGAATGAGACTCCAATGTCAAGATACCAGACACAACCCATCATTGACGACACCATGCATGCGATGAGGGTAAAGTCCATTTTGAACTAAGAGGTTAATGCCTCACCTTCCGATCCTTCCAAGGATCCCTTCTTAGACATATTCGATGGGCAATTAGTCGCATAATGTCCCATCTCTTGACAATTAAAGCATATCACTTTAGACTTGTCACCCTTCTTCCCTCCAAGAGAAGAATTCGATTTGGAATGGGAAGCCTTCCCCTTCCCTTTCCTTGCTTTACTTGGTAAGGCCAAATTTTATTCATCATCATTCTTTGATGAAAAACCATCTCGTGTATTCCTCCTGATCTCCTCCTGCATTAGCTCCGACCATAGTCGTTCCAAATATGGCAGTTTCTCCCTTCCATTCACAGAGTCCTAGTAGCTATTCCAACTACCAAGCTCATCTCTGCAAGTGGTGAGCTTGTTCAGATATGTGGAAATAGTATCACCCTTCTCCATTTTGATTCTTCGAAGCTTATCCTTGAGCACAAATTTCCTCTGGTCGCTACTGTTCTGGTAGAGGTCCTTCAATGTCTTCCACATTGAAAATGGAGTATCCTTCCCATGGAGACTCGAGACAATATGGTCTTGAACTCCTTCAAGGATGATCCGTCTTACCTTCGTCGTACACTTCTTCCACTCAGCCAACTCTTGTGCATTAGTTGAAGCTGGCTTTTGGATTTCTTGATCAATGAATTCCTTCAAGTCACTGTCTTCTAACACAACCTCCATTCTATCTTTCCATGCTATGTAATTCGAGCTACTTTCCAAGGCATACTCGAGTCTCAAGCCATAGAACGCCATTGGCCAACCTTGAAGTATAATAAGTATTAGATTTGCACCTGCAACCCCGAACTTCAAACTTCGAATTCTCTTCTTAGTGTATTGTTCACAGCTCCGATAAACTTGGCTCTGATACCATGTAGAACTTCTATAAATTCACTACAAATCTCGCTCTAAGACCATGTAGAAAATATGCCTGTAGATTAATCCGATAATGCAATATACATCAAAGAAAAATACTATAACCTACTTCTACTATCAAAGTTTTATTTGCGGAAGCTTAAAGATCGAGATGAACACACATAAGAACCTTAGCCCAAGTTCAATTCCCCAATTTTCATTTCAGGGAGGGTGTTGGATTTTCACACTTAGCTCGTTGGGAATTGATCATGTGGACTAAACGCCACTCTAGGATTCACCCTTGGACCTCTCATAAAGGTAACGACAATGGCTTGGAAGTTTACTAATTCCTGTGGGTTTTGGTGTAATGGAAAACCTCAATGACATCAACTAAATTTCTTTAAACATACTCAAAACCATGCGGGTTTCGATGTAATGGAAAACCTCAACAACATCAATTAAATTTATTTCAAACTACTCAAAACAAGAGGCTCAGACTAGTGAATGAGCACCCACCTCTCATAAAAATTTCCAAAATTTAGAGACCTGAGTCCATAGCAAAAATACAAGTAGAAGAGAAAGTGGAAGGATGAGATGACATGGGCAACTTCGGCAGGGTTCAAAGATGGGGTGCTCGTCAAACCATTCAACATTAAGAGCAAAATCCATGAGCCTGCCTTCACATGCCCAGATTTACAACTCTCACACTAGCTCATGGTTAGGAAACTAGCAAACAAGATCCTCTCAATAAGTTAAAAAATAGATGATATGGGCTTTAACTATATTTACACTATAAGGCTTTTCCCTATGGGAAAAACTCCCCTCCATGCCACCGTGTCCCATCTTTCACCATCAATCTGATGTGCTAGACGATTATAAAAAATTGTGTCGCTGGATCATTATAGGCCGCAGAAAAGACCGTAGAGAACACTTCGTTGGAAGTTGGTTACAAATTTGGTTAGGGTAAACACTACGTTGGAAGTGCAGTTGAAGTTGGTTACTCAGCTAGAAATTTGTTAATGAATGTGAGACCTTAGCCACCTCATCTGAGAGCTTCTTCATCAACTCCTTTTTCGTCTCCCACTTCTTCTGCTCCATCGCCATCTTCAACTGGAATTGCACCATTTCCACCGAAATTTAGATCACCTGTTTATGCTCTTGCTTCATTTTTGAGTGCCAACAACATGAATGGGCCTCCATTGACTTCTGGATCGTCTCCTCTTATCCCCAAGCCTTGGGGGAATGGTTATATTGGTGGCTATGAATCCCTTATGATTTTTTATTTTCTCAGTTTCTTCGCTGATCATTCCATTATTTTAAATTTGGGGTTATCCTCTTCTATGTGGTGGATGCCGCGGAGTCTGTACAATAAAGGGGCGAGAAAATTCTTTGTAATAAGAAGCCTTGTTGTGGGGTGTACTCCAAATTCAAGGCTCGCTCGAGTGAAGGCATGTAATGGTGGATGTCTAGAGACTACAAATCAGCTGGCAGTGGCATTTAATGATGGTCTAAGGTTGCTCATCAATCAGCAGAATAAAATAGACTGAGCAACGATCCTGCTTGCTAACGGTTATGATTTTTAATGATGGTCTAAGGTTTCTCATCAGTCGAGAGAATAACAAATTAGACTGAGCAACGATCGTGCTTGCTAATGCTTATGATTTCGTATTAAATTTAATTCCTACGGTAAAATTCAGAGATATTTGAAAAACCAATGCAAATTTCAAAAACATTATAGGCGTGGATTGGCTTGTGAATTGACTAAATGCAATATGGGACGTGGCTTTGGTTGTAAGTTTTAAAAACACAACATCACGCTGCGAAGCGGGGATATTTAACATTGGTGTGTCTTGCGAGTTGGAGATTCCAAAGAACGAGCATGGAAAATACAACACTTTTCTTTGCAAACATACAGAGAAATACGTGGTTTGGGATGGAACCTATCCCACTCAGAAAATCTATCAGATGGTTTCTCACCAGATTTGGCAAGGGAATACATCCTTCATCACACCTTTCAATCTCAAAATACTGTTGCATTGCACAACAGTACTATATTTCCAAAGTCTTGGAACAGTAAAGTATTTCCATTTCTGTTTTAGAAATGAAGGGACGATGTCATTGCGCGTGTGTATCCCTACTATAGATATAATTTATTAGTTTTATTAGATTTATTCTGCTCTATTAATTAGTGATTTGTTTATTAGTATGTGCACATTGTAAGATCAACTTAAATAAAATAAAACAACTAAAATGATGAAGCATTTCATAATGCTAAAATGTAATGAAAATGATTAATAGAATTTGACACTCTTACAAAAAGTAAAATTATATCTAAATAATAACATGGTACTGAATTCCCAATCTGGGATTGTATATTATTTTTATTATTATAGACCTTGGGAAATCATTGGATATTTTTTTTTATTATATTATTTTTCTCAAACAATAGCAAAGTCTGAATAAAAAAACTTGAATCTGAATATAGTAATTAGGTAGAAAACCCTATACTATTCTACATATGTTATTATTGAATGATAGTAAAATAAAATTCTGATTTAATACAAATAGTACAAAAGCAACATAAGTAGAAACCAAGTTTCTACGAAGAGTAAGAATGAAATATAATATTAATATAAGCAAACAATAAATGAATGAATGGATATATGTTTATCAAAATTATACTCCGCATGAAGATTATGGGTCAATACCATGGGATCTCCATACCACAGACCAATACCATGGTCATTTTTTAATTATTATTTTAATTATATAGGTTTTTTCTTTTTTTTGGGTTAAATTTTTTTAAATTTTCACTGAGTTAAGATGTTTTTTTTTTTCTCTGTAAAACTAGCTAAACTTTCAAATTATATGTACAAAAAACTTTACAAACAGAAAGACATGTCTTCCAGGGCCTGCAGAAGCACCCTGGGAACCTTGACTGTAGACTTGAAAGCTCCCTCGCAGGGGCAGCATCGACAAGACTTCTCATAACTTCTCATGACAACAAAAGCCCCCACCCAGGGGCAAAATCTATCAGAAACTCTGGGGAATAACATTACCTAGACCAAACATATAACTGCCCACGCAGGGGCTAGCTTCTGAGAGCGCATGATAGCCATGGCGATTAATGCATTTACTGTAACCCCACATAGACCTAACAGAAGTGAGACTGAACCAAAGACCAGACAAATTTGAACATAACAGAGACACAAGTAACGACTGCCAGCAAACATAACCGAATGACAAAATCAGAATACCCGTGGAAGCATTAATCCTGGAGTCGGGCGGTGGATGGAAGGCAGGCTGCCAGATGTTCTTCCGCCTCGTCACAGAGGCTTTTGTCTTCGACCACGTACGCCCACCCGTCACCTTCTTCACGTCCTTCCCACATTTTCCTCCATACCTCTTCGTCGACGCCTGGAGGGGCTGGCCCCAATGGAGGTGAGAGGGCATGCGAATTTTGGTCCTCCTTGCCTCCGGCTTCAGACGATGGTGGCTCAGTTTCAGTGACCTCTTCCACAGCCGGTTCTTCTCCAACTTCAATTTCCTTTCCCGAGCCTTCCATTGGCATCTCCGTCGTGCCGTCTCCAACATCAATTTCCTTTCCAGAGTCTTCCATTGGCATCTCCAATGTGCCCTGAGGATTTCCATCCTCAATTCCTTCCGGAATTCTGGTGAATAAGACTGAAATGTGGGCATTGACCCCTGCAATGTCTGCAGAGTTGCCCAGAGTGAATACCACAGAGCCAAAGGCTGGAAGCACCGGCTTCCCTTCGCTGGAACTCCCAACCTCCATGAATTGTCTGATGGGGAGCTGGGTTGCTCGGGCTCGTCGATGACAGTAACAGCAACAACAATGATGATGCTCATCTGCTGCAGGGGCTCGTGAGGAGGAGCCTCTCCATGGTCCCCTTCTGCTGGGCTGTCGTTCTCGTACCTTAACCATGGTGTCCCTAATGCCTCCTCTGATTGTCTGAGAATGAACTTGAACTCGGTAGCAGTGCCAATACCTTCCCTTTTTGTCCTCTGGTGCACAGAACTCAGATTGAATTCTCCCTCTTGGTTCCAAACCATTCCATTTTCCCAATTGTCGTTGGTGGTATGCCAATTGCCTTCCTCTCTCGGACTAGCGGCAAGGATGGTCACAGAGACAGGCTTCAGCTGAGCCGCGGGGTGATGAAATCTCCACCGGCCTGAACTCACTGTGCGTCTGCACCCTCCAGTACTCGGCAGACCAATATTCCCTGCTCGACACATTAAGCTCCTCATATTTTGTTTCATTCCCTCGTTGCAGGCGCTCCATAACTGCGCTCTGCTCCTCCATCTACCTCTTTCCTCAGCCATCAATGGCATTAACTGTTGCATTGCGCGGATGAGGAGATAGAATGCCAGTTGACGGCCTCCTTCAAGGAGCCGTGGGTTTAACACGGGGTGGCACATGCTGGGCATGTGGCCCGCCCCTTCTCCGCACGTCAGCACCCGCATCCGGGGACTGAGTTAAGATGTTTACATTACACTAACCATTTAATTTAATTTAACTTAAACATTATACCATGGTAAAAATCAGGGGTTATCAAAATGGAGAGGCCAAAAACTACCAAGGATAAAAGGCTACATTAAAATTAAAACCATGGATAAAAGAATGGAAACTTTGAGCCCCAAAAACCACCAACAATAAGTTTTGCTACAACTACTCTAACATATATAGTGAAGGAGAGAAAATAGATATATTAAAAAAGATAAAACTTGAGCAAGTATGGTAGCCATGCCATAATGCCAAAACATAAACATTTTTAATTGGTAAAAAAATTATACAAAAATAATAAATAAATCTATATAATTAAAAATTTAAATAAAATTAATAAAATTAATCATTATATTTTTAACTATGGTAAAATCATCAAATTAATGCATAAATTATCTTATTACACGGCATGGTTTAACACTTTTCCAATGACTAGGAATTAGTTTGACTTTGATGAGTTTATCCATAGTTTAACATTAAGAATTCAATTTTTGTTATTTTTTTTATTATTTAAATTTTTTTATTTATAAGGTGATTAGTTGGGGTCTTATTATGAGTTGTTTAGTAACTTCCATTTCTATTAGTTACTAACTTTTTGTTTTTAGTTTTTTTCTGTTATTTCTATTTTCATAACTTATTATTATATTAAAAACATATTTTAATAAATTTAATTATAGACAATTATATATATTTATGTCGTAATGAGAATAAGTCCCCTCTCATGCCACGTTGTTTGTGAACCATTGAATCAATATTTTGTATGATTAAACTAATACCATCCCTTGGATTATTATCATCTCTAGTGCTCCCAAACAATATTTTACAGTATTTTGTGTTAAGTCCCCTCTCATGCCACGTTGTTTGTGAACCATTTGATCAATGTTTTGTACGATTAAACTAATACCATCCCTTGGATTATTATCATCTCTAGTGCTGCCAAACAATATTTTGTGTTATGCAGTTAATTGCTCTCGCAAAAAGAGGAGGTTCCTTAGAGAAAGGGTCACGAAGGTTAATAGGAAAATAATTGCTCCCACAAAAAGAGGAGGTTCCTTTGAGAAAGGGTCATGACTGTTAACATGAAAACATAATGATACAAATGATAAATTATCATAAGATATGAAAATCTCATATCCCTCCATGTCTACTTGCTCTTCTCTCAAT
This sequence comes from Pinus tabuliformis, assembly GCA_031772625.1. Lineage (NCBI taxonomy): Eukaryota > Viridiplantae > Streptophyta > Pinopsida > Pinales > Pinaceae > Pinus > Pinus tabuliformis. Next base: position 152,832,305 of record CM062818.1, on the reverse strand, counting down.
AACATCTCATACTCCCCCCCACGCCACACAATATTCTTCTTCTCAATTCCCATAAGTATTATGAGTTGTGTAAGAACATTGATGCCACACTTTTGGTACACTTTTCTGAGCGAGAAGCTAAAGCAAACATTGAGGTATTACTATCTCGTGTGGACGACATTGGTGGTCGTTGCCATCCAACTGCCCTGGCAACGCTACAAAGCGAGTTTGGTTGTTGTTGGCTCCTCTCTTATTTCCCTCTCCTTGTTCAACTGTGAATACCACTAACCAAAATTTATTATTATTCCTCTGAAGAAGATCAGCTCCAACTCTATGCCGCTCTCGTCGCCTCCCCGAAACCGAATGATGACAATTTCTTCTTGAGATATTTCCTTCTACTTCATTCATTCATGATCCATGTTATCTAGGTATTCAGATTAAAAGTTTTTTAACCACATATCCAGTGCAGTGTACTCATCAATACCTTTTTCTAGGATCTCTATGGGATTTTCCCTACACTTGATGGGCTGAGGGAGCAGGTTTGAAGCTCCTCTCCCTTGCTGGGTTGTTGTGCCATAAATTTCCAGAGGCTGGGAAACAAACATTGAAGGATTTGTAGTGTTCACATTATATGAGTGTTTATAAGAAATAGGAAAATGACACTATTGAGGCATATAGAATTTGGCCCTCCTTCTCTGTTCTCAATTATAAGATGGACCTCAGATTTTGTATTTTTAGTATTCTGGTAATTAAAAGAAAATGTTAGAAGAATAAGGTTTTATCCATATATGAAAATAGTAGCGCAATAACACCCTTCCTTTACTTGAATGTGTACCAAGTACATTACTAACAATCTCAAATAACGTAATTCTCATAAATGAATTACTGTATTATAATGTGTTATATTGCATGTGTTTAGAAGGGTCTATAACATATCTCATCATCTTCATTTATGCTCTTTTTTCATATGATATCTTTTCATTATAATTTGTTATGTTGCATATGTCTATAAGGGTCTATAACATATCTCATCATTTTCATCTATGCTCTTTTTTCATATGCTATCGACTTATTGTGTTTCCTTTCCAATATTTGGTGCAATTGCTAGTAAATATATATGCCGAAGGCATTTATTAAAGGGATATTACCTTGGAGCCCTTCGTCCTCTGTTCGCCACTTATAAACAAATGCCACATGTTTCTGTCATTTAGCCTATTAACAACTTCCACGTACATCTCATGTCTTTCAGCGGGTTTCAAAGCTCAAGAGGTTGTTGTGTATGACCAAGTTTGAGTTTCACCCACTGATCTTTGTTGTCTGTCAAAGACGAATCCAAGCATAACACTTATAGTTAAATTTTATTGGTTTACAAACTGGATAATTAAAGGAAAGGATGACATGTATCATCAATGACAATTGGGATAGGTTAATTGATAGTGCGTATATCAATGGTCATTTTTCAAGTCTAGACCTGTCGCAATTGCCATCCAGTCCTTTAATAAAAATAAAAATAAATAGCTCTCATCCTCACATTTGTTTATGATAGTTGGCTAGTTGGCTTAACTCCCCATTAGTGATCAAATTTGAAGGGTAGGTTTTAATTTCATTTACAAAGGTTCACATTTAGGTCTCCCTTTTATAATGAAAAGCATAAAAAAAGAAATTCAATTGACAACAGTAAATTATCTTCAAATTTCATTTTTTCTAACACACGGTGAATCAGTAACTGTTTGGAACTAATATTGTGAGTTCCAAGACAACATACTATTGGTTGTCGATGTCTTTACAATGTTGCAAGCTGCAAGATATTTCTCAATTTATCAAGAACAATAGCCCTTTAGAACACAGCTGCAAGTCCAGTATTTATCATACGATTCATAAGCATTGTAACTTACAAGTGACAAGCCAACTGTGTTCATAACATTTATGTTCGCCAAATGTTATGTTTTCTGTCTTTTTCCTTGAATTACTGTCATATTAAGCAGAGGTTGGTGTAAGAACATCCAAAAAAGAATTAGTTTGAGTTTCCACCAATATTATGAGTTTCCACCTTGTGTTAATTAGGTTATGGCAATAATTTTGACAGGAAAACTAAGTTTCCAGGAAAAAAATTTCAGTTTCAAATATGATGTTTAAGCATGAGGCAAGAAAAGAAAAGCTCTAAAAAATTCTCTGTTTCTGAAAATTTTGCAGACTTTGAACAATGGACTATTAGTCGAACCCCATGATTAGAAGGCCATAGAAAATGTATTTCTAGAGCTAAAAACCCATGGAATGAATTTCGTTGTAATGGGTTGAGAAACATTCACCTTTTCTCATGGCCTGAACATTGCAGAAAATATTTGTCTCAGGTAATTGTATGCAGGATGAGGCATCCTCAGTGGCAGACTATCACTGTAATGGATACTACTATGGGGGAGGAATCAATGGGTGATTCCCTGAAGGACATGTCTCTTCGGCTTTCTGTCAATGGCGAGAAATATTCCATCAATGGCTCTCTGGAAATTCTACCAAAGTTGACAAACTTTTGGGACCAAAGGGTGACCCAAAACTTATTTTGGATAAATTGAAAATAACGTCGTTATCTTTTAACGTTGAAGAAATTGAACCTAAGCCAAGGCCTCTAGTGAATAACCTGATTGTCTCAAACAAGTATCTTGCACTGAGAAATAAGAAGAGGATTTTTGTTATCATTGTGGACTGCTATGATTACAGTGGCAATGTATCTCCCCATAAGTTGGAAATAATTCAGGAGATAATCAAAGCTATGCATTCTGATGCAACAACAACAAGAGTTTCCAGTCTTGTACTATCAACTGCATTAACAGCTGATGAAACTCTGTGGATGTTGAACTCTGGCAATATATTGCCTCATGAATTTGATGCTTTAAAATTTGTAGCAGTAAGAGTGAACTTTACTATTCAGCAATTCCTTCTTATCCTGATAACTTGGGAGTACTTTGAGGACTTCTTTCCTTTTATAATTTAGGTTGTTGGGACATTATGAATTATGACTTATGCTACTCATATATTTCGTTAATTTTTTATTCATTGGACATTAAATAGTTGGGACTTTATGACTTTATGACTTAATGACTTCGTCCTAACAAGGGATTAGTTGAAGGTGCTTTGGTTAGGATTTTGATTTGGATGGTGTTTCTAATGATGAGAGCTCAATTGAACTGTAAACTATATTGGTGAGATACTGGACTTTATTCTTATTACTATTTGATTCATTCATGCTATTAAGACATTAAATTTAATTTTTGTCTTGATGTTTGAATTTCATATTCTTAAACTAATGTGAAAGAGGTTACATCATCAAAAAAGACATGAAAACACCTTTGACAAACGCAAAGGGTAAAATTGAGTTAAGCATCAAATGATCAAAATCTCCTATAGTGTGCAACAAAATTGTTCAAAATTATTGCAGAAGGCCAAGCAAGAAGATAATAAAATTGTATTAGACAATGTCTCCTTGCTGAGGGACATGGTAGCAAAATAGCAAATTTAAGTAAACCATATTACCAACGTTTTTTGATCTGAAGTACCTAAATGAATGGCACATTTCAATGTGTGTAAACGCTTCCCTGAATTCCTCAAATGATAGAGTTCAGTCTTATTCATTCCTTTTGGTGTTCAGTGTTTCAATTGTTTTACTTTGCTTTGCTGAACTGATTGATTGAACTTAGTAGGAGCTTTGAAATGTTGTTTGAGATTTGAATTCCAGAGAACTAAAAAGAGAAGAGAATATGCATAAGCACTGGAAATCCAAGAGGCCATGCCATTGCATCCCTCCATCGTGAAATGCAATCTCAACATCCAAATAGACCCTGCACCCATTATGAAGGACTCAACCAATTGAAAAATGGCTACCAGATTTGGTCGATAGGTCGAACGCCAAAATTCCTAACTGCACAAAATTTCATTCATTAAATTGCTAGTTAGAATCCCTAAAACCTAAAGAGATTTCGAGAATTCCAACTAGGAAAAGCACACAAAAACCCTAATCAAGTGGTCAAAAATGTGAACAAAACCAATGGGCTCATCACTTAGAATTCTGATAAAAGTATTTATGAATTCATAGTATTTGGTGAGATAGAAGATATATGACCAGAAGAATACTCACACAACAGAACGAGTACCTAGAGGAAAACAGAACACCCACTCTACAGAACTCATGGATTTCCTCCATATCCACCTCGTCTCCTTTATTTCCACAGTAGTTGCCACCAAGCAGCCCACAAAAATGGCGACTCGAATCACTAGAAGTGCCAAATTATAAATCGAAGGGATTGGGCCCAAGGGAAACGACTTCTGCTTAAATATGAGAAGAACCAATTTGAGGAAGAAAACAGAGAAGATATATGCAAAAACAGAGGCTAACAAGAACAGCCATGATGATCCCCAAGCATTATGATCCCATCTGAAATGGGAAATTATGGGATGCTCTGCTACCCAATATCGAGAGATCCAATTTTACCAGAGGAGAAGAATAATATTTAATTCCCATGATCTAACATTAACTTCATGCATCTGATTAGGGATTTGAATGTCCATCAATCCAAGCAGGGTTGTTATGGGGTAATGAAATGGGGATCCCTAGAAAGCCAAAGAGAGAAACGTGCCAACTACATATTTGAAAATGAGGCACAAAACAGAAGCTTCTTTCTATAATATCATGGCAGAGCAGACATGTGTGATTCACAGCTGGTCAACCTTTATCTGTATTGTCACTGATGATGTATCAAATAAAAAACTATCCCCCGATCCAGATTACGAGTCCCACATTGACCACCATTGGGGTGGGGAAGGCTAGAGGAAAACAATGTCCATATTGACTGCCCCGGAAGAGATGGCCAAGGAAAGTGAGAGCGTGTTATTTTTGAGGATTGCGCATTGCCTAGCATATGTTGTGAAGGATTCAACAAGGGTATAGCTAGCACTTTTGAATACCAAGCCTCTGCGGTGTCAGCCATGAAAATCACTGCATGTCACTCTCTAATGCATGCATATTTTGTTATGAAAATGCAGGAAAACAACATACCAGCAACAACCATGAAGTCCGGGCAGAAAAATATTAAAAGCATACACAGAGAGGCTGAATCTTGGAATTCCCTAAAACAACCAAAAGAGTTTAGTTGGAGAAAATATTATTAACAGAAAGAAATTAGTGCAATGTGTCTCTCTATATACATTTAGGTTTAAGTCAGCCAGATTATAAAATTAGAAGTTTCAGGCCTAAACCATCGAAGCAAGTATGTAAAAAGAGCAAAAAACAAAAAACAAAAAAAACTGTTAGGTGACGGGCTTCCATGGAAAATCTAATTTTTTAAAATAATTTCAAAATCCATAATATGGAATTTATCATTTAATTACTAAAATATGAAAAGACAAAGGTTCCCTATGTTGGTATTGAAGTAATTGCAAGGAAAATGGTCCCGCACTTTTGTATGCTATTTTCTGCCATGGATCATAGCAAAAAGAAAAATTTGAAATGTGGGTATTGAAGCAGGGAAAGGAAAATCGCGTGGAAAGAGTCCAAACACAACTTAAATACCTCAGAACAACGAAGAATCCTAGAAAAAAACTCTAGGCTATTAAGAAGAATCTATAAATTCGTCTGAAAAACACCAACTCTTCCTACATAGATCATGATAAGTGAAAAATATAGATGTCGAAGCAGAATGAGTAACTTAAAGCTCTATTTGTATTTAGTCTTTCTCTTTCACATCGCATAAACAATAGGACTCAGATGTATATATTGGAGCATAATGTGAAATTTTGTGAAAACGAGTATGTTATGAACTATATATTGGAGCATAATGTGAAATTTTGTGAAAACGAGTATGTTATGAACTTATGAAGTCTGTTGAATGTGTTCCTCTCCAAGCATAAATCGTGCTTAAACCTTGCTTGACAGGGGTCTGCTGAATGATGAATCTATGCTCATCTCCAGTGTAAATCATCGTCAAACCTTGTTTCACGGGCAGCCTGCAGGCATAACCGCTAACTTGCATCATATGCATAAATTGCAACTAGAAAAAACAATTCAAAAGGAAATTTTTGTTTTTGAAATGGAAGCAACTCTAAATTTGGAAACTTTTGTTTCTGAAATGGGATTTAACATAAATTGAGAAAAGAAATTCACAAGTTCAATCATTGTAACTTGTGATAAATGCACAGTACACTGACAGTTTGGAAATTGGAATACCCCAATTTTAGATTTTAGAAAAAAATGAAATTTAAAAAAAACAAATTAGACGGATTAACAACTTAACCGCACTTCTTATTTTATTTTTTTTAATTCCCAAATTCAAATTTTAAATTTTTTTTGAATTGTAAAATTTTCTCCTAATTCTAGGACGTGCCAGAGTCCCTCTAAAGGGCTCGACGTGTTCAAATTTGATCGCTCCCCATATCCCTACTAGTTTATAACACTTGCTTGGTTGGTTGGTTGCTTGGTTGGCTTAACTACTCGTTTATAACAGCTGGCTTGTTGGCTTAACTGATGCCATGTTGTGTGTTGATACATACATTTGCCCATACAAGTCCACCGGGCAAAGGAAACTTGAACGGGCATGTCACTACTACCTTTGCGAATGTCTCCAAATTAAACGTTGGTTATACCAATCAAATTTGTAAAAGTTAATTCATTTGATCTTTAATTTTTATAATTTTAAATATTTTTATTATTTATTTGATTTATATTATGAATGTTGAAGTATGGTAATTTTTTTGAAAAGGTTAAATTAAATATGTTTATTTTGAAAACAATATATCAATAAGTAATTGTTGAAAGAAAAAAAAAACTTCATAACAGTGATGAGGAGTGAAATATGATATTTATTCTTTTAGATATGTATAAGTATATCAATTATGATTTATAACAGTGACCAGTGATTGTTCAAGGAAAAAAAAAAATAGCGTTGAAAGAAAACAAAAATTCATAATAGTGATCCGTAGTGGAAAATGATATTTATTCTTTTAAATTTGTATCAATCTATAATTATGATTTATAATTGAAATTTTATAATATATATTTTTTTTAAAGATTTATAGATTTATAAATTGTAAAAGTGTTTTCATTTTAAATATAAAGATTATTTTATTCATAATAAAAAAAAGTGACTATGTTGTAAAGTAATTAGAAGTTAAAAAAAAATGTGTAAGATGTATATATCTTGAAAAAAAAAATTATGGTTAAAATATTTATTTGGTCCTATATAAACTCTATATAGCATTCAAAAAATACAATTTAAATAATGAAAAATTACACATTGTATTTTTCCCTCTAAAAATGTTTACACGAAGAAATTTGATCCCTCTCTAGTCATATTATATCCATACTTAAATGTACCTATGTTGGTTTTTAGCATGTTTAGGGGAAAGATTTTTTTAGAATAATCTTTAGGTATTTTTTGGAGTTTCCTACAGATTTCTTGCCAAGGTCCAACCAAAAAATTTTTGGCCAAATCTTGATTTGTTTCTTTAAACTGGTTGTTTTTAATGCATATATGGATTCAACACCCTTAAAAACCCCTCAGGCACTTCAATTTTGAATATTTCACCCATCAAACTTGCAATTTCAAAGAAACCTTGCCGAATTCTAGATAAATTAGATCGGAAAATAAATTAGAAAACTTTCCAAAGAGTAGCACCTAAGACTACTCAGATTTTTTTTATAACTTTCCAAATTTATGGGGATGTTTGTTTTATATCTTTTAATATGTTTATGAAAAAGTTTATTTTTACATATTTTAAGGAAAAAAGGGAAAACATTATGTTCCTTGTTATTATTCATATCTGATATAACTTTTAACATATTTCTGCAAAGGTTAGCCTTGAGGATGTTGTCCAATGGTTAGGTGAGGACGTTTAGTCCCACATTTGTCATGGTCCAACCATAAGTAGGACTATGTATGTATGTGAGCTACTCTAGGATCTATTTCGAGTTTTCATGTATTTTCAATTTATAATATGATATATTCACAAAAAACATTAGTTGAATTTGGAATTTAATTTTATAATAAGTGAGCTGCATTTGATACATTTAATAATCCTATAAACAAATAATGGAGAATATGATAAAAATAAAAGTTTTATTTCTTCTCCTGCAAAACATTGAATTTTTATTTTATTTCTCTTACCAGATCCATTTTAGAAATAAAATTTCTCTTTATTAGTAGGATAACATAACAACATTTTGTTTCTAAAATTCACTCTAATTAATTAGGTTGGGATAATTTTGGTTTTATATTTCATTGGGGTGGGTTGGGAAATAAGTTACAAGAAATAGTTCATCCCTAACATAAACTACTTTTATACTATCATCATTCAACGAAAGCAAAAATAGATATCTTCTCCATAATTCTTTTCAAATGGAGACTTATGAACTTGTCTAGCTATTCAATTGTAAATAAAAAGGGTTGACAAAATAATATAGTATCAATCTACTGCTTTTCATGACCAAGAAATTATCCATGAAGTTATTTTTCTATCAACTATTTCTAGAATTGCATAACTCTACATACAAGTGTGATTTTTCACAAAAAATAGTGGACTATATTATTTTGTGAGAAACATTTGCTATTATGTTGTTATTGTTCTTCTGTTGTTTTTCCCTCTAAATTGTTATGGATTTAGATGCCTATTTAATATACTTAAATGAACATTTGGTCTATCCTAACTTTTTATTTTGTACAATAAACTATATTCCTTATTTTCACAACAAAAGAATATAAAAATAGCACGTGTCTTCAGTCAATCTTCATAGGGGATGGAATATAAAGGTTGAATAGAGTGAATACAATTTATCCTAAAAAAACAGTAGTTAATTGTGGTTGTTCTATGATATTATTAATTTCATGAGTTTTATTTATTAAACTAGGAGCAAGGTGTAGAAATTCTGCAAATTCTCTACAAATCTTGCTCTAAGACCATGTAGAAAATCTGACAATAGATTAACCCGATAATGCAATATACATCAAAGTAAAATACTATAACCTACTTCTACTATCAAAGTTTGCTTTGCGAAAGCTTAAAGATCGAGTTGAACACATATAACCAGAAAAAGAAGAATCAATGCACAATACACATGAAAATACTTTGGGGAAAGCCTCAGCTAAAAAAACCCACTATCTGTATTATCATACAATTTGGAAATACATAGAGATTATACAAAGCCTTAGCTCTTAGTACAATCCTCACAGATGCTCACAGGAAATCCTCACTTCTCACAACCCTTCCTCTCTGCCCTCCAAGCTCCTATTTCCTTGCGTAGTTCATTTGGGATGATTCTCCTTCAACCAAATGGAAAATCTCTTCTACCCAGTGGATGATCACCTGATCTCACACACTGTCAGAATTGCGCAATCCTGAAGGAATTTATGCCTTCTGCATGCATGAGTTTGTTTTATAATAAAACACATGCAATTGATAGTACATTGTCCTTGACTTTAATCTCAACTAGGTCTTTCTCAGAATAGAGATGCATGAGTTTTTGATGATGGAATCTTCAGTTAACTGGAGTACACTAGTTGAGTGCATGCATGCATCAACTGATTGTTAACTCTCTATTAGTTCCTCAAAAAGCTTGGAAGTAATTTAACTAGAATTAACTCAGTAAATTGAGTTAACTAATTACAACTCAAATATAACTCAATCTTATCTCCTTAATTTAAGGGATAACTCTTGCATGATTTCAGAAAGACTTCTAACTTGAATTTCTCCAACTAAAACTAATTAAGTCAAAATAACTTAATTAATTATTTCCAAGTAGCTGTTAAGACTAAATTTGATTATAATTCAAAATCTAATTCAAGGACAAATTAAATTGGAATATTCTTGTTTCCACATTTCAACACTCCCTCTGAACAAGAAAGGGATTATTTGCCACCTCGATCCTGTCTTTATGGAACTCGAATTTACACTTTGATAATTCCTTTGTAAAAATGTCAGCATCTTGCTCCTTTTTTGAAATTTACTGAAGCAATATGATCCTCCCATCATTAACAGCTTTCTTTACATTGTAAAGCCAACGTGAACTCACAACTGACTTGTTCTCCATCTCAAAACGAAGTCCCAAACATTGTTACGAACTATGGAGTCTTACTCCTCCACCATAGCATCAACCCAAATTGGCTACTGCACTACTTCCTCAAAGAAGATGACCCAGTCTCAACACATTCCCCGACAAGGGCCATGTATCCAGTGTATTTCTAAGGTAACCTCCTCTGTCTACACTAAGAAGATGGTGCTCCCACATTGTCTCTCACATCCTGCAACAATCTGTCAGCTTCTCTTGTGCACTTCCGTCCATCTCTCGAAGACTCTTCTTGAGTGGATATCTCCACTCCTGGAACCTTTGCACGCAGCTGCTCCACATCAATCTGAGGCTCCTCCTCCTTAGGAACCAATAGTTCCTCCACAGCCTGTAGTTGGAGCTCCATCTCAAGGGAAAATCACATGGCCTTCTGTTCATCAAACTTGAGATCTCTGCTAACCACTATCCTCCGAATGGTAGGCAAGTACACCCAATAGTTGTGAGGTATATCAGTGTACTGCACAAGTATCTCCAACGCTATTGTTGGCTCAGGCTTCTTCCGTGCATCCTTTGTCACATGGAAATATATCGATGAGCCAAAGATCCTGAAGTGACCCACATGTGGTCTCTTACCGGGGAAAGCTTCCTCTGGTGTCTTCATCCCAAGTATGTGATGTAGGCTTCTATTCTGCAAATAGACTGTTGTGTTGCATGCCTTAGCCCATAAGTGAAGCAGTAGGCCTTGGTCATGCACCATCATCTGTGCTGCCCTTACAATAGTTTTGTTCTTCCTCTCAAACACCCCATTTTGCTGTGGGTTATGAGGTGTCATCAACTCCCATTTAGTTACTTCCGCGCTACACAGAAGTTCTTAAAGTATTGAGAGACATATTATCCACTGTTGTCGCTTCTCAAGGCCTTGATCTTATTTCCTGACTCTTTCTCGGCAAAAGCTTTGAACTCAAAATTTGAGAAGGTTTGGTCCTTCTTCTACATGGAATAAATCCACCATTTACAAGAATAATCATCAATGGTTCACATAATACCTTTACCTCACTGTGGATTCCATCGAGAATGGTCCACACACGTCAGTATGAACTTGCTCTAAGATAGCCTTTGCTCGACTGTCTCGATCATGAAAGGAAGACTTGGTGTACTTTCCCACGGTACAACCTTTACATGTGTCAACTTGCTCAAATTTACCTTTGGGAAGTCCTATAGCTATTTGTTGCATTATCTTCAAAGCCCCATGATGCAAATGGACCAACCACCTGTGCCATAACTTGCTAATGTCTTGGCTTTACACCAATTCTGCTTTTGTACTCAATGCTACAAAATCATCTACCTCTAGTTTATAGAGATTCTTCACTCAAATCCTTATCCTCTTGGTTTGACCCATAGCTATGTGTCTTAGGAACACCTTTCCTTTACTAAAGACAACATTGTAGCCTTTGTCCTCCAACATTGCGACTGATACCAAGTTCTTCTTCAGTCCACACACATACTTCACATCTGTTAAGGTGATAGGAGATCCATTCTCCCTTTGAAAAGCAACAGTGACCACTCCTAAAACACTATACCTTCCTTCGTCACCCATCTCTATGCGCATCTTGAGGTCTTTCTCCTCCAAGGCACTAAATAAACTTTTATCACCAGTCATGTGGAATGAGGCTCCACTATCAAGATACCAGACACAACCCATCATCGATGAAACCATGCATGCGATGAGGGTAAAGTCCATTTCGAACTAAGAGGCTAATGCCTCACCTTCCGATCCTTCTGAGGATCCCTTCTTGGACTTCTTTCATGGGCAATTAGTCGCATAATGTCCCATCTCGTAACAATGAAAGAATCTCACTTTAGACTTGTCACCCTTCTTCCCTCCAAGAGAAGAATTCGATTTGGAATGGGAAGCCTTCCCCTTCCCTTTCCTTGCCTTACTTGCTAAGGTCAAATTTTCTTCATCATCATTCTTTGATGAAGAACCATCTCGAGTGTTCCTCCGGATCTCCTCCTGCACGAGATCCGACCACAATCGTTCCAAATCCGGCAATTTCTCCCTTCCATTCACAGAGTCCTGGTAACTATTCCAACTCTTTGGAAGGCCAAGGAGAGCGAGGCTCACCATATCATCATTAACAGTAGTTATTCCTACACTACCAAGCTCATCTCTACAGGTGGTGAGCTTGTTCAGATATGTGGAAATAGTATCGCCCTTCTCCATCTTGATTCTTCGAAGCTTATCCTTGAGCGCGAATTTCCTCTGGTCACTACTATTCTGGTGGAGGTCCTTCAATGTCTTCCACATTGAAAATGGAGTATCCTTCCCATGGAGACTCGAGACAATATGGCCTCGAACTCCCTCAAGGATGATCCATCTTACCTTCGCCACACACTTCTTCCACTCAACCAACTCTTGTGCATTATTTGAAGTTGGCTTTCGGATTTCTTGATCATTGAATTCCTTCAAGCCATTATCTTCGAATACAACCTCCATTCTATCTTTCCATGCTATGTAATTCGAGCTACCTTCCAAGGCATACTCGAGTCTCAAGCCATAGAAAGCCATTGGCCAACCTTGAAGTATGATAAGTATTCGATTTGCACATGCAACCCCAAACTTCAAACTTTGAATTCTCTTCTCAGTCTATTGTTCACAGCTCCGATAAACTTGGCTTTGATACCATGTGGAAATTCTACAAATATCGTTCTAAGACCATGTAGAAAATATGCTTATAGATTAACCTGATAATGCAGTATACATCAAAGAAGAATACTATAACCTACTTCTACTATCAAAGTTTTATTTGCGGAATCTTAATGATTGAGATGAACACATATAACCAGAAGAAGAAGAATCAATGCACAATACACATGAAAATACTTTGGGGAAAGCCTCAGCTAAAAAACCCCACTGTATGTATTATCATGCAAGGTGGAAATACATAGAGATTATACAAAGCCTTAGCTCTCACAGCTAGCCAACTCTCAGTACAATCCTCACAGATGCTCACAGGCAATCTTGGCTTCTCACAAGCCTTCCTCTCTGCCTTCCAAGCTCTTATTTCCTTGCGCAGTTCCTCTGGGATGATTCTCCTTCAATTAAGTGGAAAATCTCTTCTACCCAATGGATGATCACCTAATCTCACACACTATCAGAACTGCGCAATCCTCAAGGAATTTATGCCTTCTACATGCATGAGTTTTCTTTATAAGAAAACACATGCAACTGATAGTACATTGTCCTTCACTTTAATCTCAGCTAGGTCATTCTCAGAATAGACATGCATGATTTTCTGTTGAGGGAATCTTTAGTTAACTCAAGTACATTAGTTGAGTGCATGCATGCATCAACTGATTGTTAACTCTCTAATAGTTCCTCAAACAGTTTGGAACTAATTTAACTGGGCTTAACTTAGTAAATTGAGTTAACTAATTACAACTCAAATATAACTCAATCTTATCTCCTTAATTTAAGGGATAACTCTTGCATGACTTCAGAAAGACTTCTAACTTGAATTTCTCCAACTAATCAAGTCAAAATAGCTTAATTAATTATTTCCAGGTAGCTGTTAAGACTAAATTCGATTGTAATTCACAATTTAATTCAAGGACAAATTAAATTGGAATATTCTTGTTGCCACATTTCAACACAAGGAGAGATCTACTTGAATACGTTGTTTTAATGGAAAAACATGTCCTACATTTGCTTTCATGCATGAATATCACTTTCATTTCTTTCTGTTATGAAATTTTAGATAAATGGATTAATATTATTTTTTACTATATGAATATGTTTCATACTAAATGTTAATGGTCTCCCTCAAAATTATTTTCTTTCTCTTCATATTAATTGACTTTTCTCTTCCAAAAAAGAGTCAAAACCATTTTCTTTAAAACATAGTGTAACAATGAGGTTTGGTTGAATCATAAAATGTATATATTTCAATCTAGGTTTGGTCTTGAAATGTGAAAATTCTTGTATTATTGTGATGCAATAAGATCTAGATTTGGTATATATCATCGTTTCAGTTGCGATGTAAATAATTTGACGAGGATTTAAAGCATATAATGCAAGAACATTCTAGCCAACTAAGGGAGGGGGGCAATGGAAAATGGTGACATACACTTCCCATAGATCCATGATCCATCACACAAGCTATCACTAGCACAAACATAGATTAGGGTGCTTTGTCAAATAAGCATGAAACTCTCAAATCCATTCTTTCACTTGTTCTAGGCTACGACCATCTCCATAATTTAAACTAAAATTTTATAAAAGAAGTTTAAGAAAAGGCATATCTACATTCAACTTGGAAATTCTTACGTGAGACCTTTCAAACTGATGAAATTTAATAGTAGTGGGTTAATTATGCTAACCATCTCAATGAGAAGAAAGAACACCTCATGAGTGTTTTCTTTAATAATGGGTATAGTAGACACCAATGTACTAAGGCTTTCCTCAAAGTTGAAAAATGTCCTAAGGCTAAGAAATAAACCAAGGATAGTTTTTCTGGGGTTCATCTCCCTTTTATCCAAGGAAGTACAGACAAGATTGTGAGGATCCTAAATAATCATAAGGTTCCTTCAACCTTTAGGCCTCTAAATACCATCTGAAGCTCCTTAAGCTCTGTTAAACGCCATGTGGTCCCCAAAAATATGAAAGTTGTTTATGTTATCCCTTTCTCTTGTGAGACTCCCTACATTGGTGATACAAGTCACTTGATTAATTAAAGGATTTGTGAGCATGCAGCTGACATCAAGCACGGAAGGACCCGCTCCTCTCCTTTGGCAGAGCATGTAGAAAAATCTAGGCATCGCATATGTATTGAGGAAGTCCATGTCATTGCCATGGTCAGTCATTTCCATCATCATATATCCAAGGAGGCCTTGGTAATCGAAAAATGCCTAATAATTTAAATGGAGATGATGGTTGGAATATTAGCAAAAGTTGGGTCCCTGTCCTGTCCTCCTAGTTTGTTTCTGTTTGCGGATTTTTTTTCTTTTTAAGGATTGATGTTTCTATTTATGAATTATTTGTTTCTATATAGATAATTTCATTTAATGATAATATATATATATATATATATATTTTTTTTTTCTAGGATCTTCACTCATTAATAAGGCCTTGACTCCTCTTTATATCTATATATATATAAAATGAAAAACATAAACATTAATAAGAAACAAACAATCCAAGTCAACCAAAGATAGGGAAGAGATTATATATATATATATATATATATATATATATATATATATATATATATATATATATTATTTTTAATAATTATTATAAATTATAATATTATTATTCTTAAACTAGCCGTTATATTAGCCATTATAGGAATGTTATTTGACCTTAATAAGCATTATTAAAATATTAATTTTCATAAGCTAGCCATTATATGATCTTTTGGTCTCTACATCGCCCTTTATTTAAGCCTATGCCATGATCTGCATCATCATCTAGTCCCAATGATGAACCACATTAGTTGGTTCGAAATACGTTGACAATATTTTCTCCTATGTGACTTTTATAGAAAGGACTCTTCTTAATGTAATATGGATCACAGAAGCCTCAATTCAAAAAATGAAAAGGATTTTCCCATCAAACTGGAAAAAATTTAACCTCCTATAAAGCCTAGAAGCTAGTAGTAGTTTCTCATTTCATTGTACTTCCACATAATACACTCTCTGATAGGGCAATGACTTTTGCTTTCTTCTAACAACAAGATCACCATTACCCTTTATCTGAATCATTCAGAAATGAACTATGTAGGTGTTTGCCCTGTCCTTATGACTCCTTAATATATTGTACTTGGATCTAGCAAAATTCTTACTATCCTCGAGCCCTCTTTCAAGTTCTAATCCAAATCACAATTGAACCCCAACTCCTTGTTTTTCCTATAAATGTTTTCCCAAACTCCATAATGGGATTAATCTAGCACAATGTGACTTAACTTATTGAATTAATCAATTCGTAAAACCAATTCCTTTGATTCATTTCTTCTTAATTTTCTTAAACCACTTACTATGGTGATATTCATATTTGTCTTAATGTCTTCTTCAAATGAAGCTTATTTTTTTCTAAATCCATCTTCACTTTGCAACTTCAAATGTTATTCTTCATATGCATCTATTTGGGGTGTGTGCGTGTGAACCATAGAATTTCCTCCCTCCATTGCATATACATAGTTTCTAGCCATGGATGGTACCAAATATAAGAATCTCTATTGATGCACAAATATCTAAAAAATCATTTTGATAAATTATTCATTTCCCTATTTAATGGATCTTCTATTAATTGTCAATGAACCATTCAACAAAATTCTCTTATCTCAAAACAATTTATCACCCTAATTCATTTCGGCCCTCCTTGGAGGGTATGCTAGTTATGATTATTTTCAATAGTAGTGAGTGATATATAGTGGGTTGATATTTATGTGAAATGTAGTTGTGTCTTTTCGAATGTGGATTTCCACATTTTTAATTCACGATGAGAAGAAAATATTTCTTGAAAAAATGTGTTAACCAGTGTTGAAATGCCTGACGTTTTGGAGAACCCTTCACACCTCATCTAGGACATGAAGCAGGAAACATCGATAATGATAAAAAGACCAATCCTTTAAATTATAATGTTGCCCAGCCACATTAGAAAATAAATGTTGAAATAGATTTTATTATTCACAAGAAAGAAGTATATAAGATGATATAATTAATATTATTATATGGTTAAAAGGGAAACTATTATAATTATCTATTATTAAAATAACAATATAATTATTAATTAATATCAAAATAATTATAAATACTAAAATTAAATTTTATTTTTTTTTTTTTTTTTTTTTTTTTTTTTTTTTTTTTTCTGAATCAGACTAATCTATTATATTACAAAAAAGGCAAAATTTACATCATCAGTGTTACAATAGAGCCGTAGCCCTGTGTTTCCTGTCGAGAGAATGACAGAATGCTCAGGAATAATCATCTCCAAAATTACATAAGACCGACACTGAACCATATCGACAGTACATGAGACCGACACTGAACATACATGATTAGCCGAAACTGAAACACATAAAGACTGGAACAAATATGGATATCCGTCACTGTAACAGATAAGGACCGAAATACATAAGGACATAGACCTGACACATATAAGATAGCGGTGAGAGCATACAGTGAAAAAATTCCTTTCTCAGAGACCTGTGGCGAACTGCAGAGCGAGCTAGTCATCATCAGTGGTGTGCGGATCTTCCTCCGTTTTGCATCTGAATTGCTTGGGGATGTCCGGTTTGGGGAGAGTGTTTCGCTGCGTAGGTTCACTTGGGCCTGCCCCAGGATCTGGGGAGAAGCTTTCTTGGACGGGGCGCAGCATATCTACGGCAAGAACGTGCATGTCTACTGTGGGAGCCAACCCAGGAATCCGAGGAGGGCTTGCCTGTAAAGCATCTTCTTGACCACCAGGATTGCTGCAATGCTCCACCGAAATCGTAACAAAAAAAGTTGAATTTGACAGAGTACATGGAATACGATATCTCACCATGGGATGCACAGAGTGCCCACATTCCATAATTTCTCGGTGTTCCGCTGCTCTACCTCGGCCAACTGCCCGTCCCCTGGAGCGTCTGCGGTTGGAAGAAACCTCAATTGAGGAGGAGGGGGAAGGAGCTTGCCTCTGAGACGAAGCCCGACCTCTGGAGCTTCCGCGCCTGCTTATCATCCTTTGGCGCTCACGCTGCATCCCCGAATTGTTCAAAGAGCAGGAATACGCCCTCGCAACCTCCCTCAGAACCAGAGAGTGAGCCAACACAACCTCCAAGCACCCAAACTTTATGCAAAACTGCGGGAGAATGACAGAGATGCCATACATCCCCGAATTGTTCAAAGAGCAGGAATACCCCCTCGCAACCTCCCTCAGAACCAGAGAGTGAGCCAACACAACCTCCGAGCACCCAAACCTTATGCCAAGCTGCGGGAGAATGACAGAGATGCCATGGCTTTGTAACGCCATTTTCCCGCTACCAAGAAGAGCAGTAAATGCCGAAAGGACTCGTCTGAAGTCGCGCAGATAAATAATCGCCTCCTTTCTTAAATGAATCCCAGTCCTGGCATACGTGGCTCGTCCGGGCTGCCACTTGCCCTTGTGACGAGCCACTGACCTGTTACGCACTAAAACCACCCGCATCCGGGATGAAATTAAAATATTAATATTGTAATAGGGTCCAAATTAATAATGAAATACTATATAGAATATATCTATTAAATAATTATAATTATAAACATTATTAATAAATAATAAATTATTAAAATGACTAAGAGGGCTAATTAAATTATTATTATTAATACTGTTAAAATAACGCCAAAATTAAAACATAAAATAATAATTAACAAGTGTAATATACAAAATTGTACCTGCCTCTTATGCAAAAAGTAATTGATAGCATAACTTATTATAACTAGTATAAAAATAATACTACTATTGATGCTCACTTTTGGAATTTTAATACTTTTCTTGCTTGTGCATTAATATAAACATAAGTAGTACATAAGTCTTATGAATTTAATCAGGCTATGGAAAAAATTAAACTAGAATCTAGTACTTCGATTTTTGGATTACTTTGTCCAATATTATAATAGTACAAAATATTTACAAAAACTTCTCCTAGAATGTGTTTTCCTTGTAGTTTTATTTAATATCTATTATGTCAAATAAAATTTAAAAATTAGAAAGTGAAAAAGCTAGATTGAAATTAACAAAATGAACAACTTTTGGATTACTTTGTCCAATATTATAATAGTACAAAATATTTACAAAAACTTCTCCTAGAATGTGTTTTCCTTGTAGTTTTATTTAATATCTATTATGTCAAATAAAATTTAAAAATTAGAAAGTGAAAAAGCTAGATTGAAATTAACAAAATGAACAACATAGAAATAATTATTAATCGTTAGTCAATATAATTCATGATATTGTGATTATCTTTTGGACTCTAAATAATAAATATATCAAAGCTTTTTGATGTATTTATTATTTTTTAACATTTTTATTTTTATTTTTATCTTTTCTCTTTGAAACAAAAAAAATTATAAATAATTAAAAACACATAATTATCTATTTCAATAAAATTAAGTGGAGTAAATTTGACTTGGCCAAACAGCCAATTTATCCTTGGTGATGTTTAAGCTTTTATAATTCATGATTTCACCCATAATACTTTATATAATGTAACCTACCAGACTCAAAAACTTCATTATAGTTAGAATTTGATTAAAAAAATAATAAATATATTATGGCACTAATTTTTCCATAAGAATTTTTATTTAATTTTTTATTTTTTTCATATTTTTATTCTCTTAATTTAAATAAAAATATTATATATAAAAAAAAAAATGAGTAACTATCAATTTGGAAAAAAATACAATAGCTCGACTAAAAAAAGATCACCCATATAGCGTTCCTTATTATTAAAAGCCATTAAGGTTTCGCAGAAGTGTGGATTCTGCTCAAGCTTTATGGATTGAACTTAAATGACTAATAGACGGATGGATCTTGAAACTATATTAAGTCATAATCTAGGATGAGTGGGATCTAGTCACAAGGGTTGATTATGCTCAAGTTTTATAGATTTAACAGCTTGAATTTAAATTACTAGTACAATGTTTAATAGGTTCATATTTTATCTGCACATAGAATATATAAATGAATGTTGAAACTATATTAAGTCATAATCTAGGATGAGTGGGATTTAATACAAAATGATGTTGATTGATTTTTTTATTTTAAAATATGGTTTTAAAAATACAAGAAATTTAATATGATTATGATGATTAACATTTATTAAGATTAATGTGATCCATTGCATATCAAGAAAAGATAGTCTAATTGTCTTTCTTCATAATATTGTTTATATATATGTATATAATTACTTCATAAACATTTAATTTTATCTATGAAAGTAATAAGTGGCTATTTTTTAAAAATTTAATATATTTATAGTCAATGATAAATGAATTTTAAAAATCTAATATATTTTTATTCACTGAGAAATGAATTTTAAACCCCATAATATTAGTCACTTAAATGTCCTTAGCCAATACTAAAATTAGAATATAATTTTTTTTTTTTAAATCTAAAATTGTTTTTATAATTCACACATATTTAATTTAATATTGAAATTTTGATAACTATAATAAAACTTTAGAAAGTAATGATATGTTATAACATGATTTTGAAGCTGAAGGAGCTAATAGCGAGGGCGAACAACGAAGCTTGCAGGTAGTAACATTCGGGGAACCCTATGGAGGGTTGTAGAGGAGGGAGCTCCACTCCCTCCTACAAGGAGGTCGTGGCTAGCAGAGGTAAGAAACCTCTAGAAAATGCTAAAGGATCTGGGGAGGAAAGGAAAAGAAATATGGAAGAAGAAACAGAGGAAGCCATAAATAAGGAAAGGAATGGCACAAAAGACAAAGAGACAAAAGAAAAAAAACAGGGTGTTGAAGACAAAAAACAAAAAGGACCCTGCCAACCCAAAGCAGAGATAACACCTAGGGTCATTTTAAATGATCCAACTCTGTAGGTGCATAGAGAACACATGCGGACATATGCCATCATCTATAATTTCATGGGTCTATGGCCCACTGAAAAAGCTTTACTATCTTGGATTAAATACCACTGGAAACCTAAAGGGAGCATAGATTTACATCTTGGGTCTAAGGGATTCTTTACAGTGGTGTTCACGAATATTGAAGACAAGGACAGAATATTCGAAGGAGGGCCTTACTTCTATGTTGCAGCGCGACTCTACATGAGACCATGTTGGATGAATTTTGTTCAAGAAAGGGAAACCTTTACTTCAGTTCCAATCTAGGTAAGGCTCTATTCTCTACCTCTTGATTACTGGCAAAATGAATCGTTAGCTGCCATAGGCAATAAATTAGGTCGAGATGTTAAAGCCTTTGAAGCCACTAGAAAGGGAAAATATACTTCCTTTGCCAGAATATGTGTGGAAATGGATCTATCAGGAGCTTTACTGGATGAAGTGATCTTGGAAGTTTATGATGAAGAATGGGTGCAAACAGTAGACTATGAACACATTCCGTTCAGATGTCGCAAATGTCACGAACATGGACACCTTTTCAGATATTGTTCGCTCAGCAAAGAAGTAAACAAGAGCAAAACTAACACAATGAAAGAAACAGACAGCTTCCAGAAAGTGGTTAATCGAGGTAAAGGAGGTAAAAGAGAGTCAAAACAACCTCAAGACAAAGGAAAACAGTTC
This sequence comes from Pinus tabuliformis, assembly GCA_031772625.1. Taxonomy (NCBI): domain Eukaryota; kingdom Viridiplantae; phylum Streptophyta; class Pinopsida; order Pinales; family Pinaceae; genus Pinus; species Pinus tabuliformis. The sequence goes on along the minus strand of CM062818.1, from coordinate 152,810,999 downwards.
AGGCAGAACAAATTTCAAGTGCTTCAGGAAGAGGAAGACATCACAAAAGAAGATCAGGCAAGGGAAGGAAGTACTATAGAAAAGGAGAAGAGAGAAGACCGAGAATAAACACAAAATTTCGAGTACCAGAAAGAAGCTGCAATGAGTGATGCTGAACAAGAAATGGATCAGGAAATGACCCAGAATGAAATGGAACTGGAGGACCATGAACTACAGGAAATTCTTGATAAAGAAAACCTAGATATAGAAGGATTCTTAATGCAGGGAACCACGGGAGGAGTGGATCCGTTACCTCAAGAAAAGCTAAACAGAATATGACAATTGTTTCTATGGAAAATGCAGGCTAAAGCATTGGAAAGAGGAAAAACCCTGTGATATGCAGGACAACAGAGGTGTGAAAATGATGAAAACTACTCTGGAACTGGCCACTAGAAACCCAGGCAAAAAAAGACGAAGGAAAAAGCAGAATGAACTCTTGATGGAGTGTGGAAAGCTAATGATTGACTCAGGTGAGATGAAAGATCTAGCCAGCTACTCCTTTACAAATCTTTAATAATGAATTTTACATCTTGGAATATTAGAGGTCTAGGGAGTAGGAGAAAGCAAAGAATGCTTAGTAACATAATGAAACAAGAAATGCCGGATATAATTTTCATCCAAGAGACGAAATGTTCCATTCAAAAATTAAGACAAATTCATAGCAAATGGCTCAGCAGGTTCGAGTTTCTTGAAGTTAAAGCAGAGAATATAGCAGGGGGATACTCACCCTATGGAACCCCCACAAGTTAGGAATTCTGGATGCTGAGGATTCCAAAAATTATTTATCAGTTGTTATTCAATCGGTAGGAGAAAGGGACACCTTTCTGATCACAAACGTGTATGGTCCTTAGAGAATAGAAGACAAAATCAGGTTTCTAGATTCCCTGGTGGAGCTCAGGGACAGACATGCAGATATACCCTAGATCATGGGAGGAGATTTCAACATGATCAAATCTCTTTCAGAGAAGAAAGGAGGAACAAGAGCACTAAGTAAAGACTCCTTAGCTTTCCAATCCTTTTCAGATAATGTGAATCTTGTTGACACTAACTGGAATACTAGCCTCTTTACTTGGAATAATAAAAGAGGAGGAGGTTCCCTTGTTGCCTCTATGTTAGACAGATTCCTCATCTCTGAGAATCTTATGCTGACAGACAAAGAGGTAACAACGCAAGTTCTACCCTTTTGAGGCTCAGACCACTGGCCTATTCAGTTGGAGATTAAGGGTATAGGCACTCCCAAGAACAAACCCTTCAGATTTAAAAATATCTGGCTGTCACATCGAGACTTCATCAACAACATCGAAAAATGGTGGTAAGAAGATTTGTAGATTCAGGGGACTATAATGTTCCTTCTTCACAAAAAAATAAAGCACATCAAGCTCCGGCTTAAAGAATGGAATAAGAAGGATTTTGGCAATATTTTTGAGGAGAAAAAAGTGGTTGAGAGAAAAATGCAGGTTCTCAACCAAGCTTTGATCAAGGAAGGCTTTGATAAAGGCATTAGTGATCAAGCGGACAAACATTTTCAAGAATGGGAGAATCTATGTAAACAAGAGGAAATATTCTGGAGACAAAAGTCCAGAGTTCAATGGCTCAAAGAAGGAGAGCGTAACACTAAGTTTTTTCACAGAACCACCATGGCCAATAGAACTCACAATAGAATCTCTTCGATCAAGAATGAGGAGGGGGAGCTTCAGATCTCCCATGAAGCCATAGAAAATGTGTTAGTCCACCACTTCCAAGGTATAACCCAGGAGAACAATTCGGATAGAGATCAATTCATCAGGGAGGTAACCAGTAACATACCAAAATTGGTGACCAGAGAGGACAATTTCAACTTTAATAGACCAGTTACAGTGCTGGAGCTTAGGGAAGTCCTCAAAGAGATGCAGGATGGTAAAGCACCATGCCTGGATGGTTTTAATGTGGACTTCTTCAAAGCATGCTGGAATATTGTTAAGCAGGACAGTTTGAATGTGGTGGAGGACTCCAGGTCAAACAAAACCATTTTGAAAGCGCTCAATACTTCCTTTATAGCCCTGATCCCCAAATAGAACATTGCTCAAACTCCAGATAAATACAGACCCATAGCCCTATGCAATGTAATATATAAGATTATATCCAAGGTTGTGGTTAACAGACTTAAACCTTTGCTTCTAATTCTTGTTTTAGGGGAACAATCAGGTTATGTGGAAGGCAGACAAATTCTTGATAACATCATTGAAGCCCAAGAGGTGGTGCACTCATTAACAAGCAAGAAATAGGTGGGCATGATCATGCAATTAGATATTGCCAAATCTTATGACAAGGTAAATTGGACCTACATAAAGAAAATGCTAATTTCTTTTGGATTTGACCATAACTGGGTCAGATGGGTTATGGCACCGGTGACCTCCTCTAGTTTGTCTATATTAGTTAAAGGCTCTCCCTCATAGATTTTCAGTCCTTCAAGAGGCCTCAGACAGGGAGATCCGCTCTCTCCTTTTCTTTTTATAATCATGATGGAAGGACTGGGTAGGGCTATAAAGCAAGTGAAAGCAACAGGAAAGATTAAAGGTCTGCAGCTAACAGAAAATGGTCAGGCCCTAACTCACCAAAAATTTGTATATGACACCATGTTATAGGGAATCCCCACAATAAAAGAAGCTACAACCGACAAAAAAATTCTGAATCTCTTTGCCTTGGCTTCAGGTATGGAAGTAAATCTCTCTAAATCAAAAATCTTTTTCTTCAATACTAATATTGCTATTCAGAAAAATATCTCCAAAATTAGAGACTTTCAAAGGGATTCCCTTCCTTCAAAATATTTGGGAGTTCCTCTCACTGCTAAACCAATGCTTAAAAGCATTTGGGAACCTTTGATCAATAAGTTGCAGGACAAAGTCAGTAAATGGACCATCAGATCTTTAAATGTTGCGAGCAGGTTAGTTCTCACTAAAGTTGTTCTACAAGCAATCTCTATTTTCATGTTATCTGCCCTCCTAGCTCCAAAAGGAGTCCTTCAGCAATTTAGAAATATTCAAAGAAACTTCCTCTAGGGCAAGGAGGAGACTAGAAAGAAATGGGCCTTAGTGTCTTGGGATAAAATTTGTAAGCCCAAGAACCATGGAGGACTAGGTTTGGATGATCAGGAGATACTCAGTAAATTTCTAGGGGCCAAACTTTGGTGGCGTTGGGTTCAAAATCTAGAGACTCAATGGGCTAATATTTGGAAGGAAAAATATGCTAGTTCCTGGCAAAATAGTGATCTCATAAGAATTTCAGGAGATATAAAGGGCTCATATATCTGGAACAAAGCTTGGGAGAACAGAAGACTAGTACAAGAAAACAGCTTCAGGGAAATCAGGGAAGGAAATCTTGTGTTTTTTTGGGAAGACAAGTGGCAACAAGAATCAATTCTGTTAAAAGAAGGCTTCATGGATCTTAAGCAAGAATCAGATTCCAAAGGAATAATTAAGGTAAAGGATTTCTGGAATCATTCTCACCAAACGGAGAAGTGGAGAATCTAGAGAAACATTGATTGCAGAGATAACAATCTCCTAAAAACAAAAGCAGAGGAGCTCAGGAAAATAGTGGAACAAAGGAATATCTTATTAACAGAGGGATAAGATCAACTAAGATGGGGCAACAACAAAGAGGGCACCTTTAATCTTAAGGAAGCAAAAGGCATTCTCCTCGAGCTAGATCCCCAGGTTCTGAACAAAAGCTGGCAAAGCCTTTGGAGGCAGCAAGGGTGGATGAAAATCAAACTCTTCATGTGGTTGGTATATCACAAGAAAATACTAACTTGGGACAACATCAGGAAAAGAGGTGTTCAGGAGCCTTCAAGATGCCAGCTCTGTGAGGCTCAAGAAGAAACCATGGAACATTTACTCAACATCTGCACTTTCACTTTCTGGTTATGGGAAAATTTTGCTACAATCTTTCAGCAGTCCGATAGAGACAAGGGGGGCATTATTAATACCCTAACCAATTGGAGAAGAAATTTTTCGAATTATGAAACTCTCAGCACAGCATGGGCTCTTACTCCAAGCTTAATTATATGGAATGTTTGGAAGGGGAGGAACAAAATAATATTTAAGGATGAAAAGAAGCCCCCATATTGCCTATTAAAAACAATCCTAAATCAGCTTAAGGAGACTATGGGAACCATGGTTTGAAACTACCCTAAAAAACCTCCCTCAGATTTATATTTAAAAATTATCAGGCAGCTGGGATTGCAGGGGGTCACTCCCCTAGGCCTTGATAGAAATGTTATTTCTATGGACACGGGGAAGGAATTCTGGCATCCTCCTTCGAAAGGCTACCTAAAGTACAATATCGATGGGGCTTCAAAAGGGAACCCGAGAATAGCTGGGTATGGAGGTGTCCTCAGAAATGCAGACGGAAGTATTATTTCCATCTTCCATTGCCACCTAGGTACTGCCACCAATAACATGGCCGAACTAATGGCTATCCAACAATGCCTGGATTTTCTGAGTCAAGACCACTGTTTCAATGTTATGATAGAGGCGGATTCTAAGTTAATCATCAACTCAGTGCAAAAAATAAATAATGGTGCCGTGCCGGAGAAAGTCTCTAAACATTGGAAATTAATTCGGGTCTTCCAAAGAATTCAGATCCATCTTCAGGGCCTTCGCACTATCAGTTTCCACCATGTTCGAAGAAAGGCTAATAAGTTGGCGGATCTTCTGGCCAACCAGGGGGTCAGCTGCACAGAGAATAAGGTATCGATAAAGTGGCAGGAGTTGCGTCCGGGTAGACTGAAAGCTCTATGTGTCGAGCAAGTGGAAGAAGGCAGGGAAGTGTTTACACACAAGGCCATGGAGGCCAACTAGAACTGATTTTTCCCTAAATGTGTCACCATCATCTGGTTTACTATTTTTTGGCGAGAAGAAGACCAAGTCTTGTTGCTCAGACTCTAGGAGTCAGTGAGATGAAGATCTCAGCTCATTAGAAGCATCCAATTGAATCCCTCGAGTCTTTGTTCGAGGGAAAGCCTCTAATCTTTACGAGATTTCAGGTTTAGGAGAGGGAGATTAACAAGCACAAGATGAACCTTGTTTTATCTGACAGACGATTTTTTCAGAAATCAAGGTCCCCGCAAGTAAAACCACCTCCCAGGTGGTTTTCAGCTAATCGCACTGCTTTTATGTGGAAAACAGTTTTGGCGATTTCACAGCGATTCCAGTCAATCTACAACACATGGCAGGGTGAGGGTCCCGAAAACCGCCCTTTATCACACACTAGTGTCGGTTCATCTTAGCCGATGTGATATCATTCTCATTCGTAGGATCTAGTCGAAGGCGATCAATGGTTGAGTTTGATCGTGCTTCTTGGTGGGGCAGTACCGCTAAACTTCGGTCTTTTTGGGCTGAGCTATTTCCTCCTCAGCCATTGATCTTCTTGCTTTTTTGGACGGCTCAGATAGTTCAGGCCTTTCTAAGTTTGGGGTAGTGAGAAGTTCATGGGATTTCAGGGGGGCGAGCTTTATTTTTGTTGGTTGTTCCTCGGGTTAGATTATTTTTTTGTAAGGGTAGGAGGTTTAGCAATTGGTGATTGGGGCTTTTCTTTCTTTTCTCTTTCCTTGGCGTCGGGTGGACGTTTGTAAAAGGTGTACACTATTTTTCAGCTTAATGAAATAGAAGGATCCACACTTTCTTTAGCAAAAAAAGAAATATAATAAAACTTTAGAAAAATTGTTTTTATTGAAACCAATTAATTTAAAGTCAAAGATTATTTTCATTGATTACAATATACTCTACCTTCAACAGGTATAGTAATTTATTAGTATAACATAAATTAAGAAAAGTATTTTGGTAGAAATCACATGAGAGAAATGTTTGGTCGACGCGTTTCGAACCAAGAAGTGTGGTTCATCATCCAGACCAAATGAAGAGGCAGACCATGGCAAAGGCTTAAATAAAGAGCAATGTAGAGACCATAATTTCAAGTAATGGTTATTTTTAAAAACTAATATTCAAATTATGATACTAATTTATTAATTTATTAAAAACAAATATTATTAAGTAACAACTATATTAAATGGTTAGTTTTTTGAAAGATAATATTTAAATTAACTTATTAAAATGAAATATTATTAAAAAATTCTATTAATGAAAAAATGGAAAAATATAACAATTAAAAAAAAGAGTCAATAATAATATTAAAAACAAACATTATTAATCGAGACAAGATGATATAATAAATAAAAGTAACTAAAAAAGTAATCAATAAATAAAACAAGGTCAACAATAAAACACAAGGTGAGGCCCATTAAACAAATAACAAAACTACTAAAAGAGTTTAAGAACGAATAAGATGATAAAATATCTATGAAAACACAAAGGATCAAGAATATAAAATCTAATGAAGAATAAACCAACAAAAAAATATAAAAATGACACCAATACCTACACAGATAAATAAACAAACAAAATAAATCCCAAAAAGAAATATAAAAAACTAGGAGGAGAGGACAAGGACCCAACTTCTACTAATAATTGTTAAAATAAATATAATTATAGATTTTAAATTATTAACAACTAATAAAATATTAATAATAAAATGAATCATAGGAATAATAATAGGTATTATGAAAAGGTGAATAAAAATAACTAATATTATTATATGGTGCAGTGTAGCTTATAAACGAAATGACTAAATTGTTCAACTCAAGTAAAATTGTTATTTTTTTGTTGTTTAAAATACATTTTTGAATGTATAAATAGATTCAACACTATAAAAAACCTAGAAGCCTCAGATTCTATAGATCGAACAACTTAAACTCAAAGTTTTAAAATTTCGTAAAAAATTTTGATTTAAAGTAACTAGAAAATGCTATGAAAAAAACCCACTAATAATATTATTAAAAGAATAAAATAAAATAATTACTATTTGTGTTATAACTACTAATATTAATATTAAATTTATTCAATAACCATTCATAATTATAATTATTAATATAAATATAAATATTTATTAATACCAGATTTGGTTGAAAGAAACATTATAAAGAACTATACCAAATAATAATAATTATAAATAATTATTTATTATAATATAACAATTAAATGTAAACTATAATGTATTATAATATTAATTACAATTGTAATATTACAATAATTTTAATTATTGGGATTATATTATAATATCAATTATAATTCTAATATTACAATAATTCTAATTTTAATTATTAGAATTAAATTATAAGATCAAATTACTTGTTATTAAAATATTAATATAAAGAGGTAGATATAATTAAAATAACTATTTTTATTATTAAAATATTAATATTATTACTAATAATCAAATTATTTTGTGAAAAAAATATAACAATAATAAAGATAAAAATGGTTATTAATAATAATTATTATTCTAATTTAAAGTATAAAAGGAAAAGACGAAATGCTATAAAAGAAAAGAAAAAGGAGGAGGTTGTAAGGAATAATTTAGGGGTGGATAAAGTGGGGATGTTTGTGAGAAAGACAATAGATGGTGGGTTGTCGAGATTGGTTAATTGGCTAAACTTAAAATGATTTTTTTGGTTAAAATTGTTAGGGTTGTTTTCAATTTTGATGACTACTCTAACTAAACAAGTAGTGTGGAAAGGAGCGGAAGCAAGAATTCTCACTTTTTTAGAGAAAATGAGATGCTTCTTGTTGTAAGAGTGTTGGTCAATTACTAATTTGGAGACTCAGTTATGGATATTGTCATCCATGTGCCCCTTGATACGAGTGTTAAATGATCTATGTATTTGGCTTGTGTAAGACTTCCCACGAGAGAAAGAGATATCATAGACACCAGGGACAAGCATGGGATCAAATTTGTCTTTGGAAGACCTAAAGAGTTTGTTATGGGTAGTTTGGGGTTTGAAGGAGGTTAGGATGTTTTTATTTCCTTAGGATCTTGGAAATATGGTTAGGGACACCTTAGGTGTAAGGGAGGGATCTTTTAGCTAAGGGAGGAGATGAAGGATTAGCTATAGGTTTAGGAAGGAGGGTAGAGTGGAACACTTTTTTGATTTTGGAGGATGAATAACAATTGGATTGCAGGGATTTGGTTAGGAGAAGGTGTTATTTCTCAAAATGCTAGGGATCAAAGATGCAAATGGCACATCACTAAAGTCTTGAGAATGATAGTTTTTTGAGCAGGATAGTGTTGTGATTGAGCATGGAGTTATCTATGAATATGAGTCATTTTCTGATAGAATTGATAGGAGGGAGAGTTCTTAGCAAAATTGCAAACGAGGACGTTAAGAAAGGGAAGGGAGTTGTCAACTTCCATTTCCATGGTGAACTAAATATGTGGGGAGATCTTATTAAGGTTTTCAAGAAAGACATGTAAAGTAGGGATTCCATGGGACCAAACAATAAAGGTTTTAACCAAACATCATTTCCAACAAAGGTGTCAACCACACATCATTTCCAACAAAGGTGTCAACCACAAGACTTGAAGAATTCCATGAAAATGTTTTCAAACACTAAGGAAAGGGATGAGCCCATCGCAGTACCTTCTAGCAAGCACCTTTATAGGAAAATAAAGTCAACGAGAGGCAAATTTTGATAATGTTAAGGCTATCAATGTCAACAACACTAGAAATGATATCAATGGCTTCATGGATGGGGATTTTGGTAAAGAGGGAGACAAAATAAAAATTGACAAGTATATCTTGCTCATCAAGATTAAGGTGTTTGGTATTATTAATTAAATCATAGGAGTCTTGAATGAATCACGATGTTTATCTAGTGAAGGGTCAGATCTTTTGAGCGAGGTAATTGGATAGGGCATAGGTAGGACCACCAATGGAACTAACAATGGGTGTCAAGGGAATATATTTTTCTTGGATTTTGGGTAAAAAATAGGTTCTTTGGATACGAGGGTTAACGGGAATCAAAATCTTTTGAATGGAAGGATTGAGAGAAAAGGATTTCATACCTTTAGTTATGGCATTAAAAATGGAGGAAAGAGGTTTTTTTGGTGGCTTATAGGAGGATGAGGGAAGGAGTTAAATCATTTTTGAATCATAATTTGAGGAGTTCATAACGAAATTTCCTTTATCAACTTTAAGGACAAGAAAATTGGGATTATTATTGAGGCTCTTGAGGGCTAAGGATTGGTGTTTGGGGATGTTGAGTTAGGGCAATTTGGAGTAACAAAGAATCAACCATGTTCTTGTCTAATTTCTTTGGCATCATACAGTGAGAGATGAGGAGTAATGGATTCAATTGCACAAATTATTTCTTCAGATGGAAGGTTATGAGTGATGATTGCGAAATTGAAACCTTTCTCTTAAAGTTTCAAGGTAGCATGGTCAATATTTTCCGAAGATAGATTAACTACAGTGGAGGGAAAAACATGAATACTAGGAGGAGAGGGATAATAAACTTTAGGAGGGTGAGAAGAGTAGGAGGGATGATGAGGGTTATATGGATCAAAAGTGGAACCACTAAATTGAAGATAAGAGGGGACATTAATAGAAGGAGGCAGAGATATTACAAGAATGGGAAGCATGGGAATTTCGAGAGGTTTTAATTGTAATGTAGGGATCAAATGAGGAATTAATAATGGCGGTGATGGTTATAGTGGAAGAAAAGTGGGAGGGATCGATAAATGAGGAAGAAGAAGGTTGAACAAGGGAGGGGGAGGTATCAAGATGAGGAAAAATAAGATTGAACGATGGAAGGGGAGGTTGATATAACAAAACGAGGATAAGCGAAGGGTGTTCGGGGAGAAGCAAGAAAGGGAGAGGAGGGCACCGAAATTAAATAAGCAAAGTGGAGAAGGGGGTTATGTGTGGGAGGAGGAGGAGATGCGTGTCGGTGACAGAGAGGGCTTATGAAAGGGGGAATATTGGTGAGATCACGAGGATCAAAGGACACACCAACTGCCAAGATAAAAAGGTCAAGGTCAACACTTAAGGTGATAGAATTAATGGAATCAAAGCAAGAGGGAATGAGGGGAGAAGTGGAGAAGCGGAGGAAGAGGCAACATGGGGATTTGTATGTACTTATGTCTTTTCCATTTTAAATTCAAATTTAAAAATGTTGTAAAATTAAATTAAAATAAAATATGTATAATTTTTTCATTTTATTTTTACCAAGATGAATTGGTAACTCATTCCCTTAATCTAAATGATTCCTTGAGCATTATTAGAAGGGGCCAAAGATGCCCCCCCATGGGATTTGAAACTAGTTGGAGGGCATAACATCTCATTGTGTCAGCCACTCATGGTTTTTTGGGCATGGGGTATTGATAAACCATGATACTACGATGAATATTCTTAACTTATAAATATATTTTTGTACATGACACACCCTGAGAAACGATAATTCATTCATATAGATTATATGGATGGTAAAGGTCGATCCATGATAAGAATTAGAAAACATCATGAGATTATTAACCTATAAATGAATTTTGTTACAATACCATGAGCCAATATCATGGCTTATGAATGCCACATTTTTTTAGTTAATTAATTTACTTAAAAGGAGTAGTGTTTAAGTGCAACTTTTTGGAGTTTTCGACAAATTTCTAGCTGGAATCCGATGAAAAAAATTGTGGCCAAATCTTGGTTTGTGCTATTTAAACCATTTTTTGGACTACATATATGGATTGAACACCCTCAAAAACCTCGGGGGCACTTCGACTGTGAAGAATTCACCTGTCAAACTTGTGATTTCAATGAATCCCTACTAGATTCTAGAAAAATTAGATTGGAAAATAAGCCAAAAACTCTCCAAAATGTTGCACTTAAAACTACTCATAATTAAAATGGTAGAAAGAGTTTAACTACTTTTGAGATATATCTCAACCTTTAATTTATTAATTTGTGTGTACTACTAATTATATTCCAAAATATTCAACCTAATAATTATAGATAACTAAATTAAAATTTTGAGAAACCTATTTCAAAATAAAAACACTTATAATAATAATAATAATAATTTAATCTATTTAAGATAATTATATCTATTTCTTCACGGTCATAAATCATACTCAAACACAAACCAGCCAAACCCCTAACCCTCAGCTAATAATAAATACTTGATAATTGATAATAATAATATTTTAAAATAAAATTATAATTTACATCATTTCTATTAAAAATATTATAAAATAAATCTCTTAAAATTTATTATTAACCTGTATTATCTCCTTAATTTCTCCTTAATTTGGTGAACAGACATAGTTTTAAAAGTATTGAAATAATGCCAAAGTGGCATGTATATTTATAAAAATTAATTTATATGTTAATACAAATAAATACTTATATGTTTTATATACTCATATTGTGCTGTTTTCATCCCCACTAGGTTGGAATTGGAATTTTTAGCTACAATATGTTTATCAATATTGAGACAAGCGGGTGGCTTGGATCTTGATTGAAAAGGAATATTGTGGCAGCTTTCCAGACCATATAGATTTGTTCTGGGGTGAGACTCAGCTATCTCAGAGACTGGACTTCTGGGGAGTTCCTTTCCGGTGTTCACTCTGCCACCACACTGGACATCTATTAGCACAATGCCCACGTCGGTCGGGAGGACGATTACATGGCAGGCCTTTCTCTGGCACATTTTCGAAGTCTCATCATGGGGGAGGTCAGCCTGCACAAAATTTTCGACATGGAATTTCTACTTGTCAGCATTCAGGTATTCCCCTTGGCTCCTATCCTCCCTGCTCTCATACATTAGACTCTTCTCTAAATGGTTCATCACCCATTCTAGTTCCTTCCTCTCCTTTATCTTCACTGAAGTCTGATTTTCTAGCTCCCTCTAGTCCAATAATACACTCTCGTAAACCCTCTCTGGGAACAATCCACCCTGGCCCAAAAGCCTCGCCACCTTTCTCAGCTCCATTCCCATCCCACGACTTACCCTCCACCACCCAAATCATGTACGTTCCATCTTCGTCACCTTCCATTTTCGCTAACCGGAACAAGGGACCTAGGACAAGTGTCACTCTGACCAACTCGCCACTAGACTCACCTACCAACTCAGTGGGCAGTGACCTAGACTTTTTGCTCAATAGAAAATCATTGGACTTGCAGACCCTTACCATCCACAAGCCATTTGGCTCTCCTACCCCCCACATCAGCCCTACTTCTGCTGGTAACATCACTGTCTGGTTGAAAAAAAAATTGTGGAAGTCGGCATTTCAGAGGACGTCCTAGGCCTAATCCTCTTACCTCCCCAATGGACCGATTTTTGGTTGATGTGCCTATTGCTGACATCCCCCCCTCACAGGCCCTTAGAGCACTACTGCCTGAGCAGGTGTCTCCATGAATTTTATTCTATCATTAAACATATGGGGTTTGGGGGCTACCCCGAAATATCAGGCCCTCAAGAGTCTCTTCTCCTCTCTTCACCCTTATATCATTCTTCTACAAGAATCCATGCACTCTGTTCCACAAGTTGTACAATATTTCAGGAAAATGCTCCCGGAATGGCATATATCTGCTACTACAGCTGTGGGTCTCTCTGGTGGTTTAGTGGCAATTTGGGACCCTAGATGGGTCATTTTTAAAGCATACAGATGTTTCACGGGCATCCTCCTTGAAGGACATGTCTGAGGAATGGGCGGTCGCATTCATATTTTGAACACCTATGCTCCTTACAGAGATAGGACTATTTTCTGGAACCGTTTGTTTTCTTCTGGTATAATGGAGTTGGCCTCCCTCATCATTGCTGGTGATTTAAACTATACCATTGCTTTGGAAGAAGTTTGGGGACGGTCCAGAAGGATTGACCCCTTGGCAAGGATGTTTCGTGATGCTCTTCTAGCACACAACTTTGTGGACATTTGCCTGGAGGAAATGGCTCCCACTTGGGACAATGGACGCGCAAGCGAGGCATATGTTGCCAAGAGACTGGATCGTTTTTTAATGCATGAACAGTTGATTGCTCGCTTTGGAGATGTGCAGACGGAAATCATCAACAATTTCTTATCAGATCACAAACCTATTACACTTGTTTGGAAGAAGTCGATGGTGCGCCTGGGTATGCCATTTAAATTCAACAAAACATGGCTGGATGATCCAGAATTTAACACTCTGGTGAGGGATACATGGCACCGCAAGGGGGATATTGAATCCTCCCCTATGGATCATATACTAGACAAACTGGAGACTCTTCACAGGGAAGTGAAAAACTGGCAGAAGAGAAAAAATCAATCCATGAAAAAAGAGATTAAGGATATTCAATGTGAGTTGGACCTCCTCCTCCCATTGATGGCCACGAACAATCTTCCAGATGCTACCCGTTCACACATTCTGGAGTTGGAATTAAAAAGGAAATGACTCTTAGACTTTGAAGAAGCCACTTGGCGCCTTAAGAGCTGGGCTATCTGGATTAAAGAGGGAGACAGAAATACAAAAAATTCCATCGTTATGCAAACCATAGACGTAATACAAATTCTATATGGGGGATTCAAGATGCTGAGGGAAATCATATCCAGTCACAGGAGGAAATCTCTAAAGCTGTGACCACACATTTCAAAGCGGCATATGAGCGCAGCGAAAACATTGATGTCGAAGATCTCATATGGGGGATTGAGCACTACCCAACTATGTTTGACCAAGAATCAAATGATGCACTATACAGAAGCATCACTAAGGAGGAATTACTTAGTGTCCTTAAATCATTCAAGGGCGATAAAAGTCCGGGACCAGATGGGTGGACCGTGGAGTTGTTCACACATTTCTTTGATCTTTTCAAAAAAGAACTTCTGCAAATGGTGGAGGAGTCTAGACTTACTAGGAATGTACACCATCACATAAAATCTACTTATATTTCCCTTATCCCGAAGCAATATCCTCCTACCTGTTTTGAGGACTACAGACCAATTTCGCTGTGCAACCTTATCTACAAAGTTATCTCAAAAACCATTGTCGGGCATCTGCGAAGTACTCTTTCATGCCATATATCTCCTGAACAACACGGGTTTCTACAGGGCAAAAAAAATACATGATGTCGTTGCAAATGCACAAGAATGCTTGCATTCGATACATACAAAAAATCTAAATGCTGCCATCCTGCAAGTTGATCTGAAGAAGGCTTTTGACTGCCTGGATTGGGGTTACCTCAGGCTGGTCCTATTCAAAATAGGCCTACATCTAAAATGTGTGGAATGGATTATGGCATGCGTGATAAATGTTGATTATTCTGTGATCATTAATGGATACCCCACAAATTTCTTCCGGGCAAGGCGTGGTCTGAGACAGGGCTGCTCTTTGTCGCCGTTGTTATTTATCCTAGCTATGGACGGTTTGAGCCTGCATATTTCAAAAGCGGTGGAACGAGATCATTTCCAGGCTCTGAAGATGGGCTGCAACATCAACATATCACATGGTTTCTTTGTCGATGATGTGCTCATTATGGGTATGTTGAATCGTTTTTCATGGTTATGCCTTTTCCATATTTTCAGGAAATTTGCAAATGCTACTGGTCTGTATATGAATGCTCACAAATCTATTATTTATCATGGGAATTGTGAATTGGACATCATTGCATATATAAAAAATCTGTTTGGAATTGAAGTTGAGTTGATGGGTCATGGCATGAAGTACTTGGGATACCATATCAAACCCTGCAAATATAGGAATGTTGATTGGCTATGGCTTATAGATAGATTTTTCAAGAAGATCTTTGGGTGGGAATATAGGAATCTATCCCTTCAGGGCCGTGTCATCCTTACACAAGCAGTCCTTAATCAACTAGGGGTATATTGGGCCCATCTTTATCATATTCCTGCTACCATCATTCACTCACTCAACCGTGTTATGGCTAATTTTATTTGGGGGGGTAGTCATGAACATAAGAAATTTCACTTGTCTAAATTATCCAAGATCACTCTACCAAAGGTCATGGGGGGATGGGGAGTTCTTGACCTTTGTCGTTTTGGATGGGCATTATTAATCAAGTCTTTATGGAGAGGTATTTTGGGACAGGAACATGGAGTTTGGTCATCAAACAAAAATACTTAAAGAATCTTGATTTTATATACTGGTTCCGAAGAGGTTCCATTGGGGTCTCAAATGGATTGGCTATTTTGCTCAGTTTCAAAAAAGTCACTAAGATCTTCCTACAACACCTGGCTTGGAACATTGGCTTTGGCCACAACATTCTCATTGGCATCGACCACATTCTGGGTGCTGGCAATATGGATATGATCCCGGAGCATCTCTTAAATTCTCTTAATAGAAGAGGCATATACTTCTGGTGTCAAGCCATTTCACTATGGAGGGGTCCATACCCAGTCTGGAAGAACGAGCAGGAATTGGGTCTATCTGGGCACTAGGTCCTGGAATGGGACTGCATTGTTGTTGGGATGAAACAACTCGGGATTTCCGTGCTAGAAATTATGATAAATTTATCTGGTCAGGGAAGATGAAGAATGATAACATCAAAGTTGCAGATATATACCTCTCTCTCTGTTCCGAGGATACACAACTGACTGAGAAACATGTTTTATTTTCTTTTTGGAAAACTAATATCCCAAACAAAATCATTCTATTTACTTGGTTGGTTTTCCATAATAAAAATCTTACTTGGGAAAACTTGCAAAAGCGACAATGGAAAGGACCTGACATCTGTCCTATCTGCAAAGAGGAATCAGAAAATAACAGTCATATCTTCCTTACATGTCAACATACAATTCAAGTATGGAAAATACTTTCTTCATATATTGGTTTTCATACATTCAACATGCAGGTATTGTAGATTGTTTACGGTGGTGGAGCTCTCAAAAGTCTGTCTGGAGAATCATTCCGCCTATTCTCTTTTGGGAAATTTGGAAGTGGAGAAACAGATGCATCTTTCAAAATTGCACTGAAAATTTCTATAAGATCATTGAAAATGTTTTAATCAGCCACACACTGCATACATCCAATGAAATTTGCTCCAAAACACCTCGTCAAAAGAGGATTGAACTTCAGATGGAATACCCTGTGGGTTTTTTTATGGTGCTACTCAACGACACACATGTGGTTGCGGGTTTTGGCTTGCCATCTCAGAGGCACTGACATATAGAACATTATGGCATGGAGGTAGGGGCACTAACACAAAGGCTGAAGCAATGGCCTTATGGGGCCTCTTATGGTTTACTAATTTCCTTGATATCCCTCTTATTCATATCCATGGGGATTCAAAAATTATAATTGATCAATTAATGGGCAATGCAAACATCACCAACCCATTATTACATGGCTGGCTGAGGAGAATTGAACTACTATGGAATCAACACAGAAACTCCACTATCAAGCATATTGGCAGGGAACAGAATATGGATGTAGATGAACTATCGAAGAGGGGCTTAAATGGTAACACTGGAAAAATGCACTTAGAAATTATCTTGGATCATAAAGTCATAGACATAGGAGACTTCCCATTACTTGGCTAGTTTCTTCATCCCCCGCTCTTTTTTGTATATTTTTTTGTAACTCTACTTGTCTTATAACTGTTTTGCTTTCAATTCATTTGGAAGAATGGACATGCTATTATTAGTTTCTTCATCCCTTCTTCTTTTTTGTATAATTTTTTGTAACTCTACTTGTTTTATAACTGTTTTTCTTTCAATTCATCTAGAAGAATGGACATGCTGTTATTTCACAATGTACAGCTAGCTAGAAAAAACAGTTGACAAGCTGAATGCTTCCTATTTTCTCTTTGACACTGAACTGCATACAACCTTATCATGCTAGTTTATTACTCTGGATCTGTATAAGGACTATGGACTATTATTTCTCTTTTTATATTTGTATTTGGTAGTACTTGGATGGATAGCTGAAAAAGAATCTCCACTAATGGAACTTTTATGAGGTGAGACTTTTTTAATGTGTTTGGAAATTCCTATTTCCGAACTATTAATATATAATCATGCTTTTTTCTTACTGAAAAAACAAGTAAATATAGTTCATAAAAGTAGCTATTACCAGAAAATAAATAAATAACTGACGCACAGACAGAAATATTCCTTTTTGTTTTTTTTAATCCCACCTCCCTAAATGATTAGGGGAACGCTACGCTAAAACTCTTACTCAAATTTGCTTTGACTTCTCCGATACTATTATTTGGTTTTCAAATTTTTTTTCAAAGAGGATTGGGCTCTGTGTCCAGCAGCTAACAAATTTACAGTTTATTGCGTAAAGATTACAATTTCAACAGCATTTAAGTGACGATTTAATTGTGTCAACGGCCAGAATACGGTGCTGTCTATTGCCACAAAATAAAATAATAGCAAGGTTCTGTATGGTTCTGGCATAGAATTTATTTGTATTAATATATAAATTAATTTTAAGTCAGAATTCGTGAAGGGGTCTCACTTTAATATTTTTTATGGATTAAAATTGATTTGGATTACATATTAATTGAGTTGAAAGGTTTATTCTGCAACTCGCTATAAATAGCTTACTATAAATGAGGGGATGTGTAAGTTTGACTGCTTATCTCTTTAATGTCTATTATAATTAAAAAAAAAAATCTTGTATTTTTCAAAAATATTTCAACAAGAGATTTAAATAAATTATTTGAAGATCTATGTTAATTAATTTATATAAATATCAACTTCATATATATTTATATATAGAAAAAAACTAAATTTTTATGTTTAAAATTTTTATTTTCTCTTAAATATACTCTATTTAGCATTAAAAATACAATTTAAACAATGAAAACCAACATATTGTATTCTGCACTCTAAATATTTTACACCTAACACACTTAATATGTCAATTTTATTTAAAATTTAAAATGATTTATTTTCGGATTAAAACAACATTAAAAAAAAACCAATCCTGACACGCCTGACCAAGATGCTTATCATCTCCAGCAGGCTTGAAATTTCAGATCTCCTCTGCCTGTCAAATGAAAATTTCATGGCGTTTTTGCATTTTTCATACCTTTCATTTTATGTTCTAGGAAAATTTGTGAATGCCGATCTCCTTGTACCTGGAATGTCTCTTTCTAATAAAAATCGATATTCTATTAATTAAGTGGCTCTCCAGGTAAGATACCTGGAGAGTGCCCAAGCACTTCACACATACACATTGTGTACAATCAGGAAAACAACTTAGTATATATAGGCTTTCTCACAATCAAGTGGTTTGAACCACTCCCTAGATATTAGGATCTGAGACCTATTCTTAGAGTCTCAATCCTATCCTTAAACAACTAACTATATCTTTCTCCATTAATTCTAACACTCCCCCTTAATAGAGAAAGAGCACTGAACATATGCCTACTGCTCTCAGTCTCAACTACGCTTACAATTAAAACATGAAACAACTTGGTAACAGAGGTTTTCATTTTTGTCTTCTTGCAGTAGAGCCCATACTTGTTCATCTTGAGTCGAGGCTTCATCTTTTCTTTCCTCGCCTTTCTTCCCCTATGAAGGAAAGCTTGAATTTTTATTTTCGCTCTTCTCAAGATTGTGATAGGCTGGATAGGAGAATTTTCCCTCTCATTATTTCTGGTGTCAACCATCTAAATGTCAACTAAGATGTCTTCATCATTAATTGATTTAACTTCTATATTGACTTCATAAAGACATGGTGTTTCCATCCATGCTTTAAGAAACTTCAATTCTTCTTTAAAAGTCGTTGCCGTTTCTTGCTTCCCAATATCTGCACAAAAAACAATGTTAGATTTATAAAGAGGACCACATTTACTCTCATCTTCTTGCTCCTTTAGGAGAGATTTCATTTCACCATCTCTCCCTACTTCATCCCTTTTTGTTGTCATTGGTATACCTTCAGCTTCTTCACACAGTTATGTTGCTGCAAGCATCTTCTGCATTTGATCTATTTGTGAAGATATGCCTTCCTTCTCACCAAACAGAAATTTATCAATAAGATGTTTTTCAATCATCAAATTGATCCACTCATCATGAGGTATATAAGTCTCATCAAACTTGATTTTTGCATCAGGAAAAATTTCAGGTTCTACAATAATGGATGTGTTTTCATCATCACCAATTTCATTTACAGACACACATTCATCAGCTATCATTGCATCTTCAGTTTCACAATCAAATATGGGAATATCTTCAACATCATTCTCCTCATTCAAACAGTATTTTATTTTTAAAATATCCCATAAGAATTTTTCACTAAGAATCTCTCCATATTCATATATTATGTTGAGTATGATGTTGTCATCTACTGCAGATGTTATAAAACTTAATGCTAATGCATCTCCACTATCCTTAATAACATCTTCAACATAATCCAGTAAATTTACCTTCCATAGTACTGTTTTTATTTCATTTGCCCATATTTCATAATTCATACCTAAAAAAGATGGTAAATCTGGCATTAACCATTTAATAATCTCACCAAATTCCAAATCTGCATCTTGATCAGCAGCTAGTCCATTACCATCAACCTGAAACAAATCACAAAATTCTGCAAAACAATATTTTGCACTTCTCCGTTGATGTTTTCTCCTGAATTCTCTTTGGGACTCTTTCAGTTTACATTGAAGACCCATTTTCTTCTTCTATTTTCTCCCTTGCAAGAACACTTCAACCAAGAATAGTTCGTTGCACACTGCACTACTAATTTCTGATAAGGCAACAATCTCATAGCTCGAACGATTGACTTCCACGCTCCAAAATCCTTTCAACCTCCAACAATTTATCAAGGAGAGAATTCATTGGTCAACGTCCACCTGGAGTAGTGCCCTTCCAATGAGCTGGAGAATCCTTTCTTTCTTTCAATTTTATCTCAATGCCCAGAACATAAAAAAACATAAATTAAAGAAGAAATTGAAGACTCCAAAGGCTCACATCGTCATAGATGAAGTTGGCGACCAACATTAATGTCAATATACCTGATCATATGGTATGGACAGAGAAAAATAACACTGACTTCTTGCACTTCCTACACGGTAATCTAGGCAGAAGATCTCCACGCAGTGATCCGTGCTACCTAGTATGACAAGAACTGTTTAAAAGATAGATCTCCAAATTCACACTCCTGTCATGGGTTTGTATTTGTGCTGAAGTCCATCCATTCATCCGCTTCAAGGCAATCCTTTTGCAACTGAACCACACCCACGCTAGCTGACTCCACCACCGCAGATCAATTATCCTGCTCAATCTGAAAGAAACACCCTGCAGCTCTCACGCCATTCCAAATATTTGAAAAGCTAGGAGATGCAATCTTCACCTTCACACTAATAAAAAAATAGTTAACACAACAATCGCTCTCCACGGTAGTCCGATCTCTGCTGCCCAAATCGACAGCTATGATTTCTATACTCAGCTAGCTGACAACCGAACTAGGAAATTCACGGCCTTCTGCCACCTCTGCCACTACAGCAGGATGACTCTTTTGCTGTGCAGATCTCTTCCATGGATCAGCAGCGTACTCCCCAGATTGAAACCCAACACACTGCCTCTGCTCGAAGCAGACCTCCAGGCATCCAATGCACTGCGCGAGCTCCTCCGTGTGTCCACGCTCTTGCAGCCTCCAACACACGGCCTCCACCACGCGGCCTCTCGGGCAAGTGTTCGACCTTCAACACGGGCTCCCACATTGATGGGGCCAGCCCACGTGGTCCCGCCGTTCCAAAGCTGATGTGTAATGCACTTACGATCTGGACAGTAATGTAATTGATTTGGTAATAAATGTTGTTTGATTTTCAATCTCCTTGGGTTACGGCATGGGTACCTTGATGGTTTGCTGGGTGGACATCTGTCCCTCCTCGGGATCTTGGAAACCCGCCTCGGTTTGGGTTTTACTCCGTTCGCGCTCCTTGGGTGGTCATTGTTGCACTGGTCTTTAGCTCTGCGAGCTCCTGGCGATTCTTTGTAACTCCTGTGTTTTCTGTGATGAAATGTATGAACTCTGCCTGCCCGGTCGACGGTGTGGTGTGCATTTGGTTGCGGTCGTGGTCTCTGCTATTCCAAGTCTTGGCCTGTATGCTATTGATTGTTTGGTGAAGCACTGGTAAGGTTTGAACTATGGTTCCGTTTGCATGTGTTTTCGTTGTCGTTGTAGTGTATATCCGGCTTTGATATTCGCCTCTGTGTATTCTGGTCACTGTCTGCTCGTATCTCACAAGGGTTTATATCTATGCGAGAGTTGTAAGGTTAATGTGGACGTGGGTTCGTCGGCTTCCAACTTCGACTGGTCATGAGGCATGCTCTGCCCGTCCCTTTGCCAACTCAACCGGTAAGCTTCCGTTCTTTGCTAGATTTTATTTCTGCTATTTGTTTTGAGACTAATGGCTCGGCTCCTCTGTGAGCAGGGGCTCGTCTGGTTACGGAATTTACAGCTACGGCTCGCCTATCAGGTAATGGCCCTTGTTAAACTTCCTCAATAGTTTCTTCCCGATTCTCCGTTCTGGTTTTCGTTTGTTGTGGTTGGTGACTGACCCTTTCTTCGTTTGCCCTTATGCAGGTGGAGCTGTTCGTTGGTCCGAACACTTGGACTCCCGGCCACCCTGAACAGTATACGGGTAGCTTCACCTTGTCGTTTTAACTCTGCTTGTTTGGGTTCTTGTATGGTCTGCATGGTTTTCGTTGGCTCTGTGTCGTTGTCTGCTGTTGGTTTCTTAGGTGTGAGGTTCTGTGGTAACCTCAGGAGATGGGCTCGAACTCTTTATTGAGGGCTTTTGTTTACAACCGTGTCAGTTCCCCATGTCTGCGAACTCGGTTGGTTTTGTAGTTATTTTGAACAGAGAATGTGAATACTGATACAGACTTTTAATGACTATGTTCTATCCTGTGAATTCTATATGAAAATAAATCTGGAACCACTCGTATGGTTTTGTTTGCATACCTGTTAAATGTATATACACCTGAGCGCTATGTCCGCGCGACCTGTGCTGGTCGTTGTGGCTCTTTGTTTGGTTATTGGGCTTCTGTTCTGGTTCGGAGTCTGTAGTGAACCTGTTAACAATGTTTTTGTACCATAAAAGAAAACAAAGGAATACACAACATTGAATTTCTTTTCACAGTATTTGAGGACACTCGTGGAATTGTATGTGCACTAAAAAAAATGAGTATATTTATTTCTGTTACTTATCTTCTTCACTGGCCAACCCCTATTGGGCTTATTTTTCCTCCTTTTGTATCACTGTCCTCGAACAGTTGGATAACTGCTGTTAGTTGTTTTGTTGTCAGTTACAATAGTTATTTCGTATTTGAAACTTATTCTTAACTGGCATGTTTTCCTTTGCTTGTATTTACAACAGTAATATAACTGTTCGGAAACAAATGACTCTCACTAATTACTAATGTTCCTAATTAGAGTTCATTACATTATTCTTGGCATTTTTAACAGAAAAGTAAAATAACAAAAACAATAAATAAAAATAAAGACAGACACGCTGTCCGTCCAGTGAGTTGTGTTCTCTGTCCTTTTCAGAATCCATATCAACCTTATTTCCATCTTCATCCTGTTAACCAGATGCTCCTGCATCACACATGCTCCAAAATTTGCTCGCTGGTTGTTCAACTTAGCTCATGATGAGTTGATCCGCTCGATCTCCCTTCCACCGCCTCAACAAGAAAGAGCATAGAAAAACGCAAATAAAAATCTGTCAGAAACCCACTGACTTTAATATAGATCATCCATTCCACATTGCATTTAAATCGTTCTCTAGTAGCGGCTACCAAAATGACCGCCAACACCTGGGTTATCATGAACCCTGAGATAAACAAAGGGCTCAAGGAGGTATGATCGGCCCCAGACGGGGATAATTATCTGGTCACTCGGGGAAGGAAAAACAACTACGATGCTCCCTCGCAGAACCTCAATCTGAGCCAAGGAATGATGTATACTCTCACAGGTATTTTTATTTTCTCACAACTTCCTTGCACCCTCCCTCAGGCTGTCTGCAACCAACCCTATGCCAATCGGTAGTGATCCGGCCTCTTCCTTGGCCTACTCGGCTTCCTTGAGCAATCTCAGCCTCCACACCTTCTCCTCGCAGCTATGCTAGTGATCCGGCCTCCTCTATTGTTCCCTTCAGTGATTCGACCTCCTATGCTATTCCCTTCGGCGATCCGGCCTCCTCTCTATGGCCTCTCCAAACGATTGCACAGACACATCTTTTACACAGCTATAGGTGCACTCTTCTTCAATGATCAATCACAAGTTGTCCACCACGCATCTATGACAGTCTCCTTCCTCAACAAAACACAGTCAATGTTTTCCACGCAGCTTCCAGGTACACGCAGCCTTCTAAAAAAAGCAGGCAACATGATGGTCGCAACTGTTTTCCTCAGATCTGCGACTAGTCATAGATGTACACCAGATTCCTGCGACAAACAACATAGAAACACACTAAAATCCTGCAACAATGCGTTAAATTAAAAACGCGAGAAGTGGGGAAGAGACTCGTCGCGACTACTCTTTTTGGATCCCTGTGACGATGGCTCAGTTACTCTTCAGCTCCACAATGATGATGTCGCGATCCTCAACTCAATGTACATGGCTCTCCTTCCTGCAACTCTGATACCATGATAAAAATCGATACTCTATTAATTAAGTGGCTCTCTAGGTAAGATACCTGGAGAGTGCCCAAGCACTTCACACATACACATTGTGTACAATCATGAGAACAGCCTAGTATATATAGGCTTTCTCACAATCAGGTGGTTTGAACCACTCCCTGGATATTAGGATCTGAGACCTATTCTTAGAGTCTCAATCCTATCCTTAAACAACTAACTATATCTTTCTCCATTAAATTATTCTAACACTTTCAACTACTCTTACATCTCAACTTTCATTAATCTCCCTCTGAGAGTGCCTTGTTTTTTCCTAAGTTAACATATGTGCTCTGATACCTTGCTCTGATCTAAATAAAATAATCACAAAATTCTACATGCTTGATATACTATATTAAAAGTGGTACAAATACAATAATTTTATACAGGGTTTTTGAATTGTTGTGAGATCCAAGTTATTCTATACTTAGGATGATAAGTTGAGAGAATATCTCAACTATCTCTCACAAACACAATTAAAATTTAATCCTCTAGTAATAACATTAATGTAAGTTAGAGTTCCCATCAGTTATATTTCAAAAGAATTTTCATGACCTCGAATTAAGACCAATAAAACTCTAATAAACAAAGTTATTTTTCATTAAAGTTCATTGTCTTCATAGTTTCCTAGTCAGAGTTCTTGGCGAAGAAGTCTAACAAAATCTTTTTGTTCAAATGATGATAAGTGTTTCTATTAGTAAAAGAGATTGTGACAAAGAAGAACTTTGACCAAGCTTATATCTCTATGCCTTCTTTTTGAGTTCTTGTTAATGAGAAGCCATGCTAGTGATACTTCGAAGGAACTTTCCTAGATAATTACTTTGACCAGGGAACTACGACCAATGAACTATGATTGTCTTGTTCCCTAATTGATCTAAGTTGTCGTATTGATGTTGGGTCCTGTTGGTTAAAATTCATGTTGATCATAATTCTAAGGAATTTCTTGATTAAGAACCTTAACGAAGAAAAGGATGGAGAAATGTAATAGATAGGAACTTTGTTAAAGAAACTACAACCAATAAAAAATTTGATGAATGAAATTTAGTCAACAAAAAATATAACCATAGGAACCATAAGTCACGAAGGAACTTTTAACTAAGGAAAATGAATAAGAAATTAGTTAATATTCTTATTGAATAGATTTCCCATCCTATTGGTCATTGTTTCAATGTACTTTCTTAGCCATAAAATTCAACAAGAACTTTAATGAAGAAGCTATGACCAATAAAACCTCTAATGAAGAAACAATGATTAGTCAAGGTCCTATTATTCTTTCCTTGGTTCAATCATGCATGTTAGAAATTATCCCTTCATCCTAGTTCTAGGAAGCATTTCTCACTAGGAACCACACATTTAAACTTTAACCAACAATGTTCCTATTTTTTAAGGATTCAAAAAATTTATAGTTATTTTTTGCTATCTATACCGTCACTTTTGAATTTCACGTCATATACCACTCACCTCCATTGTGTAAACATGGATCAATGAATTCAATTTGTACCTTGTATCTTTGTGGTCAAATTCAAATCAAAATTCACTTGTAACGATCTCATCCATCTAACTTGAGAATTGAACCATTACCAACTCAAAATTAAAATCAAATTTTCAACCTCTAATGAATTCGACTAGAAATTTGAACCACTACCATGTGAAATGAGTTGCATCATATCATAGTTATGACATGTAAGCGGTGTTAAATGGCTTCCACTCAAAATAGTGTAACTATGAAATTCTACAACCTTGCATTAAAATGTTTATTACTAGCATAGCTATATGAATTAAATGGCTAGTAAATGGCGATAAACATCAATCCATAACAATCATCAAAACACTTACTTCATGATACATCTCAAGTTGTTAAAATTAAAAGTAAAGAAAAAACATAAAAACTAATTAAATTACAACTTTATTATTGTTATTATTAATGGTAAAAAAAATAATATATAAATTAAATATATATACATTTAAAAAAAAACATGTAACAAATTTTTAACCATGGAGATTCACCCCCACTTTATCATGGATATTCTTAATATATAAGTAGACATTGTTACAATACCATGGGTCAATATTGACTCCAGAACTTCTTTAACAGTCACTCATTCATATGACATTTTTCTAATTAATGAATTTAATTAAAAAAGTGAAAAAAACTTAACAATAGAAATATATTTCAGTCTTTGATTTATTTATATTACTAAAAATAGTCTAATATTACTGAAATTAAATCCTTACTATACACTTCATAATTATACCTAATTTAACCGAGTTTAACTAACATGATCGCTAATAATAAACTCAAATTTCTTACAAATAAAAATTAAAACCAATCTAAGATTCCATTTTTAAATCGCATGCAACTTTAAAAACAATTAAAATTTTCACGGAGAACAATACAAAATGTATGAATACAAAATATATGAATTTATGTGAAAATATGTTCAAATTCTTAATTTGAATAAACATGTCAAAATTTACAAATTATATAAAAAACCTTGAAAAGCGCAAAAGTGCAAATACCCGGTAATAGATAGATCTACCAATAGGAATGTTGATATTCATCATTGTTCTTACTATCGTCATTGACCTTTATCCCATAAAGTAGATCAACCCTTTGAAATATCCCCAAAAGGATAATCAATTTCAATTTAAGTATAATGGTTTGCAACAAACTACGAATTAGAAACATGGACTCCATAAATGGCCTTTATCCCATAAAGTAGATCAACCCTTTGAAATATCCCCAAAAGGATAATCAATTTCAATTTAAGTATAATGGTTTGCAACAAACTACGAATTAGAAACATGGACTCCATAAATGGTTTATCCTCAAAAGCAGTGGTTTGAGAAGAGAGGGGGAATGCATTAAATTTAAAATTAATATGGGAGAGAGATGCATTACAAAACATGGAAAATATCTTAATTTGGTGTCCGAGCTTGGCAGCAATCTTCTCCATTTTTACAGTTACCATGAATGCCAACACTTTTGTTGTAATTCCTTCCCAAAACTCCAAGCAAATGAGTTTGCCATTGTTCGCATTTTTCAGGAAACACACTTTTCTTGCTCTATATTACCAATTTCACTCACGGGTTACATTTTTTATTGTTTTCTCTTTAGGCTTCCATGGGTTAGTTCCCCTTATCATGTGACATTGTCCAAAGGTACTAGTTTTAGCCGGTAATATTGAGATACACTGGTCACTGTTTAATTTCCTGTGTCTGTAATCATTGTAGGTTTCGTGACAAAATTTATTGCAAAGCTCTTACTACCTGTAGATGAACTGACAAACTTATTTAGAATTCACGAAATTGCAATCGTAAAAGATGTACCTTACTATATATTTTAACGACTTCAATTCTACACTGGACGTCATTTTGACGGGTTGCTCCTTTACCTGACACGGTAAACCTGACGTGGGAAAATTTTCGGTAACCATCAAATATGTTTTGAAATGCTAAATGCAGAACGTCAAATTCCAACCCTGATCTCCAGTCTTTCCTCTGGGGTTTTATCCAGGCCAGACACATCTATGATTGGTATACTTTTGCAATTTCTGCTGCTGGCGGCCGGCTATGCTGTGGGAACACATATTTAATCAGCACTGAATTCAAGGCTCCCGACTCCGCCAGACGTTCGACGCCCTTCATATAATCGTATTCATCATTATTCCGAGTGGAATCAAGAATGGCAGCAGTCATGAAAGCACCAGATAGCAATATCTCAGAACGTATCTGTGGCTCAGCAAGGATCTTCTATTCCATGGCGTCAGTTTTGAATAAATATTTGTTGAGCTTATAGCTGCCATTATTCCACGGCGTCAGTTTTGAATAAATATTTGTTGAGCTTATAGCTGCCATTTTTGTAGCCATTCTGGTCATAGCTTCCGCTGAGAAATTTATGAAATAAAATTTGAAATTTCTACCTTACCTATTTTAAATAGGTAACACGTAATCTTCGTTCGAGTGTAGATGAGGAAAGTGGGTGGATTACAATTAATTCTTGGTCTTGCCCCACGAGTACAATTAATTCTTGCCCCAGTGGTTGCCCCACGATTACAATTAATTCTTGGTCTTGGTACACTTCAACGACCCTCCATTACTTCTCACATGCAAATCCATGCTGAGTTGCACTCGTTATTTCTCCATTCTAGTAAGTGTGAGTTTCATTAGCATTCCTCAAGTTAGCATGGCCATTCCAGGGCACTTCCCATCTCTTTGTTCATTGGGTCAGCGATGCTGCCCCTGCTGCACATTATACTCAAAGGCAACCTGCTCTTCTAGTCACATAACCTTCAATACCCACTGTGGCGTCCCTCTTCATTTTAGGGGAAGGTCCAAGTCGCACTGACTTGGCCTGGCCTCCCCACTCAGGCATTTTCTCTACGCATTCCAATTCAACAATTTCTTTTTCAGGTTTAATGGGTATTTATGTGCCAGATCTATCTATTTCAGGTAAATTTGATGTGGATATATATATATATATTGGGAACATCTTTACAAATTAGATAAAACTTTTTTTCGTTTAACTAAAAATCTAGTATATCATACTCAGTTTTAGTAGTTAGAAAATTTTATAATGTTTTTGTAAAATTTTGAACGAAAAATTTACTATTAGATAATTGGTATGTTCTGCAAGTGACAAATCTTATCTCAGTAAGTTAAGAAAAACTTTATAAACTTATATAAGCTCACTTTGATATGTAACACAACTTCTAAATTCACACAATACCAGAAAATAAATAACACCTGTAAGAAATATCAATGAAATAAATAAAAATATATTTACTTTATTTCTACTTTAATGAATCATATATCTTTCATTATATAAAACATTAGTAATACATATGAAGAACCCTTTTAATTTATAAATTACCTTAATAATAGATAATTAACCTAAATTACATCAAACTAAAAGAAAGAACAATTAAAATAGAAATGTGAAATATTTTATTTTTATTAAAAATATTTCTAATATCTCTGGTCTCTCTTTCCGATTCAAAATTTTAACTTTTTTTCTTCCAAATTTCCTTTCACCCTACAGCAATCTAACTCTTTTGTTTTTATAAAAAAATTAATACAACAATTTCCATTAATTTTTTAAAAGAAATTGGATCTAATTTTGGAAATATCCATTTTAATGGGAAAGAGTTCTAACTGTATAAGACTATAGGACCAATACAAAGAATGGAAGTAAAATTTAATTGAAATAAATAAAAAATTAAGAAAATTAAAAATTCCCCACTTAAAAGAATTACACTAGATAACCCAAATATATAGAAATGTATTTACACTCTCATATCCTATTGGTTGATATATGTTTATAGCTAATATTACTGGATGGCTGTCAAGGTCGTAATAAGCAAGTGATTTAAATCTGCTAGGTGAATAGGTAATGGCCTATCAATATTAATTAAAAATTAATTCTAATTAATATAATTATTTTCTTATTTATTCTCTATGCTTATAAATCGTTAAAGAAAAAACCATTATCGTTAGCAATGAAGAAAAGATTCGAATATATTTTTCACTTCCGTTTGCAATTTAATTTTCATGCCTAATTTTTCAAGTTCATCCTGCTATTTTCTTTTCCGTTTAGAGTTTTTTGCCATGTCATCCATGCCACGGGTTTATCAACTAATTGAATGTTGTTTTTCATATTTATATATAGCACCTCGCTATAACTATACGTTTCCCGTCATGAAGAAGTTGAGGATTAAGAAATTGAACACTGAGTAGTTTAATTAACGATTTTAGGTTTTTTTTTTTCATATAGTTATTAGATTTTAAGTGAAAATATAATATTTTATCATTTATGTTGTATTTTTTAACATAAATTTAATTTTAAATAAATAAAAATAATAAATTCAATACACTTGATTTAAAAACATTATTATAAATTGATGAGCCCCAAAAATGGGTAATTTATTGGGCTCATTTTGCCTATTGTTCTTCATCAATCCACCATTTTTCATAGTTTATGCATGTTTTTTTGAGTATATTTATGTATTTGAACGAATGAGGGTGGTCACTTTACCAAGAAGGTTAATACATGGTTATTTCAGGTGTTTTTGGACAAATTTTGGAACAAGCCCAAACAATTATGAGCCAGATGACAACCAAACATGAAGAAACAAGGGTGAGAATTCGTAGGAAGGATGTCTCTTGCATTAAATGGTCCTTCCTCGAAATCTCCACCCTCAAATCGGAGCTCAGCAGGCGACCAAAACGAATCCTAAAGGCAGCCGAGCAGCTTTGTGAAAAGTGACTGTTCACTGGCAGTTTGAACAACCGAGCCCCTTGAGTTAAGGAGGGCTACTGAGGACTATCGTAGTGCATAAATAGGAAGGCTTTCAGCCTTCGTAGGTTACTTTTTGAACAATTGTGTTTTGCACTATAGTGCTGTCATTTTCTCAGCTCATTTTTGTAGCTATTGCTGTATAACTTTCTTGTGATGTGGTTATTTTTGAGTAATGAAAAACAGCTTTATTTGGCATCAGTTCTGAGTTTTTCTTAGGAGCCTATAGCTCTTGGGGTTGGGCCCAACCAAGTGCCAGGGCTTCCTTTGTGTACTGTTATTTGTTTTTTTATGTCTTTGCAAAATAATTTCAGTTAACTAGATTAAAATCTTGCTGGTTACTTAGGTCATTATTGATGATTAGAAATGTTTTTTATGTTCAGATTGAGTTGATAGGTTAATAACGGGGAAGATCTTCAGAAAAATTCCATCAAGCACCTCTGATCTCACCTCTCCCTCAGTGGGACCATGAGCTAAGACCAAAGTGTCCTTGCAGCGACCAAAAACACTGTCTTTGCTTCATGATGCAATTATTGGTGTAGATTCTCATTTGCAGAAGTTGATACCAGTCGAGGTTACATGTTCAGGTTCATGATTGCTTAGTTTGCATAGCTATTTCACGTGGTTTCATTGCAAATAAACTTCTGTTCATTTCCTTCGCTGTTACTTAGGTCATATTAGAGTAAAGTAGCTAGGTCATTGGTTTTCCAAGTCATTGCTTGTTCAGTTTTAGAGATAACTTGCAGAGCGCCTGTAATACATCTCCATCTACTTGTACTCCATCAATCCCATCTGCTCGATCCACTAACTCGGATTCTTGCCTCAAGTTTGCCTCATTCGTTCACGTAGCCCTAATTTTTGTGCAACATTGCTCTACTCCTCCTTGAACACATCCAACCATCTTCATCACTCCTCAGCTCTATCGACCAAGTCCTGGACCTCCTCACACCCTTATCCTACCTCCATACTCACTTCTCCACCTTTCTCTCTCCATCTACCCTCCAAAATCCCATTTTTGAACATCCTGTAGAACACCTGCAGACTTCCTGTAGAAGCTCACGAAAGCGGTTTCTTGATAGCCAAACTCTGTGAAACTCTCTGGAAGGGTGCTAGGGATCCCTTAGGCCCTCTTCTAACCTTCCCAACCTCCTGCAAGCATTCTCTCTCGCCAATCCACCTCTGCACAGTCAAAAGCTAGTTAAAGCACATGCGTGACAATTCTGACACTTTACTCAAAAATACAAAAAGATGTTTTGTTCAGATTTTACTGTAGAAGTAGCTTAAACACATGCATTTCGCTTTCTTAGAAGTCAATGGCATCTCTTTCAGTAGCTTTCTCCCTCTTTCTTGCATCAGTAGGATTAGCTGGTAAAATTAGGGTTTACTAGGGTTTGCATTTCCTTTTAGCTTTTCAGTTTCTTTCTGCAAGTAGATTAGCCTCCTTTGAGTTAGATTCCGTTTATCAGTTAGAAAGCTTCTTCTCAAAGCTCATAGAAGTTGGCTTAAGCTCCTAGCGGACTTGTGCCAACTGACCAAGTGACAGCTGCGGCAAGAGCTAGTATTTGTGCATACAGCACTGTCGCTTCCAAGTTTGTTACGAACTACCGGGTTGATAAAAGTAAAGAAGGGAGTCCCAGGAGTTGCAGCATTATTGCTACAATACTGGAGCCCACCATTCTTTTTGGCGCCGTTGCTAGGGAAGCGTAAGAGTATTTGTGATTGCTACTTTTCTTCTATTTTTCTACCACAACCTTTTGCTAAGTAGTTTATTTCATTTCCCTTTTGCAATTTCATTTCTGCAAAAGTAGATTAGACATTTCCTACTTTCATAGATTAGCCTTTTAATTCCGCAATTTCAATTCTGCAAGCGTAGATTAGCATTTCAATTCCGCAATTTCAATTCTGCAAGCGTAGATTAGCATTTGAATTTCGCAGTTTCATTTCAGCAAAATAGATTAGTCCTTTCCTGCTTTCATTTCAATTCCACATTTTCATTTCCGTAAGATGGATTTTAGATAGTTGCAATTCCATCTGTTTCCGTTTTGTAGGTACAAGCAGAAAAAAAAAAAAAAAAAAAGAAACCAAATTTTTTTCATTTTATGCCTCGTAGGTACAGAGACAATATCGGAAAATTCTTGCCCAACACCCCCACCACATCACTGAGTCACCCTTCTCCCTTCTTTGGTGGCAGTGATCCAGACGAACCTATAGGTGAACCTCCTGAGATATACGAAGATCCTATAATAGAAGAAGAGCAAAAGAACATTCCTCTTGAGACCATGGCTGAGCCGAGAAACGGTAGAGAAGATGATGAGAGAATAGAGGGTACCTTTCCCATCCGAGAAACAAATGGGGACATGAAAACGAAAAACATAAGTCCCTCAACCTTACCTCATTTCCATGGATTGACTACTGAAGACCCTGATACTTTCCTGTTTGAGTTTGTTGTCCTTTGTCGAACTTATGACTATGCTGAGGACGAGCAAAAGTTGAAACTCTTTCCTTCTACCCTCAAGGATGCAGCACTGCGTTGGTTCATGGGGTTACCTAGAAACAGTATCATCACTTGGGCTCAGATGCAGCGAGCCTTTAACAAAAAATACCGGGACTACTGTAGGTCCAAGGAAACAAAGGGAGAATTTTCCAGATGACCATGGAAAATGATGAGTCTTTAGAAGTCTACAAGGAAAGGTTCCAACTTAGTTATAAGCGGGGCAGGTGCACACTTGACCCTGAATCTCTGAAGCTGGTTCTGCTCAGAGGAGTCCCTGAAGACCTTCTAGATACCCTTCATTTGCTAGCTGGAGGGGACATCTACCAACTACCTTATGAGGACATAAAGACTGTGTTTAGAAACCATTCTAGGGCAGCCCGGAAAAGAAGTAGGGGGAACCCACTTTCAGCTAGTGTCGCCTTCTCCAAGCATGAGTTTGCTAATCAGATGGAAGACCTCAAAAGTGAAATGAGATAGGCCATTGCCATGCAACTTGATACCTTCCGAATCCAACAAAAGAAAGAGGAAGCTGAGACGGCTTTAGCCATTTTCTGTCCCAGATGTACGAGAAAGCACCCTAAGAACGAGTGTCCATTGCATTCAGTAGAGGTATGTTTCGTTTGTGAGGAAGACCACCCCACAAACCAATTCCCAACCTTACCCGGATTTAAAGCCATATACCAAGGGACTGAGGCAACAACTGAACCTCTCTACTTCCTCAACCAAAGGAGGCCACATGGGCCCAGACCTTACCAGCAGGGGATGCAAGGGACATCCCAAGCTTATTATAGCTCCAACCAATCTGGTCACATACCTTCTTGGGGCTCCCCTGCTCATCCTTCTTGGTCCACGCCTCCTTCGTGGTCTTATCCATCTCAATACCATACTCAACCCACTGCTCATTCATTTCACTCACATGTCCAGCCACAACCTCAGTGGAATGCACCTCAACCGGGGTGGAGGCCACAATACAACTCTCCTCCGGCCATTCTGCCTCCACCACCGGCTCAACCACAACCATTACCTCCTGCTCCTCCAAGACAACCCCAGATGCCTGCTCAACCGAACCCAAACCCCAACAACAGACAGGCCCAGCAGGGATACACTAGGGAGACAGCGTGCCCTACCTATGTTGTGGAGATCCAGAAGATCAACTTGCAATCTGGGAAGGTCCTTCCAGATCGCCAACCTCCTCCCCCAGAGGATGAGGAAGAGAAACAGGAATGTGAACCCAAAGCCATTCCACCCTTTCCTGAGTGACTAACAGTAACCACGCAACCAAACCCAGAGGAGACTGAACTTCTGGGAGAACTTAAACAGTTGTGTGTGAAAATACCACTTCTCTAGGCCATAAAAGATGTACCAATATATAACAAATTGATCAAGGAAAAGTGTTTCAGGCACCCAAGCAGGCGAAAGAGAGATGCCTCAACTATCAATGTCATAGGACAACTGTCCGATCTAATGTTGGGGCAAGTAATCTGTCCAAAGTATTTGGACCCTGGGAGTCCTGCAGTTGATGTCCACATCAATGGAACCATAATCCCCCATACCTTGATTGATCTAGGGGCTGCCATTAATGTGATGACCAGGGACATTATGCTTAAACTCAACCTACAGAGTTCGTTAAGGAAGACCTCGACAGTACTGCAGTTAGCAGACCGCTCCACCATGACTCCCGAAGGGATTGTCGAAGATGTTCTGGTCTCTGTTGACTCTTGGGAGTACCCTGTGGACTTCTTGGTCCTTTAGCCAAAGGAAAATCTCACTGGATACCCCCTCATTTTGGGGAGGCCTTAGTTAGCTACTGTGGATGCTTACATCAGTTGTCGAGCTGGAAGCATGACCATCAAGAATGGGCCTATGTCCAAACAGCTAGTCCTATACCCTCCTGCCCAACCTCTGCTAGAACATCACTTACCACTCTGGTTGGAAGAGGGAGATGAGGATGAGGTCTACTCTGCCCCATTGTGCACAGTAGAAACCACTAGGGGAGGCCCTCAAACCGAGGATGACTTGATTGAGAATTGGATTCAAAATCCACCTCCCAGTGCACTGTCGTTAGAGGAGTTAGTGGAAGATACCCAAGCCAGCGCTTTAGTCGACCTCTGTGTAACTGATGTGACCTCTCCCAGAGTTAATAATGTGGAATTTGGCCCCGAAAGAACCTTAAATATCAGCTCCTCCCTATCTCCCTCCCAGGAGAAGGAGATGTGTAGCTTACTGAACAATCATTTGGATGCTTTCGCTTGGAGCTATAAGGAGATGAAAGGAGTCCACCCTTCTGTCTATACCCATCACATTTACATTAAAGAAGATTGTAAACCAGTCAGGTAGCCTCAGAGGAGAATGAATCTAGCCCTTAAAGAAATCGTCAAATAAGAATTGCAAAAATTGCAGGATGCAGGATTCATCTACCCCATCTCCGACAGTGAGTGGGTCTCACCTCTAGTGCTTGTGCCCAAGAAAAATGGAAAGTGGAGAATCTATGTAGATTACCGAGAACTTAACAAAGCCACCAAAAAAGACCATTTCCCTTTGCCTTTCATAGATCAAGTGTTGGATGGACTGGCAGGAACGAAGTTCTTCTCTTTCCTAGATGGGTTCAGTGGGTATAATCAGATCCAAATCAGCCCGAAGGACCAAGATAAAACCACCTTCACTTGTCCATGGGGTACCTTTGCCTACCGAGTCCTTCCCTTTGGGCTATGCAACGCTCCTACCACTTTCCAGAGAGCAGTATTGAGCATATTTTCTGAGTTGGTCCACGATTCGGTAGAAATCTATATGGATGACTTTACTCCTTATGGGTCCAACTTCCAAGAAGCATTGACTAACCTAGGAAAATTTTTAACCAAGTGCATTGAGATGAACCTGTCCCTCAGTCCTGAAAAATGTGAATTCCTGATGACTAAAGGGACTGTGCTAGGTCATACAATTTCTTAGCAAGGATTATAGGTGGATCCTAACAAGATTACTATCATCCAAAAGGTCCCACCTCCTCAAAAGGCAAGAGATGTTCAGAGTTTCCTAGGCTTAGCAGGATATTATAAAAGATTCATCAAAGATTTCAGTAAGCTAGCCTCGCCATTATTTGGCCTCTTAGGGAAAGATGTTGAGTTTAAATGGACTGACGATTGTCAAGGGGCCCTAAATGAGTTGAAAGATAAGCTGGTGTCTGCCTCGATCTTGAGAGGTCCAAACTGGGCCCTAACTTTCCACGTCCACATTGATGCCTCGAACAAAGCCATAGGGGCAGCCTTAGGACAAGTTGAGGAGAAATTACCATATGCCATATATTTCGTCAGCAAAAACCTGTCCAAGGAAGAAATGAACTATACTGTAACCGAGAAAGAGTTCTTGGCCGTAGTCCATTCCCTAAACAAGTTCAGACACTACATCACTGGTTATCAAACATTCGTACACACTGATCATGCTGCGATTAGATATTTAATGAATAAGCCTGATGTAAATGCTCGTATCATTAGATGGTTACTTTTGTTGCAGCAATTTGATTTGACTATTGTCGACAAGCCAGGTAAGGAAAATGTTGTTGTTGACTTCTTATCTAGATTGGATTTGCCTGCAGGTGAAGAAGGGATAGTGGATGACCAGATGCTAGATGAACACCTGTTTGCTATTTCAGTACTCTCTCCATGGTTTGCTGATATAGAAAATTACTTGGTCTCAGCACAGTTCCCTCTGCATCTATCCTCAAAGGAGAAGAGAAGAGTTATGAGGAAGAGTGCCCCATTCACTTGGATCGGGGGCAACCTGTTCAAACTTGGCCCAAATCAGATCTTGAGGCATTGTGTTAGGGAGGAGGAATTCTTTGACATCCTCCTAACCTATCACGATGGGCCCTGTGGAGGCTACTTTGCAACAAAAAGGACTGCCTTCAAAATTCAATAGGTAGGCTACTATTGGCCTACTCTTCATCAAGATGTCAGAAGATACATCAGCCAGTGTGACCGATGTCAGAGGATGGGGAAACAAACTCCAAGGGATGAAATTTCTCTCCAACCTCAAGTGGCCTTCAAGCCATTTGAGAAGTGGGCCATGGATTTTGTGGGTTCTATCAACCCTCCTTCAAAGCAAAGGTCTTACATCATTGTATGCACCGACTACCTGACAAAGTGGGCAGAAACAAAGGCAATCAAAACAGCAACAGAAGAAAAGGTGGCTGAGTTTTTAAGGGAAAATATCTTCTACAAGTTTGGCTACCCAAGAGAGTTAGTCACTGATCAAGGAAGCCAGTTCACCTCTAAGCTAGTTGAAGACTTGCTTGCTCATCTCAAGATCAAGCATAGGACTTCCACCCCATATCATCCACAAGCAAATGGGCAGGTGGAAGTCACTAATAGAGCATTGGAAGGGATTTTGACGAAGGTGGTGAGCAGCAGCAGAAAGGATTGGGCAGATCCCCTGGTTGAGGCCACCTGGGCCTACAACACCACTTGGAAGACTACAACAGGTTTCACACCTTATGAGATGGTCTACGGGAAGAAAGTTGTGTTGTCCATAGAGTTTGAGTACAACACATTGAGGGTGGCAGCTCAGCTACACTTAGATCTCAGCCATGCTCAACGTGAAAGATTACTGCAACTAAATGGATTAGATGAGCAGAGAATGCAGGCCCTCCTCCACTTAGAAGTAGTTCAACTCCAGAGGAAGATATGGCATGACTGGCACCTTAATGAAAGGCAATTCCAGCCAGGAGATTGGACGCTGCTGTATGACTCAAGATATAAGGATTTCAAAGGGAAGCTGAGGACATGATGGTTAGGACCATATACAGTGGAAAAATGCAATGACAATGGTTCGGTCCTTATCAGGACCATTGATGAAGAAGCCATCCCCATGCTTGTCAATGGGTATCGACTGAAAATCTACAGGAAACCCCTTTCAAGGAAGGAGTTCATTGAAACTTTGGAAAAATCAGTGCTGGTAGTGGAGCAGGGCTCTGCCTCTATTCCACCCACACCTTGATCATAATAAAAAATAAAAAAAATAGGAATAAAAAGATCCATGGGTGAAAACCTCTCTGAGGCGCCCAGGGCAGACAGTGAGGGTGAAAACCTCATGCAGGCGCCCCAGCTGTCTCTCAAAAAATAAAGAAATGGAATAAAAATATCCTTGGGTGAAAATATGTTCGAGGCGCCCAGGGGAGATAGTGGGGGTGAAAACCTCATGGAAGTGCCCCAGCTCTCTCTCTCTCTCAAAAAAAAAAAGGAAGAGAAAAGAAAAAACAGGCCTAATATCTGTAAAATAATTGTAGGTTGTAGGGAATACATTGCAGGTAAAGAGGGTTGCGTAAAACGAGGACAGGGGCCCATACCAGGCTACAGTACATCCTTACAGACACTCCCTCCATGGCCACTCACCTTTCTAGGATTTGATCACATTCGGGTTGAGATTCCACCTCCTACAGGAAGTTCTGGGCTTTCTACAGGAAGTTCTGAGATTTCTACAGAAAGTTCTGTATTTCTACATGAAACATCCTGTAGAACCTTTGGGCAGGCCAAATTCTATTTTGGAAGGGGATATAAAGCTTGGAATCTGTTGGTTAGGCTTGCAGTCACCCCTCTATTCCATCCATCACCGTATGTCACCCTTGTTTCATCTCTTTCCACTGCCATTGCACCCACCTGGTTATGTGTTCCTGCATAGTCATACAAGAAATCCTGTTTTCTTTAGATGGAAAGAAATTTTTTTCAAGTGACAAGTCAAGCAGCAAAGGCTCGCACACTCTACCTATTCAAGCTCCATCTAGACTCTTCATCAATGAATTTAGCCCTGCTTGTTTAGCCTACATCCCAGGAGGAGAAGCAGCTACAGGACATCCTACAGGAATCCTATAGTGGCTGATCCCTCTTGAAGACATACTCTAGAGGCAGTGGCAGCCGGAACTAACAAAGGGATCATGTAAAAAGGTTCCTCCTGGACATGAAAACATCCTCGACAGTTGAAACCAAACAGAACCTGTGCATGCAGCGTTGCCAACAGAAGGATCGGGTTCGAAAGCCGTGCATACAGCATCAACAAATGAGAGAATGGGTTCTAGCACCTGTGCACAAGACAACAACAAGCGAAGCAGTGGTTCCAAGTCCTGAAGTCTGCATAATGCATCCATGGCCACACAGGTAAGTGTCTAACCTCATTCGTCAATTGCATAAACTATATTTCGAAAACTGCATGTCTGTGAAAATGGTTCGGATTGAACGAATTTGGTGGCCAGTCAACTGGCCACCCACAGCCAATCACATAGCTTCGTGGGATCCAAACAAGCTCGGTTACGTTCGAATTTTCCAACGAGATGTGCAACCGACACGTGTGGAGTGTCCAGTCAGGGAAAATCGGCGGGACTGGCAGTGGTGGCAGCGGTTAATGGCAGAGGAGAGGTAATGGCAGTCAGGGACACGCAGAGGAGTGATGGTCGTGACGTTGGCTAACGGTTCAGCCCAGCCACCTCACCCCCTTGCCACGAATTGCATCATAGTTCGAAAATGCTCGGCTGAAGACTCGTGTTAACTGCTGTTCATTTGCACCTGCAACTGTCCTCGGCTGAAGTACGCATCCTCTGGTTCCACAATCTGTTAACCCGAGCTTTTTGGCCTGTTTCAAAATTCTCCTGCGTACTAGGCTCATTCAGAAGTGCAGTGATATCCTACAGAAGCCAGCAAGAGTTCTATAGGAAGGAGCTCTACAGGAAGTACGGCATAGCCTTCCAGAGCAGAGAAACCTAGACTTTTCTTCGTCAAATTTGGAGTTCTGAGAGAGGTAGACTCAAAAACACTCTTCCATGCATGGTATATTTCGAAAAAGTGGTGAATTGAGCTATCTTGAATTGGAGGGTTAGAGACAAGTCTGCCTATGAGTCGAAAATAGCAGTTACCTGTGTGTTGCACAGAATTTTTCAGTTGGTTCTGCGTCAAAATTCTCCTCCACCGTTCCTATTAAGAAAATTCCTCCTGTAGAAAAGATAAAGCACTATGAGGGCTAACCTGTGTATGAAGAATGTGAATTTTATATGGTTGTATGTATGCTGGGGATGAAAATTGAGCTCTGCACTCTGTCTGTGGAAACCTAATCCTTTTATACACGGACAGCCGAGTTTTGGGTAGCAAAAGCATTAGAACTAGGGAATTGGTGCAAGTTAAAAGTAAACACTTGAGAGATCTTGTCTTGAAGTTCAAAGGAGGAAACCATAAAATAGCAGTCCCTCTCTGCTCAGAGCATAAAACAGAGCACACTCACTATGCCAGGGGGGTTTATCAGGAAGGAACCCTCGGATTCCAGAAAATTGCGTGAACATCCCGAGGTGGTGAACCTCTTCACCCGTGCCAATTGGATGACCTTTTGTGACAAAATTCAGGGTCATGACGATGAGGTCACGGAGGAATTCGTAATGTCCCTGCAACCTAAATCAAAGACACTGGCCACTGTGAATTTCAGAGGGTTGACTCTAAAGCTTACCACTGAACTCATTAGTTGAGTTACTGATCTGCCATTGGGGATACTTTGGAGCAAACAACAGAGGGCATTGGGCCAAAAAGCTAAGAAAGAATTTTTCCTACCAGAGGAACAGTTTGCAGAAGACAAGAACGGGGTCCGGAGAGCCAGCCTACATCCTTTTTGGAGTGAAGTCAGTTTCCAGATCATGAAATAAATCCCCTATTTTCTTCTGCAATCATTAATTGAGTGTGGCAAAAAATTGAAGGAAGGGACACCGGATCAGCTAGCCCATCATGGGCTTATCAAGCTTTTAGTGGAAGATGCCCTCCACACCTACAATGTCCCCCTCTCCTGGGATATTTGCCGCAACATGTCTAGAGATGACGATATTCGAATTCTGGTCGAGGAACTCACCTCATCCAGCAGTGAAGAAAGGGAACACACTGAGGCAGGAGAGAAAGCCAGTGGTAAAGAAACACAGGATAGACCACCATAGAAATAACAAGAAGAGAAACGAGGGAAAGGCCAAGTTGCTGAGCCTAAAACTGTGGGAGGAACAATGGCACAAACACCCTGGGAGAAACGATTGCAGAGTAGACCAGACAGGACTGAAAAAGTCCAAACAAAGGAGGGCACAACCAAGGAAACCACACAGAAATTAAAAGGAAAGACACATCCAGCCAAGCAGACCAAAACAGTTGGAACAATTTCTACAGGAAGCATGAAAACAGTTTCTACAGGAAGCATGGAAACAGTCGACATGGGACTTTCTACAGGAAGCATGGAAACGGAGCAGCAAAAGGAGAAATCACTTAAGATTTTGGCCAGGGAGGTGGCAGTTGTGCTGGCTGCCTTAAGCACATCTCCAAAGCAAAAAGGGTAGCGAAAAAGGGAGCCTTCCATGTATTTTAAGGTAAGAAGGAGCATGCGGATAAAAACTGGCAGACCCCAGCCACAGTCAAAGGAGCCAATTACGATTGTGGACACCCCAGCTAAACAAAAGGAAAGGTCTCCTTCAAAGGAATCCATCACCTATGAACGGGGAAGCCCGAAAACATCCACCTGGAGAGAAAGGATGAAAATGTTGGACACAAAGACCTCTCTACAGGATGCTGAGACTGTTCTACAGGAAACACTGGCTAGGCTAAAGGAGACTGAAGAATTGGAAGGAAAGGCAGCTAAATCATCACAGGAGGAAGAAAAGACAGAGAACATTGTGGAACCAAGCCCCCAGCCCAGCTTGGGCTCCTACTATAACTTGTTAGAGGCCGGAAAGATCATTCCCCAAAAATTTGCAGTGCCACTTTTCCTTGCACTAGAAGAAGAGAGAGTGAGGACCCACACTTGGATGAAGATCGCCAAGTCCAAGGGTGTGGCAGATATAGGTCCCCTGGAGGAACAACTCAAAGAGGCGAGAAAGGAATTGGCTATGGTACGGCATGTGGAAAGCAGCCAGCAGGCCAAGCTACAGGAAGAAAACGAGCTGCTTAAATAGCAGCTACAGCTACAGGGACAGTATAAGGAAGACATGCCCCACATCTTGGGAGAACAACAACAACAAGAAGATCCCACAACAGAAAAAGAAGCCCCTGATGAACAGTAGAGAAGAGATGGGTTGCAGGTTGAAATTGAGACACTAACTAGACAGCTACAGGAGAAGGACTTACAAGCAGCACAGGAGATACAGTCTTTGAAACAGCAGGTGCAAGAAAAGGAGGCCCAACTAGCCTTCATGGCCAACTGGGCGATGGAAGCTCTACCATGTAGGAAACCTGCCAAATCATACACCCTATACCTTAAGGATCAGTGGTTGCAGTTTCATATTAACACCTTGGCCCAAAGGGGCATCACTCCATTTCAAAATTATCATCAATTTGTGGCTTTATGTGACAGTAGCTCATCAGAGGACAAGGCCAAATTATCATAGTTTTATTTGCACAACTTAGCCCTTTCAAATATGAATTCATGGGATCCCAACACTATGGTAGGAGATGTCCAACTTATGGCCATGGCCTCTTGGATGAATCATGAGGAAAAAAGAGCAACAGAGGTCCGAAATATTATGAGCAGGGAACTGAGTGAGCCACTAATGATCATAGCAGAGTCGGAGGATCCCTTAGTAGTGATAAGTGCCCACTGGCACTTGGCCAACAGCCCTCAGGATTTACTAGATTACATTGAGCAATAGGCTCAAGCTATTGCCCACTTTGAGGACATGGAGAGACTGTTGGGGGATAACTGACTTCATGCCTGCACAAGGCGGTGGAACACACTGCCCCACAGCTTGAAGATAAGAGAATACCATTCTCCCACCAGGATGAGGGACGCCTTGGCAAGGGTACCCCTCTACAAATAGTCAATGCAAAATCTGCAGGCTGATTGGATCAGTCTGAAATTCAGTCCTCCCTTGCTTTTGGGATTGCTAGAAGGAGTTAAAAAAGAGGAGGAAAACAGACAGTGGGAGGAAGTGGAAAGAAAAGCAAGATTTCACAACCAGGAAGAAGACATCACTGTGGAGGCCTGGGACGTGAGAGAGGTAGTCAAAGCTATCAAGGATGATGAGCTAGATTAGTTGCTCAGAGGATGAAAAACCCATTTAGCAAGGGGGTGATGATGAGCCCCAAAAATGGGTAACTTATTGGGCTCATTTTGCCTACTGTTCTTCATAAATCCACCATTTTTCATAGTTTATGCATGTTATTTGAGTGTATTTATGTATTTTAACGAATGAGGGTGGTCACTTTTCCAAGAAGGCTAATACGTGGTTATTTCAGGTTTCTTTTGGACAAATTTTGGAACAAGGCCAAGCAATTATGAGTGAGATGATAGCCAAGCATGAAGAAACAAGGGTGAGGATTCGTAGGAAGGGTGTCTCTTGCATTAAATGGCCCTTCCTCAAAATCTCCACCCTCAACTCGGAGCTCAGTAGGCCACCAAAACAAATCCTAAAGGCAGCAGAGCAGCGTTGTGAAAAGTGACTATTTACTAGCAGTTTGAACAGTCGAGCCCCTTGAGTTAAGGAGGGCTGCTA
The DNA here is from genome assembly GCA_031772625.1 of Pinus tabuliformis. NCBI lineage: Eukaryota > Viridiplantae > Streptophyta > Pinopsida > Pinales > Pinaceae > Pinus > Pinus tabuliformis. Next base: position 152,768,186 of record CM062818.1, on the reverse strand, counting down.
AGGACCCTCGTAGTGCATAAATAGGAAGGTTTTCAGCCTTCATAGGTTACTTTTTGAATGGTTGTGTTTTGCACTATAGTGATGTCATTTTCTCAACTCATTTTCGTAGCTACTGCTGTATAACTTTCTTGTGACATGGTTATTTTTGAGTTTGGCCCAACCCAAGTGCCAAGGCTTCCTTTGTGTACTGTTATTTGTTTTTTTTATGTCTTTGCAAAATAATTTCAGTTAAGTAGATTAAAATCTTGCTAGTTACCTAGGTCATTGTTCATTATTAGAAAAGTTTTTTTATGTTCAGATTGAGTTGATAGGTTAATAACAGGGAATATCTTCAGAAAAAGGCCATCAAGCACCTCTGATCTCACCTCTCGAGAGATTCTTGGTGTAGATTATCATTTGCAGAAGTTGATACCAGTCAAGGTTACATGTTCAGGTTCATGATTGCTTAGTTTGCATAGCTATTTCACGTGGTTTCATTGCAAATAAACTTCTGTTCATTTCCTTTCTTGTTACTTAGGTCATATTAGAGTAAAGTAGCTAGGTCATTGGTTTTCCAAGTCATTGCTTGTTCAGTTTGAGAAATAACTTGCAGAGCACCTGTAATACCTCTCCATCTACCCGTACTCCATCAATCCCATCTTCTCCATCCACTAACTCGGATTCTTGCCTCACGTTTGCCTCATTCGCTCGCATAGCCCTAATTTTTGTGCAACATTGCTCTACTCCTCCTTGAACACATCCAACCATCCTCATCACTCCTCAGCTCCATCCACCAAGTCTTGGACCTCCTCACACCCTTATCCTACCCACATACTCACTTCTCCACCTTTCTCTCTCCATCCACCCTCCAAAATCCCATTCTTGAACATCCTGTATAAAATACAGAACATCCTATAGAACCCCTGCAGACTTCCTGTATAAGCTCACGAAAGTGGTTTCTTGATAGCCAAAATATGTGAAACTATCTGGAAGGGTGATAGGGACCCCTTAGGCCCTCTTCTAATCTTCCCAACCTCCTGCAAGCATTCCCTCACGCCAATCCACCTCTGCACAGTCAAAAGCTAGTTAAAGCACATGCGTGATAATTTTGGCACTTTACTCAAAAATATAAAAAGATGTTTTGTCCAAATTTTACTATAGAAGTAGCTTAAACACATGCATTTCACCTTCTTATAAGTCAATGGCATCTCTTTCAGTAGCTTTCTCCCTCTTTCTTTCATCAGTAGGATTAGCTGGTAAAATTAGGGTTTGCTAGGGTTTGCATTTCCTTTCAGCGTTTCAGTTTCTTTCTGCAAGTAGATTAGCCTCCTTTGAGTTAGCTTCCGTCCATCAATTAGAAAGCTTCTTCCTAGAGCTCATAGAAGTTGGCCTAAGCTCCTAGCAGACTTGTGCCAGCTGACCAAGTGACTGCTGCAGCAAGAGCTAGTACTTGTGCATATAGCACTGTCGCTTCCAAGTTTGTTACAAACTACCGGGTTGATAAAAGTAAATAAGGGAGTCCTAGGTGTTATCGGGAAATCTAGTGTCTATGCAGAGTTGCTAGTCCCACTAAGGCTGGTAGCTACCTTAGAAACAAACAAACTAAAACCACTTTCGTTTTCCTTTATGAGAGGTAGATAAGAGGGGAAAGAAGGAGACCAACCTCTGTCTTGTGCTTGGTTCCTTGCTTGATTCCTCTACCTTCTGATAGATCTTCGCCACTTGCTTCCTCATTTACCTAGCTTCAAAGAGTACCTGTAGAATCAAAGCAGCATAACACTATCCAAGAACAGAGATCTACTATCATAAACAATATAGGACCAGATATATATTGACCACACAAATGCATATATCATCAATCATACAAGAATGTGGAGGAAAACTCGAATAGCTTTATTAATAATAAAGAATAGCAAAGAGGATTACAACCAATTGTTCTGACCCCGCGTCATCCTCCCAGTAAGAAAACCCTTCTTCACCTCATGAAAATCTTAGATCACCCAACACTATGATGTTACACCAAGAAACCAGCAGCACTTCCTTACAAGATACAAAATTCCAGCCTCTATATCTCTGGGATGAGGGATCCATATATAGATGTTTGCAAGGGGGGTGAGTTAGCTTTTGAGATTTTATTAGTGTCCTCTCTCTGATAGTTCTTGATTCCACTTGGAGATTGATGATCTCTTACTCATCCCTGGGCGAATGCAGAGAGGCAAGTGTCACAGGAGAAGTTTCTGGAATTTCCATGATCTTCCACCTCACATATTGACCCTGCCATTTGTCCACTCTCACCCATCCCACCCCATAGAAGGGCTTTTCAGTATGCATCGCACCTCCCGTGTGCATTTAGGTGGGATGGAGCGCACTTTGACCATGGAGCAGGTGAGATGGTCCAATCTTGACCATTTCTGAGTAGTTTTTCATGGAGAACTTCTAGGAGATGATATAATTAGCTGACCTTGTTCTTTTAGCTATCAGAACAACACTTTTAGGGACTAAAGAGCCCTTAGTTTATGGACATTTATGATTGGGGTTGCAGTTCCCAAAAATGTCTATAACAGTTGCCCCCTAAAGCATGAGGTCGTTAATCTTTTGATGTCGGGTGAAATGATTTATCATGAGGATCTGAAGTTTTCTCGAGTTGTAAGGCGACCTGTAATAAGATACAATACAACACATTATCTTCATAATAGTTTCATGATCTAGCTGAGGCGGGCATTCCCATGCTCAGCTTTATAAATTCATTTTCATGTACATAAGACAGACAATTTTCTGTGTGCAGACTGATGATTCTGGTAGAGCCATCATCCCTTAGGTTGTATGATTATCTGTGCAGCAATGATGTACATTTGATGTCTTTATTTTTCCTGAATATATATCGCAACCCGAATGGATGAAGCTAAATCCGGGGTCTTCAATCTCGTTCGATCTTAACTCAAAGTACAAGTCGATCCATGTGAGAGATGTTTTGGAGTCGAACATGGAAAGACATCACCTGATTACCAGCAAATGATGTAAGTTGTTAACAGGCACGAGAGGAATCACCGATAATGATGATGACCCTCAAGGTACTACAGTACAATTCATGTGGTGTGAATAAGGGACTTAGCGTTGAACACCATGCAAAATCTTTCGGTCGAAGGCCATTGATGTAAACCTGTCACCGAAAGTGAGAAACTTGCCATTGAGGCATGCAAGCTTCAAAGTACTGAAAGTTTTGTTCCTAGATCGACTTCCTGGATAATGAACTGATGTCGACAAGAAGCGATCCATCATATGAGGGCCTTAGTGAATCTCACATCAATGACACGGAACGGAGGAAATGATTTTAATGGAGGTGAAAATGATCTAGTGACATAAGGTTCAGGGTGGCGGTCATGAAAGAATGGAGCGTAAATGTATTGCAGTGGATGAGACACAGGTGAATTCTCTGAGCGACTTCTCTTGAACGTATTGGAAACACTGACATGATGGATTGGTAGCGTTAACCCCAAATATGGATGGTGTGATGGACCAATGGTGATATGACCAGTGAACGAAACAACCCAACCCGACTCAGATGCGGAGTGAAAGTGTCATGTTCAAGAGCGACTTGCTACCAATAAAGTTTCTTCAAGTTTTCTTCCCAATTTTTACCCAGTCATTGCTGACCAGTACCTCTATATATTTGTCAAGCTTGAGGAGGATAACATATGCTTGTTTTATAATTTTCCCTTCGGGTAAACCCATCGCTATGTTTTAACGAGCCTAGCGATAGTGAAACTCATTCTTGTTTGTATCGACAAGTTTGTCGCTATTCGGTTTTAACGAGTTTAACGACAAAGATAACTCGATCCTTTTCAATTTTAGAGAGTCTGAAAAGGGACGTATAGAAAACTCCAATAATCCTTTTTCGTCATATAATCCCTTAAGTCCGAAAAATTATAAAACAATACAAAAGGGATGAATTTTCGGTAATTTTAACGAGCCGAACAAAACAAGTGCTCGATATTTTTGTGTAATAATCCCTCAGGTCCAAAAAGATTAAAATCTAAAGGAGGGATAGCACTTCCGATCACTTTAACGAGCTGGAAAGGCTAATCGCTCGGCAATATTTTCATATTTATGAGTCAGTTGAAAAGAGCTTAAAGGAGACTCATCTTTTGAGGAACAAGTGATAAATTCGGGTAGCAGCTAATTCCAGGTAAGGTTTGGAATTTTCCAATCACGGCAGTGTCACAAGGATGGCTAACAGGATCACTCTTCGTAGCTGTTCTTAAAAAAGGGTAAACAATCAAATGGAGGTGAATGATCGGCCAATATAGAGTGGAGGTGATGGTGAGAACACGACCAAGGCTTCAAAGGCTAATGATAATACATTCACGATGGTTATTTACCGGAAATTGGTTCATTTTTTAATGAGCTTAAACTCTGGGGGAACATTTGCTCATTGCTTATGTTTATTTTTTAACGAGCTTGAATTCCGCATTAAAACTGCTCAAGGAAGGTTTATTTTTTAACGACCTTTAACCCTGCAGTAACACTGCTCGTGATAAGTTTGCATGCCCCTAGCATAATAACGCAAATCGAGGTGCATGCCCCCAGCATAATAACGCAAATCGAGGTGCATGCCCCCCAAACTTCATTGCATTCATCTCAGTGGTTGGAATGAAGGTTTACCTTCGAGATCTCCGAAAGACTCGACTTTGATTTTACGAGATCGTAACCAAAGACTCGATTTGGAAAGGGAGTCGTTTCATTTTTTAATGAGGTTGACACAGTAAAATAACTATCCTCATGACTCCTTGTTTCATTTTTTAACGAGGTCGACACAAGATAAGAACTGTCCTCGGAATCCAACATATTTACAGTATTTGATAGAAAATCAAAAACTGAAGGATGATTAAGGTTGCTGGAATAATCTTCATGGTAATCCGAAAGATGGGAGCGATGGTGGTAATCTTCCCATGGTGCCTCTCCTATCATCATTGATTGAATGATTCCTTCGTCTGTAGAATGTACATGCGACCAAGGATCTGAAGAGGTGCCATATTCCTTAGACCTATCTATCCAAACACTCGATGAGCGTTGATTTGGGTTTGCCCCCGAGACCAAGAAAATTGATTGCTACAATATTTCTAAAATGGCGATGATCCATGCTGACAAAATGTTTAGGAATCTTCCGAATCCATTAGATATAGAAGATTTCATATTGCAGGTTTCCACTGTGGCCACTTCTGCCAGATTACTCGGAGGTGGTAGGGCAAAAGTACCCATTAAGGTAAGGTCTTTTAGGAGGCCTACTCCAATATTTTGAAGCGAATGATTGCTTCCATGGATCATTGGAATTCTTCTCGTAACTTGTGAACTGTTGGGGAGAAATGTTTGTTGGTCGACGATTGTAATTCCTCCTTGAAAGGGAAATGAAATCTTCCTGAGGTAGGTCGACACAACTGCGGCCATGGCATATGTGCAGGGCCTTCCCAGTAGGATGTTGTAATCGAGGTTTCCGTCGATTACTTCAACATCAATTTCTACTGTTTTGCCCCCTAGTTCAACTTGCAAGTTACTTAAAATCCTGTATGGAGTGTATGATTGTCCATCAAATGCTTTTAACATCGTTGATGATCGCGACAAGGGTGGTGAGCCTAAATTTTTCTAGTAACTCATCGACATAATACATGTAGATGCCCCCTCATCAATAATTGTTCGATGAACAGTTTTGTTGAGGGCTTTCACTTGAATAAGGAAAGCTAGTTGAGCTGGTAACTGAGGGTCATATCCTTTGTGATTAAAGGATACAAGATTGGAATCCGTTTGGTCAATCCCACCTATTACTGATAATAGATCTTGCTTTTAGGAGGGGCAATTTTGCGGTACCTCAAGTGTCGACAATGCGGATAGCGATTGGGCCAGGTCCTCTACTATATTATAATTTTGTGCTACTTTGGCATGAGGATTAAATGTCGATTTGTGTACTACTCCCTTTGGCGGCCTTATCATTTGCTCAGGAATGATGGGTGGCACAACTTCAGTCAAAGTTGTTGTCGAACTACTAGGTTGTTCATTAGCCTTGTTATTCGATAGTTGTGGATTCTCGTAATCTTTATTCTCTGTCAAAGCATCATTTTGCTGCTTTGAGATAGATAACATAAGCACTTGGGATCAAGAAGCATTTTGATTAGCAACCAGTTTGGTTCCCTGGTTTGGAAACGGATCAGTCAATACTGCTGAGGTTTTTGAACTCTTAAAGAGTTTCTTAACTTCAGCTTTATGTGGACAATCTCTCGTCCGATGATCGCCATCGCATATCTGACACCCCGTAGGGGGTTTCCTTTTCCCAGAAGGGTTTGCAGAAGGCTTTTCAAGAGATGACTCATCCTGCTTCTTTTTTCTCCCTTTCTTTTTCTTCTTGCCCCCTGGTTGCTTCAGTTGTTTGCCCTTGTCGGTTGACATGGCATTTACCTCCGAGGTGAGAAGTTCTTCATTTGAATTTTGATCAGAAATCTTACGGGCTTTCTTAGATGTAGCCTTTGTTGATTTCGTGCTTGTCGTACCTATCACGCCATCACCGGCATGAGAGTCTTTGTTTGATTTAGGAGGGGGAGGAACAGAAAATTCCGGTCTAGGAGCATCAGGTATTTTATCGTAGAGCGTCCCAGACTGAGTATAGATCAAGTCTAGATATGTGCACGAGCAATAACTTGCTCTTCAGTGACGACCCCTCCCTTTGCCACATCTTCTGTGATAGAAGGTGATAATGACTTAATAAACCATTCAGCTAGCAACTGATCAGGAACATATGTTTTTACCATTCTGCGACGACGTCGCCACTCATGAATATGATCAGATATGTGAGTGGTTGTTGTCTGTTTGAAATTGGTAAGAAGCTCTGTTCCTATTTCGTACCTTATTGGTAACTGAAAATGGGTTAAAAGGTTGTGGCTAGGGTGCTGAAGTTATCGAATGAAGCTCTAGGCAATTCGATATACCATTTTCCTTCCGGACCACTTAACGTTCGCTGAAAAAGGCGAAGCCTAATCGAATCATCGTTTAGAGTGTTAGATGAACACCACAGATGAAAGGTCATCACATGATTCGACGGGTCTTCACTCGGATTTCCATTAAATTTAGGAATATCTGACGGAAGTTTATGTGGAATCGCCGGCCACCAAGGGGCATAAGCAATTGGATCATTCGTCAGTGGGTTTAGATATGGTAATTCTAGAGTTGCTACAAAGGGCAACTCTTGATTCAGGTTAGGCGAAGCATACCCAGCATAAGATGGAATCGCCTGAGCAGTGGGTCTTTGCATACCAACATAATGTATTTGATGCTGGTAACTTTGATAAGGTTGATGGGCATAACCATTATAATATGGTTGTTGATAACCGCTTTGAAAATGCGGTTGCCCATTACGTACAAAGACTTGTTCCTCAGGTCCTTAATATGATTGCTGGAATGGCGGTTGTTGAGATTGAACTAGCCATGGTTGTTGGACCATTTGTTGTTGTCCAATACTGGATGATTGACCAAGATGAGGATTCATAGTACTTGTTTGAGCTTGAGTCGCTCCAGATAAGGAGGCACTAACCTGAGGTTGTGATTGAGTCGTTGAGACAAGAGGCTGTTGTATTCCAACCTGAGAAACTTGGGGTTGACATACAACAGGTAGCGCTTGTACTTGCGATGCATTCACCATAGCAGGTATAGTGGGAATATTCGACACAAGGTGGACTAGTTGCATTGAATATACAACCCTTGGTTGCTGAGGCAGTATTGGTACCCAACCGCTGGATGTAATTCTAGTTTAACCTGAACTTTTTTGTAAACTCCCATATGGTTGTTCTCTGGGAGGGAACAATGAAAAGGCATACTGCCCTCCATATGGTGGTAATCCAGTACTTAAAGGGTAGATTGGTCTTTGAAGACACATTGGATCAATTTGTTGAGTTTCAACATAAGAAATACTAGATGATAATCCGGATGGAGAAATAGGAGCTGACCATGTCGTCGAAATAGTCCCTGATTGTACTCTGGCTTATTGTTGATAACTTGCCAGGACAGATGGTATACCGGCGAACATCGTTGGAGTAGCAGCAGGAGGCTCTGCCGCTGCTGCGTCGGATGACACAGTCCTGGATGTCGATGGTTGTTCAGACATATCTAGTCTATCCAAAAGATTTTCTAGCGATTTCGATTGACTTTCTTCCACGATTGCGGATTACTCGATCAACTCAAAATAAAGGGGAAAATGATTCCGAATTAAATGAATTTTAGACGCTTTGACACAACTTGTTTTTTCAATTTTTAAGAGTCGAGAAAAAACAAAAGATGACTCTAGTCACCTTCGATTTTTAATGAGCCTGAAGTGACAAGTGCTCAGATGGACCTTTTCTTTTAAGGAGTCTGAAAAGGAATGAAAGAGACTACTCTGGAAGTCTAGACAGAGGGATTACCAAACCAATTGCAAAACTGCAGAATACTTTTTACAGTACGGCAGTCAATCTTCCTGAATGCTGTGTTCAGTGCATTGCAATCGATAGGGCAGCAGACACGGCTTCCTATGGATAAAGGATATAGCCTATTGTGGTCTTCCAATATATACTCGACGATACGTGGGAGCACAAGTCCATACTGGCACTTGTCGTCTCAAAGTGGATGAATCACCCAACCAGCAATGAAAACAACAGTTACCAGGCTTTACGATGCTGGAATACGTCTCTAGCCTAGACTTCTAAATGTTGTGTGTTAGGTTCCAAAGTGTTTTTAGATTCATTAAATTTATTTTATAGTTGATCTTGCTTAAGAAATTTTCCTTTCAGGTTCACCACGTGATGTAGATATACAATTCCTAAAATGCAATTTAAGATGATAAACAATCGTTTAATCTTCTTTTTGCAATGAAAATCCTAGCTACTAAAGAAAGAGAGATGATATTCTTTCAACATAGAGCAGAGAGCACACACTATATGCATTGTCCTAAATCAAACCAACAAACAGTCTAAATACAAATGCACATGCATGTATTTGTTTTCAACCTTCTTAATGTGTGAATGATAAAAAGAAAGCTAAGCACAAATCTCAATTATTTTTCAAAGCGACATTACTAACAAGTTTCTTTTCAAGACAAAATGAAGACAATGACGACACTTTGTTATTTGGAATTGAAAACTTGCTTTCAACACTTGAAAAACTATTAATTCAAATCAAATACAAGAGTAACAGTGTAATTGACTATCAATAACAACCAGATTCTCTTCTATGACTGAAAACGACACTTGCGACACTTACAAATCAAGAAACGACAGTTCAATTACGCTACTTCTTTGTAAAAGAGAACTGAAAATGGCTCAAAATACATAAAAACATTTACAGTTATTTGCACAATGGAGGCGGAATAATGGTAAGGAAGGGTGTTCCAATAGAGGTATCCTGACTATAGACAACAAAACTCCTGAATAGAGCTGAAAAGAGTGAACACAGAAACCAAAATCTAAGAGCAGAAGAGGTCTTGTCTGATCAGTGCACCTATAACACAGGGAAAGTGAGATGCAGCGCACCTACTACACACGGGAAGTGCGATGCATCCAGATTCCAAAGAAGAGACAGTGCGATGGTCCAGGGACGAGACTTCAACTGGGTTTCGGGTCACAGTTTGCAGCTCAGTTCAGGGATTTAAGCCGAGCAAGTGGTAATCAGTAAATAAATCACAGGGGTAGATCTAAGGAGGTTACTATAGCCACCACAAGGGAAATTAGAAAGCTTGTAAATCGATTGTTCATTTCATAAACAAAACCCGGAGATAGACTGAAGCAGCATTGATCTACTTTGCACTTGCATAGAAAATGCAGTTCGAAGGCTAGCTGGCCTGAGTTTAGGCTCCGTCTATAAATTTATAAAGCAAACAAATATAGAAAAACAAACAATCTATTCGTTCCCCAGTGGAGTCGCCATTTTGTTATCGGGAAATCTAGTGTCTAAATAGAGCTGCTAGTCCCACTAAGGCTGGTAGCTACCTTAGAAACAAACAAACTAAAACCACTTTCGTTTTCCTTTATGAGAGGTAGATAATAGGGGAAAGAAGGAGACCAACCTCTGTCTTTCACTTGGTTCCTTTCTTGATTCCTCTCCCTTCTGATAGATCTTTGCCACTTGCTTCCTCGTTTACCTAGCTTCAAAGAGTACCTATAGAATCAAAGCAGCATAACACTATCCAAGAACAAAGATCTACTATCATAAACAATATAGGACCAGATATATATTGACCACACAAATGCATATATCATCAATCATACAAGAATGTGGAGGAAAACTCGAATAGCTTTATTAATAATCAAGAATAGCAAAGAGGAATACAACCAATTGTTCCCAGCGTCATACTCTCAGCAAGAAAGCCCTTCTTCACCTCATGAAAAGCTTAGATCACCCAACACTATGATGTTACACCAAGAAACCAACAACACTTCCTTACAAGATACAAAATTCCAGCCTCTGGATCTCTGGGATGAGGGATCCATATATAGATGTCTACAAGGGGGGTGAGTCAGCTTTTGAGATTTGATTAGTGTCCTCTCTCTAATAGTTCTTGATTCCACTTGGAGATTGATGATCTCTTACTCATCCCTGGGCGAATGCAGAGAGGCAAGTGTCATAGGAGAAGTTTCTGGAAGATTCCATGATCTTCCACCTCACAGATTGACCCTACCATTTGTCCACTCTCACTCATCGCACCCCATAGAAGGGCGTTTCAGTATGCATCACACCTCCCATGTGCATTTAGGTGGGATGCAGTGCACTTTGACCATGGAGCAGGTGAGATGGTCCAATCTTGACCAGTTCTGAGTAGTTTTTCATGGAGAACTTCTGGGAGATGATGTAATCAGCTGACCTTGTTCTTTTAGGGGTCGGAACAACAGTTTTAGGGAATAAAGAGCCCTTAGTTTATGGACATTTATGATTGGGGTTGCAGTGCCAAAAATTTCTATAACACCAGGAGTTGCAGCATTATTGCTGCAATACTGGAGCCCACCATAAATACTATAAACATAAATAGAATAGACACTCTACAATGATGAGATACATCATCCTTTCCCTAATTATAATTACCTAATGACAATAAGGAGGTCTATAATGCTAAAGCAATATTATTTTTTTAAAATCCCAAACATAAAAAAAATTAATAGATTTGGCATACTTTAGTGTTCTAATTAAAAAAAAATTACAATCAAAAACACTAAACACAACTAGATCTAGAATGCAACTTTTTATTCATATTATTAACTAAATAAAATAATACGTGCCCATATAATAATATTGGAACCTCTACAATGACATGCATGACTATTCATCAAATGAGAAAACAAAGGCACTAAACTGTGGATGGATCCACCAAATAAAAGTCTTTATGGGGTTTTCATCCAAGGATCAAACTAGAACTAGCCATGCAATGACATGCACTATTGTTCATCAAATGAGAAAAAAAAGGCACTGAACCCTGGATGGATCGACCAAATAAAAGTCTTTAAGGGGTTTTCATCTGAGGATCAAACTAGAACTAGCCAAGCCGAGTTCTGAACAAAACACAAATAGATAGACAACCCAAGATGATGCCAATGGCTAGGTACTATTCTCTTTTATAGGCTTGATCGATACTCTAGAAACATTATTTTATTGTTTTTCCTCGAAAAATGAAGGAAAATACCATGATAATATACCATGTCAAATACCACGGTAAATACCATTGGTAGATTTTGTCCATATCAAAACAAGGAAATATTACAAATCCTCTAGCCCAAAGATTGTTTGCCCTTAAACAATCCACTTCTATCCATAGTGTTATCGGGATAAGTGTCTATTCAGAATGACTCTATCCCACTAAGGTGTGACAGTTACCTTAGAAACAAACAGAGAAAACTACTTTTGTATTCTTCTTTATGAACTATAAACAAAGAGGGATAGGATGAACCAACCTGTGTCTTGCGCTAGTCCCTTGATCCAATCTCTCTCTTCTTTGACAGCTTCCAGCTACCTGCTTCCTTACTTGCCCAGCTTCACCAAGTTCCTGTAAGATCACAGAAGAAGAAAACTACACAAAGACATGGATTTATATTCATAAATAGCTTAGGATCAAATTTAAGCTAAACATACAAATGTAACAAGCATCAACGATACACAAGCATGTAGGAGAAACTCAAATAGTTTTATTGATATAACAAGAAGATCCAGGAGGAGTTACAACTGATGATTCCTGACCCAGCATCAACCTCCCAACAAAGAAGCCCCTCTTCACCTCCAACAAAGCATAAATCACCCAATACTCTGATGTCTATCTCAAAACCAACAGCAATTCTTTGCAATGTACAAAATTCCAACCTCTGGATCTCTGGGATGAGGGATCCATATATAGATGTATTCAAGGAGTATGAGTCAGCTTATGATTTGACTAGTGTCTTCTCTCTGTCAGTTCTTGCTTCCACTTGGAGACTGAAAGCCTCTTACTCATCCTTGGTCGAATTCAGTGAGGCAAGTGTCATTAGAGAAGATTCTGGAAGCTTCCATTGTCTCTCCACCTCGTGGAATGACTCTGCCACTTGTCATTTCCTGCTCAATGCACCCTGGTAGTGCATTTAGGTGCGTTGCAACGCACCTAGCTAGTGGACTTGGGTGCTATGCAACGCACTTGGCTAGTGGAGCAGCTGAAATGATCCTGATTTGACTGATTCTGAGCAGTTTCTGGTGGAGAACTTCTGGGAGAAGCTGTAATTTGTTGACCTTGTTCCTTCAGGAGTTAGAACAACACTTTTAGGGACTTAGGAGCCCTTGGTTTATGGAAATTTCATGCTTAGAGCTGTAAGGCACAAAAATGTCTATAACAGTTGCCCCTAAAGTATGAGGCCATTTATCGGGTGAAATGCTTTATTAGGAGGATCCGAAGTTCTTTCAATGCTGGGAGGAGACCTGTAATAAGATACAATACAATACATTATCTTCATACTGTTTTCATGATCTAGCTGAGGTGGGCATTCCCATGCTCAGCTTTATAAATTCATTTTCATGTACATAGGACAGACAATCGTCTGATGTAGACTGATGATTCTGATAGAGTCATCATCCTTTTGGTAGGATGATTATCTATGCTGCAATGCTGTACATTTCGATGTCTTTATTTTCCTGAATATATATCGCAGCCCGGATGGATGAAACTAGATCCGGGGTCTTCAATCTCGTCCAATCTTCACTCGAAGTACAAGTCGATCCATGTGAGAAATGTTTTGAAGTCGAACATGGAAAGACATCGCTTGATTACCAGTCAATGATGTAAACTGTTAACAAGCGCGAGAGGAATCACCGATAATGATAATGACCCTCAAGGTACTGCAGTACAATTCACGTGGTGTGAATAAAGGACTTGGCATCAAACACCACGCAAAATCTTTTGGTCGAAGGTCATTGAGGTATACCTGTCGCCGGAAGTGAGAAACTTGCCATTGAGGCATGCAAGCTTCAAAGTACTGAATGGGGTGTTCCTAGATCAACTTCTTGGATAATGAGCTGATGTCGACAAGAAGTGATCCGTCAAAGGAGGGCCTTAATGAATCCCACATCAATGACACAGAACGGAGCAAATGTTTTTGATGGAGGTGAAAACGATCTGATGATATATGGTTTAGGATGGCGGTCATGAAAGAATGAAGTATAATGTATGGTAGTGGATGGGACACAGGTGACTTCTCTGGATGACTTCTCTTGAACATGTCGGCGACACTTATGTGATGGATTGGTAGCATTTACCCCAAATGTGGATGGTATGGCATGACCATGGTGATGTGACCGGTGAATGAAACAACCCAACCCGACTCGGGCACGGAGTGGAAGTGTCATGTTCAAGAGCGACTTGCTACCAATAAAGATTCTTTGAGTTTTCTTCCCAATTTTTCCCCAGTCATTGCTGACCAGTACCTCTTTATTTTTGTCAAGCTTGAGGAGGATAACATATGCTTGTTCTATAATTTGCCCTTCAGGCAAACCCATCGCTATGTTTTAATGAGCCTAGCGATAGTGAAACTCGTTCGGGTCTAAAGACAAGTTTGTCACTATAAATCTTTTTAACGAGTCTAACGACAAAGATAACTCGGTCCTTTTCATTTTTAGAGAGTCTGAAAAGGTACGTAAAGATAACTCCAAAATTCCTTTTTCGTCATCTAATCCCTTAAGTCCGAAAAAGTATAAAACAATACAGAAGGGATGAATTTTCGATTAGCTTTAACGAGCCGAACAAAACAAGCGCTCGATCTTTTTGTGCAATAATCCCTCAGGTCCAAAAAGATTAAAATCTAGAGGAGGGATAGCACTTCCTGTCGCTTTAACGAGCTGGAAGGCCAAAACTCGGAAATCTTTTGATATTTTACGAGTCAGTTGAAAAGAGCTTAAAGAAGACTCTTCTTTTGAGGAACGAGTGATAAAATGGGTAGCAGCTGATTCCAGGTAAGGTTTGGAATTTTCCAATCACGGCAGTGTCACAAGGATGGCTAGTGAAATCACTCTTCGCAGCTGTTCCTCAAAATGGGTAAACAATCAAATGGAGGTGAATGATCGGCCAATGGAAAAGTGGAGGTGACGGTGCAAACACGACCAAGGCTTTAATGGCTGAAATGTTACATTCACGGTGGTTATTTACCAGGGGATAGTTCATTTTTTAACGAGCTTAAACGCGGGTGGAAAAATTTTCTCATGTCTTATGTTTATTTTTTAACGAGCTTGAACTATGTGCTAAAACTGCTCGATTAATCCAGTCATATGATAAGAATGTCTCATATAAAAACGGCAACTTTTAGATTTTTGCCCCACATCCTTTCTTTATGCAAGTTAGGAAACGACTAATCCAAAAAACAGATAAATAATCGCTCTTTGCTTGCACTCCAAAAGGTTTGCATGCCCCCAGGTATAAAATATGGTTTCAAGGTTACCCCTCAATTTGCAGACAAAACATTTGTTCTATCAGGAGAGGCCTACCTCTTACAGGTTACCCAAAGATTGTTCTATTCACACAGCAAACAAAACACTTCTTCGGCGATGTGTACCGAGATAAACAAAGGTGAGCGACGATGCCCGCCAACTCACATAACTTTGACAAGAGAATCTTATTCTAGAATAACCCCTCTTCCACTTTCGGACGGGGTACAGACTAGTCATATTCTCCCGCGGAAACCTACCCTATATCCGAAGTTTTCCTGCCGAAGCAGACAAGGACGCATGCCCCCTGGGTTTCAGTCATATCCCTCCGACTTACTCGCGCTCATCGGGAGGACAGACTGGGGATTGAGACATTTCTTGCGTGAAGAGACCATTTAGGGATGGTATATGAGTATTTGCTATGCGCAATCCGGGAAATGAAAGCTGGTCCACGAGCTTGACCACTCTTCCTTCGTGCGGAAAGCACATTACTCTAAAGAGTGAGGAGATGATGGCTCCCATGCAATAAATATAGTCTCGTCCAAGGAGTAGGTTATAATCCAAGGGTCCTTGAACTACCATGACGTTCATGCGAACTGTCTTCCTTCTTAATGTTATGGGCACATCGGCAAGGATCCCTAAAGGTCGACTGGTTCCTTTATCAAAGCCTATCAGATTTCTCATCTCAGGCGAAAGCGATGGCGAACCAAGCACTTTCCAAGCAATAGAGGAAAGGATACTCACAGAAGCCCCCTCATCTATGATGGCACCAGCCATGACCATTCTATATATTTGAACGATAATTCGGAATGGTATGTTTGCTGGTAAACGGGGTCTACCTAGTTGATTCCAGTCGAAGGAGACAACTAGGTTGCTTGGAGGTGGGACCGAGTAGACGGCCGGGTATGGCTCTGACGAACTTCCTTCCTGCGGTAAAGGAATGGGTAGATTGCCCCCATGTTCGTCGGAGTCTGTGTTGATGAAGAGAATTTGGACGGTGTCATCCTTGTTCTCTTCAGTGACTGTATCATCCGAAGATAAAACCTCTGAAGGCAAGACCAGGTCAACTGCCGCCTCGACCTTTTGACTTTCGTCTGGTATGGATTCAGTTGGTTTATCTTCAATGATAGGTGCTTCAGCCGACCACCTGAGCGAGCCAGCTAGATTCTCAACTAGTGACGGACTCGGAAAGAGTTTTTTATAACCAGGAGGAAGTCGTAATGGTGAATTCGGACGATCATCCAAAACTCTTTTAGCTTCGTCTAAGAAGGGACAACGGTGGAGGGCATGATCACCTTCACACAGTTTACAAGGAAATCTAGCTTTCCCTTTTTGTCCTAGGGCTTCACTTTCACTAGTTGACGGTGTGCTTTCAACATGATCACCAGAGGTTGACGACACCGGATTGTGCAAACGAGGAGACCAGTCCCTTAGTATCCGAGGGATGCAAGGACAATCTCTGTGAAAGTGGTCTCCTTCGCAAATGACACATGGCGATTTAGGCCTGGTCGATGCAGTGTGTGAATTTTCGTTAGACGACACTCGTTTTCCCCCATTCGCCTTTGGCTCCTTCCTCTTTTTCTCTTTCTTCTTCTTTTCCTTCTTCTCCTTAGGAACTTGGCTTTTAGCTTTACCAGTTCCATCAAGCGAAGATGAAGGAGGAGAGGAAGAATTAGAGGGAGTAGAAGGCTGGTGGGCAACTCTGGACTCGTCTAATTGCTGATTCGATTGTTCAGGAATGGTGGTGTTCTGAACGACATTGGTTGAGAAGAGCCATACTGGCAAGCCAATTGTCAGTCCTGGAAGCGACAATGTGGCCATATGGGGTGCACCAACATCTCCCCAAGAGGAGAAGGGACTAGGATTTCCACCAAGGGGAATTCCTTGGTTGGTAGGCTCCATTTTCTCAACCCAAGATCAACATAGGAAAAGGGTATGAATATTCCATTTAAAATAAATTTTAACACGCTTTGACACAACTTGTTTTTTCAGTTTTTAAGAGTCGAGAAAAAACAAAAGATGACTCTAGTCTCCTTCGATTTTTAATGAGCCTGAAGTGACAAGTGCTCAGATGGACCTTTTCCGTTAAGGAGTCTGAAAAGGAACGAAAGGGACTGCTCTGGAGGTCTAGGTAGAGGGAGTACCAAACCAATCGCAAAACTGCAGAATAATTTTTACGGTACGGCAGTCAATCTTCCTGAATGTTGTGTTCAGTGCATTGCGATCAGTAGGGCGGCCGACACGGCTTCCTATGGATAAAAGGTTTTAAGCCTATAGGGGTCTCCCAATATATACTCGACGGTACGTGGGAGCACAAGTCCGTACTGGCACTTATCGTCTCAAAGTGGAGGAATCACCCAACCATCAGTGAGGACAACAGTTACCAGGCTTTACGACGCCGGAATACGTCTCTAGCCTAGACCTCTAAATGTTGTGCGTTAAGTTCCAAAGCGTTGTTAAGTTCATTGAGTTTATTTTAAGTTGATTTTTCTTATGAAGTTTGCCTTTTGGGATCACCACGAGATGTAGATGTAATTCCTAAAATGCAATCTAAAGATGATAAACAAACTTTTATCTCTTTTCAGCAATGAAAATCCTAGCTACTAGGGGAAAAGAAAGACACAATCTTTGCGCAAAGAGCAAAGAGCACACTGTAAATGCACTTTTCCTAAATCAAGCCAAACAGACTGCCAATATGCAAATGCACATGCATGTGTTTTGTTTTTCACTTTCTTAATATTGATGCCTAAAAAGAAAGTTGTTGTAAAAATATGAATTTGCTTTCAAGTGACAAACACAAACAAGCTTCTTTTCGAAATCAAAAGGTAGAGACGATTACGACACTTTATGATTTTGAAATAAATACTCGTTTCGACACTAGAAAGTCACAAATTCAAGCCAAAGGCAAAAGTAAAAGCATAATCGACTGTCAACAGCAAATAAACTTTCTCCTATGATCAAAATCGACACTTGCGACAGATCTGAATCAAAGGACGACAGTATGACTATTCTACTTTTGCAATGGAAAACTGTAAATGACTTAACAAACACATAAAAACATCTACAGTTTATTTTATACAAATGAGGCGGAATTACAACAAGGAAAAGGGGTTTTTAAACAGACACATACACTGATCACAGGCTGCAAAAATCAGAGACAAAACTGAAAAAAATGAAGCAAAGAACCTCAGCTGCACAAGGCTAGGCTGATCAGCGCACCTGTTACACAGAGAAACTGGATTGCAACGCAGGTTGCCCTCTCGGGAACTGCGCTGAAATGCAGGAACTCTTCACAGTACCTGTGCTGGGGCAGAAACGAGAATTCTATCCGGGTTCTGGGTCACGGTTTGCAGTTTAATCTATGGTTTTTGGCCGAGTAAAAGCAATCAGTAATGCACAATCAGAGGGTAGATTTAAAGAAGGTCTAAGAGCTATCACAAAGGGAAATCAGATCATTTGTAAATCAGTTGTTCAAATCATAAACAGATCCAGTGAATGGATTGAAGCAGCAGATGTCTACTTTGCATTTGTTAATGGCAAACGCAGTTCGATTGCTACTTCTAAGTTTATGAAACAAACAACAAGAGAAATAAAAACAAACTAACTAGACAATCGTCCCCAGCGGAGTCGCCATTTTGTTATCGGGATAAGTGTCTATTCAGAACAACTATATCCCACTAAGGTGTGACAGTTACCTTAGAAACAAACAGAGAAAACTACTTTTGTATTCTTCTTTATGAACTATAAACAAAGAGGGATAGGATGAACCAACTTGTGTCTTGCGCTAGTCCCTTGATCCAATCTCTCTCTTCTTTGACAGCTTCCAGCTACCTGCTTCCTTACTTGCCCAGCTTCACCAAGTTCCTGTAAGATCACAGAAGAAGAAAACTACACAAAGACATGGATTTATATTCATAAATAGCTTAGGATCAGATTTAAGCTAAACATACAAATGTAACAAGCATCAATGATACACAAGCATGTAGGAGAAACTCAAATAGTTTTATTGATATAACAAGAAGATCCAGGAGGAGTTACAACCGATGATTCCTGATCCAGCATCAACCTCCCAGCAAAGAAGCCCCTCTTCACCTCCAACAAAGCATAAATCACCCAATACTCTGATGTCTATCTCAAAACCAACAGCAATTCTTTGAAATGTACAAAATTCCAGCCTCTGGATCTCTGGGATGAGGGATCCATATATAGATGTATGCAAGGAGTATGAGTCAGCTTATGATTTGACTAGTGTCTTCTCTTTGTCAGTTCTTGCTTCCACTTGGAGACCGAGAGCCTCTTACTCATCCTTGGTCGAATTCAGTGAGGCAAGTGTCATTGGAGAAGATTTTGGAAGCTTCCATTGTCTCCCCACCTCGTGGAATGACTCTGCCACTTGTCATTTCCCGCTCAACGCACCCTGGTAGTGCATTTAGGTGCATTGAAACGCACCTAGCTAGTGGACTTGGGTGCTATGCAACGCACTTGGCTAGTGGAGTAGCTGAAATGATCCTGATTTGACTGATTCTGAGCAGTTTCTGGTGGAGAACTTCTGGGAGAAGCTATAATTTGTTGACCTTGTTCCTTCACGAGTTAGAACAACACTTTTAGGGACTTAGGAGCCCTTGGTTTATGGACATTTCATGCTTAGAGCTATAAGGCACAAAAATGTCTATAACACATAGTAGAAGCATATGTACATTGATACCAGGATCCCATACAAACCAGTGTGTTATCCCATGCCTCTATGCTAAATGATCCTGAATGGATCCTTTGATACCTTGATTCCAAACAATCTTCCAACCAATCTTGCCCTCAATAGATCCACCTAGATCTCAATGCCACCTAAGTCTTGGGACTTGTGGGTTATGATACCATCTTAACCCTCCATCAACGTTTGTGTCCAAGAGTGCAAGCTACAATATGCTCTTCCCTAAGAGTATCCTCCCAAGAATCATCCCATCAATAGAGTTCCAACTCATAATCTATCACCAATCCATCCAGTGGGAAAGATGTAATGCATGAATTCCTGCACATGAAATAAGTCTACTGTGTTGATACTACTCAATGCTCAACTCATGCTATTCCACTTGGTCACCCAACATGATCCATTTGGAGAACTCTGCCTGCTCGCCCTAATGTACAAAGGTGAGTTGGTAGTGCCACAAGCCCTATATATGTACTCCTATAGAGGGCTGCTCTAGAACTCCCAAATGTACTCATCTTGTTGCCTTTGTGGGTTTTAACCATGTACATAAATTACCTTCAAAGAAAATCTTAAAATATAAAATATACAATGGTGAGAACATAAAACAAATACCCAAAGATTTTCCCCTAGATCCCAAAACTGGGACTACCAGATTCATTTTTCATTACATGACTTTCAATGTATACATATATATAAATGGCAAAGCATTAATAAATGCCAATCCATTGACCCTAGTTTAGAACATAACCATAGTTCCCTTGACTGGATCTACAAAATACCATGGGAAAAAAACCATCATGCCCAAAACCATGTGAAAAAACCCATGCACAAAACCATGCATAGGTCCACCCACCATCATTGGTTTTGCCCCCCATCCTTTGGTCCGCATATATATAGGAAAATGAAAAAAACTTGTCGTGTTTCCTTGGACCCCATGCATGGGGGCTATCATCCCCCTGTAAACCCCCTGAACACAACGAACAATTGGGTGATATGTCCCCCCCCCCCCCCTGCGCATGCGACTAGTTGTGGAAAGAATATAACACACACCCAACATTCTCCCACTTTGTATTTTCTTTTCCACACAGGGGGTCACACGAGAGCTTAGTCATTGGTCTAGCCCTGCAACACTCATTGTTTCTCTATACTAATAAAACTTCTCAGTGCTCACATAATTAATCAATGCACCTGCAACATTCTTCAAAGTGTCCACCTCTACTAGCAACACCTTTTTGTCCTCAACCATATCCCTCACAAAGTAATATTGAACATCAATGTGCTTTGTCTTTGAATGGTAAGCATGGTTTTTTGCTAAGACAATTGCACTTTAGCTATTACATTCTATCCTTATAGTTCGTTATACTAACCCCATAGTTGAACAAAATCTCTGCAACCAAACTGCTTCCTTGCTTGCATGAGTGGCTACCATGTATTATGTCTTTGTAGTTGAAAGTGCCACTATAGACTATATCTTTCTCGTCCAACTGACTGATCCTCCAAATAGGTTAAACACACACCCACTTGTAGATCTTCTGAGATCCATATCTCCAGCTCAGTCTGCATAAAAAATTCCATAGATGTCCAAAACTTTGTCCAATCTTGGTCTTCCTTGGTAACAGAGACCATAATCACTAGTGCCATGCAAATACCTGAAAATTGACTTTGAATATGGTTTATATGTAATATGAATTTAGTCCCAAGCTTTCAGATATTTCTCCCATCAATCTGAGAGCCAATTTCCTGGTTTCTTTGAAATATCGTCCTCCAACATCTTTGTGGCCATAAACCTAACTATCTTAACTGTTTGGCTCATTAAAAATTAATGAAATAAATCTAGCATTGGATTGAAAACATACTTGTAAATTGGGGGATTATCAGGTTCAAATAGTCTATCCAATTGAAAATTTGGTCCACTTTAGCGTTGAAGCTCAAGTGCTATATCTAACCGGATTTAACATATCTTTGGTCTCATATTTAATCTTCTCTTCTGACAAGAGGGAGAATAACTGATATGGTGCATCTAACATGCTAGACATCAGAGATCCTTGAATACCATGGTTAATTACCTTCTCCCAAGAAAACTTATTAGCATGCCTTCCATATAGAAAATAAGCCAAAGGATAAATGAGGAGGGCCTAGAGAATTCATGTCTCTCTCTGTGTTGTATAATGGTGATGTGTATTTACAGTCTAATTACTGAGTCTCTTAATGCATTTAATAGTCTGACATTGATGATAAAGGTAAGAATAATAAAAAAAAGAGTTATGTCTCAAATTTTGAATAGCTAGTATACTAGTATCTAGTTGGGATATGTTTGTATTTTTTTAAACAGGTTTTAGAGAAATTTAATTTAATTATCAAGAATTAGTATTAACATTGTAGGAATTTATTTATATCAAATATTATAGTTTTTGTAATACTGATGAATAGTGGGTCAATATTTATCTCAAAGTTAGTTATATTTTTTTATTTCTAATTTAAATATACAAAATATTTTGACTCTAAAATAAGTTGTAATTTTTTTTAGCATGTGGTGTTGATAAATCATAATAGTAACTCATAATATTGTAACATCATCTATTTATAAATTAAAAAATTTCATAATCAAATTGACACAGGTTTTCCCCTGTGCATACCCATAGTATGCATCAATGTGCATAAATACCACTTTCCTAGGCAATTTACTCACAAAAGAGTCGAATCCTCATAAAATCAATGGTTAAGGCCCTCTTACCTACAGTTCCTTTGAATCAGAACTCAATCACCCCACTTTAAAATCCTCTATCGGGACTTTATCAACCATTTAAAACATTCATTATTCCCTTTTAATGAAGTTCTCCTCAAATCTTCCTTATCGGGATTGTTACACTCCCATAAACCTTAGTCAAGCTTTTAATTTCTCATATATAACCTTCCTTTCCAAAACCTTGGTTAATATATGCTTAACACATAAAACACTATCGGCGCAAATTTCTTTATAAACCATTTACAAAGAGAAATGCCGAATAAACCTACCTTTCCGCCCTTCCGTACAACCTTGTCACGGTTCCCTAGGTTTAACCTCATCGCAATCGGCCATCACTCCTTCCAAGAGTCCTACACATATATATGTTTTCATCACCCCTTTGACTCCGATCTCTGACTATCAGAGTCGTTAATATTACATTTTCTGTTAAATGGCTCGCCTTTAGTTATTTTTTGAATACAAAGGAGAAACCCGCTTGAACATATACTACAGACTTCACAATATATATGCCCGAATCTATGGATCGTCGGGTCTGCCTTTTTAACTAACCCTTTTTCGATGCACCGATCACCCAACACCTCTAACATACGATGGCCGATTTAATTGCAATCGTCGATCAGGTTCACAATATCACGGTCGACGATTAATCGCCTAATTGCAATCACTGAAGCATTGCACTTAACTTCTCCACTTAAAAGTCACAACCCGATATATATTATAGACCCAATATGGTTCCTATGTTATGTTTGATGGGTTTTCAAGTCTGCCACATATCGCATGAAAGTTGTATTGCGATCCCGATTAATCCACCCGCGCGATTCAATCTTGGGCGTCGATCTTCAAGATCCGACGGCTACCGTGTATCACGTTTCAAATCTCCGTTATTTTGTTCACTTGTGATTTGCACTGTTTTCCAATGTTAATGCATTTCTTGAGTTTCTTCACAGGTTTCGCTTTCTTTCCTCTTCTATTGCTCTGTTTACTCCCGAACTCGTTTCTGCACTTTTCTTCAATGAAAATCCCTCCAAAGCTCTGCTTTGATCCCTCAAATGGATTCAAAGGTCCATGACATTCCTCTATTACGCACTCTTCTTTGCGTTCACTGAATTTGCCTACACGAATACATATATTATGTTGTTCTTTGGTAAACTCAATCTATCAATCAATACATCGAAACACACTAATACATTGGAAATTAATCTCGGTGCATAGATGTAAATCAACCCATAATTACAAGATGGGAATTTCTGACTCACTGGCCTGATTTTCTATTATCAGTGACCTCTATTACAACTCTCCCCGTAGGCTTACAACACTCCAATCTGCTATCTATTTTCCTATTCAACCTCTCCAAAATATCTAACCCCTATCTCTTCCTTTTTGGCTTACATTTATACCCAAGGATTCTAAAACCAATTCTGGTTCAGATGCATGAATTCCTTAACAAAATTCCTAAATCTCCTTCTTTTTCCTAAAACTCCTCTCTAATCCCTAGATTCATGAACTGACTCCTAATCTAAGATTTACAATCAATTCTCAATCCCTCAATCTCTCAACTATCCTAAATCTATCATGTTCTCCTACATTCGAGAACATTTACAATAAAGCCTCACAATATTTAATTAATTCCTACTCTTATTAAAATCACTCAAAACATTAAATAATTACATAAATCCAATACTTAGGAAACCAATTTCCTTGAAACACAAGACCCCCTTATTTCTACTAGAATACAATGACAATATTGAGTTGGATGCTCCTCCATCAGACTCCTCATGTAGGAAAATTTATGACCACCTGGTCATAAGCCTGGATAATTATTTCCTCCTGGATCCCAAAATTTATTTTGTAATTTGTCCTTGCTTGTCAATCGTTCTATTGCTATTGTTATCTACTACTGTTCTCCAGGTCTCCATACCTTATGTTGTTATTCTCCACTTTCCCTTCTCTCATAGTCTGCAACTGTCTTCTTCTTGTTATCACTCCTCTTCTTTCTTGTTGTTGTCTTTCTCTGAGACACTTTCATCATTAACCTCCTTATCAACTCAATCTCTCTATCCAATATATCCTTTGTCTGCTGATCATTTCCATCTCTTGATTGTTGAACTCTTATTCTTGCTTGTTCTTCACTTGTTCTGATCGCTTCCTTTTCACCCTTACTCTCTTATTTACTGTCGTTTTGCACCTTTCCTGTTGTTGCCACATTGTCTTTTAGAACAATTTCCTGCTTCTGTTTTTTGCATCTCTCAACTTCTTCTTGATTATTATTGATGACAACTTCTTTGTCATCGTTCTTCAGCAATCTATCCTAGAAATTCATCCTCTGCTCTTCCAACTTTCTCCTTTGGAAGTCTAATTCCCTATATATCTCAATGATCCTGCTTGGAGTGAACTTTGGAAATTTTACACAATCTCCCATTGCTTCATTTTCTATTGATCCATCTTCACATGGTCTTTCTTTCTCTGCTAAATCTTCCATAACATCCTTCAGTAGATATTCTTCTTCTTCTTCTTCCATTTGGCTGTCCACCTGTGCCAAATCTGCTCCAGCTTCTGCAACAACATCTTCGATTATAAGACAATGAAAAATATAAGGTCCCTGTACCTCTTTTCCCTTTAGCAACACTTCAATATACTGCTCAGATCTCTCTTCTTCTGTCAGCATATTAGTATGTTGATCCAGCCTCAAAGAACTCTTGAGACTGTCAACAAGTCTCTCCTTCTCATCATCTGTTTCAATGATGTCTTCCAGCATTTGTCCACTGTAGTGAACTAATTCTTTCCCAGCCTCTTTGTCATATTCTGCTTCAAAACTTTCATCTTCTGGAAGGTACTCTTTCACATCTTTGACAACTTTAAAAGACTGTCTATCTTCTTTGAAACCTGCAATCATACACAAATAATTAGTTTTTAAATCAAAAGACCTTACGGCCTTATTTGATGCTTCAGTCATCAAGTGTTCTGGCTGCTTCAAATCATTCAAACTCCTCTAGCTATTCATCACTTTCAAAAAGTAATGGTCCACTTTCTGGTTCACATATTGAAACTTCAACATCTTCTTCAGCATCTTCCTTTTGCCGTAGCTCAACTCTTTCGAGCTTCTCTATCCTCTGTTTGGCATCTATAACCTATTCAAGTTCCCTTAGTTCCTTCATCAACTGCATATTCACTTGTTGATTCCTCTTCTCTTGTAGCCTTTTCCACTTCACCTTCTTTCTCATGACATAACCATGCTTCTGGTCTACTTCATTTCTTTGCAACATCTCCATTAACACTTCAAGTTGAACTGCTATCTCAACCTTCTCCCTCTCATATTCCTCTTTGCTTAACTGTCTCTGTATGCCATTTGCCTTGGCATCCTTCTCCTTTTGTCCTCTGTTGTGGTCTCTTTTAGAACCTTTGTTATGATTGGCACTAGTCATTATCCTTTCCATCTCTATGAGTTCCTCACTCACTTTACTATGAGTTGGACTAAATCCTCTTAAACAACAAGTCCTGTCCTATTGCCACTTACCTCACCAAGCTCTCCTCACTCAGTCTTTTGGCAAGAAATTGGTTCTCTATCTCTCGAACCTCCTTTGAGCACTTCTCTTTGCTCTTTCTGCGCTTCAACTCATCTGCATCTTCTAAGAACAAAACTGTCCTCTTTATCCAATCTCTGTTGGAATTCCTCAAGGTTCTACCACATCTCTGTTTTCACTTAGAAACTTTCACCATCTTCCTTTATCTCTTGGCAATTCTACCCACATCCTCTGTAGAATTGTCTTTTGGGAGTTGCAATATACTTCTGCTTCAATGCAAAGACTACAACTTTCTAATATTCAAATCCAAATAAAACCATATCATCTTACGTTCAAGATCTCGTTCTAATCTTGCCCTTCCATTCACCTGCACTTTTGAATGGACTGTCCTTTCCACTAGCTTTCAACTGCATCCTTAAACTCTATTACTTCAAAAACTTACAAACAACCCTCTTACAGTTTAACTATTGTAATCTTGTTATAAAATTTCATTCATTCATATCTGCTACTCATTAGACAAGACTGCATACCTTCACGTACCTTCAGGATCTCACCATTTCTGCAATCTGTTTCAGCAGATCTTTATGCTTCCACTCCACGAATTCTCAATATTCAATCACTGTCAATCATATTTAGAATCTGATTCTTTCTTCCAATCCTCTGGCTTTGTCTTAGTAAAGCTTAGCTATCGGTAACAATTCCTTCTTTGTTGAGTTTTATTCCTCTCAGAAATCATTAATAGCTTCTTTCATTACTGCTCCATAAGGTTTGATCTCCTTTGCTGAGATACTTCATTAGCTTATTTCTCCATTCATTCTTCACATCCGAGTGAACCTCCATTCTTCAAACATCGTTGTAGACTCTTCCTGTCTCTCCAATCTATGCTTAATTCTGCCTCACCAAATGGTTCATTTATAATTCAACTCTGATTGCAGTTCTGCTCTGATACCAAAATGATGCAGGGTTTCCCCTGCGCATACCCACAATATGCATCAATGTGCATAAATACCACTTTCCCAGGAAATTTACTCACAAAACAGTCGAATCCTCATAAAATCAATGGTTAAGGCCCTCTTACCTATAGTTCCTTTGAATTGGAACTCAATCACCCCACTTTAAACCCTCTATTGGGACTTTATCAACCATTTAAAGCATTCATTATTCCCTTTTAATGAAGTCTTCCTCAAAGCTTCCTTATCAGGACTGTTAAACTCCCATAAACCTTAGTCAAGCTTTTAATTTCGCATATATAACCTTTCTTTCCAAAACCTTGGTTAATATATGCTTAACACATAAAACACTATCGCCACGAATTTCCTTATAAACCGTTTACAAAGAGAAATGCTGCGTAAACCTACCTTTCCGCCCTCCCGTACAACCTTGTCATGGTTCCCGAGGTTTAACCTCATCGCAATCGACCATCACTCCTTCCACGGGTCCTGCACATATATATGTTTTCATCACCCCTTTGACTCCGATCTCTGACTATCAGAGTCGTTAATATTAAATTTTCCGTTAAAAGGATCGCCCTCACTTATATTTTGAATACAAAAGAGAAACCCACTTGAACGTATACTATGGACTTCAAAAGGTATATGCCCAAATATATGGATCGTCGGGTCCGCCCCTTTAACTAACCATTTTCCGATGTGTCGATCACCCGACACCTCCGATATGCGATGGCCAATTTAATCGCAACCATCGATCATGTTCATGATCCGATGGTCGATGATTAATTGCCCAACCACTATCGCCGAACCATTGTGCTTAACTCCTCTACTTAAAAGTCCTGACCCAATATATATTATGGACCCAATATGGTTCCTATGTTATGTTTGATGGGTTTTCGGGTCTGCTCCATATTGCATGAAAGTTGTATTGCGATCTCGATTAATCCACCCGCGCAATTCAATCCTGGTCGTCGATCTTCAAGATCCAACGGCTACTGTGTATCACATTTCAACTCTCCGTTATTTTGTTCACTTGTGATTTGCGTTGTTTTCCAGTGTTAATGCATTTCTTGAGTTTCTTCACAGGTTCCACTTTCTTCCCTCTTCTACTGCTCCATTTACTCCCGAACTCGTTTCTGCGCTTTTCTTCAATCACAATCCCTCCAAAGCTCTGCTTTGATCCCTCAAATGGATTCACAGGTCCATTACATTCCTCTGTTTCACCATCTTCTTTGCGTTCACTAAATTTTCCTACACGAATACATATATTATGTCGTTCTCTGGTAAACTCAATCTATCAATCAATACATCGAAACACACACTAATACATTAGAAATTAATCTCGGTGCATATGTGTAAATCAACCCATAATTACAAGATGGGACTTTCTGACTCACTGGCCTGATTTTCTAATATCAGTGGCCTCTATTCCAACTCTGCTCGTAGGCTTACAACACTCCAATCTACTATCTATTTTCCTATTCAACCTCTCCAAAATATCCAACCCTTGTCTCTATCTTTTTGGCTTACATTTATACCCAGGGATTCTAAAACCAATTCTAGTTCAGATCCATGAATTCCTTAACAAAATTCCTAAATCTCCTTCTTGTTCCTAAAACTCCTCTCTAATCCCTAGATTCATGAACTGACTCATAATCTAAGATTTACAATCAATTTTCAATCCCTCAATCTCTCAACTATTCTAAATCTCTAATGTTCTCCTACATTCGAGAACATTTACAATAAAGCCTAACAATATTTAATTAATTCCTATACTTATTAAAATCACTCAAAACATTAAATAATTACATAAATCCAATACTTAGGAAACCAAATTCCTTGAAACACAGGATCCCCTATTTCTACTAGAATACAATGATAATATTGAGTTGGATGCTCCTGCATCACAAATATAAAAACATACCTGATTAAAAATATTGTTCCTGGATTTTAGGCATCTGTGGTTCATTTCTTTTGAGCTTAGTCTCGAAGTATCCACAGTAGAAACCATATTTTTGTCAATGTTTCAAATCTCAATAGGGATCCATCATCAGGACCAATCTAAATAATGATAGTAGAAGATCTACAGATCTATAGATAAAAAATTAAACTAGTATTATTTAAAATTAGAGCTATAAATAAGAATAATTTAATTATGATAATCATAAATTATAATAATAATTTATTTACTATTTAGAATATTAATTATTAATAATAAAAATGATAAATAAATATAAAGTTATTAGCCGACTTTCAATTAAAGAAAAAAAAAAAATCTTTAAATATTTATCCTTTCACAAAGCTCTTCTTCTATCATTATTTAGATTGATCCTGGTGATGGATCCCTATTGGGATTTGAAACATTGACAGAAATATGGTTTCTACTATAAATACTCCGAAACTAAGCTTAAAATAAAAATATTGTTATTTGACTTTTCTAATTTATAATATTTAAATAATATATAATAATATAAAAAAATAATTTTTTCATTAATTTTTATGAAAAATATATTATAAGATAAATATATTAATAATTATCATAAATGTATTGATATGTATTAGGTTTTTAACAACAACTTGTAGTAATTTTAAAAGTACTATACATAATTCGGAAATAATATATAATATTTTTAACACATATACTTAATAATAACACTAAGATATAGAGAGATATTCTTAGTATTGCTTTTTCCTAACATAGTAAACGATTACCAAAACGCCAAAAATTTTTCATGGTAAAGATATTCGTGGTATTTCCTTTTCCCACCACACTAAATGATTAGTAAAATGCTAACACTCTTACCAAAACTTGTTCTAAATTCTCTGGTAAAATTGTTTAGGTTTCAATTTTATTTTCAAAGAGGAGTTTGCCCGGTATCTAACAGCTAAACTTGTGAAGCCGATAGGCTTTTTATGGAGATGTCCTTCCTTACGACACTATAGCTGATTTGTCAACCTGGAGAATATGTTTTCGAGGCTGGCCAATACGAGGGTTGCACATTCCACGGATTTTTGCTCTGTTCTGCTCTGTTCTACTCTGATTTTCTTCATTTTGCGGTAGAATTGATCATTTTATGGCGACTGGGTGAACCACTTGGGACCTCGATAGGCCTACCATGGTGAGTAGGGTTACTTGGGGAACCATTCTGTTGGATCTCCTATCTATGGAAAATGTCGTGACACTGCCATTGCGGGTTACATGTATTTACCACTTCAAACCTCTCACCAATAGAGACTTTGCAGCCCTCTTTCATTCGCAATTCCACCCGCAAGGTTTCGTACTGTATCTTTCTGCAGAGGGTCTAGGAATCCTGCCATGTTTATTAATTAGATACCATGCTAAATTTTGGGTACTCGAACTATAGTTCAAGTAGTACCAATTATCGCCACAGAAAAGGAAAATTAGGAGAAGCATAGAATGGCAGAAAATATCATACATAATATACCACAACAGCTAGAATAGTGGTGGTGGCAGCTTCATGGAAGAAAAAACAACCCTCTTTTCCTACAAGAAAGCCCAATAATTCACCATTGAAGATGATTTGAATAAAAAATCAACAGAACAACTTACATAATCAAAGAATTGAAGAACTTTCTTAATTGTTCAAGTAAGTAGGAGTAGATAAGATCGAGATATACAATGGAGCTCCCACCGGTCTCCCCTTCTTCGTCATCATCTTCTCTTCTGCCATGAATACCATTAGAATGAAGGAAATTTAACTCACAAATCATATATCTAAAGATTGCACCTAATATATCGAGTAGCGCTTTGGGAAATTTCGTTACAAATAGGTTGCACTTTCAGAGAAGGGATGTTGTGAGTCGTCTTCAATCATCTCGCTGGAGTTATGGCAAAATTTCACGATGCTTATCTTTACTTCACTTTTTTAAGTTTAGAGGACATTCAAACGCATATTCACTGAAGATCAAACACCATGTTGGATGTGCTCAGAAAATAAAGATTTTTATTGTTAATACACAGTTCGGTTGATATATATACATCATAATTCTTCATTTTCAGAAATAGGTCTGTGAGATATACATAGATAGACACAGTTTATGTGTATATACAGAATTGATTTTGAATGGCACCTTCGACTAATGGATACCATAATCAACATCGTGAAGAGATTCTACATCAAAATATAAGAGCAAAGAAGCTATCGCTCCTCTATGTTGAAGATCAGCTCTCGGAGCTCCAAGGCGTCATGAACAAATGAAAGGGAGAACCCCTCCATGTGTCAGGAATTGGGGTTGGGGCTTCGGGGAGCATATTCATGGTGATCCTTTGGGAAGCTTATGGTCACATGGTAGATGACAAGGTGCAATTCAAGATGGGAAGGCCTTGGAGAGAGTGTTTTCTCACTCTCTTCGATGTCATAAACTCCAGGGAGGACGTGCTCAGGAGGCTTATCTGTAACTGTGCTTATCTCAAATATGTGGAGGCCAGGTTGGGGGATCGAGTCTTGTGTGCTGGTGAGATTCTGCAAGATAGGTTTCGTGTCAATATGCTTGAGACACCCCTTTGTCCTATCAAGGTGGTCACAATTATCTAAATTGGTCATGAAGTTAGTTGATTTGGTGGACATACTCTGACATTTATGTGCTTCTCATAGGTATCCATTTTTTTTCTTGTGGTCCGTCTCCATATTCTTCTTCATTCTAAGCGTTTTGACTCTTGAGAGTGAACAAGGAATTTCGGTTGTTGCTTTAGCTTAGCCACTTGTTCTGTCAACATTTGTGCTTTTGTTACAAACCCCTCTATATAATACTATGCTATGACTAGAAGGACCTCTTTAACATGCAATTGCATTCCCTTTGGTGCCTTATAGATGTTTCTTTTAGCCATTGTGTCTCCCTGTGCGAAGAACCGTGGCTAGGTTTGTGACTACTGTCAATAGTCAAATGGTATCTATTTTTACTTGAAAAATTCAGTTCAATCTTATAGTATTTATGTCCTAGAAGCTTGACTTTGCAAGTTGTTTAGCTTCATTATTGGTAAATTGTATTTTATGATGCTTGAATGTTGTATTATCAATGTAATGAAATCTCTCTCTTTAAATCTCTTGGAGGTTCAGGGTTCTCATATTGGTCATATTTTTATTTTCATTTCTCAATCTCAGAGAAAGTACTCAAATTTTTTGTCTAGCGGCTTGACTTTGCATGAAGGTTTATTATCTCCATGATTTGTATTGTTTGCTTTTTAAATGCTTGTGAAACTTGTTTGAACTGTTTGTAGTACTTATTTTCTTTATTGCAGCTTAACTTATTTCATCCTGAAATTATTGTTTTTCAATTGAGTAATATAAGAGTATTCTTATGCAGAGGGGTTCTTCCATGAGCTATGTAATGATATTTTCTAAATGGTGTACTTGTTGTGGGACATATCAATGTTCTTCTCGTTACGACTATATGCTTCCACATGCTTATTTGATAGCTTTCAGTTGATATGTTTATACTATGTAAGTCCCTGGTAAATTGTCTCTATGATGCTTGCAAACATGATTTGAATATTTTACCATTTATGCAATAAAAATTCACTCTTTAAACCAATTGCAGTTTCTTAGGGTTCTCATACTGAGTCCCATTTTTAATTTTCATTTCTCAATCCTACCAAATAATACTAGAGTTATCTGTCTAGTGGTTTGAATTTAAATAAAAGGTTATCAACTCCATGATTCACACTGTTAGATGCTTCTAAAGCTTGGTTTTCATTGTTTTCAATACGTATTTCCTTTATTACAAAAGAAGTTATCTCATTTTGAAATTGTTGTTTTTCCAGTGAGCAGTATGATAGTATTCTTACTCAGAGGGGTTTCTCCATGACTTATGTAATGATTTTCTCTTAATTAGGTACTTTTTATGGGGAATATTAATGTTATTTCTTTACTGTCATATGCCTCCACATGCTTATTTTGGTAGCTTTGAATTGATAAATGTGACAGGGTACCCGTGATTTCACACTAGAACAGATGGCCATAAGAGAGAGAGAATTTTCGATAATTGTAGGGGTGTTCAAGAGTCATGGTGTTGTGGCCCTTGATACTATAGTTTTTGAAGTAAAGGCCAAGGACAAAAGGAGCCCATTTAAGGCAACTCATGGTAGGAAATGCAGTGAGGGTGAAACTTTGATGAGTCCAAAGCAACCCCTTTATCGGAGAATCCCATTTATCGGAGTTTTATATATGGTATGTCTCAAAAAAATCCGATATCGTTATACTCCTAACCTCCGATGGACCACATCATACCGTATCATATATCGCAGGTTCTCCCATCAGAATGTTTCTGATATAGTTGGTTCACGTCCCGGACTCGATATAGAATTTAAATCTTCTTTATGATCCATATCGCATCTGCTCATTATGTCGGGCTTTTTAATAATTCACAAGTTGTAAAATCTGATAGGTTGGACCCGATTTGGAATTTAATTGTGATTTATAATATGATCGGGTTAACATGATATGAAGAGGAGCTGCTTGCATGCTCATTGTTGAATGGTGGGTTTCTGGGCCTTCCCTTTTCTTGTTTATTGACATCGCTTGACATTCCAGAGTTTTGTGCACTTTCGGATGTAGAATTGAAAGCAACGGTTGTTGTTGCTGGGAAAACTTGAATATGGGGTGGAGAGGATGAAATTGGTTGTGTAATTTGATTAATAAGTGACGTTCTTGCCTTGTTACACAAGATGAGACAAGTTCTAGTTTGTAAGGCAGATTGCGCACTCTCTTTGCTCAGTTTGCATGAAAATATTATTGCTGGTGGAACGGAAGAGAAAAGCTTCCTGGGCAAAATTGTTGTCCAAGATGTTGTTGTTAAAGGGGGCGATAGTGAAGGGGGAAGTGTAGAGGAAAATGATACGAAGGCACATGAAACTAAGGGGAAGTCGAGAGGTGAAAAGAAGAAGAAAGGGAACCAAGAAATTGGTTTGGGGAAGGGAATTGCTATTGTGAGGCAGCTCGTTGTTCAAATTATTCAAAAGAGATTACACCTAGGAAATACACCTACTCGAGTTTATTCTTCACCGGATGAATGGGAAAAGGAACTAGATTTGTTACTCGATCTGAAAGACTCAAAACTTCAGATGCTATTAGAGACTATGAAGACAATTTTAGAAAGCAATGAAACTAGAAGATTACCTAAAATTCCCAAGGTTTGTGACTGTTGTTTCTGTTTGATAAGTAAATATTTTTCTATCGACAAAGTATACAGAGCTATATAATTATGCAACATATGAAGTTTTCCTCAGAAATCTTGATATTTGATCCTCACAGTCTCTGTCATTAAGACCAATAGTTACATGAAATCATTGAATCTGCTTGTTTTAGTTCATGGCGAAAATCTCTAGCCTATTCTGTCATCAAATTAAAATGTTGGCTTTCCAGTTTCCACTAGTAAGGAGGAGGTTCTTAAAATGCTAGCCTGACTATTAATGTTTTTATAAAAAAAGTCGTGAAATATAAAACCATAATACTTATCTAGATTGGTCATGAAGTCAGTTGATTTGGTGGACATACTTTGACATTTATGTGCTTCTCATCGGTCTCCATTGTTTTGGTTGTGATTCGTCTCCATCTACTTCTTAATTCTGAGCATTTTGACTCTTGAGAGTGAACTCTGGGATTATACCGTGGACTTCCAGTTGTTGCTTTAGCTTAGCCACTTGTTCTGTCAACCTTTGTTCTGCTGCTGCAAACCCCTCTATATAATCCTCTGTTATGCCTGCAATGACCTCTTTAACATGCAGTTGCATTCCCTCTGCTACCTTATAGATGTTTCTTTTGGTCATTGTGTCTCCCTGTGAGAAGAACCATGGCTAGGTTTGTGACTACTATCGATAGTCAAATGGTATTTGTTTTTACTTGAAAACTTCAGTTCAATCTTATAGTATTTAAGTCCTAGAAGCTTGACTCTGCAAGTTGTTTAGCTTCATTATTGGTAAATTGTATTTTATGATGCTTGAATGTTGTATTATCAATTTAATGAAATCTCTCTCTCTTTAAATCCCTTGGAGGTTCAGGTTTCTCATATTGGTCATATTTCTACTTTCATTTCTCAATCTCAGAGAAAGTACTCGAATTTTTTGTCTAGCAGTTTGACTTTGCATGAAGGTTTATTATCTCCATGATTTGCATCATTTGCCTTTTAAATGCTTGGGAAACTTGTTTGAACTATTTGTAGTGCTTATTTTATTTATTACATTTTAAGTTATTTCATCTTGAAATTATTGTTTTTCAATTGAGTAATATAAGAGTATTCTTATGCAGAGGTGTTCTTCCATGAGTTATGTAATGATATTGTCTCTAAATGGTGTACTTGTTGTGGGACATATTAATGTTCTTCTCGTTATGACTATATGCTTCCACATTCTTATTTGATATCTTTCGGTGAACGCAAGCGGGAAAATTTTCTAGATCCTTTGTGTTATGGGCAGGTTGAGAGCTATGCAAGAAACCTTTATGTCAAAACATTGACTGTTAAGTGGTGGGTGAGAGATTTTCGTCTCTCCTCTAAATATATCAGCCCATGAATTTATGAAATGCTAGAGCAAATTCTCATCTACTACCATGTAGTTAATTATGAAACCTATCGCAACTCCATCTCTCAGCTTCGTAACTTGATCATAATCAACTTTAGAGTGTTAAAAAGAGAAAGAGAAAACTATGAGCTAATTTCCTAGTCAAATGAATTAATAATTTTCATTGAACAGAAGAAAGAGAGGCATTTTTCCTTTTTGCAAATGATAGGGACAAATCCTCTCCCAGTATTTGAGTTCCAGATAAAAGATGAGTAATACTTTTAAACACAACATAAGGAATTTTAGAAGGGGAATGAAGTCACATGGACCACCATCAGAGGGAGAAAACAATTGTTAAGATTGATAGCACCATCTAGAAGAAAAATTTGGCAAACAACTAGATTGACCTCCAACCCCATTATTTCTTGAATTCTGACATTTGACGTGGAAGCTTCTATCAACTTGGCACCAAAAAATGAATCAAGTTTGGGCTGGTATCGAAGATTTAAATGAGGTTCATAACAAGAGTTCCGATGTGGTGGATCCGATATCAGATTTAAATCAAGCATAAAGTGAGATCGGGTCCGAGCCTATCGGAAACTTCGAGCGCATCCATTTGAAAAAAAATCGATGTTTGGGTGAAGCCAATTTTGAATTTAACTAGAGTGTAAAGTATATCAGGTTCAGGTATTGGGACTTTGGCAAGCATCGAAGGTGTCACATAAGTGGAAACCCAAAAATCTGATGGCCAACAGATCCGATATTGGCTTTAAAATGTGGTGAAAAATGTCATCGGGTCCATCCAAAGGAGAGGTATCGGAACTTTGGTATGGCAGTGTGTTAAAAAAAACTCCAATATTTTTAAACAAAATCTGATAGTTTTATGAAGTGGCACGTGGCTTTTGGATGGGGTATCGGAGAAATGGGAGTCGAGCAACATCATAAGTTTGGGCTGCGATAACATTGGGAATCTTGGAGAGTTTCCCATCATCACACTACTATCGCAGATCGTTCTATCCAGTTCCAGAGCAGTGGGTCATTGCTTATATTTTTGCAGCTTCGCCCTGATGTTCCATTACGGTGTGGTCATATGATGTGGTGCAGCAATCCCACTAGATAACGTATATCACAGGCTAGGAGCTCTCCTATACTGACCGTGGTGCTAACAATTTTGATGTCATTGCCGAAGTAAGAATGAGGTAATGGAGGTATCAATCTATGTCGGTAGTTCATCGTGAGCTCGAATGTCGTCGGTTCCTGGGGAGGCAGGGCACGAGCCCATGCAATGGCCTGCCATATGTTAACAAAGAGTGCCTAGAAGGACAAGATTTTATTTGGCTCCTTTTCCAGACATTTCACAAGAATGGAAAAATGAGAGAACATATCCCTTGTGACATCCAAAGAAGCTAGCTTTGATATCAACTAATACAGAAATAACTAGTTTAAATGAACCCAATACCAGGGCACTTACTACTTCATCTTAATATATTTCCACTATTATCATACATGCATTCGCAATTTTTCTTCGCATTGGACTATTACTTTATATAATGGGTTTCAGTTAAGAGTTGTTCTGTCCATGGAAAAATAAAACAAGTTCACACAACCAAGAGCAAGGTCACGAAAACAAAGAGAGAAATGCAATAAGGCTTAACATAAAATAAACCATTAACATAAAATATACCATCGAATTAATTTTCCATGGTCTTGATTTTATTTTTTTGTCTATCCCTGTTAGACTCTCTTTCTCTATTATAGCAGACCACAACCTCTTGATTTTGCTTTCTTTTACATATCTGAATCGTTCCTTCAATCGTTGGCGCAACTGCTCCAGTACTCGCCCCACTGCAGTTTGGGACAGTACCTTACATTAAGTCTTTCCAAGGACATTAAATGTTCCACACCTCGCAGCTCTTCTATCTCATGGCATTCTCCAACATATAATTCTTGAAGCTCTGTGAGCTGCTCCAAACCTTGTATGCACTTGAACTTGGGACATGCATAAACCTCCAACCACCACAAATTTTCCAAAACT
The DNA here is from genome assembly GCA_031772625.1 of Pinus tabuliformis. Lineage (NCBI taxonomy): Eukaryota > Viridiplantae > Streptophyta > Pinopsida > Pinales > Pinaceae > Pinus > Pinus tabuliformis. Next base: position 152,730,798 of record CM062818.1, on the reverse strand, counting down.
GGTAACTCTTCTATCTCAGCGAGATCAGAAACATATAGGATTCTAAGCTTTGTGAGGTGTTCCAACCCTTGTATGGTCTTGAGTTTACTACATTCATAGACATTCAACATATACAAAGATGTCAGATGTTCCAGAGATGGCAACTCTTCTATCTCATCACATTGATAAACATATACTCTTCTAAGCTTTCAAAGGTGTCCCAATGCTTGTATGCTCTTGAGTTTGCTACATCGACTGACATGCAACTCCTCCAAAGTTGTCCACGTTTCAAGACTGGTGAGCTCCTCTACTTTTTCAGAGCCCACAATGGTGAGATCTTTAAGTTTTTCAGGACCAAAAAGCCTTCCTATTTTCCTCAAGGTAAAGCACCACTGATCTAGGATTTCCTCTGATCTCCCATTTGTGATATCGCAAAAACCTCCCATTTGAGAAAATCTCGGATACACGGAACCGATTTGATTTAAATTTTTATTAATTGAAATATCACATTCGTTCTCATATCAGTGATTTTGTTTTGTGTTCTTAAAATGAATTCATCACGATGTCACACCCACCCATATCACAACTTTCATATAGTGTCGCCTTTAATAATCATCGATCATTGATCTCATATGCGGATGAAATCGGTTTATTTATAATGTTTTAATGTGGTTTCACGTCCACTATGTCATAAATTTACAATATCGCAAATTTGTGAAGTGTCTCATGTTTAAACCTCTGATATCAAAAACCTGCGATACCTATCTGTGCTTGCCACTTGTCACACTATGGCTTGATCGCTGTTATAAGGTATCTACGAGTATTGCCTTAAGGTTCAGGGTTGTTGATACAGTTTTCTCTATGGTTTGTTAAAATGTGTGTCCTTTATAATAAAACGTTCATTGCTCTGTTGTATTCTTATTACAGGGACAATCCAGGGGGCCAATCCTAGAATATCTTGTACTTGCGATAAACTATGACCACTTTAAAAAAAAATTTCCTTTGGTTATATAATACATTTATTATTATAAAGGGACAATGTTATATGTATCGGAGTTTTGGTATTGAAAAACTCTCCGATCAATAATCTACAACCACTTTATGGAAATACGCATCTACTTTATAACCTAAAAGGCGGTATTTAGACCTACTGAATATCACAATTAATTCTTCTGGTCTCATTTCAAGAATTTTGATATCCATACCTCCAATACCACTCCTCCTCTGACACTTGTCACTTTCTAATAAGCTTTGTTTCACTCAAACATAGATGGACTCAAGGTTCGCATTGACTGTCAGTGTTTCCTTATGGCTCTCAGTGAAAATGCGAGTTATACTTTTGAATGGACAATTTTGTTACTCTAAAAATATAATTTCAATAGGAATCATGACTGTGGAGCTTGTTTTAATCGATACGATTCCTTTTTAACTTTGCACACAATATTTTTATCATTGCCGGCGGAGCTGAGAAGGGCGATGGCGAGTTAGGGTTTCGGGATAGGAACAGGCGTCCCCTGGTGGACCTGCTCCCAGGTAGGTGCAGGAGACCCCGCGCGTACCTGCAAGAACCACGCCACAGATCAGTAACAAATAAAAAGAGAGCAGAAATTATTGAAAACAGGCCAGATAGCAAAGAATGACGGAAGCAAGTGGGGGGAGAGATCCCCTCCTACAAGGAGATTACAGCAAGGGAATCAAGCCGTATCGGGGAAAATGGAGGACCTGGAAATTGAAGCAAAAACGCGCCGATGATGGGAGAACTATGGAAGGCGAGGCAAAGACAGGGAAAAAATGTTTTCTGCTGGCAACCAAAAAACCCAGGTTCATAATTCTGAGCAATAAATTAGAAGAGTACAGAGGCTATATGAAAGATCATGCACTTATTTTCAAATTTATAAGAACCTGGCTGTCTAAGAAAGATCTGATGAAATGGATACAACAAAAGTGGAAACCTAAAGGTCATATAGACCTGAAATTGGGGGCAAAGGGTTTTTTCACAGTAGTATTTACAAATCTAGAAGATAAGGAGAGGGTTTTTCAAGAAGGTCCCTATTTCTTCAACAATGCAGGATTATTCATGAGGCAATGGGAAGAATGTTACAATCTGGAAAAAGAAAAGATGCTAGTGGCACCAGTCTAGGTCATGTTATTTGGGCTTCCGATAGAGTTTTGGGACCTGGAGATTTTAGAAGGAATTGGGAACTCAATAGGAACCTTTGTGAAGGTAGCAAAGACGACCAAGAGAGGTAGATATACATCATACGCTAGGATCTATGTGTTATCACTCAGGTTGTTCCCCAAAAGCAGTGGAAAAGGGAATACGGCCGAGGTAACCACTAACCAGTCTTTAGGCTGCAGATTCTAGCCAATCTGCAACCAGAGAGGGCTCTCTCTTTACGATTTAGCTTTGTTTTTCTATATGTTAGGCTAGTTATGGAGCACAAGTATTTGTTTGATGTTTGGATGGTGACATTCAATGGAACAGGGCTCCAAAGTATGAGAAGTTCAGACCATTGGGTTAATGGAGGTAATGAAAATAAACCTCTGGGTATGGTTTCTTTGGCAAAAGAAGGAACTACAGAGCAAGATAATTAAACATGGAACACTTTTCAAGCTGGAATAAGATGAAATGGAGTCAGGGAATGAAAGGCAATCAAGAATCTTTCATTATGCTAACAGAGGGAGAATGAGTAAATACTTCCAAGGAGCAGTTAAGAATTCCTTAATTGTATTCAGAGTGTAAGAACCAGGGAGACAGGAGCAGTCAAGAATTCCTGCCTATGCTAGTCCTGTAGAAAACATAAAAAATAACAGGAATTGAACACAGAGTACAACAAAGTAAATTCTGGGCTATTCTTTTTTCCTGTAATTTAGAGCATGGTATTTAGATGATATATAAAACATAGAAACAATAAAACATGAGTTAGAAAAGAATTATTGGTCCATGAGACAATCCAAGAATTCTGCAACATATTCTTCAGTCATTAATTCCATAACCAGAGAGTTCATCAGCAAAGCATTCCAGAAATCTTTATTCAGAAGGGTTCTCAAAATTTACAGCGCAGGTCCAGAATGATGTTCACCAACCAACATCAAACAAATACTTGTGCTCCATAACTAGCCTAACATATAGAAAAACAAAGCTAAATCGTAAAGACAGAGTCCTCTCGGGTTGAAGATTGGCTAGAATCTGCAGCCTAAAGACTGGTTAGTGGTTACCTCGGCCGTATTCCTTTTTCCACTGCTTTTGGGGAACAACCTGAGTGATAATATCATTGGCGACTTAGCTAGACCATTACCTTAAGGGTAATAAGTTGTGGAGTGGCCCAAGGTAATGTGGTACTTGTGGCAGAAATTGATCATTCTTTTAGATTTAAAGGCAGCAGCATTGTCTGTTATAATCTTCTCAGGGCAGCCAAATCTAGATAGGATATTGGTTTCTAGGAATTGCATGATGATTGAGTCATTGTCTTGCCTACAAGGGATGGCTTCTATCCATTTGGTGAAGTAATCTGTGGCAGTTAAAATCCGCTTATGTTGGCCAGAGGAAGAAGGGTGAATTTCTCCAATGAAATCTAAACCCCATTGTTGAAATGGTCTTTCAGTGGAAATGGGTTTTAGGGGTAAAGGTAATAGCTTTCTCTTGCCTTCAAAGATTTGGCATTTATGGCAAGAAACTACAAACTTCTTTACATCAGCAAACAAGGAGGGCCAATAAAACCCAGCTCTTAGGATTTTATCAGCTGTTGATTTCCAATACAAATGTCCACCACAGTCCCCTGCATGAAATTCTTTAAGCACTTTGTCAGTTTCATCCTATGTTAGGCAATTCAGCAAAATACCTTCATGATTTTTCCAAAATAAAACATTGTCTACTATACAAAACTTTGAAGCTTTCATTTTCAAGAATATCTTTTTAGTTCTGGATAACCCTGGAGGAGCTTGCAGGTTTAACAATACATGAATTATATCAGCATACCAAGGTGATTGTAAGAAGGCTCAATTGATCTGTGGAGTCGCCATCTCTTGTTCGTTATCCAGTTCATTGATGTCAAGGGTTTGAAAATTGGTTTCAGTCACCAATTTAGCTAAACCTTGTCCTTTTATCAACTTTGTTGGCTTGATTTCAATATCATATTCCAAAATGTTAGCTATCCATTTTCCCCTCTTACCTTCAATTCCTTCTTGAGTTAGAATGTCTTTGACCACGGCATTTGGGACATAAGCTATCACATGAGAGTACAAGATATACACTCTGAAATCCTTGATGTCTTTTACAAGGGCATAAGCTTGTTTTTCCATGATTTGATATTTGAGTGGAGCATCTCTAAGTGCTTTGATGAAGAAAGCAATGGGCTTCTCGCATCCTTGGTCATATTTTTGTAATAGGACAACAACAATAGTATGCTCAGATGCAAAGGAAAAGATTATGAAGTCTATATCAAACTTTGGGCTTGTGAGGATCGGTGTTTTGGTTAAAGCTATTTTGATTTCCTCAAATGCTTGCTTAGCTTCTATTGTCCATTTGACTTTGGAATTTCTCTTCAGCATGTTATTAAACAATCTTATTAATTCAACCAAGTTGAGCATGAATCTTCTTAGGAAATTGATTTTTGCTAGAAAAGCTTGCAATTCTTTCATATTTCTTGGGTTAGGCACTTGCAGGATAGCTTGTATTCTTTCCGGGTCAATTCTAATGCCATCTTTTGAAATTATGTGACCTAAGAGTTTGCCTTCTTCTAGGCCAAACAATGATTTCTTTGGGTTCAATGATATGCCATATTTTCTGCAAATTAGGAACACTTGTCTGAGATATTCTAAATGTTCTTGATCTGATTTGGAAAAAGCAGTGAGATCATCAAGATATATGACTAGGAAATCATGAATCTCTTTTGCAAAGGCTATGTCCATTGCTCGCTGAAATGTGTCCCCTGCATTTTTAAGCCCAAAAGGAATTTTTACATATTTGAACGTTCTCCAAGGTGTTGTAAAGGCAGTTTTATCTTGATCATCCGGGTGAACTAAGATCTGATTAAATCCTGAGAATCCATCTAACAGTGAGATCCTAGAAGCTCCCACTACCCTTTGCAAAATGTGATCCATCTTAGGTAAGGGATAGTGATCTTTGAGAGAAACTTTATTCAGGTTTCTTAAGTCAACACACAGTCTTATCTCTCCCGTTTTCTTCCTAGTGGGCACTAGATTTGAAATCCATTCTGAAAATCTAATAGGAGCGATTATTCCAGCTTGGTACATTCTTTTGACTTCCTTTTCAATGAGAGGAAGGAGGACTGGATTAACCCTTCTAAGCTTTTGTTTAAAAGGCTTTTGATTTTCTTTTAAAGGTATTGTGTGTTGGATGACCGAAGTATCATAGGACTTGAGGTCCTCATAGCTCCATGCAAAGACATCTTGAAACTCTTTAAACAGCTCAATATATTTCAGTTTTTGATTTGGAGGCAAGGCTTTGGACAATTTTACCATCTTAGGATTTTGTGCAGTTCCTATATTACAGTCCTCAATTTCTGCATTTAAAGGCTGCATTTTTGGCTTTCTTGGTATATCATTTGAATCAAAAATATCCTCCAAAGGAGTCAAGCCTGTAGGCAAAAAATTATCCTTTAACTCAATTACTTCAGATTCTCCCTCAGCAATTTCATCAAGGTCCATTTGTTTCAGCTCCTGTAAATTTTTGCTAGTAAAGATGGTTGGATGCAAAATGTGATTTGCTGTTTCAACTGATATATTTTTCTCAATTTTATCTGTTTGATGTTCATCATAAATGGTGCTTGTGTCTATGTTTGTGCTTGAAAATTCCTCTTTCAAAGTCAAGAAGTTATTGATTTGTGTATCATTTTCAAACACTTGCCAATTTTAGACATTATCTGGAATAGCAGGTCTGTGTTTAATTTCAGCAGTGAAGTGGTGGTTAGGCTCAAATGGTAGCTTGCAAGTGCTGGAAAAAGTTGCCAAACTATGAGCATGTAAATTGTGTTTTCTCGGAATTTTAGTTAGCTGAAATTCTAAGAAGGTGTTAAGTATTTCAATTGCTGCCCCTCTGTAAGCTCTCAGCCTAAGATCATTTGTAACAAAGTTCCTCTTCATCTGTTGGATAATCAAATCTAAGTCCCCTAGAATTGAAACTTTAGCTGCCCCTAGATTTCTAATCAGTTTGAGTCCCAGCAAAAGGGCTTCATATTCCGCCATATTGTTTGTACATCTAAAATTCAGCCTATATGCATGTCCTTGAGCATGGTCATTTTGCATGTCGTGTATCCAAATCCCTGCCCCTGTTCCTAGTTTATTCACTGACCCATCAAACTCTAAGTACCATAAGATTTCTTTATTACCACTAGGATAAGGAGTTTTAGAAACTATCTTAGTGGGCAGATTTGGATTTTGTGATTCATATGGTTTGGCTTGTTTGTTTGTTGCATCAATTATTTCAACAATTTTTTGATCTAGAGCAGTAGATTCTTCATTTATGTTGGGTCCCTATAATACTAGTGATTACCCCATTACTATTGTAGTTATACCCCCTATTTATATTGTTGTGCCCCTATTACCCCCATATTGTTATTTCTGTGCCCCATAGAATCCCTCTTTTGTTATTTTTGTGGCTTTATATTATTATTGTTAGGTCGGCTGGATTATATTGTGACTCCTTAGACTCCTATATATAGAAAGGAGGTTTTGTCATTTGTATCATCCAAGAATTGTTCATTTATGTAATGTAAAGGAGGTTTCCCCCTCGAAGAGGCTGAATTCTAAGGCGTGGATTTATCTTTTCTATCTTTTCTTGAGCTGGTTTCATAACATTTGGTATCAGAGCTTTGGATTCTAGGGTTTCGCTGCTCCAAACAGGTCATCGTGGCATTTTCGCTATAACTTTTTTTCTGTGATGTTTCAGAAGTCGCAAAAAAAACCCATTTGAGAAGAATTGGCGCTGAACCGTGGGTCCGAATTTCAGAGCTTTTCGCGCGATATTTTCGGAGATATGATCTGAGGAAGTTGGCCTTTTTGCAGACTCCTGAATTACATTCAAAACAGGGGACCTGGGGAAAATCGTCATAACTCTCTCTCTGAGGATCATATTGAAATTTCGTAAAAAGGTACAGAAAGAGGACGGACTGTAGTTTCTTGTATGTGTGTTTTAGATTCAAAGGTTGAAACAGTGACTCATGGCACGTCGTACAAGTTCGCTCTACTGAACCAGTCTAAAAGCAAGTCACTGTGGGAGATTTCACATAACTCTTCCTTGGAGAATCCAGAATTGGCTACATGTGGCATTGGAAGAGGACGCAAAAGGCTACTTTAGGTAGAAATTTCATAATTGGATGATCCGAAATTACAGAGATACATCAGATTCAATATCAGGCTTCTATAAAGTGAAAAAAGGTGTGTAGTTTTTTTTTAATTTTTGTGTAAGCTTGGTTTAACGGAATTCAAAGGGCATAGTAAAACATTATTATCGGTAACTGATGCCCCGAGGAAAGAAAATGCAAACACCTAGTAAGGAACCTGAAAGCTCTAGCATGACTCATGAAGAAGAGGAAGAAATGCTACATGATATATCAAAATTACAAGAACAAGTGCAACAAATGTCACGCTCACAAAAGCTAACAGAAGCTAAGATAAGTGGCGTGGAATCTAAGGTAAATGGTGTGGAATCTAAGATAAAGGGCATGGAAGCTAAGATGGATGGCATGGAATCTAAGGTGAATGGCATGGACGCTAAAATTGATGGCATGGATGATAAGATGGATGAATTGAAGAAGTTGCTACAAGAAAGGGTCACTAATGGTGAAAAGGTAGTAAAGGAAACTCATGATGAGAATAAAAGAAATGTTAATCATGATTCCATATACTCTAATGTTGGATCGAAGACTCACCATGTTCCAAAAATCGATATGAGGAAGTTTGATGGCAAGGATCCCGCCACATGGATATTACAGATGGAGCAATTCTTCGATCTCAATAATGTGCAAAACACACAAAAGGTACGTATGGCAACTTTATATTTGGAACCAAATCAGTTTGTATGGTATCAATGGCTTTGTTCTCGTAAACAATTTATCACTTGGGCAATTTTTACGGAAGAATTGATAGCACATTATGAGGATACAAAAAGCAACACTTTTTTTAGCCAATTGATAAGTCTCAAACAAAAGGGTTCAATAATGGAGCACATTGAGGAGTTCCAAAAATTGAACATAAGGGTAAAAGATATTCCAGAGGAGCATAGGATTGATGTGTTCATAGGGTCTTTAAAGGATAATATCCAACATGATGTGCGCCTTTGGGAACCTGATTCATTAGAGAAGGCATTCAGGTTAGCAAGAAAAATGGAAAGCAAAATTATGGCAACTAGGAAGCATACCGTTCACAACTATAAAGACGGAAGTGTTGTTGCCCATAGTCTTCCACAACCTACAAGGTTGACACCACAACAATTGGAAGAAAAAAGAGCAAAAGGGCTTTGTTACAATTGTGATAGCAAATACACAAAAGGTCATAAGTGTGCTGAGAAGAAATTATTCTACATAGATTGTGAAGAGGAAGAAGAAAAGGAGCAAGAAAGGTAAAAATAAGAGGATATATTCCAGGAACAAAGCCTAGATGAAGAACAAATAAATCCGACCATATCTTGTAATGCATTGGTGGGAATTACCACTCCTCAAACCATCAAGATAGAAGGACAAATCAAGAAGAAAAAGGTAATAGTGTTGATTGATTCAGGAAGCACCCACAATTTTATTCATTGTAGGGTAGTAAAAGAATTGAGTTGCTTCCTATATCCAGCACCAGTGTCAAGTGATGATTGCAAATGGAGGAACAATAAATTGTTCTGGAAAGTGCCATAATATCAAGCTATCCATGGGAGAATATGTATTGACTAGCCCAATGCTTTCCATTCCAATGGGAGGTGCTGATGTTGTACTAGGAGTCCAATGGCTACAATCCTTGGGTACAATAGCTTTTAATTTTCAAGAACTTTTCATGAAATTTTCTGTGGAAGGAAAGGAAGTTGAATTAAGGGGTATTGCAGGGAAACCAGGAAAGATAATCAGCTCTAATGGCATGACAAAGCTTCTAAAAAAGGAGCAAAGAGGTGTAATTGCACAATTATGTTCGCTAGATGTTTCCACATTGGAATCATCTATTTCTCCAGATCTCCAAAAAGTCTTGGACAATCATTCCAAGGTATTTGAGACTCCCAAAGGTCTCCCACCTATTCGTGATCATGATCATGCTATTCATCTGATTCCAGGAAGTGTTCCTCCAAACATCAGGCCGTACAGATATCCATATGTCCAAAAAAGTGAAATTGAACGTATGGTTGCAGAAATGCTAGAGGCTGGTATAATTCAACCGAGTCAAAGTTCTTTCTCAGCTCTAGTAGTATTGGTGCACAAGAAGGATGGATCATGGCGCATGTGTCCAGATTATAGGGAGCTCAACAAGCTCACTATTAAAGATAAGTTCCCCATTCCTGTTATTGATGAATTACTGGATGAATTGCATGGATCAATTTACTTCACCAAGTTGGATCTTCGTTCGGGATATCATCAAATTAGAATGAAGATTGAAGACATTCCGAAAACAGCATTTAGAACTCATGAGGGTCATTATGAATTTTTGGTCATGCCTTTTGGCCTTACCAATGCACCTTCAACATTTCAAGGTTTGATGAATTCAATTTTCAAACCATTCCTTAGAAAATTTGTGTTAGTATTTTTTGATGATATACTAATCTACAGCAAGTCTTGGAAGGATCATGTTGAACATGTTGACAGGGTGTTACAACTATTGGAGGAGAAACAATTATATGCAAAAAGATCCAAATGTTTCTTTGGAGTCCAGGAGGTGGAATATTTGGGTCATATTGTATCTCATGAAGGAGTTAAGGTAGACCCTAGCAAAATTAAAGCCATTAAGGAATGGAAAATCCCCACATCCATAAAGCATCTGCGAGGATTTCTTGGGTTGACAGGGTATTATCGCAAGTTTGTTAAGAATTATGGGAGAATAGCAGCACCTCTAACAACATTATTGAAGAAAGATTCATTTTCATGGACTTCGGAAGCAACAAAGGCCTTTGAACATCTTAAAGAGGCAATGTGCCAAGCACCGGTCTTAGCTACGCCGGACTTCACAAAAACCTTTATTGAGGAATGTGATGCTTCAGGAAATGGAATTGGTGCTGTTCTAATGCAAGATGAAAGACCCATTGCTTTTGAAAGTCGTCCAATCAAGGGAAAGTTTTTAAACAAAGCTATTTATGAGAAGGAAATGTTGGCAATACTCCATGCACTTAAGAAATGGCGACCCTACCTAATGGGAAGACACTTCAAGGTAAAAACGGATCATGATAGCCTTAAATACTTTTTAGAACAAAGATTATCCTCTGAAGAGCAACAAAAGTGGGTCACAAAGATGTTGGGTTATGACTTTGAAATCATCTACAAAAAAGGGAAGCAAAATGTGGTGGCAGATGCACTCTCAAGAAAGGATGAGGATGTGGAAGCATTGTTGTGTGCCATTTCTATTATCCAACCAGATTGGATAAACGAAGCAAGGGAGGAATGGAAGAACGACGAAGAAGTGTGGGCACTTATTCAAAAGCTACAACAAGATTCCAGTACTTCTGATACATTTAGCTGGAAAAATGATTCGTTATGGTACAAAGATCGCTTATACCTCTGTAAGAATTCCCAGCTAAAACAAAAGATTCTTATGGAATTGCACACTTCTCCCTTAGGAGGGCACTCAGGATTTTTAAAAACTTACCACAGGGTTAAGAAGGAATTTTTTTGGGATGGCCTTAAATCAGATATTCAAAAGTTTGTGGCGGAATGTTTGGTTTGCCAGCAAAATAAAGTTGAAACAATTAAGACACCAGGTCTATTACAACCTTTATCCATTCCAAGCCAACGTTGGGAGGAGGTTTCAATGGATTTTATCACAGGTTTACCCAAGTCTGAGGGAAAGAGTGTCATCATGGTAGTAGTTGACAGAATTACCAAGTATGCACACTTTTGTGCATTATCACATCCATTTAAAGCCAGTACAGTTTCTACTGCATTTATGGAAACAGTTCAAAAGCTACATGGAAACCCAAAGATTATTGTAAGTGACAGAGATCCCATTTTCACTGGAAATTTTTGGACAGAATTATTTTCTTGTCTTGGTACTCAGTTAGCTCATAGCTCATCTTATCATCCTCAATCTGATGGGCAAACTGAGATAGTAAACAAATGTTTGGAAGGATATCTTCGTTGCTTTGTATCTGATAAACAGACACAATGGGTCAAATGGTTTCCTCTAGCTGAATGGTGGTATAACACTTCCTTCCATACAGCAACAAAAATGACCCCATTTATGGCACTTTATGGGTATCAACCACCATCCATCACATCATATTTAAGAGAAAATTCTAAGGTTCAGGCAGTGGAACATCACATCGAACATCAACAACAAGTCCTCCAACTCTTAAAGGATAACCTTGTGTTGGCACAAAATAGAATGAAACAACAGGCAGATCAACATCGCAGTGAAAGAAGTTTTGATGTAGGTGATTGGGTATTCCTACGGCTACAACCATATAAGCAAATGTCCCTAAAGCAAGCTAAGAAGGATAATAAATTATCACCAAAGTATTATGGTCCGTACAAGGTGTTGGAAAAGATTGGTACTATGGCATACAAATTGGAGCTTCCTGCAGCTTCTCGATTGCACCCAGTTTTCCATGTTTCATGTTTAAAGAAGGTTATAGGTGACAAGCTCCCAATTCAAACAATATTGCCAGAACTTGACGAGGAAGGAAAAATTATATTGGAACCGGAAGCAATCACAGAAACAAGAACTCGACAGCTACGAAATCGATCAATTTCAGAGTATCTTATCAAGTGGAAGAACTTATCCGCTGAAGATTCCACATGGGAGGATGAGAATTTTATGCAGAAGTATCCAGAACTGCTCAAGCGTTGAGGACAACACTTTTTTGAAGGAGAGGGGCATGTTGGGTCCCTATAATACTAGTGATTACCCCATTACTATTGTAGTTATACCCCCTATTTATATTGTTGTGCCCCTATTACCCCCATATTGTTATTTCTGTGCCCCATAGAATCCCTCTATTGTTATTTTTGTGGCTTTATATTATTATTGTTAGGTCGGCTGGATTATATTGTGACTCCTTAGACTCCTATATATAGAAAGGAGGTTTTGTCATTTGTATCATCCAAGAATTGTTCATTTATGTAATGTAAAGGAGGTTGCCCCCTCGAAGAGGCTGAATTCTAAGGCGTGGATTTATCTTTTCTATCTTTTCTTGAGCTGGTTTCATAACAATTTATGACTCTTACTTGTGCTAATTCTAGAAGTTTGTCATCAGTTTTGGGGCACATTTCAGCATTGTATAAGATAAACGAATCCATATCAGAATGCATGGAGTAAATTGGGAAGTTTTGGGGTTTCTCTTGACTGTTGACTACATATTTCATCAATGTTTCCCGGTACAATCTCTTTGGCTGGCCAAAGACTGAAATGGTGGCATAAGACATGTCTAGCTGCAAAGATCCTTGGAGTTTTGCACCCCAAGATCTGGACAAAAGCATTCCATACTTTGGTGGGATATCAGCTACCACCACATCCATCAAAATTGTCTTAGTAGGGTATTGTACTAGAGATACACACAAATCTTTGATGAGGCCTAGACATTTGACCTGGCTAGAATAAAATGAAAGCAAGTCTTTATATGGCCATGTGATATCTAGGTCCAATCTTTCCATCACAGATTTAGGCATCAGATTATGGGAAGCTCCTGAATCAAACATTGCATTATGCGGCACTTTGTCATGATTGTTTAAGCTTACATAGAATGGAGGGACTCCTCCATCTACTGTTTTACCATTTACCTCAGGACCAAAAATTAGTTTTGGTTGGTCATCTAATACATTGACTGCATCTCTATTCTCTGATATTTGAAGTGACCTACTGATTTGTTCCCTATAAACCTCATGTTTAGCCAATTTGGGCAGTGGAATGGCTATTTTTAACTTGCCTATTTCTGTTTCGAGCTTGAAAGGTTTTTCCACTTGAATTTTTGTATTGCGGGCAGTAAGGTTTTCCTTTTTTGCTATGTTTCCAGTGGTTTTTCTTCATCATGAGTGCTGTTATGAACTAAATCTGCTCTGAGATTGTTTTCAGGAGAGCTGTTTACATTTTCTTTTGGAGGAGAGGAGGTGGATGGCTGAGTTTTTGATGGTTGTAAGTCTGATATGTCCTCAACCGTGGGTTCTTTTGGATTGAGGTTTGTTTTAGCAGGGAGTTCTGTCAGGGCATTTTTATCCTTTGCTTTCTTAGGGTGCTTGGTATCTTTCAGCTTGCTAGGTTCAGGCACATCTACCGTTATGCTTCTCAATTTGTATTGTTTATGGACTTCATAGACAGATGCATCATATCCTTCTCTGAAATCAAATGATTCTCCGGATTTTGTTTGAAATTGGTTGAAATTATGAGCTTGTTGGTCATCTTGTGTTAAGAATATTTGTTGTTCACTATTTAGACCCATTAGGTTGATTTGAGTATCCTCTGTTGGCTCACTAGAGGTTGAAGCTTCGGCATAGTTTTCTTGAAATGGAGGCTTGATATTTTGATCAGGGCCAACCTTCTCGGTGTTAGGATTTTGATTTTTTCTAAAGTTTGGATTTCTAGTGGTGTTACTTGGTTGACCTTCCCAAGAGGATTTCCTTTCAATGGTTTCCACTCTATCACCCAGTCTATCCATTCCTTTGATGATTGCATCTATTTTTTGCTCAAATGCTGAAGGCTCTTCTTTGAAGGGAGTCCTTCTTTTAGCTCTAGCTCGAGCTCTTTTAGAGATCAGATTGGCCTCTACACTAACAGTTATGCTCTGCATGTCTTCTAAGCTTGGAGGGGCTCTTTCCCTTAGTTGATATGCCATATCAGAATCAAATCCATTAGGGAATTTGATTAAGGCTAAGTCAAGTGGAGATCTAAGGTTTTGAGGGATAGCATTGTACACATTGTTGAATCTAGCATAATAGTCTTGGACAATTTCTTGTGGGCCTCTTTTTAAACTCTCATACTCAGACAAGATATGCAATGGGTCTTTCCTCTTTTCCCATCCGTTCAAAAAGGTTTGGTAAAGGGCATCTGGATCAGCAATTGTGTTTGCAGCAAGTGCCCTAAACCAGGTCCTTACATCACCGGTTAAGCTTTGAACAAAAATTTTCATTCTCACATCGTTATCATCAATTTCATAGTTCTCGAAATAGTCCATCATTTTCTTTGTGTGTTGTTGGGCTGTATAGGAGCCAGTAGCATCAAAATATGTAATTTTTCTTTGATAATCTTGAGGCATAGCCCCTGGATTTGCAGGCAACTGCAGGGGGGCATATCGGTTTGCCATATTTGCAGGTATAAATGGGACAACTGGAAGCACAGGGATAACATCTGAGATAAGTGGAGTGGATGGGGGAGTGAAAAATATTCTTTGGAGTGATGATGGTGAACTAGAAGAAGCTGCAGCCACAGTAGCAAGGACTACTGCTTTTCCAGGAGGTGATTGGGTAAGGTTTTGCTGAAGTATATCAAGATTTAAATCAGCAAAATTTTCTAGACTTTCTTGTCTTTTAAGATTCTTAGAGATCGGGTTAGGGTTTTCAAGAATAGCTGGAGGATTGGGATCTGGATTTGATCTAGTGCAACAAGTTTTCTTCTTTGGAGCCAGCTTCTAAATCTATTTTTGGTATTTTCTAGAGATATTTGAAGGATGATGCTTTTGACAATATCTTTCTTAGGAAAGTAATTATTACGAGGGTCTTGAATTTTCCTAAAGATCTTTCGAAAATGGAAGGAAACTGATCAAATTTTTGAGACGGATGTATAAAGCCTAATGCTAGAATGGAGATTGACTAAAGCGGCTTTAATTTACTCCTATAAATGCACAGAAAAAACAGTTTCAAAGGCTACCTGGCTAACTTCAGGCTCCATCTGTAGCTTTAGAAAATAGACAGCAGTACCAAACACAGTCATTCAGTTCCCCAGCGGAGTCGCCAATGATGTTATCACTCAGGTTGTTCCCCAAAAGCAATGGAAAAAGGAATACGGCCGAGGTAACCACTAACCAGTCTTTAGGCTACAGATTCTAGCCAATCTGCAACCAGAGAGGGCTCTCTCTTTATGATTTAGCTTTGTTTTTCTATATGTTAGGCTAGTTATGGAGCACAAGAATTTTTTGATGTTGGTTGGTGAATATCATTCTGGACCTGCACTGTAAATTTTGAGAACCCTTTTGAATAAAGATTGCTGGAATGCTTTGCTGATGAACTCTCTAGTTATGGAATTAATGACTGAAGAATATGTTGTAGAATTCTTGGATTGTCTCATGGATCAATAAGTCTTTTCTAACTCATGTTTTATTGTTTTTATGTTTTATATATCATCTAAATACCATGTTCTAAATTACAGGAAAAGAGAATAGCCCAAAATTTACTTTGTTGTACTCTGTGTTCAATTCCTATGATTTTTTATGTTTTCTACAAGACTAGCATAGGCAGGAATTCTTGACTGCTCCTGTCTCCCTGGTTCTTACACTCTGAATACAATTAAGGAATTCTTAACTGCTCCTTGGCAGTATTTACTCATTCTCCCTCTGTTAGCATAATGAAAGATTCTTGATTGCCTTTCATTCCCTGACTCCATTTCATCTTATTCCAGCTTGAAAATTGTTCCATGTTTAATTATCTTGCTCTGTAGTTCCTCCTTTTGCCAAAGAAACCATACCCAGAGGTTTATTTTCATTACCTCCATCAACCCAATGGTCTGAACTTCTCATACTTTGGAGCCTTGTTCCATTGAATGTCACCATCCAAACATCAAACAAATACTTGTGCTCCATAACTAGCTTAACATATAGAAAAAAAAAAGCTAAATCGTAAAGAGAGAGCCCTCTCTGGTTGTAGATTGGCTAGAATCTGCAGCCTAAAGACTGGTTAGTGGTTACCTCAGCCGTATTCCCTTTTCCACTGCTTTTGGGGAACAAGCTATGTGATAACACTGTGTCTACATGAATATCACAGAACCCTTGCCGAACCATATTGAAATAGAATATCACGATGAAGTATGGCAGCAACTAGTTGATTATGAACACATCCCATTTAGGTGTAGACGGTGCCATGAATATGGCCATTTGTTTAAACATTGTCCGATGAACGAAGGCAATACACCAACAAATCGAGTGGATGAAAGGAAGCAAACAGAGCAGGAAGGGAGGATGAATGAACGAAACATAGGAGGGTTTAAGGAAGTTTTGCGAAGAAAAAGACCCCAAAAAGGAAAAACCAGATCCAAACATTCTTACCCGGAAGGAAACCAGAAAAGCCAGAACCAGTTTGAAGTCTTGAGAGACCTAGAAATGGAAGTGGAAGGAGACAAAGAGGAAGAGGACATAAGAGAAGCCCAGAAAGAAATCAGGAAGGAAGTTAAGGAAACGAATAGAATAGCAATGGAAAAGGAGGGAGAGCAGGGAGACCAGGAACAAGAACAGACCCAAGAACAGATCCTAATGGAAATAGACCCACAACAGGAACAAGAAGGAGAAGAAGAAAAGATCATGAGGAAACTCCTACAGGAATGGAAGCATTTGGATGAGTGGTTCATACTCGAGGACCAAAGACAACTATATAAGGACATGTTCCAAAGGTATAAGGAAAACGAGGAAGATGGAAAGCCAAGCAACCCGAGCAACTTGGATCACAAGGGGATCAGAACACAGAAACAGGTACAACAGGGAAAAGCGGAAGGAAAAGAGTAAGGAGACCGATGAGCGAGACCATTCAGATGGTAGGAGACATGTTGGTGAATCCAGGGAAAGTGATACCATTGTCGAAGGTCTTCCAACAACCCCTAAAACTTTTGAAATGATTATCACAACCTGGAATATCATAGGACTGAATAGTAAGGGAAAGCAGATATATCTGAAAGAGAGACTCAGAAGAGATAAGCCAAATATAATGCTAATCCAAGAAACAAAAGTACGGGAGAGCAAACTAAGAGAAATAATGAACAACTTCAAGCCACATTATGAGATCATGGGTCAAGATGCGACAGGCAGCGCAGGAGGAGTAGCAATACTTTGGAACCTAGAGGAGGTCCAATTTGAAGATTGGACAAGCATTCCACGTATCCTCTCCGGGAGATTTATAATCTTAGGGTCCCAAGAATGGTTTTTGTTATCAAACGTATATGGACCCCATATACAGAATGAACGTAGAAACTTTCTTCAGAACCTGGCAGCTTTGCGTTCCCTTTACCCAGCCACACCCTGGGTAGTGGGAGGATATTTCAATATGATAAAAACTCTAAACGAAAAAAAGGGAGGACTCAGAAGAATAGAGACAGACATGGAAGCCTTTGGAGATTGGATAGCAGCTCAAAGGCTCGTGGAAATACAAACAACAAATGGAACTTATACATGGAATAACAGGAGACGAGGCAGAAATCAGATAGCCTCCAGATTAGATCGCTTCCTACTGTCAGAACAGATTATAAATTGGGACATCTTCATTGAAGCAGTGATTCTCCTAGGAATGGGATTGGACCACTGGCCGATCAAAGCAGAACTAGACATAAAAGCTAGCCCGAAGAGAAGGCCCTTCAAATTTGAAGCCTTCTGGCTCAAAGACAAAAATTTTATGAAGTAGAAGAATGGTGGAAACAAAGCAGGTAGAGAGGAAGAAACAAAATGCAGACTTTTCAGCTGAAACTAAAAGAACTAAAAGGGAATATCAAGAAATGGAATAAGGAATAATTCGGACATATCCTTGAAGATCAGCAGAGGCTAGAGCAGAAGATGGAACAAATCCAACAAGAAATAATAAACGCAGGCAGAAGTGAAGACATGGCCAAAGAGGAGGGGATCCTAATAGGGCAATTAGAAGAGAGGCGAAAACAAGAAGAAATCTTGTGGAGGCAAAAATCCAGGGTAAACTGGTTAAGGGAAGGGGAAAGGAATATTAAGTTCTTCCACAAAGCTATGATTCAAAGAAGGCAAGGAAATAGAATCTTCTCTATTAAAAACGAAGCAGGGATAAGAGTCACGCAACATGAGGAGATAGAGCAAGTATTGGTTAAGCATTTCAAGGATGTTCTGACGAAGCCAAATGTAGACCGAGAAGAAGCTATTGAAAGAATGTGTAATGAGATCCCGAGTAGAATCACTAGAGACCAAAACCTCGCTCTGATGAGGGCAGTCACTCTGGAAGAAGTAGAAGAGATAGTGAAGGGAATGAAAAAGAATAAAGCCCCTGGCCCCGATGGATTTACAGTGGAATTCTATCAAGCAGGTTGGAACTTCCTAGGCCAAGACATCCTGGATGTAGTAGAAGAATCAAGAAGGAATCAGAAGGTAAGTACAAGCCTAAACTCAACTTTCTTATCTCTAATCCCAAAAGAAAATAAGTCCGAAGTCCCTCAGGGCTTTAGACCTATTGCCCTCTATAATGTGATATATAAGATTATAGCTACCTTAATAGCTAAAAGACTCAAATCGCTCCTAGCTAGCATCATCTCCCCAGAGCAAATAGGCTTCATTGAGGGTCGGAAAATCCTGGATGGACTAGTGGTCTCTCAAGAAGTGGTGCACCCCTTAAAAGTCAAAAAGGGAACAGGTATGATGATAAAACTTGACCTCTCAAAAGCCTATGATCCTCTGAATTGGAAGTACCTAAAGGAAACCTTAAAAGCCTTCGGCTTCTGTAATAGATGGATTGAATGGATCTCATCAATGATCTCATCAACAAACTTCTCTATCATGGTGAATGGAACACCTTCCCAGCCTTTTAAAGTGTCCAAAGGTATCCGACAAGGAGACCCCCTGTCTCCTTTCCTGTTCATCATAGCAGTAGAAGGCTTAGGGAGATACATTAAAAAAGAAGTTAGAGAAAAATATCTTAAAGGAATCCAAATTTGAGGTAACAACCTTCCTATTACCCATCAACAATTCGTTGATGACATCATGTTGTTCTGTAATGTGTCGCTCAGAGAAGCCCGTAGAATCAAAGCAATCTTAGACCTTTTCATGACAGCCTCTGGGACCCAAATTAACAATGACAAATCTTGTACGTACTTTTTTAACACAGCTCGAAATATCAGAAATTTCTTGACCAGAACTTTGGGAATCCACTTTGGAGAATTCCCAACCAGATATCTTGGAACTCCACTTGCCTTAAATCCATTGAGGATGGAAAACTGGCAACAAACCCCGGATAAGATAACCAAAAAATTAGCAAACTGATCTTTTAGAACTCTGACTTTTGAGGACAGAACTGTTTTAGTTAAGGCTGTAATCCAATCTATACCTATATATCAACTATCAGCAATGGCTGCCCCAAAAGAAACATGCACCAAGATGAAAGAGATCTTCAAAAAATTCATATGGGGAGGACAAAAGGACCAAAGGAAATGGGCATTAGTATCCGGGAAGGAAGTTGTGAAAAGCAAGATGGAAGGGGGATTAGGCCTTAGAGATCCCTATGTTCTAAATCAAGCAATGGGCGCAAAGCTATGGTGGCACTGGATGAATGGAGGAAACGACCTCTGGAAAAGAATATGGTCAAAAAAATATAACATGCCCACCAAACCAGAGGAAATTCTAAGGGTAAGGGACACACCGAAAGGGTCAACAGTTTGGAATCTAGCCAGTCTCAATAAAGATATGATAACTAGGCATGCTTTCTGGGAAATTAGGGATGGCAGTTCAGCGAGATTTTGGGAGGAAGCCTCGCAACAAAGGGAAAGAATGAATGAAGTGCAAGGACTAAGGAATATAGGCCAAGAGGCAGCTGAGAAAGGAAAGACTCTAGTGAAGGAATTTTGGAGGATGGAGAACCAAGATGAAGCATGGAGAACCTGTAAGATCCCAGAAGAATAGATGGAGCAAATAGACGAAGAGCAAAAATAGCTATATCAAAAGGAAATGCAGACAAGAAGAATCCCCATAAGATCGGGACCGGACATCCTGAGATGGGGACACACAATAAAAGGAAAATTTTCAATTAAAGAGGCTTACCATCTTTTGAGCACTAGAGAACCAGAGGAAACGATAAGTACCTGGAAACAGATATGGAATAGCAACTGGTGGCCGAAAGTGGCTCATTTCATATGGTTGGTCACCAAAGGCCGTATTCTAACATGGGACCAACTCCAAAAGAAAGGAATTCACGGTCCCCCCAGATGTCCTCTATGTAAACAGGAACAGAAAATGCAGGAACACCTTCTGAATTCGTGCACAGAAACTCAAAGACAATGGGAAAAGGTAAAATGGCTTTTCGGAAAAACCCATAGAGGTCAATAGAGTATTAGAAACACTATTAAAATTTGGGGAGGAGGACAATTTATAAGTCCAGTGGTAAGGCGGGCTTGGAACCTGGTAGCAGGGATGAATATGTGGATGATCTGGAAGGAAAGAAATAGAAGAGTCTTCCAAAACAAAGAAATGACACAAGACCAACTATGGGAAAAAACATTGAGCCATATCTGGGAAACTATACTTGGGGACACTTGGAATGGAGAGGACTGGGAAGTGATGCAGTAAGAAGAGCAGATTCTAAAGAAACTAAATGTTATGAAACCAGCTCACAAAAAGATAGAAAAGAGAGATCCACGCCTTAGAATTCAGCCTCTTCGAGGGGGCAACCTCCTTTACATTACATAAATGAACAATTCTTGGATGATACAAATGAAAATACCTCCTTTCTATATATAGGAGTCTAAGTGGTCCCAATACAATCAAAGCCTACATAACAATAATATTGTAGGGCACAACAGTAACAATGGTGGGCTTCTATGTGGCATAATAGTAACAATATGGGCACTACATGGGTACATCAATATAATAAGTGGGTTATACTAATAACAATAAGGGGTTACACTAGTAGTATAGGGGCCTAACATGCCCCTCTCCTTCAAAAAGCGTTGTCCTCAACGCTTGAGTAGTTCTTGATGCTTCTATATAAAATTCTTGTCCTCCCATGTGGAATATTCAGCGGGTAAGTTCTTCCACTTGATGAGATACTCTGAAATTGATCGATTTCGTAGCTGTCGGGTTCTTGTTTCTGTGACTGCTCCAGGTTCCAATATGATTTTTCCTTCCTCTTCAATTTCTGGCAATATTGCTTGAATTGGGATCTTTTGCAACTTTTGAATAAGTGGCCATACTTCTTCGTTCTTCTTCCATTCATCTGTTGCTTCGTTTATCCAATTTGGTTGGATAATATAAATAGCACAAAACAATGCTTCCACATCCTCATCCTTGAAGCGTCTTCCCATTCGGTAAGGTCGCCATTTTTTAAGTGCATGTAGTATTGCCAACATTTCCTTCTCATAAATAGCTTGCTTGAGATGTAGCAGTAAAAATACCCAATCACTCACATCAAAACATTTTTCACTACGATGTTGATCTACCTGTTGTTTCATTTGATTTTGCACCGAAGTGTCGTTATCCTTTAAAAGTTGGAGAACTTGTTGTTGATGCTCGATATGATCTTTCTCTACTTGAACCTTTTTCTTCTTGATATGTCCTTCTATCTTTTGAGGAGTGGTAATTTCTTCCAGTCCTTTACAAGATATGGTCAGATTCATTTCTTGATGCTCGATGTGATCTTTCACTTCTTGAAAATTTTTCTTCTTGATGTGTCCTTCTATCTTGATAGTTTGAGGAGTGGTAATTTCATCCATTGAATTACAAGATATGGTTGGATTCATTTCCTCTTCTTTTGATGTTTCTTGATCCTTTTCTTCCTCCTCTTCATATTCTATGTAAAATAATTTCTTCTCAGCACACCTATGACCTTTAGTGCATTTTCTATCACAATTGTAACAAATCCCTTTTTCTCTTTTTTCTTCCAATTGTTGTGGTGTAACCCTTGTAGGTTGTGGAAGGCTGGGAGAAACAACACTTCCATCTTTATAGTTGTGAGGGGTATGCTTCCTGGTTTCCATAATTTTGCTTTCCATTATGTCACAAAGCCCTTTTACTCTTTCCAATTGTTGTGGTGTTGCTCTAAAGAAGGTGTTGCTCTTTATATCCTCATAATGTGCTATCATTTCCTCCGTGAAAATTGACCACGTAACAAGTTTTTTACGAGAACAAAGCCCTTTGTACCATAAAAATTGATCTGGTTCTAAATATGAAGATGCAATACATACCTTTTGTAACAGTTGTACACCATGTATATCAAAATATTGCTCCATCTGAAGTATCCAATTTACCGGATCCTTGCCATCAGACTTCCTCATCTTGCTTTTTCTTGATTTTAGGAGCTCTACCTTGAAACGACTGTAACTCTGTACTTTCAGATATTTAAGTTCTGAACTTGTGACCTGTAGTAGACCTCTGTGTCCTCTTTCCAATGCCACAAGTCTGATCCAAATTGGATTCTCCAAGAAAAATTTATGCACAATCTCCCGCAGTGACCTGATTATAGACTAGTTCAGTAGGGCGAACTTATATGAAGTGCCACGTGTCACTGTTTCAACCTTTGACTCTAAAAAATATATAAACAGAAACTACAGTCTGTCCTCTTTCTGTAACTTCTTACGAAATTTCAATCCGATGCTCAGAAAGCAAGTTATGACGATTTTCCCCAGGTCACCTGTTTTGAGTGTAATTCAGGAGTCTGCAAAAAGACCAACTTCCGCAGATCCTATCTCCGAAAATATCATGCGAAAAGATCTGAAATTCGGACCCGCGGTTCAGCGTCAATTCTTCTCAAATGGGTTTTTTTTGCGACTTCTGAAACATCCCAGAAAAAAAGTTATAGCGAAAATTCCACGATGACCTGTTTGGAGCAGCGAAACCCTAGAATCCAAAGCTCTGATACCAAATGTTATGAAACCAGCTCACAAAAAGATAGAAAAGAGAGATCCACGCCTTAGAATTCAGCCTCTTCGAGGGGGCAACCTCCTTTACATTACATAAATGAACAATTCTTGGATGATACAAATGAAAATACCTCCTTTCTATATATAGGAGTCTAAGTGGTCCCAATACAATCAAAGCCTACATAACAATAATATTGTAGGGCACAACAGTAACAATGGTGGGCTTCTATGTGGCATAATAGTAACAATATGGGCACTACATGGGTACATCAATATAATAAGTGGGTTATACTAATAACAATAAGGGGTTACACTAGTAGTATAGGGGCCTAACACTAAATCTGAATCAAGGAATGATGGCCCATCAGATGTGGAAAGCACCTAGGTTGGGAGTTAATGGCATCATGCATTTCTCCCCTCCTTCGAATGGTTTCATAGAGTTAAACTTCGATGGAGCCTCTAAAGGAAACCTGGGCCCAACAGGGTTCGGAGGTCTTTTTAGGGACGATCAGGGAAGAACGAGATGGATATATGCAGACAACGGAGGTATTATGAGTAACAATGAGGCAGAACTGATGGCAGTCCTTCAAGGCCTAAAGATAGCAATTAGAAATGGTTATAATAAACTGGAAGTGGAAGGTGATTCCCTAATGGTGATACAAGCACTCAAAAAACTCAACAATGGGACCTCTTGGGACAAAGTAATGCAAAGCTGGAGGACGACTAGCCTGATCCAAGATCTGGAAAGTATTTTTGGAAGATTTGATTATATGATTATTAAGCATGTTAGAAGAGAGGCCAACAAAGCAGCTGATTTCCTTGCGAACTGGGGATGCCAGGAACAAAGGAAGAAAATGGATAGCCTATGGACGATGTACTCAAAAGACTCAGGATTTGAACAGCTTAGTACGATCTTCAATCAAGATAATCATGAAGACACGATTCAAAGGCACTAGCGATAGCTGGCTCCCGATCCAGATGAGGAGCAGGGTAGGTAAGAACGACAGGAGTAATCATTACAAAGGGAGGGTAGCCGGATGTGACTGCAGGGAAGAGGCAGCCCTTCCAACAAAAACAACGATTAATGGGACAGCTCAAGCTTCAAGAAACCGGAGTAGAGGTGGTGGATTGCAAATGAGTAGTAGGAGTGGTGGCGGTAGTGGCAGAGCAAATAAGGTAATGAAGAGCCATTATATGAAGATAGCGGTAGGTAGAGGTAAGTTCATTCTGAACGGGGCAAAGGAGGAGCTGAACGAGCTACATCCAGGAGACAACAACAGGGAGATCAGCATCTTCGGGTATGTGAATTCTATGAACTCTGTCCCCTTACTATATAGCTCAATAGACAGAATGGATATGTTTAGCCAATGTGAAGCCTGGGATGAAGAAAAATATGATCACCCCTCTGTAATTCACGGAGAAGGTTATAAGGAATTGTACCAGGTGGGGAGTCTGGATAAAAAGGGCAGCTGTAGTAGTGAATACAGCCGGAGAAATTATGAGGAAAACTGAGAGAAGTATCCCCAGGCAAGAGAGGAGATGAAGCCTGGGAAGAGAGACCCGAAAATTATGCCAATAGCCCAGAATCTAGTCCACATGACAGAGGGCATAATAGATCTTTTGTATCCGGAGAAGGGAGAGCAATGCCAGATTGGAAGAAACAAAGGGGATTGCAGCAGGATTAGAGGAATAACCAAAGGCAATCCGGCAAGCGAAGACGATGATGAGAATCTCAAAAAACTAACACCTGTGATTGATGAATGTCTACAGGTGAAGGCAGAACAAGGGATGGCGCGTCCAGGCCGGGGAAGAGGTCGAGGAGGCCGGGGACGCCCAAGGCAGGGGAACTAGGATGGCAGGTCAGCAGAAGCAACTGACAATCAGCGCAAAGGAAGAAGATCAACCCTGACAGTGGTTCAGGAAGCGGCTCGTGCTTACCAGGAAGGCACGGATGAAGATATTCGACGCATCATCCAAAATATGGAATCCAGCATTCTGGAGGAGCAGTCAGGTTCAGAGACAGAAGAATGGGCAGAAATGGTTACAGATCCTGGCAACACAAGGGGAAGGCTGACCCTGTACAAATAGTCTCTGCATATTTACTTGGTCCTAAAACACCTGCTGGCAAAAGCTCTTGAACAAGTTGCAAAGGAAATGGCGGAGCTTGCCAATGGGGTGCCAAACTTGCAGAAGGAAATGAAGAATTTCCAAGTCATCATGATTAATCAGAATAACAAGTTAGAGATGTCTCAATTACTGTCCAGGATGGCTGGAAGTGGCCCCAGCCAGGGAGATCAGATGAATGTTCCCATGGATACGGACCAGCACACAGGAATCAGGGAGGAATGAGCTCCTGGAGGATCTGTGGGAACTATTTTGAATTTCTCCTTTTACAGTTATATGCGAACTAGTAGTTTAATAAGTATTTTCAGTTGTATAATGCATATAGCCAATATGGAAAGACTTGTCAAGTTTTGTTTTCAGAACACTTATAGCAAATTAAGGTGGCCAACAGATCTGGTTTCCCTTCGGGGCAGGTTGAGGCCACCCGAACGATGTATATGATTTCCTTGTTTAGTATAAATAGAAAAGAATGGCACTACCTTTACTTACAACAAAAAATAGGAATCATGACTCTAAAAATATAATTTCAATAGAATTCGTGACTTTTCGATTTATGTGAATGAAAAAATTATAATCGAAATAACAAGTGAAATAAGAAAATATTTTCTTTTACCTAAACTTAATCGAAACTTTGTAAATGCGACGAGTTAATTGCGTCTCACAATTCGGTGTTTTATTATAGCAAGGACATAAAATAAAACTAAGGTTCTCTCTAGATTTGGTATAAGAACTTTTGTGTATTAATATAAATTGATTTCAACTAAATTAATCATCCGAAGAGAGGGTCGCATCTTATTTATTCTATCCATATTTGGATTAAAATGGATTAATGGATTTATATTAAAGTTGAGATTAATTTGCATTAACATAGAGACAATTAACGTTTATTACCTAAAAGAAGTCCCAATCTCGACACACTTGACCAAGATGCTCAGTTTCCTCCAGTAGTTCCTCTCGGGTTTTATCCAGGGCAGACATATCTATGATTGGTATATTTTCTCCTCCTTTGATTTCTGCCACTGACAACCGACTATGCCGTGGGAACACATATATAATCGAGTCAGCCAAATGTTTGACGCCTTTCATATAATCATGTTCACCATTATTCTGAGTGGAATCAAGCATGGCAATAACCATGAAAGCACCAGATAGAAATATACTAGCTCCACATACAATATTTCAGAACATATCTATAGCACATCTAGGATATTATGTGCATTGCTATATGAATCTAAAATTGTACAGCTCAGTGTTACAATTCTTGGGGTGAGATCATGGAATACGTAGCTAAAGGATGGACAGAGTATGTTTCAGACAGAGACAAAAATGGTCCCCTCATCACACCATATATGAATTTTCTCAGTGGGGAATTAGATGTTGCTTGTCGTATCTATTTCAAGGCATATGTTTTGAATAAATATCTGTTGAGCTACCATTTTTATATCCATTCTGGTCACCAACGATGCTTGTGTGGATTCCTTATCAATTTAAGAATTCTGTACACACCTTGTGGTCACCATCATTTTTTATTTAGAATTTGTAACAATGCTGATAGAGGTGAGGTGTAGATGAATGTAGAGTGACATAAAGGTAACACTATAGGAAACAACAATGTCAATGTGGAAGGCATAAGGAATCAAGGAAACAACAATGTCAATGTGGAAGGCATAAGGAATCAAGGAGACTAAAGTATTGGTAAAGTTTAAGATATAAACTTCTGTATTAATTTTCCTAAGATGAATTACATAGGATGTTTGACATGGATTGCAGAGTTTGTATTATATGCCAGTGGCCAGTTCTTGTTATGTTCTATACGTTACTATTCTTCAATTGAGTTATCCTATATCTCTAGCTCTATCTCAGTTACAGTATCGAGGTCCTTTTAAATTATTTTTTGGAGCTTGAAAGGGAGTAAATTGTCATATGTTTTGTCAATTTTATTTTGAACCAGCCTTACCAACAACTTGCCGTTCTGCATATTATAAAGGATTATGTAGTTTAGGGCCTAGGATTGATTTCCCATTTTCCACCACTAAATCAGGTAGAAATGCTTACTATGTTGATGCAGTTAATTTCCAAATTTACATACTCGAAGGATAATGACCTTTGTCTATTCAAATTTTATGCCTAGTCTAGTATCAGGAATTTTGGTTTCTTAGCCTTAATTGCAGGTCATTAGAAAATGATTTTAATTCTGGTTTTTTAGCCTTAATTGCAGGTCATTAGAAAATGAATTTAGGTGTTTCAAAAAGTAATGCTAATGATTCAATATCCTCGACTAGAGGCCTTAATGAAATGTGTGTGTGGAACGCATCTGTCATCTATTCTTTCGGCAGAATATAAAGTTATGTTTGAACTATTTGAGGATGCAATTGTGATTTCTTGTTGAACATGCAGGGTGAAACAGATGGTTACAAGGAGCCTTCTTGCTCATTTAGGGTGTGATGTCACAATGGTGGAATCTGGTCACGAGTCCTTGCAAGCAATGTCACAGGTTGGGCATAATTTCAAGTATTATTTCCTAATGTATGCATGTCGAGTATGAATGTTTATGAAGTGGTCATTCACATTCAGGAGATGTTTCCTAATTGGCATGAAAGACCATTACATGTGGCTCTTACCTGAAGTACTGATAAAGCAACCAAGGAAAAGTGAATAAAGTTTGGAATGGATGGTGTGTTATTGAAACCAATGTCTCTTGAAAAAATGCGTAGTGTACTAGTTGATCTCTTGGAACATCGGTCAATATAGGACATTATACGGAGGCTATGACTGTTTTTAAAAAGTGGAAGTTGGTACGCATAATGTTGTGCCATTGATCTTATGGAGCTGAAAAACAATGCACTGATTTATTCGTATGAGACCAAAAAATATATGCAATCAATTTAACATAACAAAGTTTTGATATTTACTAGATGCCAAATTTAATGATTTTCAAGTTGAGTAGTGAGCACATTTTGTTGTTCTTCAAGTTGATGTACGCTTCCCAGCATCCTTTACATTGGCTACTTGTTGATAACTGTGGGTTATTCCGCTTTATCAGCAGTTACAATAACTCCTCAACCTTCCAGAAAATCTCTTGTCTTATATTGTAACTGTTTTTGAAGTGCCACGCCTCACTTATGGAACTGTACAATATAATGGCTATATGTGACCTGAATGATCGACAAGTTTCATTATTCCCATTATTCTTTGGACCCATTAAAATATTATCTGCATATCTCCTTTTGCTTATGCCCTTGGTCAACTGTGTAAGTTAACTGTATGGAAATTTTAATGGAAAAACCTAATTCGATCTAATGTGATTGAATGATATTAATGTTGAATCTGCCGAGAACTTCCCAATGGAGCTTCTACATTTCCTTCCCACGGTTTTGAGGCTAGGTTATATAGGGAATGATATTTTTTACTATATAATTGCTGGTAGACTCTTGTGTGAAAATGAAAGGGTTAGATCACATGTTTTATGTATAGACACAGGCATCTTGATTTAGATTTTGCGCTAATAGTAGGGATATCGAGGAAGGGGCAACTTTTGAAGACATTGATCTCGAAATATTCGCATACATGCAATTTCATGATATATTTATGCATTTTGAAACAGTTTGGTGTGTGTCCTTATTCAATACTCTAATATTGTTATTCTAATACTCTTCATGCACACGTATTATTTCTTCTCGTTGTACCCAACATTAGCACTAAATAAATTTTTAAGTCTCTCACAAGTGTCATTTTTAACTGGTATGATTTCAGAGTTTTTTACTACCTAAGCTAGAGTAATGATCAACTTACCACAATAGAAAACATTGTAGTCCTTTATAAAGATACTGGTCTGGATTTATCATTACCTTCAAAGACCGACACAACAATAGTTCCACTGGAGGGAGAAACAAATTTCAACTTTGGAAATTCAACTACTCTTGAGGAGTTGGAAGGTAATTTTTATGTTTTCTCTGTAGGGCCAACTTGATGCAAATATGATTTGAATTTTTGGATGACATGGAATCAAGTTCAACGATTAAAGGATTGTTGTATTCAATATTATGGAAAACCAAATGGTAATAATGGAGTAGATTCAATATGGAATCATGGCCTTCTTGCTTGCATCGATTTTGGTTGGAGGTCAGACAGGAATATGTCAACATTAAATCTAGACAAAATCACAATGAACTCAATGGAGGATGAGTCATTGCATGGAAGATTCTGCTTGCTAAAATCTGTGGAAAATATCAAGGGGAATTATACTAAACAAAATTTAATTTATTTGGAACCTGTGAGTCCTTGTGAAAAGGTAAGGGAAATAGGAATTTTTCCTCTTTTGCCACTTAGTGAGAAATGCTCGAAACTATCGGTCTCATGCTTCTCTCAAGGAATCCCCTTTTGCAAGAACTAGGGGGATATTAAATACCAATATTTGGGTATAGGATGTAGCAAAGTGAATAGTAATAATGGAGGAGGAAAAATATCTTTATCTGAATCGGAAGACAAATATAATAACAAGAATTTTCTGTGTAAATCTAGGTTTACATCAGGTTCCTTGGGACATCAGATGTTAGGAGAGGAGCATCTTTCCTGTGCAGATATCTCTACCAAGAATTACACGACATCTAGTGAAACAAGCTTCATGAATGTTGTCCATAATTCGACTCAGACAGGACAAGAGGAGTTTTCAGATGCTTTTCAAGGCAAGTCATCAAATTTGTTAAGTTCATCACTTCATAAGGGTCTGGCCAAAATTGGATTTTGCTTTGCACCTTGCACTGGTATGAGTGCCATTGGTGTTTTATAGTTGGCAAGGGAATTGCACCATAAGCGACATTTTCCTTCATTCATATGCTCTGATAATATGTCTAAGTGTGAGTGCTTGAATCAGATATTAAGCATATATATATAAATATATATATATATATATATATATATATATATATATATATATATATATATATATATACAGGCAGTCTATAGTAGAACATACACAAAATGAGTGTGACATTATAGATGATAAACATTTTGAGATTCAAGATGTCCTTAGACCCTTGTCTGTCAGTTATGTGTCAGCATGAATATAGTAATATTGTAGACTTATCATGCCTTTCTTCATAACTTCTTCAGGGCTTGTCTTCTAGCATTGTGATTGAAAATCATGAAGAGTGGTTGAGTCAGATACTAATCATGGATATGCGAATTTATTTCAGAGGTGGGTTCTATCAGCATCCTGGATACACATAGAACCTATTCACACATTGTTTCTAATGCTTGTTGTGCAGGTTATCTTTTTAATAATCCCATAATCAAGGGTTACCTCTTTGAAATTTTGGATGTAAACTATGTCAAAATTCTTGAAGAGAATTTAGAAGGAATGTTGAAATGCTTGAGGATCAATTAACACATCCTTATTTAGGCATTACTGTGTAAGGATTCTCAATTTCATTTGGCCTTTGGTTTTGAAGGTTTGTTATTGTTCTCAAAATTTTCTTTGTGAAGTACAATTTTTCTCCTTCAGACTACTTTAGGTTTTGTCTTCAAGCATTGTGAATGAAAATCATGAAGAGTGGTTGAGTCAGATACTAATCATGGATTGTGAATTTATATCAGAGGTGGATTCCATGAGTGTCTTGGATGCACATAGAACCTATTCACACACTATTTCTGATGTTTGTTGTGTATATTTTCTTTTTAATAATCCCAAAATCAATAGCTGCTACTCTAGAATTTTTTATGGAAACTCTGTTTTAGAAGCTGAGGAAAATGTGGAGTTAAAGTACGAGAGTTTTGGGAATGAAGGTTGGGTGGATGAGAGTTTCGGGGACAAGGTTTTAGGGGCGATGGTTGGTGGAAGCATCAGGCGGTAGCATTGGGAAAACTCAATACTCTGTAGTCGATTGTGGTGACTACTACTCTGTTGGGAATTGTGTTTTTGGGGCAGCAGTGGCAACATGAACATTGGAACAACAAGTAGCTAAGGATACAACTCTGTGCAACAAAAAAATTAATTTCTCGTAAATTATTTATTTTCGATACTATTGATCATGCATTTTCTTTCAACTAGAACCATTCCATGGGATTTTGGTGGCATAACAGGAAAAGAGAAGAAGAGAGCACAACTAGTCTATAATTTGGGAAGGCAATGCTTGCAGGAAAGGAAATATGGATAAATATTTCTATTTCCCCAAACCAAGCTCCTTTGGAGCTGTATATGGAATGTGTAATGGAATAGGTGGTTGCATATATGTATCGCTTATTTATGTGGAAAGGTATATATGGATTGAATAGAATTCACAAACTATGTATCACAAGACCAGCAAAAGATGACTTTACGGGGTATTTTAGTGGATGGGGAGGCAGAGTGGGCTTTGGCATCACAATATAAACATAGCATGCTTCTTGTGACATATAGAAGGTGTTGAACGAGAGATGTGCATGATAATATCAGGACCAAATGCTTTGTAACAATCCTTTGTACCAAACCAAAGAAGGCATTTTGTTGCCAGAGGAAAATTCCTGTTGTAACAGGCTGTAAGGCCGCCACAATTTAGGACCTCCATACCTTCCTTCCCCACCTTACAAAATATAAAAGTAGCAACTATAAGGAAGGAATCGAGCGAGTTGCAATTGTTATTGATCGTATTTCAACAACCAACCATGAAAATATAGGAGGTTTTAGGAATATGTTTATTTATGTAGAGTTTAAATTTTGGAGAAGCGTTGGTACCGGTCAAAAGGCCCAAGTTCTTGAAGGTATTTGTTACCCCAATAGCCAACGTCTCCATAAGTGTAAGTTTTAAACAAAAAAGTGTCTCTGACCACATAACCATTCTTTTCATGCATTAACCTTCTTGTGCTACTGATACCTTAGACTGAACCATGCACATGGAATCCATGACCAATGATATGTGTTGGAAAATTAATCCCAACCACCACCTTAAACACATTGACAACCAGCATACTTGCCCAGTCAATTTTTGTAGGTTGCATATTTGTTTGCAGGCTGAAGGACAGAAGTTTTGAGTAGCAGTATGAGTTCCCCATTCCGCAACACATCAGACCATTCCGTAACACACACACATCAAGCATTTAAGGGAAAATGGAAATCTAATGACTTTTGGTAAATATGCATGGGAAAACATTCACTCCACGACTATTATCTACACTCCACAACACATGCAAGTTCTGAAAATCATTTATTATGTAAAATCACCTATACTATGTATTAATGTTTTGATCAGTCATGTATTAATGAGTCAAAATGTATGTTTTTCATATACATGTAAAAGTTTCTTTTAGTTTTTAGTCGAGTAAGACTGTGAGGTAGAGAGGAGAAAATTGTGGAGCAAATATTGGTGGGCACATGAAAACAAGTTGTTATGGAGTTTTACAGAGAGTTACTCCGCAACCCCTGTGAAGTGTAAATCACAATATGATCTTTTTTCATTTTACTTGGAGCAGAAGCCTCCAATTTATCAAGTGAATGTATTTACATATGTTTTGTAATATAATCCAAAGTTTGGTTTGCTGTGATATGGATTGAAAATTTCACATCTAGTTTTACGACAACCATTTTGTTTTTACTCTGTTTTGTTGTGAGTAAATTTTTGTGTTTCATTTAAGCCTCTGTCAAGTTGAGATTTGCTTGCTGCAATTGAAGATTTTCTTGCTGCAACTAAATATTTTCTTTCCGGATCTCGTTTTTTAGGAAAAATCCTCTCCTCTGCCCGTGTAAAATTTTCTAACATGGTATCAAAGCAGGTTAAACATTGTTAGTGTAAAAATAAGTGTTTTTACTGAAAATTGTTTTAAGGGCAGATTTTTGCAATGTATTTAGTAGCTTCAGAAATTGAAACTTCAATCACAAGCTTGAATAATCATCAAATACCTCAATTTAATGGGAAAAATTATGATTATTGGGATATTACAATGAAGGTCATGTTTTCTTCTCAAGACATTTGGGATTTGGTGGAGAATGGTTTTCAAGCATTAGTAGATGCAACAACATACAATGCCTTGTCTCAAGGAGAAAGGGATTTGTTGAGGGACAATAGGAAGAAGGACACAAAAACCCTCTCCTACATTTTCCAAGCAGTTCATGAAAGTATTTTCCCAAGGATTGAAGTAGCAACAAAGTCCAAGCAAACATGAAACACCATCGAGACAACCTACCAAGGCATGGTGAAAGTGAAGACAACAAAGGTACAAATGCTAAGGAGAGACTCTTATAAAATTTGTATGAAAGAGCCTCAGAAGTAGACTCATTTCTTACACGTGTAATTGGACTGGTTACTCAAATTTGGTCTCATGGTGAGACACTTGAAGAAAGGAGAATAGTTGAGAAATTTTTGAGAAGTCTGCTAGCAAGGTTTGATGCCATTATTGTGGCTGTAGAGGAGACAAAGGATCTCTCATAGTTCTCAGTGGATGAGCTTCATGCATCACTAATTTATCATGAACATAGACTGAATAGAGAAACAAGCTTCTCATTGGAGCATTCCTTCAAGACACAAGTTTCCTTTTTGGTCATGGTAGAGGCAGACGAAGATCATATGCTAGAGGAAGAGGAGGAATCCCACATAGAGGTGGAAGAAGCATCCCTTCAAGCTCAAGTAGAAGGGGAGGTGATCAAAATCCAAGTTAAGGCCCAAGCCAAAATAAAGCACAAGGTCAGAGGTATGATAAATCTCAAGTTCAATATCATTACTGTAAGAAGTATGGTCATTACGAAAATGAATGTAGAAAGAAGCAATATGACATTAGTAACAAACCAAGTGTAAATTTTACAAAGGAAAAACAAAACCATGATAGCATGCTTTTAGCTTGTAATGTAGAACAAGAAAAACAAAGTGATGTACAATATCTAGATTCAGGTTGTTACAACCACATGTCAGGGAAAATACAAATGTTTTCCAATCTAGATGAAAGTGTGAAATCTGAAGTGACATTAGGGACTCATGGCAATGTCTTTGACATCGGAAAAGGAAGAGTTAATATCCTAACAAAAAACGTGGGAGAAGTATACTTCAGATGTTTATTTTGTCCCTAGTTTGAAGCATAACCTCATAAGAATTGGACAACTCATGCAAAAGGGTTGTAATGTCTTTTTCAAAAATAATGAGTGCACAGTTTTGGATAGGCCTCCAAGTAGACAACTGATTGCAAAGGTTTATATGACAAGAAATAGAATGTTTCTTCTCAAGCTAACATCAAATTTGAAGGAAGAAGGTGCACACGCACAACTATCAATGAACTCATAGGAGTATGGAAGAAAAGATGCAGCTGTCACACAAGTAAACTTTCAAGCAGAGGTCAAAGATGAAAATTGGTTATGGCATTTGAGATTTGATCATATCAAATTTAGAGGTTTGAATTTGCTGCATAGAAAAGAAATGTTGAAAGGGTTTCCACTCATAGAAAACCAAGATAACCTATGTGAAGGATACATCTTGGGTAAACAACATAGAGAGACATTTCCAGCAGGAAAGTCAATAAGGGAAAAGGCACCTTTGGAGATTGTCCACTCAGATTTATGTGGACCAACACAGACACCATCAATTAGTGGTAGCTACTATTTATTGACCTTCATAGATAACTACACAAGGAAGACATGGGTCTATCTCCTAAAACAGAAAAGTGAAGTGTTTGAGCACTTTCGCCAATACAAGACTCTTGTTGAGAAGAAAAGTGGACACTACATAAAATTCCTTAGGAATGAAAAAGGTGGCAAATACATCTCAAATTATTTCCTTCATTTTGTATGGAGCATGGAATTCACGAGAAATTTACAACAAGGTATACACCTTAGCAAAATGGTTTCATGGAAAGGAAGAATAGGACCATTATGGAAATGGCAAGGAGCATGTTGAAGGCAAAGCATTTGCAAAATGATTATTGGGTTGAGCTGTCGCTTGTGCAACGTCTATCATTAATAGGTGTCTAATAAAAAATGTCAAGAATGTGGTTCCTAAAGAGGCTTGGAGTGGAATAAAGCATAGTGTCACTTACACGAGAGTCTTTGGATGTGTGGCATATGCACATGTCTCAGATGAGTTGAGGAAGAATTTAGACATCAAGGGGGAGAAATGCATATTTGTTGCATAAAGTGATGATTCCAAGGCATACAAGCTCTAGAATCCATCAACCAAGAAGGTCATAATCAACAAATATGTGCAATTCAGGGAAGAGGAAGAATGGGATGGAAGTTTAGAGAAGACAATCAATGTGAAAGCATGTATACCATGTGAGGACAAAGAGGAATTGACAGCAACAAGCAATTCCTCAACAGTGACTCCCTCTACTCTTATTCAAGCGCAACAAAGCAGGCAACAAGCATCACAATCAACAAATAAGAGGACATCATCACGTAGTCAAACAAGTGCTTCTTCAAGAACGTCGTAAAGTGAAACACCAAGTGACATGTCAAGCCCATCTTCAGCAAGCACAAGAAGACCAAAATTTAGAAATTTAAATGACATTTATGAGCAAGATGATGTTGATAGCAGTGCTAGTCTACATTCCTTATTTGCATTATTTTGTCATGTAGATGACACATTCCATTTTGAGGATGTAGTTAAAGAAGAAAAATGGGTTGTGGCAATGGAGGAAGAAACAAAAGCAATAGAAAAGAATGACACATGGGAGTTAGTGAACCTTCTGCAAAGAAGATAAGTCATTGGAGTGAAGTGGGTCTATAAGACCAAGAGCAATGTCGATGGTAATATTGAAAGGCATAAAGCAAGGCTAGTTGTCAAAGGATACAAGCATTAGCATGGAAGAGATTATGTGGAGACATTTGCACCAGTCATGAGGATGGAGACAACGGGTACAGTGGTGGCGATTTTCATGTAATATAAATGGAAAGTGTATCAAATGGACATAAAATCAATGTTCTTGAATGGAGTGCCAAAAGAGGAAGTGTATGTTGTGCAACCACTTGGGTATGAGGTAGAAGGCAAAGAAGACAAAGTTTATCGGTTGAGGAAAACTCCTTATGGGATAAAGAAAACACCGCGTGCATGGTATAGTAGAATAGACGCTTACTTCTTGGACAATGGTTTCGAAAAATGTGACAGTAAGCCTACTCTCTACATCAAAGAGAGTGATGGTAATATTCTTATTGTTGTCTTATATGTATATGATTTTATTTTTATAGGCAATGATGATTTCCTCATCATTGATTTTAAAGAAGTCATGCAGAGTGAACTTGAAATAACTGACTTGGGGTTGTTAATATTGCTTTGTGCATAAAACTGAAGCAAACAGAAAATGGTATTTTTATTTCCCAAGAAAAGCATGTAGCAGACATTTTGGAGAAGTTTAATATGTAGTAAAGCAAGCTCACACCAACTCCAACTGTCATGGGGATGAATTTGAGCAAAGAACATTGCAACAACAATGTCAATCTGATCTTATACAAAAGCATGATAGGCAGCTTCATGTATTTGACTTCCATTAGGCCAGATATAATGTATGCAGTGAGTTTGGTGTCGCGGTTCATGGAGACACCCAAAGAAACAAATTGGCAAGCAACAAAAATAATTCTAAGGTATGTCAGTGGGAAAAAACGGTATGGTATTTTATACACTACTACAAATGATTTTAGATTGGTTGGTTACACCGATAGTGAATGTGCGGGAAGTGTTGATGACAGAAAGACCATGTTAGGATATGTTTTTCATTTGGGTTATGGAGTCATTTCATGGGACTCAAAGAAGAAGCCAATAGTGTCATTATCAACAAAAGAAGATGAATATTTCACCACAACAGCAGCAACGTGTCAAGCAGTTTGGATGAGAAGGATGTTGAGGGATCTTTGCCACAACCAAGAGGGAATGACAACTATTTTCTGCGACAACACTTCAGCAATTTCACTATCAAATAATTATATTTTTCACAAGAGGACCAAGTATATTGATTTTAAATATAATTTTATTAGAGAATTGATTAGCAATGATGAAATTATGTTGCAGCACTGTAGGTCACAAGAACAATTTGCTGGTATTTTCACAAAGCCATTAACATGTGAATTTTTTCTTTTATCTCAGAGATTGTTTAGGAATTTTCAATGGCGGAAGTTGTGATTAAGGGGAAGTGTTGGAAAATTAATCCCAACCACTAACAAATTGAAAACCACCATACTTTCCGAGTCAATTTTTGAAAGTTGTGGATTTTTTTGCAGGTTGAAGGACATAACTTCTGAGAAACAATACGAGTTCCCCATTCCATAATACATCAGACCATCCTGCAACACACACATCAAGAATTTAAGGGAAAATGGAAATTTAATAAATGTTGGTAAATACGTATGGGCAAACATTCACTCAATGATTGTTATCTACACTCTACAATACCTACAAGTTCATAAAATCATTTATTATGTAAAAGTGCCCATACTATGTATTAATGTTTTGACCAGTCATGTATTAATGAGTCAAAATGTATGTTTTTCATATACATGTAAAAATGTCTTTTAATTTGTAGTTGAGGGAGTAAGACTATGACGTAGAGAGAAGAAAATTGTGTAGAAAATATTGGTGGGGGCATGAAAAGAAGTTGTTACGAAGTTTTACAGAGAGGTACTCTGCAACCCCTGGTGAAGAGTAAATTGCAGTAAGACATTTTCTTGTTTTAATTGGAGCAACGACCTCCAATTTATCATGTGAATGTATTTACATATGTTTTGTAATATAATCCAAAGTTTGGTTTGTTGCGATATGGATTTAAACTTTCATGTCTAGTTTTATTGCAACGATTTTGTTTTTACTCTGTTTTTCTGTGAGTAAACTTTTGTGTTTTATTTAAGCCTCTATCCAATTGAGATTTGTTGCCACAACTAATTTTTGAGGCAAACTCCTCTCCTATGCCCCTATAAAATTTTCTAACAATTTGAGGCTCAAACCCTGAACTCCCCACTAAACCCTAGGATCATAGATTCATCCCCTTTAGAGGAGGAGGAGGAAGAGCACAAACATAAGAGAAGGTGTTGGTGGTTTTGTTGATATTCCTATTCAAGGAATTACATGCATAGGGAATATAGGAGTTTTAATTACAAGTCTGATAAGAGGAAGGTTGGATCTAGAGATAGGTGCCAGGGATGCCCTAGACATTCTAGTAAGTACCAAACTCAAGACCATAAATGGGATTAAAGATGGAAATGGACTGATTAGATGTCTAGAAGGTCAACGGATTGCTTCCACACAAGAATTTCTTTGGAATATGGTCAAGTTATTCAAACGCATATGACATTAACCAGGCATCCAAAAGATGGTCGAGTTCTTTTGACGGATTCGACATCGACATGGTCGGATCCAAAAGATGATCTTCAGACTCCAGAAGAAGGTGGTATTCACATCGCCTCTGCAGAAGAAGGTTGTCCATTGACAACTTCTAATGAAAATGGAAGTGTACAAAGTGCTTTTGTTGTAATGTTGTTTAATGGTAAACCCAATTCAACCATCAGAGAGTTCATGAAGACCAATTCCCCTATTGTGGGCTCCATTTTACTGTGATTCCTTCCTTTAGAAGATGCAATCAATGATGGTGAGGTAGTCACCATAGAAACATGTCCATGCAATTCCTGCAACTGCATCATATTCTGGACATTGGAAGAGCTTACCATCATGTCATCATGCTTGTTCTTCAGATGTTTGTGACATTGATTATTGCGAAGGACGAGAATGAGAAAATAAGCATGAGGACATTGTTGAGATTTTCGTGACCCTTTTTGAGGACAACGAATCTTAAAAGTGTCACCAACAGGAAGCCCACAATATAATGGTTATCGACATAATCAGCAATTAGATGAATACACAAATAATTTCAGGCATGACTACGTGTTGCAATGGTGAGAAAAATATATGTTGTTGACGACGTGCTTCCCATGGATTCCGTTTTACAGTGATATGTATTTGAAATAATAATTAAAATGCAGAGATTAAAAGAATTTTCACTTTATTTGTAAACAATAATTTATTTCAATATATAATTTTAATCGAAATTTAATAAACGATTTTTTAGTGAGTAAATTATGAAGCAAAATTTAAAATTTTTACCTTGCATATTGAAAATAAATACATTATTGTTCAATCTCCCTTCTCACCATTATAATTGATTTATGGTATACATGGGAGACCTTCCATTACTCTAATGTGAAAAATCATATGAGTTATTTATCTATCCCTGCATTGTGCATTGTAAGTTTCATTTCTAGTCCTCAAGCTTGCCACACAATTACAAGCCACTTTGATGCCATCTTATTTAGTAAATTTTTTATTCCTTGCCACCAACCTTCCTTTCTAGTGGTAGAACCTTCCATCCTCAACCTTCCATCCTTAGTGCTCCTTCTTTGTTATAGGAGAAGGTCCTTCTCTGATATGTAATAAACTTCTAAATTTACAAAAGAAAATAAAATAACACATATAAATAAATAAAATATAAACTAGTCTATATATATCTTAACTCTCGACCTACCAAGTGTTAAGAGAGATCATATTTTTTAAGACGCAAACATTTTTTTAGAGTAAAAAAAGATTTGAATCCCTCTCCGCATTTGATAGATTTTGAGTTAAGGTGGACCTATGATGGATTTACTATATACAACATTAAAATAATTTTGTTTAACATATTATTTCTATATGTAGATATATATAAAGTTGATATGAACATAAATTAGTTAAGGTAGATATTCAAATGGCTTATTTAAATCCTGCATTAAAATATTTTTGAAAAATATGAGGTTGAAACATTTTACTCTCTTTTTTTTGTTTACTTCTAATTACTATTTTTAATTTATTTTTAATAAATTAATAAATTAATATGAAATTATATTGCACCATGTATATCAACAAAAAAAAATTAGTGATTATTGTTGTTTTATAATTTTTTTAATCAAAACTAATTAAACATTATTTTTTTATCGAAAGTGTTGTAACATACTTTATTTTTGATAAGTAAGTTGTTATTTTATAAAAGAGGGTATGAAAAAATGAAAAAATAAAAATAAATTAGAAAAATAAAAAGAGATGAAAGAGAACCCCATCAAAAGAAAGTCAAAAAAGATTTGAATATGTGTGCTCGTTCAAGTGCCACTTCATGAATAAATTCCATTTGTAATAATAAAGGTCTGTGTGTACTTTGTTTTAATGCCACAACATTTTCTTCTGATCTGAATCAAACTGTTTAATCTTGATCAGATAATTTAATTTTTTCTTCTAGACTAGAGAATAAATTCAACCAAACAACTTAATCTTGGTTGAAAATTAGAAATTAGGTTAGATTAAGACAAATAAAAAGCCTAATATGCTTAAAAATTGGCCTTAAGTCATATAGCTTAGGCTTAGATTAGTTTAATAATTTAAAAAGGTAGTTAGTTTAAACGTGCCCTTAGTTAAATTAAATTTCAGTATTGTTTTATTACA
Source organism: Pinus tabuliformis (assembly GCA_031772625.1). Lineage (NCBI taxonomy): Eukaryota > Viridiplantae > Streptophyta > Pinopsida > Pinales > Pinaceae > Pinus > Pinus tabuliformis. Next base: position 152,690,380 of record CM062818.1, on the reverse strand, counting down.
TTCATAACAGGGAGATTAATGACTGTAAATAAATATGTTTTCTTTATGTTTTAAACAAAATCTGTAAACAACAAAACTCTTTTGTTGGCAAGTGTGCAGATTTGGGTGAAAATCAAAGGTTATTAGCCTTCCCACCCAAACCAACGACGAGGAAACTCTTCGCATCTCTCGCTACGAAATGAGATAACGATGTGGGGGGGGGGGGGGTGCAAAAAATGGTTTTACCTCATGGGCCCCCTCACCTATGTATCACTCCGTCAATACTTCGCACCCCCCTCACTCCAAACCACTTACCACTACCCGCCCCCTCTCCCCCCGAAATCTGCCATCCACACTCTCGCGCTTCCTGATACCGCACCAATGGTCATACCTCCCGCACCATCCTCCTCCAATCACTCCATGCCACGTGCCCCCACCCAATATTTCTTAACCATTCTTGCATATTCGTTGCCGCCATAAATGTCCTTCATGTTAACACATTAATTTTCATATTAGCCGATCAGCAACAACAACTAATGTAACGGTTGTCCTAAATCCCTGTTAGATATTCATATCCCCTATTACATTTTCCTTCTTCTACAGTTCTTTCACTATTTCTATTCACTATTCTCTTTGCAAATTCTCTGTTTAGCCAAGCCTGTAACTAGAAGTATCCTTTAGCTACCTCTGCATTTTTCTTCCCTGCACCATTACAACTCTGTTATTCTCATGGCTCCAAAGAAAAGGATAAATCCTCTGCCAACTCCTCTGCAACTCCTAAAACCCCAAAGGTCTCTAATGCCTTAGACTTGGATCATATCCCATTAGCCAATCAATACTTCAAAGTTGTAGACACCAAAAATGAGTTCAACATGTTTGAATTACACAACTGGCTGAAGCAAACCTATTTTGATTCTAAGGATGAAATAAACCTCTAGGAATCCAATTCACCTTTGTACATGTTTCCCCAGACTTATTCCTTTCATGACCTGGTTATCTAGTGCCAATCAAACTATAATCCTTACAGAGAACAGTTGTAGCTCAGAATGGAGACATTTTGATAATTATTTCAGTAGAAACCATAAACCAAATTCTTCAGATACCTAATAATGACTCCCTTAGTTTTTGTTCCACTGCAACCCTAATTGACCTGTATCACAAGTTGACCTTCCCTGAGAGAGCTCAAATCTTTGAGATCTTTCTCCCTGAAGATGTTGATCTCTGCAAGAAGAATACTCCTTACCCAGCATCTATGTAAAGAGCCAAACATATTATTTCCCTCATTTCTTGCTTATTAGGCTATTAATCAGACCAATGGGTAGATGAAGTTATCCTAGGCTATCTGCCTATCTTTTCCAAAGAAAATAAGCTTGAATTCATGTATAACTACAGTCAATTGTTGGCTGAAGCTATGCATGAGAAATTGATGAACCTCACTAATGAAGTAGTATTTAAATACTCCTCAATTTTATTTCATATGTTTATTTTTCAACAGGGAGACATGTTGCCTATTGTTTTGCATAAGCAGGATGATCAGCAAGAGAATCAATCAGTTATTCACTAGACATCATTGATTAGGAAGAACTCAACTAAGTTCACATTCTATGATTTCATAGACTGTTTCATCCACCCAATTGCACAACTTCTCAGTACTTAGAGTGAACCCAGGATCAACTCAAAAATTAAAAAGATCCTGCACCTCAATGATCAAATCAGAACAAGAGTCTGGTACCTCTACCAAAACTACACAAAGATTCGAGTATATGGCTACGAATTCGCTCCATATAAACTACCAAAATATGTTCCAATGAAAATATTTTCTCTGGAATATATTAGGCAAATGATGAACATGGATGAGTTCCATTTCATCTCATGGAAGAGGAGATCATAATTTAATATCAAGGCATAGGTTAGAACATTTATCTATAATACCAAATCAGTGGGTTTAGAGGCAGATTCTATTATGAAACAGATATGTTTCCAACCCAGATTTACCTGGTCCTATGACCCATTCAACATTATTTCAGACTCAAGGGTGGAACTCAAAACCACTCCCTATAATCATACACCTAGGCCAGAGATTGAAAAGTTTAGAAATCAGGAACAATGGGAAGATAATATTTTTTAAGAAGCAGAAGAACGGGTTTTACCTCCTTCTACTCTTCAGACTCCTATTTCTCAAACCAAACATGACAAGAGTCCTATGGAAGGATCATCATCATCAGCAATTGGAGAGAAGGAATTCATCCATTACCAGAAGAAATCAAGGATTGAATTAAAGGGAACTACAACTACTACTACAAGTGAGGGTCAGAAGGCGCCTACCAACATCAATTTGGATAATTCACAGGTTTCTGTAAGGATAGAAGAACATGTAATTACCACTCTGTCTTCTTCTACTTTATAGAATTCGTTGGAAATTACTCAATCAGTAAGAACAAGTGAAACAAAGGAGTCAAATGTTTTTACTAACTTCATTGAAATCAAGCAGAAAAATGAAGCTTTGAAAGCTAATGTTTATGCACAATTTTGGAAGAAGACTTCCACATCACAGTACAGGTTATTGACAACATTTGACAGTGAGAAGGGAAGAATGAAAATGGCTTTTCTGCAAGTTCAAGTCTCTTTTCCTAAAGTTTCTTCTGATTATAAGAAGATTGCATTTACATTTTATGCAAATTAGATACATCCAATTGATAAAATGGACATGCATAGGCAGTCTTGTCAAATGCTTTTCTCAACCATGACCAACACTGCTATGGTATTGTCAAATCTTAAAATTGCTCTATTGAAAATTGAGAAACCTGCAAGGAATTATTGTAATTGTTTGAAGCATACTTTTATTTGATAAGTCCAATCAATTTACACATGCCTTCATATTATACTCATGTGCTGGGAAACCTGCAAGGAATTATTTTAACTTAGGGATGCACTTGGAAATACTAATTTCATACTCACTTTGCATATTTCCCTTTTATCTTGAGTGACTTTATGCTTGCTAGGAGAGGAATAACCAAGGGCTTTCTTGCAATCCCCTAGTTATTTAGTTAGCTTGGACGAGGATTCGCTGGCTGGCATTCTAACGGGCCTATCTATGTCTTTAAACTTGGTTTATTTCCTTCCATGGAATTTAAGCTTGGTTTATTTCCTTCCATGGAACTAAGAAAGTAAAGGAGGATTTTTTACTTGCATTCCCTGTTTTGGTGCTCCTTCCCTTCAATGCCATCACCTAATCTTCTTATGCCCATTGAGAAAGAAAGTCAAATATCCAGAAGGTATCCAAGCCCATTGAGAAAGCAAGCGAAGCATTCGGGAGTATCCAAGCCCAACGGTGCAGTGCATCCCCCAAGTAGAAGTGTAAGGTCCTTTGGTACGGGCGCGTTCGAGCGCCGGGTGAAGTCACCGTGCACGGGCGCACGGGCGAGCGCGGGCGCACGGGCGGGCGCGGGTGACCGGCGGGCGGGTCTGCACGACAAGCGGGCGAGGCTGCACGGCGGGCGGGCGAGGCTGCACGGCGGGCAAGGCTGCACGGCAGGCGGGTCTGCACGACAGGCGGGCGGGTCTGCACGACGGGCGGGTGAGCGCACACGGAAATGCGACGAACCCGTGAACAGAAAAGCGACGATCATAAACACATGAAAATGGCTAAGTGTCACTTGAGCGTATATGTTATGAGAATTTATATGCGATGGTGGATAGACATTAAAATATACCAAGCCGACATCCTAAAGATATAACGTGAGGGCTTCATGGTATTATTTAGCATGTCGGCCCAAAGACTATATGCCAAGGTGTGGAGCATATATATAAGAGGTGGCTGCACCTCATTTCATCCAACACATCTTCGCTCATCTCTCATACGCATAGGGGTAAATACCTGCGCAGTTTTGGAGGAGGATACGCATACCTCATGCGTAGTCTAGCCTAAGTGTGAGGTGGAAGTATCTTGTGGTTTGAGGTGTGAAGGTGGAAGTTGTGTGCGGTTTTATGCAGGATTTGGTAAGGAGGTTGAGTGGCTCGGGTGAGCACTCCTTCTTATGCAAAGGTGCATGAGATGTTGTAAAAGGCAGGTGGCCTGTCTTTTGTAAAAATTGGTTAAGTGTGAGACTTGGTTCGGCCAAGACATACTTGTTGTAAAATCTGATATTCTTGACATAATAAAATTGTTGGGCAGACTCTTCGGGAGTTGCCCCTCCCTTTGTACTTGATTATTGTTGATGTTCTCGGTTTATTGTTCATGGTTAATAATTGAGAATGGTCTTCACTAAAGTATAAAGGATAATGCTGTTACTTGGTTATAAAACATAAGTTAAGTATGTTCATGTTGAAGTAGGCGTAGTCCACGGGTGTTAGTATTGTTAAAAAGAAAGCGCTCGGTGGTGCCGCACCTCGCTACAAGCGGTTGGAAGATCACCGCAGGTGTAGGGGCGTGACAGTTGGTATCAGAGCTCGGTCAGGAGCTGGTGGAGCAAGTGTGAGGACACTTGGAAATTGATGACAGGTGAAGCCGATGCAGATAAGGTTATGGAGAAATCATGGATGAATAGTCTGGGTTTCGTAGACTTGATGGTTCATGGCAAGACCATTCAAGCTCTGGTAGACACAGGTGCTACACATAACTTTATGACAACACGGTTAGCAAAAGAGGCTGGGCTGACATCTAATATGGAGGTCAAGGCAGTAAACTCTAGAGCTAAGGTGGCAGGTTTGGTACATGATGTACCTGTACAGATGAAAGAATGGAAGAGTCAGTTGGACTTCATAGTGATGGAGATGAATGACTTCGATGTGATACTTGGACAAGAATTCTTGAAGGGCAACAAGGCTATTGTTGTCCCCTTCTGTGATGAAGATGTTGCAGACATGATTACGATGGAGGAAGAACTTGAGGCTGATCAAGTTGAACCAGGATCGTGCAGTTTGTCAACATGTATGGATGAGGTCACTCACATGGAGGAGCCTCATGATGATGAAGTAAGTATTGATACTTGTGTTTCATTTAGGCATTTGGAAGATGGACCATGTGCAGGGAAGGGCAAAGCCAGTTTGCCAAGGCAAGAGGACATCTTACCATGGGTGACTATGATGGAACCTTGTATGGAAGAGTAAGGATTGTCAGTTGTTGGAAAGCTTGTTGGGGTTACTTGTGACCTTATGATGAAAGGTGCAAGGACCCGGGACAAGGGTGGAACTTGATGATCGTTGTGGAAGAATGAGTCATGCTTTAGCCACATGAATTGGCTAAGTGCCCGGCATGACTCATGGACAGATTGAGGAGGGCACACACTTGTGATGTTTTGGGTGGACTTCTCATGGCCGAAACCAAGAGCAAGTCTTGATGGACACTTTGGTGGAGGAGCTATGATGAAGGGACTCATGACATGATGATGAGATGGTTGGGTGACCGAGTTCACTAAACCGAAAGTTGAAGACTTGGATGGGATGGCCAGATGTTGTGATGTGTCTACTTGGTTGGACTACATGGACAACTTAGTCATGGACATCAGGTTGGAGACTTGAAGATATGGAGCATGGCAGACCTATGCAAGGACATTGTGTGGAAGCACTTGTAGAGATGTCAAGGGACATCCAAAGAGGAGTGCTAGGGCAGGAATGTTATGCAGGAGGACTTGCTAGTGTGACATGGGGACTTGAGGATGGCACATTGCAGATGATGAAGAGGACTTCATGGACCTGAATGGGGCACATCAAGAGTTGATAAGAGTGGAGACTTGAGGATAGCACATTGCAGATGATGAAGAGGACTTCATGGACTTGAATGGGGCACATCGAGAGTTGATAAGATTGAAGACTTGGATGGACTTGTGAGCAGCTATGGAGCATTCCTACTACATGGGGAGCTGAGGCATATTGTATGCTTGCTGAGGTGTTGGTTGGGGGATGGCTTATGGAGCTCATGATGACATGAGATTGTTGTGACTTTTAGGGACTTCATGTACGGTGGACTTAGAAGATTTGATGCATTGAGGAACTGAGATCAGGTGACTTTGATGCAGTATGGGATGCATACTTTCAAAGTGCATGTATGGGCATGGCTTGGAAGAGTGACTTGATGTAGAGGATCGATAAGAGGCACTTTGAGGTGATGAAGTTACAATGATGATGATGATGCAGGGATGGCTTGGCATCAAGCATCGTGACATGTTGCAGATGAGATGGATGGAGTTTCCATGGACCTGAGCATGGATTATGGAGATACATACTTTGGTATGGTGAGCTTGGTGGTAGTGGTCACTAGGTCGAGACATAGTGGAGAAAGAGTCTCTACATATGTTGCAGGGATGTTTGCCTTGTGTGGAAAGGTCGACATCATGGATGATGATGATTTTGGTGGATGGCTACCGGGATGGTATGTTGTCGAGGACGACAACGATTTCAGGTGGAGGAGGATGTAAGGTCCTTGGGTACGGGCGCGTTCGGGCGCCGGGCGAAGTCACCGTGCACGGGCGCACGGGCGGGCGGGCGCGGGCGGCGCGGGCGATTGGCGGGCGAGTCTGCACGACAGGCGGGCGAGGCTGCACGGCGGGCGCACGGCGGGCAAGGCTGCACGGTGGGCGGGCGGGTCTGCACGATAGGCGAGCGGGTCTGCACGACGGGCAGGTGAGCGCACACGGAAATGCGACGAACCCGTGAACAGAAAAGCGACGATCATAAACACATGAAAATGGCTAAGTGTCACTTGAGCGTATATGTTATGAGAATTTATATGCGATGGTGGATAGACATTAAAATATACCAAGCCGACATCCTAAAGATATAACGTGAGGGGTTCATGGTATTATTTAGCATGTCGGCCTAAAGACTATATGCCAAGGTGTGGAGCGTATATATAAGAGGTGGCTGCACCTCATTTCATCCAACACATCTTCGCTCATCTCTCATACGCATAGGGGTAAATACCTGCGCAGTTTTGGAGGAGGATACGCATACCTCATGCGTAGTCTAGCCTAAGTGCGAGGTGGAAGTATCTTGTGGTTTGAGGTGTGAAGGTGGAAGTTGTGTGCGGTTTTATGCAGGATTTGGTAAGGAGGTTGAGTGGCTCAGGTGAGCACTCCTTCTTATGCAAAGGTGCATGAGATGTTGTAAAAGGCGAGTGGCCTGTCTTTTGTAAAAATTGGTTAAGTGTGAGACTTGGTACGGCCAAGACACACTAGTTGTAAAATCTGATATTCTTGACATAATAAAATTGTTGGGCAGACTCTTCGGGAGTTGCCCCTCCCTTTGTACTTGATTATTGTTGATGTTCTCGTTTTATTGTTCATGGTTAATAATTGAGAATGGTCTTCACTAAAGTATAAAGGATAATGCTGTTACTTGGTTATAAAAAATAAGTTAAGTATGTTCATGTTGAAGTAGGCGTAGTCCACGGGTGTTAGTATTGTTAAAAAGAAAGCGTTCGGTGGTGCCGCACCTCGCTACAAGCGGTTGGAAGATCACCGCAGGTGTAGGGGCGTGACAAGAAGGATCCATGAAGAACCCTTGCACTTGACAAAGGTCATTCAGAACACCTACATGTCTTTCACTTGAGGCCATTCAGAAAACATATGCATGCAAAAACACCTGGAAACGACAATTTTAATATTAAAGCAATTTGAAGATAGTGAAATCTTAAAATAATATTGAATTTTTGCACCTCAGTAGAAGACACCTGTAAATTGGTGAAGCCACCTCAGTAAATGGAGAGGCATCATAAATGCATATTATAGTTTATATTTGAGCCATTTATTAAATGGTTATTAGTTTTTTTACTATTTATTGGTGTCGTTGGTCTCGTTGCAAGGAGGCATGAAGTAATTTAAATAATTTAGTCGGATTTTAAAATAATATTAACGCAATTTGAGATAGTAAGATTTTAAAATAATATTGGTTGTTTTAAATTCATGAAGTTACTTTTATATTCATGAAGCTTCTTTCAATAAATGGAGCTGCATCATTAAAATTATCTCCACTTACACCTTATCAAGTATTTTATAGAGCGTCCTCTATAACAAGACAGACCAAACAAATGTTTCTAACTCAAATATCATTTTATTCGATAAAATAAAAAATTAATATAAAAAATAATAATAAAATTGTATAATATTTATCAAAAATACCAACTCACAACAAAATTATAATATATTTTATTTCTTTAAAATAATAAATTACAAATATTATGACTTGAAATTATATACACATAATTCTAATATATTTTATTTTTTTTAAATAATAAATTACAAGTATTATGACTTGAAATTATATACACATAAGGAAGAGAAGCTTATGAGTTAAAAGTATATATACATAATGTGAAAATGCTAGCAAAATTAATTATAATTATTTTACATCCTTAAAATAATAAATTACAAATATTATGAATTGAAATTATATACACATAATTTTCTTTGAAATAATAAATTACAAAGATTATAAATTGAAATTATATACAGATAATCCAGATGTGCAGATACAAGGCGAACAAAAGCAAAAGTTTATCAATTATAATATATTTTACCTCTTTAAAATAATAAATTAAAAAAATTATGAATTGAAATTATATACAAATAATGCTGAGAAGCTTACTAGTTAAAAACTTACTAGTTAAAAAGTATATATACATAATATGCAGATGCAAGGCGAACAAAAGAAAATGTTTATCAAAGTAATTAGAGTCCAGAAAAAACAAAGTAAGTTGTTTATCTTGTAATTGAAAACAAGGTAAATTGGTTATCTTGTAGTTGAGAAAATGTTTCTCAAAGTAGTTAGAGTCCAGAAAAAACAATGTAAGTTTCTTATTTTGTAGTTGAAACAACGTAAATTACTTATCTTGTAGTTGAGTTGAGCAGTACATAAATGGAACAAATCTTGGCCCCATATTTATGATATTAAGGTATTTGCATATTTCTGACAAAAACGCTATGACAGGAATTAACCTACGGTCATGGAGATCATCTCTCTCATAAAAAGAATCTAATACGTTATATATGAGGTGATATGCCCAATTCATTTTAATAATAAAATTTTATATCAAAATTACAAAAGACAATTAAAATTAAACACTAATAAAGATGCATGCAGCTATCCACAGAAGCCATGAGCTGAAGCAATTCACTGAGTCCAAAACTAATTTCGTTGAAAGCAACAAATAAACATTATAAGCAAGGACTACAAGTTACATGCGACAGTTGTTTATTCTATTTTTGGTTATCAATTTTTTTTTAAACTCTAAAGAATTTGAAGACGAACTACTACTATCGCTAAAAATATTGAACAAAGTATCCGAAACTAATTTTCACATTCTTGCCATTCAATTTTCCTACTTTAAATTCAAGCTCATCTTGCAATTTTCTTTTTTCTTTTCCCCTTAAAGGTTATGGCTATGCCATCCATGCCACAGGTATGTGAACTAATTGAATGTGAAAAAATCAAAAATCAAAATCAACTCAATAAAGTTGATATATATATATATATATATATATATAATCGCACAGTCAAAACCGTCATTATTAATACCATAAGCGTAAACAGAATATATACACTAAACAATAATGGGATATGCTATACTCTCCCTGTTGCTACTAGCTAAGGACAACACTGGACAAGTCCATAATGCTAAAGCAATATTACCTTTTAACATTGGATAGGTCCATAATGCTAAAGCAATAATCCCTTCTAACATTGGATAGGTCCATAATGCTAAAGCAATATCACCTTCTAACACTTAATTCAATATTACTTTCTAACATTTAAACATATTCTAGAAATTGAACAAATTGATGGGATATGCTATACTCTCCCTGTTGCTACCTACCTAAGGACAACACTGGACAGGTCCATAATGCTAAAGCAATGTTACCTTCTAACATTTAAACATATACTAGCAATTGAACAAATTATAGACAACTTTGTAGTACAAAGCTTCTCCATAGTAATCATATTTTGGTTGAACGAGACTTCTCCTTGGTAATAATATTCTAACTGCTGTAGACTGGAATACAAGACAAAATAGAGAGTATACAACGTATGGGGTGATTAATGGGATGTTCATGTTGTTTCGCCCTTCGCTATCTTGACCGATTCTAAAGTTCCTTTGCCTCTCAGTCTTGCGCTTTGCTGATCTCTCATATATTCTTCATATGATCTGGATTTATACAATGGTGGATGATTTTCATCTATTAGCTGTGGAGCAGGAAATACTAAAGAATCCATGGAAGGCCCATTTGGTGCTGCAATTGAAATTCTTGTTCTCTCCGAGTTCACGACTGCTCTGTGCTCCACGCTCTTGTATCTCCCGTTGCTTAAAATCTGTTGGTCAAAATAGAAAAAAAAAAAAAAAGAAGAAGAGCTATTCAAATTAATAATCTGAGGTCCCCATCATTGAACAAATTTTAAAAAGACATCAAATGATTCTCACCTCTAGATGGTCACCAACGTTCACAATGAAGGCGTTGGGAGAGGGCTCAACGGCCACCCAATGCCCCTCATGCAGCACTTGCAGACCCCCCACGTCATTTTCCAGTAAAATAGTGAGAACCCCGTGATCAGAATGGCGTGCAATGCCCATGGTCTGGTCTGGCTCTGGACACGGTGGATATAAGTTGAGCACAGCCATTTGAAAACAGTCGTTGAAGACCGTTTGTATGTAATCTGACTTCAGTCCCAGGCTTTCAGATATTGCTCCGATCAATCTCAGAGCCAATTTCCTGGTTTCTTTGAAGTACTGTTCCGCAACCTCTCTGCGGCCACAAAACTGATTATCTTGAGTGCTCGGCGCATTGAAACTTAATGAAACAAATCAAGTGCTGGATCGAAAAGATACCTGTAAATTGGGGGATTATCAGGTGTGTACAGTTCAGGATGACAAAAATGCTTCAAATAGTCTCTCCAATTGAAAATTTGTTCCGCTTCAGCATTGAAGCTCGTGCCATATCTTAGCGGATTCAGCACATCTCTGGTCTCATATTTCATCTTCTCTTCAGGCGGGAGAGAGAAGAACTGATGAGCTGCGTCTAACATACTGGAAATCAGAGATTCCGGAATGGCATGATTAACTACCTGCTCCCACCAAATTTTTTTAGTGTGGCTTCTCATTAGAAAATAAGCTAAGGGATAAATGATGAGCGGCTGGGGAATTCATCTACCGTATCTCTATCTCTGTGTTGTATAATGCCGGTGTGCATTTGACAGTAACTATGATGAAAAATGCAAAATGAATGTAAAATTGACTTATAACGGAATTTTGACTATTCCGTTATTCCGAAATTTAAGATAACTTCTTTCCACTGCGCTTTAGACTTCTAATTTAATTATATGGATGATAAATACTTATATTTATTAATTTATAATAATTTTGTATTTATTTAGTAGGGAGAGGGATTAAATTTTTCAAGATATTGATTTGTTTTTTAAATGTAAAATTTGAAAAAATTAAATGTTTCCGATAGTGATTACTTAATACATCTTTAATTAGTATTTTTAATAATATTATTTATATTATAGATACATATATTATAGATATTATGAATTATATTATTTATAAATATAGATACTCATTAATTTATGAAAATTATCAAATTATTTAAAACCATTATAGGTTTGTCTTGATTTAGGATCTACCAAGTATTTGTACAATTAAATCTCTCATTATGCAAATTATTTTTTTAGTGCAAAATTTGAAGAAATGTTTGCACCTCCATAAATTTGATTTCTCTCATCACTCCTTAGATCATTAATTAACATGGACCTATTCTAATTCTTAATAATATTATCTATAGTATATAAATTCTAAACAAATATTAATTTTAAATTTTACTAAAGGAAAACAAATTAATTATTATGTAGATGGTAAGAATTTTACTTAATATTCATATTAATATAGCTTATGACATATTTTCAGTTATACTAAAAAATTCAGAATTATATAGTTATTCTAGTTTTAACAATATTGAATATAATTATAATTTAATTTAATTTAATATTCTTGAAATTTATAAAATATTCTTATAAATAAAAATATGAAATTAATAAATTACTATAACTTAAATAATAAAACGTAATTCTAAAATAATTTTCATCTTAATTAAAAAATAATTAAATATTTTAATATAAATCCATGTGTATCATTCATTTTTTTTAATGACCTTTACATGCAGATTGGATTATGCATTTTATTTTAAATTTTTTAATCCTCATATTTAGTATATAAATAATAATAAACATAAAAAAATATTCCTCATATCTCCCACCACAGTAAATGATTTACCAAAACGCTAAAATTGTTACCAAAATTTGCTTTTGATTCTCCAACGAAACTGTTCTGTTTTCAGATTTATTTTGATATTCCTTATATCTCCCACCACAGTAACTGATTTACCAAAACGTTAAAATTGTTACCAAAATTTGCTTTCGATTCTCCAACGAAACTGTTCTGTTTTCAGTTTTGTTTTGATAGAGGATTTTGTATCTATATTTCTAAATTTACAATTTTATTATTAAGAATTTATAATTTCAATAATAAATTTGGTGATTTTTGGGTGTATGTAAATGATAAAAAAATGTTTTTTTGTTTATAGGTGATGTGAGTTTTGAACATCATTGGTATATCTAATTTGTGATTCTAGTACCACTACCTAGAGATATTTAAATTGTCAAAATCACCCTAGGGTGGCTTGAGTAGTCATTATGGAGGGGCATTTAAACCATCAAAATCATAAAGTGGTGTATGTGGCTTGAGTAGCCACTACCTAGAGGCATCTCAGTAGTCAAAATTACCTAGGGTGCCTGTGACTTGAGTAACTACTACCCAAGGGCATCTAAACCATCAAAATCACTCACCCGTGTGTGTGGGTTGATTGACCACTACCTAGGAGTAGAAACTATCAAAATCACCTAAGGATCACACCAGGTCTAAGCCATAATAACCCTTAAACTAACTGAAATTTTAACCATAAAAATCCCAGTAAATTTTGTACTGAACAAAATACTCAATCACCATTAATCAAAATTATGTTTTAAACAACTTAATTAAATAAAACAATATTTTTGTTTAAATAATCTTAATTAAAATAATGCTTAATTAAAATAATGTAAAACTGTCGCAAAGAAGACTCCCAGAATTTGGTGCTTTCTAATGCAACGACCTAAAATAAAAGTAAGCTTCTCTATAGATCCAGTCAGCTTCTCTATAGATCTGCTATAGGATTTTTAAACGAATATATAAATTGATTTCAACTCAGAATTCATCGGCGGAAAGATATTGGATTAAAATCGATCTATGATCAGAATAAAACAAGATCGCTATGAGCACCATGTGTTACCTGAAAGAAACCCCAGTCTTCACACGCCTGACCAAGTTGCTTGATTGCCTCCAGTCGTTCCTCGGGGGTTTTATCCAGCGCAGACACATCTATGATTGGTATACTTTCTCCTTCTTCGATTTCTGCCGCTGACGGCCGGCTATGTTGTGGTAACACATATTTAATCGGCACTGAATTCAATGCTCCGGAGTCCACCAGATGTTTGACGCCCTTCATATAATCGTATTCGTCATTATTCTTCCTGGAATCAAGCATTGCAACAGCCATGAATGCACCAGATAGCAATATACTAGCTCCGCATACAATATTTCAGAACATATCTGTACTTCAGCTGGGATCTTCTACCCTTTTAACGCTACTATATGTTATTTATGTCCATAGCTATATGAATCTGAAAATGCACAGTTCAGTGTTACAGTTCATGGGGTGAGATCATCGCATACATAGCTAATGGCTGGACAGAGTATGTTTCAGACAGAGACAGAAACGGACCCATGATCACAACATCCCTGTCTGCAATATATGTTTATTTTCAGTGGGCATACGGATGTTGCTTGTTGTATCTATTCCATGGCCCCAGTTTTAATATTAAATATCTATTGAGCTTATATGCGCTAGTTCTATAGCCATCATGGTCGCCATCGCTGCTTGCGTGGATTGCTTATCATTTTAAATATTCCTGACGCACCTTGTGGCATCATCAATATTTATTTCTTAGTGAGCGACCACAGATACACAAATAATTGCAGCAGTTGGTACATGGGAAAGCACGACTACGTGTCGCAATGACGACCAAAATATGTGTTTGCCTGAAGGTGCTCCACAATAATATGTATTTAAATTGGCAAGTTAAAAGCACTATGATGAAAGTGTACTGGTCGTGGTCATGGTCGTGGGCCCCTAGATAAGATTATGGGAATAAGGATCTTAGGGACCAAGCGTAAGGGGGTTATGGGTGGGGTAGTGGGGCTAGGGTCGAAGTGCATCCAGGGGCATAGACATACATAAAGTGGGTAGTAGACAAGAAGAGGGGCATAGGCATACATAAAGGGGTACTATACAAGAAGAGGTAGGGAATAATAGGCATACATAAGGGGAGAGGATGAATACAGGTGAGGACGGAGAGATAGAATGGGATAAGGGATTAATGGAGATAAGGACACGGAGAGATAGAATGGGACAGGGGATTAATGGAGATAAAGGCCTAGTCGTGGAAGTAGGTTAGGGATAAAGGTTGGGAATGATTGGAAGTGATTCATAGGAAGGGAATTCGGATTTAAGGGTTGAAACGGATAAGGGAATAGGTTTGGTTCAATGACTAAGGGGACTAAAGGTTTAGGGGAAAAAATGCTTAAGGTTAGAGGTAAGGGTACATGTGTAGAACAACGTCAGGGTGTTAGAGGTTTTGGTATCAACGATATAGTGTGGCTTATTGGATGCTAAGGATGTAGTTTTTGGGACCCTGTGGGGCGGGTTAGGGTATCCATGGGTAAAGGAGCTTAAGTGTTTGGTAGAGGGGGAGGTCAAGTATAGATGGAGATAGGGTCTAAGAGATGAGTTCTATGGTATTGGTCTTGGGGAACTAGAATTTGGGAAGTGAGGACTCAACAAAATAGGGGTTATAATGAGGGTGGTGAGGGCTATGTGAAGGAGGAAATAGTCATTTGGGATCCATTTATGAAGGGTACAAGGCTATGGGAATAGGGTCTCAGCAATTAGGGTCCAAGGGTTGTGATTGTGGATAGGATTATAAATAAGAGGTAAAACACTAAGGTGATGGGTTGAGGGAATGTGTGACCTGGGGAAAAGGGGGACTAAGTATATGGTAAATGGTGTGAAGGCTGATGGTGGTATAACTAGGGCCCTAGAGCAATCTTGATAGGGAATAAATAGGGTTTTTGGGAAGAGCATCTAGGGTAAGAGGTGATGATGTCCCAAAGGGGGTGATATGGGCCCGGTGTGAAAGTGTTCACAGTAGAGGTAAGGGCCCAATGGAAGAGGGGTTTGGTGGCCTAAGAGAATATGTGTGTGTAGGTAAAGGAAGGGTACAAAGATAAGATGGGGTTTAAAGAGAATTTCACTTCAACTAATTGTTGTGCCCCCTACGCCCCCCCCCGTCAACCAAATCAAGGCGTTAAAACCCATACCTAATGATCAAAAAGTAGTGAGGACACTAACATCTATCTCATAGAACAAGGATATCCTACAAAGGTAGTGTGTAGTGCTTTAAGCATTGTTCATGGTTTTAGATACACAAGTATAGAGGGAGATAACAGCTAAGCATAGGTAGATAACTAGACATAGATGGGACTATGGTATAAATAGAGGAAAGGAAGAAGGGTTAGTGGGGATGGGGGTTTTATGGAATGGAGCATAAACATGTATGTGGTGGGGCATGAGGTAGTGTGGTGAAAAAAGGGAAAATGGGGAGGAATTGGAAAGAGGCAAAGTGTGCACGGCTAGGGAAGTATTGTGGTGGGCATTAATGAAAGGAGGGAAGAGTTAGGTGTGAAGGTGAGGAAGGAGCGATGGAGATGGGTGGAGGAGGTAAGGGTGAGCCTAATAAAAGAGGAAAGGTGATACTATGGGAGGTAGGTAAGAGGAGGTGGATAATGGAGAAAACGGGGAGAGCTGAGAAGTGCTAAATGATGGATAAATAAAAAGAGGGAGTAGCCAAGGTGGAGGGATTAGAGAGATTAAGAGGGAGAAGTTAAGGAAGAGCTAGAGGGAAGGGGGTTATGGTTAGATATGGAGGTGACAAGACACAAAGAGCTAATGCTTAGGTTAGGAGGAGTGTTGGGCATGAAGGAAACAAATGAAAATCCATTGGATGGTTGGTAGAGGAGGTAATAAGAGATGGAATGTGGACGGACATGGGATGCAATGGTCGAGGTGGGAGAAGATAGGGAGATAGGTGAGAGTAACATAGATAATTGTGTGGTATTTGAGGGAAAATATGAATGAGGAAAGAAAAAATTAAGGGTGGATGGGTAGTGAAGGAGGAGTAATGGGCATGAAGGATAGGAGGAAGGAGGTAATGAGGAGGGTAGGTAGGATGAATATGAAGTTAGAGAGGAGGATGGGACGTGAGGGTGGGGAAAGGGGGAAGGGGATATGTGGTTGGCTTGGAGTTGGTGGAGATGTAGAGTAGAGGGAGTGGATGTATCAAATGGGTTGGGAGAGGAGGTGAACAAATATGGAAGGCGGATGAATATTGTGGAAAATGGGTAGAGTTGAGAAGAGAGGGAGATAGGTGAAACAAGGGGAGATGGGAATAAGTGGGTCATGTAAAAGAGGCAAATGGGGAGGATGTGAGAAGAGGAAAAGATTCTATCAGCAAGGGAGGGAAATATGGGACACTGGGAGAAAAGTGGGACAAGAGTGAGAGATAAGGGAGACCAGTAGGGGTGGGCATGAGAGGGTGCGATGAGAGTGGCAAAGTGGGAGGAGATGAGAAGATGTAGATCATTTTTCTATCCTTCGAACACATGCGTTCTACATACAATAATATCCAAATGATTCTCTTAGGGGGCCATGTGTGGCTGCCTACAAAATCCTTATTGGACCTAGATGGATAGAAGCTTCTTTTAGGGCCTAATGTTCACATCCCCTTCCTTGTCCATGCTAAAGGTCCTAAGACCCATACCCAATCCTTGAAAATTCCCTTGCTAGGTCACTTGTGGACATTGAAAATGTCATTCTTGGCCTTTGAAGTTGATAAAATTCCTTTAGGGTCTAATTGATCCGTAAACTGTCGTGGATATTCCACTGGACAGTTCATCACAACAGATCTGATAATATTATATTAAAAATATGAGATTCTACACTATTACAGTTTTGTTTAATTTCTAGATCTGTAAAATTAATTGGAATTAGTGCATGAATGTAAAGGCAAATCAAGCATAAAAATAGAGAACTACAAAATAAGCTCACATACACATAATACACAAGATATGCTCTCTACAAAACCCCTTCGGGAGAAAACTGAGCTGGAAGGTGAGGTCACTTCACTCTCTTTCTCTGTCTGGAAATATGGCTGCAGATACAGATAAGTAATGTTTGTGGCTCATGGGTTGCTACAGTGCACAAATTCTCTTTGTGTGCTCTACCTCCTATCTATCCTAGCTATCTTTTCTCAACTATGGAACAAATACTCTCGAAAGAATGGAATGCCTCTTCCTCGTAGTGGCTCAGTTATATAACAGTTGATAGCCTGCTAGTGGTTAAGTTTGTCTAGATCAACTCTTAAATAAAGTTACAAAATAGACTCTTCTAGAGTCTTTTACATCACAAACACATGGCTAGCCCCTTTTCCATGAATAATGGGTGCTGATGCGGCATCCTCTCGAACCATAGGTGTGAAAAGAGAAAGGTCAAATTCTAAGTGGGATAACTTCTGTATACGGACTCTGATTGACGTGATTCTTATGTTGTTGGAAAGATTTATGTGTGTAGAATATCATGAAAAGTTGCTATACTTAAGAAACAATTTTTACGCCAAAAAAACGTCATTTGATGACCTAAAATGCTTCTGCAAGGTTTCAAACACCATTTTGCTAAACTGGGTCTCACTAATAAAAACGGTCCCATGAGTTGATTCCTCCACTTTTTCCACTCAAAATGCATCGCAATGTATGAGAAAAAATATAATGATCCAATTTGGATCACACCTCCCCATTTTGGGAGGATTTTTGTTCCCAAAATCTTTTATTGAATGAGGTGAGGAAATCTTTCTTCCACCTTCTTTCTGGTGTACCATTTAGCTTTATATGGAAGTCGTCCCTTCAACCCAATCTGCCAAAGGTCTTTTTGCCCTTGTCTTGTAGTTATGGACCTCTTCTACAAAACTATATCTTTTTTCAACTCCACCTGAGTGTCTCGTGCCAAACCCTCCACAAATGGTAGGACCTGTTCCTCTTCCTGATCTAACACGGAAGGCTTATAGAGTTTCAAATTATCTACATTGAAAATTGAGTAAATGTGCATATATGGTGGTATCTCACCCACCTTTTCCAGTATTTGAAAGGGACCATACCTTAGAGCCTTGATTTTCTTACAAAGCCCCTACAACCTATCCTTGTTCAACTATAGCCATACTCTGTGTCCCACCTGGAATGATTTCTTTATTTTATGTTGATCATGCCTGGCCTTATACTTCACTTGCAAATTCTAAAGTGTTTTCTATACTTGTAAATGGATCTATCTTATCTTAGCTATAAAATTTTTAGCCCTCAAAGAATCTGTTGTAATGGCTTCTTTCACTCTTCCTTGCTGCCCATATGCAATGTCCAAAGGTGAAGGTAGAAATTATCCAAAACAAGTTTCAAATGGGGACTTTCCTGTAGAATTTTGGACCGCTCTATTGTAATAATGTTGTATATATACAAAATTTTCATCCCAGGTCTTCAGATGCTTCTGGTTGTAACCCCTCAGAAGCTGCACCAAATTCCTGTTGACTACTTATGTCTTCCCATCTCTCTATGGATGGAATGTTGTAGATCTCTTCAAATTCGTGTCCATCTTCTCCCACAATGTAGTCCAGAATGCACTTAGAAATCATATATCCTTGTCAGAAATGATGCTCATTGGTACCCCAAAGTGTAACCAAACATGTCCAAAGAACAATTTTGTTGCTTCTTGTCTGCTAATGGTCTTTTTACATGACATCCACTAATGGTATTTTTACATCGCATCCGAATGTACATCTTGCTGAAATTGTCAACTACCACGAGCAAGTAGTCATGTCCCTTCCTGTTTGTCAGTAAATCTCCCACAAAGTCCATGGAAATTCATTCCCAAGGATGAGTAGGTACAGGTAAGGGATGATACAGACCATGTTTCCTATTGCTAAGCTTGCTGGTACAACAAAGCATGCATCCTCTTATGAACCTAGCTACTTGTTCTTGCATCTTCGGCCAATACACATACCTTTGCAAGTTAGCCACGGTCTTCCCTACACCAAAGTGCCCTGAAAACTTGGAGGTGTGAGCCTCTCTAATCAGCTAGAAACTCTCACCTTTAGGAACACATAGCTTATCCAGCATGTAGAGTAACCCATCCTGGATATGGTAGTCAACGACGTTGTTGCCATCGTGCACACGACACTGAATTTTCAAGTGCTGATACACCTCCTTGAAGTCCTCATCTTTTGAATATGCCTCTTTGTATGCATCATGGGTGAATGGCTCCATGTGCATAAGAGTCCCCAAAGATGTAATATTTTATGTGGGTGGCCTTCCAATCATATCGACCAACTTGTTTGTGTTACCCTTCTTAAACTTGATCACCAAATGAAACTATTGTAAAAACCCCATCCACTTGTAATGTTTGGTATGTTGTAGCTTATTCTGGGCTTGCAAGTACTGTAATGGTTGGTGATCCATGTGGATTGTTGTCTCCTTTCCCATCTGATAGTGGTTCAACTTCTTCACATCTTGCACCATGGCATAGAGCTCCTTATCATAGGTAGGGTAGTTAAGAAATGCCCCATGAAATACTTAAGAATGATAGAAAAAGTGCCTTCGTCCTTGCATCAAGACAACTCCCATAGCATACTTAGTCGTCTCTATCTCCACTTCAAAGGGTCGTTATAAGTTTGGTAATCCCAAAATTTTTGCTTCACTGATCTTCTTCTTTAACTCATTGAAAGCCTATTGCTGCCCTTTTCCCCACAGGAAACTTTTGCCACTTGTTGTTATGGCATGGAGCGGTGCTACTACCACTGAAATCGAGACTATGAATTTTCTCAGGTACTATGCTACTCCAGTGAAACTCCTAACCTCAGTAACATTAGTAGGCATCGACCATTTCATGATGGCTTCCATCTTGGAAGGATCTATCTTCAATTCTCCTCCACCAACCATGTATCCCAAATAGACCAAGGACTATTGCGCAAACTCGCACTTCTTGAGATTTTCTAGCAACTGGTACTTCTTCAATGTTTCCAGCACCCATGTCAAATGTGAAATATGCTCCTCCTAGGTAGCACTATATACCAGTATATCATCCAAATAGATAATAACAAATTGTTGGGTAGCGAAGGTACTGCGTAATAGTTTTGGGTGTGTTAATATGGAAATTAGAAAAAAAATATTGTAAAACTCCAAAATATGCAGAGCGCGAAGGGTAAAAGATCGAGTCAAAGGGTTGTCCACACAAAAAATAATATAAAATGATTAGATAGGAAGTCGGTCCGTGGGCTAAAGATATGTATAAATAGAGCGAGGCTCTATGGGGAAAGACAATTTTTTTGGGTTTTGCAGGAATTTATTATGTAATGGGTATCTGAGGAAGAAGAAAGCGTCTGTAAGTCCGAGTCGAAGGGTTGGGTAGTAGGAAGAGGCTCTGCAGCTGTGTGCGTAGAGGCTTGGAAGAGTCCGTAGCTGTGTGGGCAGACCCCTGTAGCTGAGTGCACAGGGTGGGTTGGATGTATTGGTGAAGAAAGTTAATAAAGATAAGTGTTTCAGGAATTCTGTGTTAAATTTGAATCATCGTGATCTGGATTTCCCTTTCACAGTTTATTCTATATGCATCTGTTTCTGTTATGAATGTATGAATTGGTGTTTATTTTATGCGAATGGGTTACCTCTGATAAATGTTTGCTTAAAGACCATAATAAGTAAATCAAATACATAAACCGCGTAGTAAGTAAGTAATAAAAGAAGCTCTGGGCTCAGACCTGTGCAAAGCAGCACGACGCTGCAGAATGGTGCGCGAAGCCTCCAAGACCACACCTAGACATCCCAAGGGTGTGGAAACCTGGTTCCAGCACCCTCCCCTGCTACCTCGGGTGAGAACTCAGTCCACACTTTGTGGGCTATTGCCGAAAGGGCCGGTAGGTGCGGGATTTGTTTGGCCAAATTATTCTTCCGAACCTGGGTTAGGCCCAATTGAGCCAACAAATAGTTTTGTTGTTGGGACTAGGATCTGCCTAAGGGGTGTCTAGTGTGAAACACAGGGACTTTATAAGAAGAGGCTGATAGTAGAGCAAGGGTAACTATGGCCAGCGCAATTCAATTACCGGTATTTAAGGGAGCAGGAGGCGAAGACCCGAACCAATTCTGGTTTGTGTTGACATCAGTATGGAACATGCAGCAAATCACGGATGAGAATATCAGGAAGGCTACCTTAGTCAGCGCACTGCAGGATCACGCACTGTCTTGGTACATAAAATATTCGAGCAAGAATCCTACAGCAGGAATAGCAGACATCCAGTCTGCAATAAAGCAGGAGTTTAGCCGGCCAAAGTCAGAAACATAGGTGGTGATAGGATTTAAGGAAATTACGATGAGGCCTGGTGAGACCCCATGGGATCTGGATCAATGACTGAAAGATACCATTCGCGAAGCTAACATGATGTTAACAGATGCGCAACACTGCGCTTGGTTTATGGCATCATTGCCACCACACCTAAGGGCGGCTCTGTCACAACAGAAGATCTCAACCCAGGCCGAGGCACTAGAAACGACAATGAGGCTACATGAAACTCCGTTGCAAGACCCAGGGTTGGGAGTGCAGCAAATCCAAGTGCAGATCTAGGAGTTGTGCATCAAAATGAAGAAGTTGAAACAAGAACCAGCACTGCAAGCTGATGCTCGAGAAGAAGTATGGTGTATAAAGTGCAGAGGCCAAGGACACGATAAAGATCACTGCCCAGTGGTAGTAAATTTTGTGGCTTCGAGGGGGACAATGCTATTGCGACCAGAGGCACAGATAGGACCTAGCATTACAGCTCCGCTCTGGTGCACAATCTATCAAGTAGGAGGAAAACACAACACTGATAATTGTCACCTGTTACCCAAATACAACCAGACCCCCCAGCAGCTGTTTTGCAACTTCTACCGGTCAGTCGGCCATGAGGAAAGAGACTGTCATAGCTACCAGTTGTTAACAGACTAGTCCCCTATGTACAGGATGCAGATCGAGACAAGAAGTCAGAATCCAGCTGTGGCAATCGTGCATGGTGGGTTCCAGGGTCGGGGACGAGGCCGGGGTGGTATGGGACCCGGACGAGGTCGCGACCAGGTAATCTGTTACAACTACAGAGGACCGGGACATTTTGCATGGGAGTGTACCAACCCAACAAGAATCATGAGCTAACTGAGTGTCCTACACTAATAGCGCAGATTCGCGAAAAAAGGGCGGCGCAACCGACGACTACACAAAATGTGCAGATGATGAGGTCCGAACCATGCGAAGAAGATCCCAAGGTCAATACGGAATGGAAAAATAGGGCAGACATGAGAACAAATGAAGAAAGTTTAGCAGGTGGCAGGGAGACAGATACAGAGAACCTCGCAGGAGTCTCTACCTCAGGTAGCCAGGACCAGTCTGCACCAAACAGAGAACCATCCATAATTACTACCTTTGTAGAGACATGTTTACGACTGCTTTGCGACAATAAGATGGTCACAGGCTTACAAGAATTGGTAAGTGGATGCACTGGCTGGAGTGAGCCTCGCGTTATCTGAAAATTGGAAAGACACGCAACACAAACCGAAAGAGAATTGGGATTAACATCGCAGATCGGCAGTTATGAAATGGAACAGGTCGTGTTGGACCTAGGGTCAGATACCAATGTACTGCCAAAACAAACTTGGGAATGCATGGGTAAGCCTACACTACAATGGTCCCCTATCCAATTAAGAATGGCCAATTAGCAAAAGGTGTTGCCCATGGGAAGGCTGTGAGGGGTTACGGTGGATCTGAACGGCGCAAGTACCCAAACGGACTTTGAAGTCATTGAGCTCATGGATGAGACTATACCTATCCTGCGTTGTTGGGAATAGAGTGGGCCACCAATATGAATGGGGTAATTGATCTAAAGAAGCAGACAATGGTATTCGAAACCAAGTTGGTCCACGTCGTCATTTCACTCGACCCGGCTGAAGGGTCACGCTACATTGAACCTGTGAACAACAACGATGGAGCTTATAGCTACAGAATATCTGCCCAAGCACGAGAATGGATGGAGACAACAGAGGACGCAAGGCTATCATAGGATAATGCAGAATCATGCACATGGGACTTAGAAGCCGAGCAATGGCACAGCTCATTAACTAAACCACTGTATTGTGTAAGGGCCCAAGATCGCGAATTGCCAAAATATGATGGGTTGACAATGGTAGATGAATTCCTAACCGCATTTGAGATCGCAGTCCCAGAGCACCAACGATTTGAAGCGATGAAATGGGCGTTGTGGGCAACACCGACGTGATGGTGGGGCACACATGAAGGAACGTTCAAGGATTGGCATGCCTGTAGACGCATGATGAAGATTAGATTTGGGAAGCTAGAGCTGCGCATAGCGGAAAAGTACACTGGGCGAGATGATCCATGCATGCATCTTACCAAATGGAGCAAGGCCTACGGAGAGGAACCTCAGCCGGAATGGGTGCACTTATTTTATCACACATTGGACATCATTCCCAGGAACTGGTATACGGAGGCAGAGCTTTGACACAACACAGGTGAATGGGATATATTGTGTGTAGAATTCTTGTCGACCTTCCTATTTGAAGATCAATGGGAACCAGTGGACGAAGCCCTACAGATGGTGAAAGCCGCCATATTCAAAACACCGCTGGAGCAAGAGGAACCTGTGCAGCCCGACTGGTCGCGGCAGCTGACCCAGGCCCTCGAATGCTATAATGTCCAAATAGAAGATGATGAGGATGATCCGTGGAATGTGAACATCCCAGAATCTGAGGGTAGCCAGGAGGTGCGCAGACCCAAAATCGAGGACCTAGACATCACAGCACCATTAAGAACCAAACAAGTAAATATCGAGACCGAGGATGAACCAAAGTATGCGACGCTTGGGGACTACTGGGATGACGCTACCGTGGAGAAGGTTGTTGAGTTACTGAGGGAATATCGAGATTTGTTTCCGACCAAAATGACGGAGCTCAAAGGGATCCTAGGAGACTTAGGCATGATGAAGATAACATTGAAACCAGGTGCGAAGCCAGTAAAACAACAACCCTACTGATTGAACCCAAAATATAAAGCAAAGGTCTGCGAAGAACTGGACAAGATGTTGGCAGCCGGGATCATTGAACCAGTTGAGGAATCTGACTAGGTAAGCCCAATGGTTGTACAGGAGAAGAAACAAAAGGGAGAGATTCGCATTTGCGTGGACCTCAGAAAGTTGAATGATGCCTGTGTCAACGATCCATTTCCTACACCATTCACAGATGAGGTACTGGAAAATGTGGGTGGGCAGGAAGCCTACTCCTTCACGGATGGGTTCTCAGGATACCATCAGATCAAGATCGCGTTGGAGGACAGGAGTAAGACAACGTTCACCACTGAATGGGGTTGCTTTCAGTACACAGTGATGCCATTCGGACTGAAAAATGCGCCAACCATATTTTCACGAATAGTCATTGCGGCATTTAAAGAATTTATCCACAAGTTCTTAGAAGTCTATCTGGATGATTGGACGGTGTTTGGATTGGTTAAGAAGCACGTGGCGAGCTTACGATTGATGCTGGATACTTGTCGCCGACATCAGATTGCACTCAATTTGAAGAAGTGTACCTTCCTGGTCCCATTCGGAAACCTGCTCGGCCACATAGTGTGCCAACACGGCTTGATGGTGGATCCAGCCAAGATCACCGTCATACTCAACCTGCAAGCACCGCGAAGTGTCAAACAATTACGTGCCACCTTAGGACACATGGGCTACTATCGAAAGTTCATCAAAGGCTATGCCCAGATCACGGCCCCAATGGAACAATTGCTGAAGAAGGACGCTACTTACTGTTGGAATGAGGAATGTGACAAAAGCCTGGAGGTACTAAAGGAAAAGATGGCATCGGCCCCTATTCTGGTCTTCCCCAAATGGGACGTCGAGTTTCATGTGCATGTCGATGCGTCATGTATCGCATTGGGCGCAGTACTTACCCAACCAAGAGTAGAAGGAATCGACCATCCAATTGCATTCGCAAGTCACCGGTTATCAAAAGCAGAGAAGAATTACTCCACTACTGAGCGCGAGGGGCTCGCAATGGTATACGCACTACAAAAATTCCGCCACTATCTGCTTGGAGGCCACTTTAAGATGTATACCGACCACTCGGTGCTAAGATACCTAGTGAACAAGCCTGTGTTGGGGGGGCGTATCTGTCGATGGTTGCTGTTATTCCAGGAGTATGATTTTGAGGTAATCGTCAAACCAGGATGTCTAAATGCAGGCCCAGATCACCTATCACGAATCGAGATTGGTGAAGAACCCACAAATATAGAAGACGGACTTCTAGATGCCCAACTATATGCGGTCCAAGTTGCGGATGGTCACTTCAAAGATATAATCTATTTCTTAACTACCAAGACCGCACCGCAAGGCTACTCTGTTCAATAGAAGAAGGAACTAGTAATACGTGTCGTGGATTTTACTGTGATTGTAGGCCACCTTTACAAAATGGGCACCGATGAGATCTTGCAGCGATATGTCCCAGAGTTTGAAAGGGGACAAATCCTGGCTGAAGCACATGGAGGGGTTGCAGGCAGACATTACGCGGGTCGCACCACAACCCAGAAAATCCTTCGCGCAGGACTATGGTGGCCTACTCTGTATCAGGATTCGAAAGCACACTGTCGCGCCTGCGATGTCTGTCAATGGATGGGGAAACCTTCACGAAGAGATGAAATGCTGCTCTAGCCACAGATGATGCTATAGCCCTTCGAAAAATGGGCCATTGACTTCGTAGGACCTATCGAGCCGCGAGGGAAAACCGGAGCGTGCTATATCATTACCGCGACTGACTATTTGACCCAGTGGGCAGAAGCACAGCCGGTTAAGGATTGCACGGCTGCCACCGCTGTGAAGTTTTTGTTTGAAAATGTTCTGACAAGGTTTGGATGTCCCAAAATTCTCATGAGCAATCGAGGAACGCATTTTTTGAATGAAACAATCAGCACCCTCACTGAAGAGTTCCAGATATACCACCAGCAGAGTACGCCATACCATCCGCAAGCCAATGGGACGGTGGAAGCATTCAACAAAATTCTGGAGACCGCGTTGACCAAGGTCTGTAATGCATGATGAAATGACTGGGACTTACGCATCCCTACTGTATTATGGGCGTACCACACCACATGCAAGAAGTTGACAGGCCAGACGCCATTTCGGTTAGTCTATGGCCACGAGGCCGTTATGCTTATGGAATATATTGTGCCAGCTTATGGATAGCAGAAATCATGGGTATGGAAGACCATGAGGCTCTGGAGGAGACACTCATTCAACTTAAAGAATTGGAAGAAGAACGGTTCTTGGCTGGCTTCCACCAGCAAGTACAGAAACAGTGGGAAAAAGCATGGCATGATCGACATATTAAGGTGCGCACTTTCAAAGAAAATGATCTAGTACTCCTATATGACAGTAAATTTGAGAAATTTCTTGGCAAACTCCGAATGCACTGGTTGGGGCCATATGTCATCAAGGAAGTCACCGACGGGGGCACGGTCCAATTGGCCAAGCTTAATGGGGATCTTTTCCCGGGTCGAGTGAATGGCAGTTGCCTGAAGCTCTAAACCGGCGAGCTAGCTGCCTGACTAGCCATTCACGGAACAGTCTCACCGCTCCAACCAGTTGAAAGAGAGCGTGGGACAGTAAAGAAGTCTGGGGATAAGGGGTGCGAATGCCGAAAGGTGCATAGCTCGAGCTCATTAGTACAAACGCAGTTGCGCAGTCAAATGCTCATTGCTGCGGTACCCCGAGTAGAGGTGACCGTTCAGGTCACTATTCACAACAAGACGTTTACATTATGGCGATAGGGAGCGGGCGGTGGATAATTAAGAGCCAGAGTATGAGCCAGCTATGACATGAGTTACACCCGGAAGCTCAAGGAAGGGTTGCAAAAGGCGGGAATCATGGGATTTGAAATTCAGCGTGCTTATAAATCAACAAGGAACATCCACCAGCCCAGCTACAAGTCCGCATACTATCAGCTAACCATTGTTATGGCACTGTTAATTATCTCTGCACCAGGAGCAAGCCCGAAGGTGGTAAGATGGCCGTTGCAGTAACCGAATACTCTAACCGCAAAAGGATGCCTGCCGATCTACAGGGAGAATAGCAACACGAAGCAGAAGTGGTCTGGATGTTGCAGATTGAATGGTCCATGACACTAATTCACTGAAGGAAGAGAAATATAGAGACTAGGGGTGCAAACAAGGGAACTAAGGAATCTCTGAATGACAGAAGGAAGGTGGGTCTCACGGATAGCAGCTAGGGTCTTGCAAAATTGCAACACACGCTGCAGCGAATGGGACAAAGACTGGCAACGAATGATGGAAGTAGCTACGGTGGTACGCGAAGGCCCTGTACGCGGTTCCCCCACTCAAATTAAAGTCCTAAGAGGGGGTGTTTTGTGTTAACCGAGCAGAGCAGAATGAGCATCATCGGTCACAGGAAGGGGTCACAACACCGAAGTAGGAGCCAGACAACACGCAGTACAAGATAGCATGGATGGAGTACAATGACAAGTATCACTCAGAGGATAGTGGATCACGAGGCCGGGGTAGCGCGTTTTGCCACACCAACGAGTGACTTGGGACGAGTCACGATGATTGTGTTGGGGGACTGTTGGGTAGCGAAGGTCCCGCGTAATAGTTTTGGGTGTGTTAATCTGGAAATTAGAATAAACATATTGTAAAACTCCAGAATATGTGGAGTGCAAAGGGTAAAAGATCGAGTCAAAGGGTTGTCCGCCCAAAAAATAATATAAAATAATTAGATAGGAAGTCGGTCCACGGACCATAGATATGTATAAATAGAGCGAGGCTCTATGGGGGGAAGACAATTTTTTTTGGTTTTGCTAGAATCTATTATGTAATGGGTACTTGACGAAGAAGAAAGCATCTGTAAGTCTGAGTCGAAGGGTTGGGTAGTAGGAAGAGGCTCTACAGCTGTGTGCACAGAGGCCTGGAAGAGTCCACAGCTGAGTGCGCAGGGTGGGTTGGATGCATTGGTGAAGCAAGTTAATAAAGATCAGTGTTTCAGGAATTCTGCGTTAAATATGAATCATCACGATCTGGATTTCTCTTTCTGTTTCTATTATGAATGTATGAGTTCCTGTTCATTTTATGCAAACAGGTTACCTCTGATAAATGTTTTCTTAAAGACCATAGTAAGTAAATCAAATACATACACCACACAATAAGTAAGTAATAAAAGAAGCTCTGGGCTCAGACCTGCGCGAAGCTGTAGAACGGCGCGTGAAGCCTCCAAGACCACACCTAGACATCCCAAGGGTGCAGAAACCTGGTTCCAGCACCCTCCCCCACTACCCCAGGTGAGACCTCAGTCCGCACTTTGCAGGTTGTTGTTGAAAGGGCTGGTAGCTGCGGGATTTGTTTGGCCAAATAATTCTTCTGAACCTAGGTTCGGCCCAATTGAACCAACACAAATGAATCTAAAAAAAGGCGCAGTACATCATTCATTAATCTCATAAATGTAGTTGGTGCATTACATAGGCCAAATGGAATAACTAACCTCTCATACAAACCTTATCTATTTTTGAAGGTAGTCTTCCATGTATCTTGATGCCAGCCTAAGCTACAAAGAACTTAATGATGCAGCCTAAGTTGCATATAACCCAATGATGCAATTAATATTGCATGTCACACTATGTGCGTACATGTCCCAGGAATTTCAAATATTGCTTTATCTTTGAAAAACCTTCACAAATCAAGGTTTAAGGCTCCTTAATTAAGATCTACGTAGAAACATTCATTTAACTATCCATAGGTTATAACTTAGGGTTACTTTTCAACTCCGATGCTTATCAACCATACCCTAGTCTTTAGACTTTGGTTAAACTCAAACTTAACCCATAAAACATTAATTTTCTTATTTCTATTATAATTTCCATATAATAGAAATATCTCATAAACCACACTTAAACCTTACCTTTCCGCCATTCCACAAACTTTTGCACATACATTGATGCTCTCCTTAGCGTGTTAAATCTCCGCCATCGATCTCATTCCCCAATCCGACGGTTATCGTGTCACTCGATCGCTAACTAGCTTAGCCTATCCCCACCATTGATCTGTCTCATCCGATCCAATGGCTATCACGTCATCCGCTTGCCAACAAACTTGGTTGATCACCACCGTT
The DNA here is from genome assembly GCA_031772625.1 of Pinus tabuliformis. NCBI lineage: Eukaryota > Viridiplantae > Streptophyta > Pinopsida > Pinales > Pinaceae > Pinus > Pinus tabuliformis. Next base: position 152,660,959 of record CM062818.1, on the reverse strand, counting down.
GATCAATCCCTCTCAATCCAATGGTTATCGCACAATCTAGTGCAAATATTTGCATGACCGATAACAGATTGGAAGCACGTGAGAAAAGTGGTTTTCTCTCTCCATCGTTTGCTATGTGTCAACCGCTAAAGGTAATTGCATGAAATTTTGAAAGACCGCTTACCACCTTTAGGGCGCGCGAGAAACTGCTTACCCCTTGTGAATACCACTCCGTCCTTCTACTAACATGTGGTGTTAATCTCCACCATTCATCTTCTTGACTTTATTTCATGCGATTTAATCTTATCCATCTATCGCACACAATCTCGTCCGTTGATATGATGGATCCAACAGTTCCTGAACACTGTTACATTCTTTTGGTTCTTAATGTGTAATCACCCATTCAGCTTTTTGCCTGTGTATTTGTCTTTGCCTCACGATCTTCACTTGTACTGATCTCGATCTCCACTCGCACCTTTATGCTTCCTTCACCTTTGTTGTAACATTAAAGGTTTTCTCCAACACTATCTGTGTGTAAAACCATAGCACTCCTCTATGCACTTCTTCTCTGATTCTGCACAACTGTAACCTAAGTTACGCAAAATTACTCAAGTTCACACACACCTTAAAATTCAAATACACATCACACAGATTGAGAATCGAGTTATCTGTATTAATAAACAACCATTTACATAGGAATCTCTTCCTCAGCCTAATTTTCAATATCAGTGGCCTTTCCTTTCCTTCCCGTAGGCCTAAATGACTGACTTTCTAACTCCTGACTTACTAGCTAACTCTCTACCTCACTACTATGCCTTTTAGGCTTACATTTATACAAAAGGTTTTGTTTAACCAATTCTGGTTCAAATACTTAATCTGTTGAACTAAATCCTGAATATCCTCTAAGTCACCTTTAATCTCCAGTAATCCCTAAGAATCCTCTCTAGTTCTACAAATCATGATACCACTTTCTAGACTAAGACTTATAATTGATTTCCAACTCTCTCGTCATCACTCATCATCACTCATGTTATCATACATTCGAGAGCATGTACAAATATCCTCACAATATCTAATTAATTCATATTCTAATCACTCAAAACATTAACAATTACATTAACTTGATACATAGGAATCCAACTTCCTTGAAGACACAGGATCCCCACAGTTAACTAGAATATAATGGAATTGCTAAGTTGAATGCTCCTGCATCAGATTCCCTAGGTTAAAATAATCATGATCTCCTGATCATATGTTTCCGACCTTTGTCTTCCTAGATCCCATACTTTGTTTTGTAATTTGTCTTTGGTTGTTGTTGTTGTTTGTTGTTATTCTCTAGGTTTCCACACTTTATGATGCTTTGCCCCACTAGCTATGCTTTCACAGTCCACTATTGTCTTTCTCTTTCTGCTACTTGGCCTTCTTACTACTGCTTTCTTCTAAGGCACCTTCATCATCAATCTTATGATTCTTTCAATCTATATGTCCAATTTATCTTTTAACTGATAACTATTTTGCCATTTTTTATTTAATCTATCCACTCATCTTCAAATTGTTGTTTACTGTCTTATTTTTGAGGTTGTTGGATCCTTACTACCACCCTTTCATCCTTACCCTCTTGTTACTTTCCAAACAACCTCTATTCTATATCTCAAAATTTACTTTCAGAAAATAAATTGTCCTCCAATTCCCTTTGTACTTGATTCCTCTCAAATACATCACTATGATGTTCATCAATTCTAGCATATTCTCCTGCCTCTTCTTTGACAACCATCAGTAATTGTCCTTCACTTCCTTGATTGATTTTGACAATTAGTTTAACTTATTCAAGCACAATATCTTCATGCTTTTCTTTTTCCTCATCAACATGTCTAACCTGGAAAGTTCTAGTCTTCTTCAGTTCTAAAACTGACTCTTCAACTTGAAACATGTCTATCTCATTTTCATCAAATCCTGTAATCATAAAACAATTATCAGAATTAAAAATATAAGGTGTCATTACCTTTTTCTTCTCTGGCAACATCTCAGTATGCTACTCAGTGTTTTCCTTCAATTCGTTTGTCAACACATCGGTATGTTGATTTAAACTCTCCTTCATATCAACTATTCCAATGATATCTCTCTGTCTTGGTTCACAATAATGAACTCCTCCTTTTGTAATGTCAATTTGCTGAACTTTCATTACCATTCTCTTTTCCTTATGATTGGCATTCATGACAATTTTGTTTGTCTTCCTTTCTCAACAATCTTTCCTGAGTATATATCCTCTGCTTTTCCAACTTCCTTCTTTGAAAGTCTAATTTCCTATATAACTCAATAATTTCAATTGGAGTAGAATTTGTAAATTTCACACAATTTTGCATACCTTCCTTTCTTATTGACCAATCATCACATGTCCTTTCTTCCTTTGCTAAATATTTTGCATAGACTTCTTCTTTCTTCAATTCTGTGATTGTCGTTTCTTTGTCTTGAGACAAATCTGCCTCTCCTTCTTCTTCAATACACTTTGTCTTGTTGTCTCTCTGTAAACCTTCTTCAAGAGCTATCCTTGCCCCATCATCTATATTAATAGTCTCCTGCATTTGTTCTTCATCAATAACATTAAGCATATTCATTAGATTACCTCTCTGAGACAATATTCCTTCGTTCTTCATTAGAATAAGATCCTGATCTTCCATCTCTATGACAGCTTTAAATGAAAGTCTTCTCTCATTAAGTAACTCATCCATAGACTCTTTCTATTGTAACTAGTCAAATTCTTCCTCTTCCGAGAAATTTTCTTTTTCACCTTTTGCTTCAAGATCTTCATCCATTCTGAAGGCATCTTCACAATGTTTATTTTCTCCTACAATACCTGCAATCATATACAAATTATCAGTTTTAAGAACATAAGACCTTGTGGTCTCACTTGATGCTTCAGTCATCATATCTTGTGGTCTCACTTGATACTTCAGTCTTTAGATTTACCCATAACTTCACCCTATTCTGCTTCACAAATGGAAACTTCCATTTTCAACTTAGCTTCTCTGAGTTCTTCCACCATCCACTTCACTTGCTTCTGTTGTAGCCTTCTCTATAACTTAGACCATTTCACTACCTTTTTCCTTAAGGGCCAACCTTGTCTTTGGTTTTCCTCTAGTATCATCCTTAATAAATTGAATTGTTCTTTTAACTCTGCAATCTCCTTGTCACACTCCTCTTGACTCATTATCTTGCCATTTACCTTGGCATCCTCCTTCTTCACTTTTCTTCTGTTGTGGTCTTCCTCGGAATCTCTGTTATCTTTGTTATGAGTATCAGTAGTAATCTTCTTCTCTATCTTCATGAGTTCCTCACTCAATTACTATGAGCTGCATTAAAACCTCTACAACAACAAGTCCTCCTTGCTTCCATTTACCTCACGAAGCTCTCCTCTATACCTGGTCTTTTGGCAAGCTCTTGGTTCTCTATTCTCTCAAACCTCTTTGAGTACTTCTCTCTGCTCCTTCTAGGCTTCAACTCATCTACACCTTTTAAGAACACAACTGTCCTCTTTACCCATCCTCTTTTGGAATTCTTCAAGGTTCTACCACATTCTTCTTTCATTTAGAAACTCTTGCCAGCTTCCTTCATTCCTTACCAATTCTACCCACATCCTATATGGAATTTCCTTTATTATCTTTCCGTGAGCTGCAACAATACCTCTGCAGTGACATGTTTCCTTCTTGCTGCACATGCCTCCGTAAGCTTCTCTCCTCTAAGCTCAGTCTTTTGGCATCTCTCTGGTTCTCTCCTCTAGAACCAGTTGAGCACTCATTGTTCTACCATTCACCTGCACTTTGAATGGATTGTTCTCTGTTTCCTTTGCTTCTGTTAATTCTGTTACATTTTATCTATGTGTGATTACTACTTGTTAGATTTAGAATTTGATCTCCTCTTGCCTACATACACACCTTCAAAACATAACTATGTTCTAAGTTTTTTTCAAAGAATTCTTACACACAAAATTTCCTTGTTCTGCTCTGATACGAAATGATGCTAGCCTAAGTCGCAAATAACCCAATGATGTAGCCTAAACCACATATAACCCAATGATGCAATTAAGATTGTATGTCACACTATTTGTGTACATGTCCCAAGAATTTCAAATATTCCTTTGTCTTAGTACAAACCTTCAAAAATCAAGGTTTAAGGCTCTTTAATTAAACTCTACGTGGAAACATTCATTTAGCTATCCATAGGTTATAACTTTGGGTTACTTTTAACCTTTGGCACTTATCAACCATACCCTAGTCTTTAGACTTTGGTTAAACTCAAACTTAACCCATAAAACATTAACCCGCTTATTTCTATTATAATTTCCGTATAGTAGAAATATCTCATAAACAACACTTAACCCTTACATTTCTGCCATTCCACAAAATTTTGCACATACACTCATGCTCTCCTTAGCACGTTAATTACATTTTTGCCATTCCACAAAATTTTTCACATACACTGATGCTCTCCTTAGCACGTTAAATCTCCATTGTCCATCTCATTCCCCAATCCGACGGTTATCGCGTCACCCGATCGCTAACTAGCTTAGCCGATCTCCACCGTTGATCAGTCTCATCCAATCCAACGGCTATCGTGTCATCTACCTGCCAAAAAACTTGGCTAATCACCACCATTGATGAATCCCGCTTGATCCAATGGTTATCGCGCAAAATAGCGCAGATATTTGCACGACCAATAACAGATTGGAAGCACGTGAGAAAAATGGTTTTCTCTCTCCATCATTTGCTACATGTCAGCCGCTAAAGGTAATTGCATGAAATTTTGAAAGACCGCTTACCACCTTTACAGCATGCGAGAAACTGCTTACCCCTTGTGAATACCACTCTGTCCTTCTACTAACACGTGGTGTTAATCTTTGCCATTCATCTTCTTGACTTTATTGCGTGTGACTTAAACTTATCCGTCTATCACACACAATCTCGTCCATTGATCTGATGGATCCAACAATTCTTGAACACTGTTACGTTCTTTAGTTCTTAATGTTTAATCACCCATTCATCTTTCTGCTTGTGTATTTTTCTTTGCCTCACGATATTCACTTTTTCTGATCTCGATCTCCACTCGTGCCTTTATGCTTCCTTCACCTTCGTTGTAACATTAAAGGCTTTCTCCAATACTATCTATGTGTAAAACCATAACACTCCTCTCTGCACTTCTTCTCTGATTCTGCACACCTACAACCTACATTACGCAAAATTAATCAAGTTCACACACAACATATAATTCAAATACACATCACACAAACTCAAAATCGAGTTATCTGTATTAATAAAGAACCATTTACACAGGAATTTCTTCCTCGACCTGATTTTCAAGATCAGTGGCCTTTCCTTTCCTTCCCATACGCCTAAATGACTGACTCTCTGACTCTTGACTGACTAGCTGACTCTCTACCTCACTACTATGCCTTTTAGGCTTACATTTATACAAAAGGTTCAGTTTAACCAATTTTGGTTCAAATCCTTAATCTGTTGAACTAAATCCTGAATATCCTCTAAGTCAACTTTAATCTCTAGTTATCCCTAAGAATCCTCTCTACTTCTACGAATCATGACACCACTTTCTAGTCTAAACCTTATAATTGATTTCCAACTCTCTGATCATCACTCATCATCACTCATATTCTCCTACATTCGAGAGCATTTACAAATATCCACACAATATCTAATTAATTCATATTATAATCACTCAAAACATTAATAATTACATTAACTTGATACATAGGAATCCAACTTCCTTGAAGACACAAGATCCCCTAAGTTAACTAGAATATAATGAAATTCCTGAGCTCAATGCTGCTGCATTAGACTCCCAAGGTTAAAATAATCATGATCTCCTGATCATGTTCTTACAACCTTTGTCTTCCTGGATCTCATACTTTGTTCTGTAATTTGTCTTTGGTTGTTGTTATTGTTTGTTGTTGTTCTCCAGGTTTCCACACTTTATGTCTCTTTGCCCCACTAGCTATGCTTTCACAGTCTATTCATGTCTTTATCTTTCTGCTGCTTGGCCTTCTTACTACTGCTTTCTTCTAAGGCACCTTCATCATCAATCTTATTATTCTTTCAATCTCTATGTCCAATTTATCTTTTGACTGATAATGAATTTACCATTTTTTGTTGTAATCTGTCCACTCATCTTCAAACTGTTGTTTACTGTCTTCTTTTTGAAGTTGTTGGATCATTACTACCGCCCTTTCATCCTTACCCTCTTGTTGCTTTCCAAATAACCTCTAAACTATATCTGGAAATTTACCTTCAGAAAATAAATTGTCTTCCAATTCCCTTTGTACATGATTCCTCTCAAATACATCACTATGTTGTTCATCAATTCCAACATATTCTCCTTCCTCTTCTTTGACAACCTTTAATAATTGTCCTTCACTTCCTTGATTGATTATGACAATTAGTTTAACTTCTTCAAGCACGGTATCTTCATGCTTTTCTTTTTCCTCATCAGCATGTATGAGCTGACAACTTCCAGTCTTATTCAGTTCTAAAATTGACTCTTCAACTTGAAACATGTCTATCTCATTTTCATCAAATCCTGTAATCATAAAACAATTATCAGAATTAAAAATATAAGGCCTTATTACCTTTTTCTTCTCTTGCAACATCTTAGTATGCTACTCTGTGTTTTCCTTCAATTCCTTTGTCAACACATCAGTATGTTGATTTAAACTCTCCTTCATATCATCTGTTCCAATGATATCTCTCTGTCCTGGTTCACAATAATGAACTCCTCCTTTTGTAATGTCAATTTGCTGAAATTTCATTACCATTCTCTTTTCCTTATGATTGGAATTCATGACAATTTCTTTGTCTTCCTTTCTCAACAATCTTTCCTGAGTATATATCCTCTGCTTTTCCAACTTCCTTCTTTGAAAGTCTAATTTCCTATATATCTCAATAATTTCAATTGGAGTAGAATTTGTAAATTTCACACAATTTTGCATACCTTCCCTTCTTATTGACAAACCATCACATGTCCTTTCTTCCTTTGCTAAATATTTTGCATAGACTTCTTCTTTCTTCAATTCTGTGATTGTCATTTCTTTGTCTTGAGACAAATCTGCCTCTCCTTCTTCTTCAATACACTTTGTCTTGTTGTCTCTCTGTAAACCTTCTTCAAGAGCTATCCTTGCCCCATCATTTGTATTAATAGTCTCCTGCATTTGTTCTTCATCAATAACATTAATCAAATTCATTATATTACCTCTCTGAGACAATATTCCTTCGTTCTTCATCAGAATAAGATCTCGGTCTTCCATCTCTATGACATCTTTAAATGACTGTCTTCTCTCATTAAGTGACTCATCCATAGACTCTTTCTGTTGTAACCAGTCAAATTCTTCCTCTTCTAAGAAATTTCTTTTGTCACCTTTTACTTCAAAATCTTCATCCATACTAAAGGCATCTTCACAAAGTTTCTTTTCTCCTGCAATACTTGCAATCATACATAAATTATTAGTTTTAAAAACAAAAGACCTTGTGGTCTCACTTGATGCTTCAGACATCATATCTCCTTGCTGTCTTAAATTCTCATAATAATTCATAAGATTTTCCACAAATCTCCAGTCTTCATCTTTACCCAGAACTTCACCTTGTTCTGCTTCACAAATGGAAACTTCCATTTTCAACTCAGCTTCTTTGAGTTCTTCCACCAGCCACTTCACTTGCTTCTGCTATAGCCTTCTCTGTAACTTAGAACATTTCACTACCTTTTTCCTCAAGACCTAACCTTGTCTCTGGTTTTCATCTAATATCATCCTTAATAAATTGAATTGTTCTTTTAACTCTGCAATCTCCTTGCCACGCTCCTCTTGACTCATTCTCTTGCCATTTACCTTAGTATCCTCCTTCTTCACTTTTCTTCTGTTGTGGTCTTCCTCAGAACCTCAGTTATCTTTGTTATGACTATCAATAGTCATCATCTTCTCTATCTTCATGAATTCCTCACTCACTTACTATGAGCTGCATTAAAGCCTCTGTAACAACAAGTCCTCCCTACTGCCACTTACCTCACCAAGATCTCCTCGGTACCTGGTCTTTTGGCAAGCACTTGGTTCTGTATTCTCTCGAACCTCTTTGAGCACTTCTCTCTGCTTCTTCTAGGCTTCAACTCATCTGCACCTTTTAAGAACACAACTATCCTCTTTATCCAACCTCTGTTGGAATTCTTCAAGGTTCTACCACATTCTTCTTTCATTTAGAAACTCTTTCGAGTGTCCTTCATCCCTTACCAATTCTACCCACATCCTTTGTGGAATTTCCTTTATGATCTTTCCTTGAGCTACAACAATACCTCTGCAGTAACACATCTCCTTCTTGCTACACATGCCTCACTAAGCTTCTCTCCTCTGAGATCAGTCTTTTGACATCTCTCTCGTTCTCTCCTCTCGAACCAATTGAGCACTCCTTGCTCTAGGTTGCTGCAATCTTCTCACCTTATTATGTTGCTACCTTCAAGAACTCTGCATGATCTTGTTCTACCATTCACCTACACTTTGAATGGATTGTTCTTGTTTCCTTTGCATCTGCAACTTCTGCTACACTTTATCTCTGTGTGCTTATTGCTTTTCAGATATAGAATCTGATCTCCTCTTGCCTAGATACACACCTTCAAAACATAACTTTGTTCTAAGTTTTTTTCCAACAATTCTTACACACAAAATCTCCTTATTCTTCTCTAATGCCAAATGATGCCAGCCTAAGCCACAAATAACCTAATGATGTGACCTAAGCCGCATATAACCCAATGTTGCAGTTAAGATTGCATGTCACACTATGTGTGTACATGTCCCAGGAATTTAAAATATTCCTTTGTATTAGTAAAACCTTCACAAATCAAGGTTTAAGGCTCCTTAATTAAACTCTATGCAGAAACATTCATTTAACTATCCACAGGTTATAACTTTGGGTTACTTTTCACCTCCAGCACTTATCAACCATACCCTAGTCTTTAAACTTTGGTTAAACTCAAACTTAACCCATAAAACATTAATCCTCTTATTTCTATTATAACTTCCGTATAATAGAAATATCTCATAAAACACACTTAAACCTCACCTTTCCAACATTCCACAAAATTTTGAACATACATCGATGCTCTCCTTAGCGCATTAAATCTTCGTCATCGATCTCATTCCCTGATACGCCGATTATCGAGTCACCCTATCGCTAACTAGCTTAGCCGGTCTCCACCGTTGATTTGTCTAATACAATCCAACACCTATCGTGTCATCCGCCCGCCAAAAAACTTAGCTAATCACCACCATTAAAGAATCCCGCTCGATCCAATGGTTATCGCGCAATCTAGCGTGGATATTTGCATGACCGATAACAGATTGGAAGCACGTGAGAAAAGTGGTTTTCTCTCTCCATTGTTTGCTATGTGTCAACTGCTAAAGGTAATCAGATGAAATTTTGAAAGACCGCTTACCACATTTACAGCGCGTGAGAAACTACTTACCCCTTGTGAATACCACTATGTCCTTCTATTAACAGGTGGTGTTAATCTCTGCCATTCATCTTCTTGACTTTATTGCGTGCGACTTAATATTATCCGTCTATCGCACACAATCTTGTCCATTGATCTAATGGATCCAATGGTTCCTGAACACTGTTATGTTCTTTTGGTTCTTAATGTGTAATCTCCCATTTAGCTTTCTGCCTATGTATTTTTCTTCGCCTCACGATCTTCACTTGTTTTGATCTTAATCTCTGCTCGCGCCTTTATGCTTCCTTCACCTTCGCTGTAACATTAAAGTCTTTCTCCAATACTGTCTCTGTGTCAAACCATAACACTCCTCTCTTCACTTCTCTAATTCTGCACACCTGCAACCTACGTTACGCAGAATTACTCAAGTTCACACACAACTTATAATTTAAATACACATCATACAAACTCAGAATCGAGTTATCTGTATTAATAAACAACCATTTACACAAGAATTTCTTCCTCGGCCTGATTTTCAATATCAGTTGCCTTTCCTTTCTTACCCATAGGCCTAAATGACTGACTCTTTGACTCCTGACCGACTGACTGACTCTCTATCTCACTACTATGCCTTTTAGGTTTAAATTTATACAAAAGGTTCTACTTAACCAATTTTGGTTCAAATCCTTAATCTGCTGAACTAAATCCCGAATATCCTCCAAGTCCACTTAATCTCCAGTAATCCCTAGGAATCCTCTCTAATTCCATGAATCATGACACCACTTTCTAGTCTAAGACTTATAATTTATTTTCAACTCTCTCTTCATCACTCATAATCACTCATGTTCTACATTCGAGATAATTTATAAATATTCTCACAATATCTAATTAATTCCTATTCTAATCACTCAAAACATTAATGATTACATTAACTTGATACATAGGAATCCAACTTCCTTAAAGACACAAGATCCCCTAAGTTAACTAGAATATAATGAAATTGCTGAGCTGAATGCTCCTGCATCATATCCTCTTCTTTGACTCGAACCTGGTGATATCCATACTTCAAGTCTAGCTTGGTGAAATTCTTTGCTTGTTGCAACTGACCTAACAGATCGCCCATCCTATGTAGGGGGTATCTGTTCTTGAGTGTGATTTTATTCAATGCCCTATAATCTATACACACCTACCAAGTCCCATCCTTCTTTAGCGCAATGATGATGAGTGACCCACATGGTGATGTACTTGTTCAAATGACACCCTATTCTAGCAATTGTTTCAACTAATTCTTCACCTCACTTGCTTCTATAACAGACTGCCTGTACAACCCAATATTTGGCAATGGGGAGTCTGGTAATCGCTAGATCTCGTGCTCCACTTCTCTCTTAGGGGGTAGCCTTTTCGACTCTCAGAACACGTCCTTGTATGCATGCAACAACTCCTCCAATTTATGTTTTTGTTTCTTAGTACACCCCTTTAGGGATGCCTTGCCTCTTATTGACTCCTCTACAAACTGAATTTCTCTTAAAAATAATAAAGCATACTTCTTGTTGGAATTGATCAATTTCTTGGCTTGGTTGGCACATACTAGTGAAATTTTTAGCTTGCCTTTGTAGGTTTTAAGCACATACAGAAATTACCTGCATATGAATTCTAAAACACAGAAAATAAATAGTGCAAGAGCATAACACATAAAACTCATATACACAGAGATTTTCCCTTGGATACCAAAACTAGGACTACCAGCTTGATTTTTCATTATTTTCCTTTCAATGTTACAATACATATTTATACATGACAAAGCATCCAATACCATGGACCAAAAACCAACGCGTCCAAAACCATGTGCGAAAATCATGCACAAAACCATAGGTAGGTTCGCCCGACCTAATATAGGGTCCAAAAAAAATTTCCTGGGGCGCCACCCTAGACCCTATAGAGGGGGGCTACCCGCCCCCCTAAAACACCCCCACTACGCAATCAACGCAACGAAGTGGGGGCTCCGCCCCCCCTCTAACCCCCTGATTCACTACATGGGCTAGTCATGCAAAGAATAACACAACCCAACATTCTCCCACTTGTTGTTTTCTTTCCACAAGGGGCCACAAGAGAGCTTATTCATTTATCCATCCCTACAATGCCCATTGTTTCTCTACACTAAGATAACATCTTAGAGCTCATAGATTTTGTCAATGCATCTGCAGTATTCTTCAAAGTGTCCACCTTTACTAGAAACACCTTTTTTTCTTCTATCATATCCCTCACAAAGTGACATTAAACATCAATGTGATTTGTCTTTGAATGGTAAGCAGAGTTCTTTGCCAAGAAAATTGCACTTTGGTTGTCACAGTCTATCCTTATAGCTCCCTGTACTAACCCCATACTTGAACACAATCTCTGCAACCAAACTGCTTCCTTTCTTGCATGAGTGGCTGCCATGTATTCTGCCTCTGTAGTTGATAGTGCCACTACAAATTATTTCTTACTCATCCAGCTGACTACACCTCTAAATAGGTTAAACACATACCCACTTGTAGATCTTCTCTCATCCAGATTTCTAGCCCAGTCTACATCAATAAAGCCACAAATATCCAAAACACTGTTCAATCCAGGTCTTCCTTGGTAGCACAAACCATAATCACTAGTGCCACACAAATACCTAAAAACCCGCTTCACTGCTATCCAATGCTCCTTCCCTGGTTTTGACATAAACCTGCTCAATACTCCCACTGCATGTGCAATGTTTGGTCTAGTATAGACCATCACATACATCAAGCTACTGACTGCACTTGCATATGGAACACGGGACATATCCTCTTCATCTTCTTGTGTCTTGGCACATTGTTCAATAGATAACTTTACACCTACAGGAATAGGAACCTTCACCAGTTTACTATCCTGCATATTAAACCTATGCAATATTGTCTCGACATACTTCCTCTGGCTTAACCAGAGCTTCCTCTTTGCCCAATATCTTTTAATTTCTGTGCCCAAAATATAGTTTGCAGCACCAAGGTCTTTCATGTTGAATTTGGAGGACAATTGGGTCTTCAAATCCTGGATAATTTCTTTGTCATTTCCAACCAGCAACATATCATCCACATATAAGACCAAATAAATAACACCACCACCAATTAATTTAAAATACACACAGTGATCTTCTTTGCTTCTGGTGAAGCCAAGTCCTCGTATAAATGTATCAAATTTCTGATACCACATCCTTGGTGACTATTTTAACCCATACAGAGACTTATTTAACTTGCGTACCAGTTCTTTCTTACCCTTCACCACAAAGCCTTCAGGTTGCTTCATGTAGATCTCCTCTTGCAAATCCCCATGAAGAAATGCTATCTTCACGCCCATCTGCTCTACCTCAAAATCAAAAGCAGCAGCAATAGATAAAAGTAATCTAATAGAAGCTACCTTGGCAACAGGAGAAAAAATATCACCAAAATCAATTCCCGGCACTTGGGAATAACCTTTTGCTACCAACTGAGCTTTGTATTTCTCCACCTTTCCTTCTGCATTTGTCTTCTTCTTGAACACCCATTTACTGCCAATCGATTTCCTTCCAACCAGCAACTCCACTAGATCCCAAGCGTCATTTTTGTGCAAAGATGCCATTTCATCAACCATGGCCTCTTTCCAGAGTTTTCCATCCTCTGAATCTATTGCTTTGTTCACAGTTCTGGGATCATCATCAGTAATAGATAAAGCAAAATTTGAACAGAAAGCAGATGGACTATACCTTTCTAGCTAACCTCTTTCTTGAATTGATCTTCTCACACCAGAAGTTTGTGGCTCTTCATCTTCTAATTCCTCCTCTATTGTAGAGTTTGATTCTTCCTCCTTTAGCTCAAACTCTATCTTCTCAGGTTCCTTTGGTTGGAATTCATGTTTAATAACATCTTTCACCTCTCTGAACACCACATCTCGGCTATACATAGCCTTCCTTGTTACTTGGTTCCAAAGCTTATAACCCTTTAAACCCTCATTATACCCAATAAAGATGCACTTTTCAGATTTACTATCCAACTTGGTTCGTTTCTCCTTTGGAACATGTACATATGCATCACATCGTTACCAATCCATACCTCTTGTGGAGTCTTATCCTCCAACGCTAATGAAGGTGTTCTATTGACCAGGTAACATGTTGTCTTCACAGCCTCTGCCTAGAATTCCTGTCCTAACCTAGCACCACTAAGCATGCTTCTTGCCCTTTCCATCAATGTCTTGTTCATTCTTTCTGCAACTCCATTTTGCTGAGGTGTATATGGAGTAGTCTTCTGCTGTGCTATACCACACATCTTATAGAATTATTCAAATTCCTTACTGCAAAACTGTCCACCATTATCTATCCTCAGCACCTTTATCTTCTTCTCTGTCTGCTTTTCTACCTGAGCCTTAAATTATTTAAACCTGTCAAAGACTTCAGATTTATTCTTAAGGAAATATATCCATGTATTCATTGAGAAGTAATCTATAAATGATACATAGTACATAGACTTACTGAGTGATGGAACCTTCACAGGTCCAAACACATCACTATTCACAAGCTCTAATATTTGTTTCGCCCTCTTACCACCAGAGCGGAAACTCTCCCAATTTTGCTTCCCATATACACAATTTTCACAGAAATCAAAATCTAGAGAGCTATTACTCATCCCTTTTACCATACCTTTACCATGAAGTATTTGAAGGCCCTTCTCTCCATTATGTCCAAGAATTTGATGCCATAGCATGCTCTTCTCTCTAGATACCACTAGATTTTCTTCTCCACTTTTAAGAACCACAGAACTGTTGCACCCATCAACAATAGTGCTGCCTTGCAGCTTGTATAGAGTTCTAATCTGAACTCCCTGGATCAATACCAGTGTTCCATTAACAATCTTGTAGGTATCCTTCTCAAACACTATTTTTACACTTGCATCATCCAGCTTGCTTATAGAAATCATAATTCTGGCCAATACAGGAATATGTGGAACACCCAGAAGTTTTCTAACCCTTTCATCTTGCAATTTCAACTTTAATTTTCCGCGGCCAATGATTCTAGCCTTCCTATCATGCCACAAGAAGACATCACCACCATCATATTCTTCATACTCGTATAACCAATCTCTATGGGGAGTGAAGTGAAAGGATGCACCTGAGTCAATCAACCATGCCTCATGATCTAAATGTGTACTTGAAGAAGCCAAGTACACATCACCACCTTCATCTGAGGTGGTTTTCGCCTCTGTATAAGGAGCATCATCAGATCCCTTTCCTTTATCAGGAGCTTTAGATTTACAGTCCCTTTTGTAGTGCCCTTCCTTTCCGCATTTCCACCACACCACCTTTACAGGTTTTCCTGGAGATTTAGATCTCTCACTCGATGAATTATTTTTATTTCTGTTCTAGGACCATCCTCGTACAGACAAGGCATCACCATTCTGGCTCTCCATATTTGTCCACCTCATCTCCTCTGTCAGCAAGGATGAGACTATTTCATCAAACTGCAAGGCAGTTGTATTGCTACCTATTGCAATAACCAGACTATCCCATGAATCTGGTAGAGAACACAACAAACTAATGCACTTATCTTCATTTGAAATTTTAATATTAACAGATAATAACTGACTTACCACAGTATTAAATGTGTTTAGATGCTTTGTCACCGAGTCGCCATCTTTCATCCTCGGGTTATACAACTTTTTCCGTAGGAACAGTTTATTCACTAGAGACTTAGATTGGTACAAAGTCCCTAACTTGTCCCACAAAGCCTTCACCATAGATTCCCCTTATACATTCAGTAATACTGAATCTGAGACACACAATCGTATTGTGCTTTTTGCCTTCTAATCCAACTTCTTCCATTCTTCATCAGACACTCCCGTTGGTTTAGTATTCGGATCTACCGTGATCCACCGATACTTATCCACCAACAGATCCTACATCTTGAGTTTCCACAACTCAAAGCTCTGACCATTAAATTTCTCTATCTCTATCATTCCACTGCTCGCCATCTTCTTTCAACACCAGAATCGATATCGCAGATCTCCCACTTAACAGGGTCTACCACAGGCCCGAGCACAACCCCTCAGCAACAAAGGCATCCCCTTGAAGCTAAAACAGCTCTGATACCAAATGTAGGTTTTAACCCCATACATAAATTACCTACAAACAAATTCTAAAACACAGAAAATAAACAATGTGAGAGCATAACACATAAAACACATATACACAAAGATTTTCCCATGGATCCCAACACCGGGACTACTAACTTGATTTTTCATTATTTTCCTTTCAATGTTACAATCCATATTTATACATGCCGAAGCATCCAATACCATGGATTGAAAACCATTGCATCCAAAACCATGGACCGAAAACCATCGCGTCCAAAACCATGTGCAAAAATCATGCACAAAACCATAGGTAGGTCTGCCCAACCTAATATAGGGTCCAAAAAAGTGTTTCCCGGGCCGCTGCCCCAGACCCTGTAAAGGGGGGCTACTACCCCCCTCAAACACCCCGGACATGGGGGCTTGCCACCCCCCCCGCTGCGCAATCAACACAATGAAGGGGGGCCTCCGCCGCCCCTCCAACCCCCCAGTTCACTACATGGGCTAGTCGTGGATATAATAACACAACCCAGCAACCTTTGTGCGCGTCGATGATGAATGATTTTCCATCCTTGATGAGTCGGTACTGGTTCACTCTCCTCATGAATATTGCATCATGCATGTACATGTATGGACTTCCAAACATGACTCCACATACATCAAGGGGAACCACATCCATATCTACTTCATCAATAAAATCAGTGCTAATAGAGAATCTAATTTTACGCTATTTTTTTAACTTTGGCTTTGCATCCTTATATACCCTTCCCAGTGGATATGGGTTTGGATGATCGTGAACTTCCAGCCCCAACTTGTTGACCAGATCTATTGCAATGAGATTTGCCTGTGATACTAAGTCAAATAGAGCGTCAATCTTCATCTTCTTGACCGATATCTTTACATGGAAGAGTTTGGTCATTTATTTCTCTTCTTGTTGCTGAAGGCTATCCATATTCACCTCCTTCTACACTGACCTACAGACAATCTTCTTCGAGCTTCTTTCAACTTGGTTTCTCGAATCAGTGGCCATGAGATTCTTCTTTTTATTATCTTCCTTCTTGTTCTTTGAGTTTATCTCTGGATGCAACTTCCAGCACTTCTCCTTTGTATGGACATCAATGTTGTAGTGGTTGCTAGGATCTTTGCACTGATGTGCTATGGCTGTCGTTTTTTTTATCTTTTCCCCCTTTTTTCTTCTTCCTCCCATCCTTAGAAGCGTCTTGTTTCTCCTCTTCCTTCAATCCACTTGATCGCCCTCTTTTTAGGCCTATGTTCTCTAGGTATTGTGTCTATACACAAGCCTCATCCATTGTTTTGGGTTTGAACAACATCACTTCCTAACGCAGATGGCAGTGAAAACCCCCCAAATACTTGAGGAGTAAATCTGGGTTCTTTGGAGAGATACCCAACATTATAGCCATCTTTCTAAATTATGTGGTGTACTCCTGCATGCCTTAGCCTGACTTTTGCCTGAAATAATGCCACCAGATCCACTAGTCTTCCATGTACCCAATGGGATAAAACTATGACTTAATGAGGGTTTGGAAATCCTCGCACTTCATCACTGGAGGTTCTCCCTCCAACCTCAAGGTTTCTATGTATCTCTCCCACCAATTTAGTGCATAGCCCTCCAATTTCAGCCATGCAAATGAGATCTTTTTCCCTTCCTCAATCTGATGGACACTAAAATTAACTTCCAGTTATTACATCCAATGGTTCAACTTCAGAGCGTCGATCTCACCGTGGTATGGCCTGATATCAACTTTTGATTCCACTTTAAATAGGGATTGGTTTATGGCACTCAAAATGGGTTGATCTTTTCTGTGTTCTTTCTTCGATTGGTTATTTGCATCTTCCTGATCTCCTGATCCCACTTCTGATTTTTTCTCTGCATTCAAACCCCCTTTTTCTCCAAATATCCCTAGATTATTGCTTATGGCCACCATGAGGAAATTTATATTGCGATTTATATATGCGACTTGTTCTTCGAGCCGCGTAAACCTCACCTCCACAGGATCACGAGGTTCGCTTACATATTTGTCGCCCATGATTAGGGTTTTATGATTTTCGACCTCACTGATCTAGACTCCTACAATATTCACAAAATACTTAAAGAAACCTTCTCTGATAACAAATGATCCATAAAGAGTTATGGATATTCCACTGGATAGTTCATCACAACATATCTGATAATATTATATTAAAAATATCAGATTCTACACTATTACAGTTTTATTTAATTTCTAAATATGTAAAATTAAATGTAATTAGTGCATGCATGTTAAGGTAAATCAAACAGAAAATTTGAGAACCACAAAATAATCCCCCACACACATAATACACGAGATATTCTCTCTAGGAAATCCTTTCAGAAGAAAACCCATCTCGAAGGCGAGGTCACTTTGCTCTCTTTCTCTGTCTAGAAATATGGCTGCAGATACAAAGAAGTAATGTTTATGGCATATGGGTTGCCACAGTGCATAGATCCTCTCTTGGTGCTCTACCTCCTATCTCTCCTGGCTATCTTTGCTCAACTATGGAACAAAATTCTCTCAAAATAATGGAATGCCTCTTCCTCCTAGTGGCCCAGTTATAACGCAAACCAATAGCCTACTAGTGGTCAAGTTTGACTACATCAACTCTTAACTAAAGTTACAAAATATACTCTTCTAGAGCTTTTTAAATCACAAACACGTGGCTAGCCCCTTTTCCATGAATAATGGGGGCTGACATGACATCCTCTCGATCTATACGTGTGAAAACAGGAAGGTCAACTTCTGAGTGGTATAAATTTTGCATACGGACTTCAATTGACGGGATTCTTACATCGTTGGAAATATTTCTGTGTTTATAATAGCATTAAAAGTGTTATGCTTAAGTGGAAAATTTTTACACACAAACAATGTCGTTTGATGCCTCAAAACGCTTCGAGAAGGTTTCAGACCCCGTTTCGCCAAATTGAGTCCCGCTGGTAAAAACAGTCCCACAAGTTGATTCCTCCACTTTTTCCACTCCTAATGTATTGAGATGGATGACAAAGAGTATATTCATCCAATTTGGATCATTAACTCTTAGGCTTATTCACTTAACCGTATCGAAGTTGCAAAGAATCATATTTATTGTTCAATAATTCATAATGTTCATCATACCCATAAGGAGACCAAAGGTACCCTTAAATGGTCCTTTGTGGTGGGTTAACATGTTTTTAATGAGCCTAGACACTTGCAATCTTTGTTTGGCACAATTTTGCTAAACATAACACAAATTCCTAGTGAAAATACATGTGTATTCTTGGAATGTGCATGTAGTACTAGAATACACACACTCTAGAACATATGTGTGTTCTATTTATCTCTATTTTTCTTCTATGGGAGTGACAACTCTAGCATATGTGTTTTCTAATATGGTGGTATCAAAGTGAAAATTTGGTGGTTTGGGCTACAAATAAAACATTTTTTCTCAATAACTCTATTGTTCAGGCTATTTTTCTGTAGGATACACAAATCCACCATCAATGAAACTATATGCACATCTAAAGTTGATTATGCCGATTATAAATATATACCTTTTTTTCAAATTAATATTGTTTAGTATTTTTTGTATATTTTTGTCTTGACATATATCAAAATATTAAAATGCACACCTCTTTTATTCCTACTTTAAAATTTTATCACCTTAAACATTTCCAAAATAAGTTATATGTTGTAGTAATACAAACTAATTTCTAAAATACAAAGAAAAATAATTAGGGAGGTTTGTGCTTTAACATGCTATTAATGGCACTAGATGCCTACAATCTTCTTGGCACAATCTTCTTAAGCCTAAATTGTGAATTCCTAATGAAAATAGTGCATGCACATTCTTGGAATCTGCATGCACTCCTAGAACACACACAGACACACACACACACTGTAACATATGTTTGTTCTATTTATTTGAAAATTTCTAGTGGGAGTGACAACTTTAGCATAGGTGTTTGCCAATTTGCTTGCCTCAAAGTGAAAAAAATGGTAGTTTGTGCTTTTATATATATATAACACTATCTTTATTCTATTTTTCTATAAGATACACAAATCCATCATCAATGGAAATACATGCATATAATATTATATATATATATATATATATATATATATATATATATATATATATATATATATATATATAGATATATGGATTTTTTAATTAATATTGTTTAGTATTTTTTATATATTTTTTTCTTCACATACATCAAAATCTTAAAATGCATAACTATTGTATTCCTACTATAAATTGTTTTCACTGAAAACATTTTCAAAATAGTTATATGTTGCAGTATTACAAAATAACATCTAAAATATAAGAAAAATTGTTTCATAATGTTAAGACTCTCATATCATGCACTCACAGAAGACCTTGTAATTTGAAGGATATAATCACTCTTGTAATTAGAAATTTATAAAACAAACAATATAATTTTAACAAAAATTATGAACAATGTATTCTCTACAAATCTACAATTTTTTAAAGGAAATTCTATCATTAAATTAATCAACATCTACACTAATAGTAATATATGCATTATATTTTGCATGAAAATAACATAGTAACATTATAAAAACTCAAATTTCACATATTAACACACATATTCTATAAATAAAAACTATACATTTAAAAAAGTCCAATTTCCTACATTTCATCCCCTTACACCATATTCAAATTCATTGTGAAGGTACCTTCAATCATCCATCCAAACTAACATATTGTTGACATTCCATGTTTTCATTGAAACTAACATGTGAAGAGAGACCATCATTAGCTTGCATCAACCTATATGGGATTGTTTATTTAGAAAATGACACTGATATTATTTTTTTGTTATAAAAACAATAATTAGGGTACAATTTTAGGGAATAGCTCCAACTTTAGCTTTCTTGAAAAAACCTATGGATGTGGAATATGTTTTTTTTTTTTTGTATGAACCAATGAGATAAAATTTGCAAAGATATTTAAAAACACACTTTCAAATGAGATCCAAAAAACAAATGAAAGAACTCACAATCATTCAAGATAATTTTCCCGGTGAAAACTTTTCTGGGAGAAAAAACAACTCTCCGTAGAATTCTTAATGTGTCATTTAACAAAACACATACGGTAATAATATATCATAGAGTTTTCATGCTATTAACAAGAGTATTTCAAACCATAAATATTCTAGAGAAATTTCAATAGCATAACACTAATTTGAAAGACACTCTCCAATTTCTCTTACCCAAGCATTCAATAAATAGGAATAATGGAACCATCAACTATTTATGGAATTCCAACTGTACATGCTAGAAATGACTAATAATTAGCTTTCTAGCCATTCTGGAAATGACAAATTATCAGTTTTCTAGCCATTATTTCTTAGAATTATTTTCATGTTACTACTCAACATTCTTTGCCTACTATCGTTATTGTTACTCTTAACATCTATTCATTGCTATTGTTAAGCACTTATTGAGACACCTAATATACTATAAAAATGCACGACAATTTTGTATGACACACTTGTGTCACCATTCTCCAATGGCACACTTTTGTTGTCATTCTCCCACTTGCCATATACTTAGAAAGAGTCTAAGAAAGAATGAATAAAACTATTACTTAACTAGTAGGCTAGGTCATGGTGAAGCATAGACTTATAACACCACTTGAATTTACTTAGACTCACTAGTTTTGTTCATGCATTTATAGCATTATGTAAATTCTAAAATATCTTCAATATCATTTTTCTATCATGTACCATATCCAAATGAAATGGTATTCAATATCAACATCCTTTGTCTTTGCATTAAAGTTTAACTTCTTAGCTGAGCAAATGACATTATGACAATTTCATTGAACTAAAGTGGCTATCTAGTTTATCCCTACGCATGAATGAAATTTCATATTCCAAATGGCCTTCTTATTACTATGAGTAGATACCATATACTCTTCTTTTGAGGTTGAAAAAGAAACCATAGTTGGTTCCTTCCTCACCCAACTTACTACTCTAACAAACAATTGAAAGAAGTGTATGCTTATATATCTCCTTATATTTATATCCCATGCCCAACCAAAATACACATAACTTTGTATGTCCACTAAGGGTGGGTTCCCCAAAATAAACACTAGAATAGAAAATGAAATATTTAGAGGCTCATCACAAACACATGAGCACCCTCTTCATTGAAACCTAATATTCACATCTAGGATTAGACATGAATCAACTTAACACTCCCACTACTTGGGAAATGTATAATCTAACATAGATTATAGCATACATCAAAATAATAACTACACTAGCATAAGGAACAAAATTCATATCCTCCATCTCTATGCGTGTAGTAGGACATTGCTCAACTAAAAGATAAGTTCTCATAGAAAATGGAATAAGTAATGGTCTAAAATTTGTGATAAAAAAATGCTATAGAAAAAAGCGTACATACTTAATTTGGATCAATTAAATCTTTTAATTACCTTTGCCGCTCCTAATATCCATTTCTAAGATATAGTTTTCACCCACCAAGTCCTTCACATAAAATTGTGCCAAAACTTAACACTTTTAAATAAAAATCACATATTTATTATTAATAGAGTTTAAAATATCATCTACATAGAGCGTTCACAAATAAATTGCCACCATCCTCTTTACAATACACGTAGAAATTTAATTTGGAACTCATAAATCATAATACCAACATAAAAGAATCAAACTTTTTGTACCACATTTTGGGAGATTAGTTGTTGAGGTGAGACTCCCCAAGCCAAAATTAGAAACCTTACCACAAACTAGGCTTCTCAAAATCCACACTACTAGGTCTTTCGAATTCCACATAGCTAGGGTGTCCAATTCCACAAAACTACAATTTTCAAATTGCACAAAAATAAGTTTCTAAAATTTCAAAAAACTTGGGTTTCCTAATTGTGCAAAATTAGGGTCTTCAAATTTCACAAAACCAGGGTTTCCAAATTGCAAAAAAAATAGGTTTCCAAATTACACGAAAGTAGGGTTCTCAAATTGCATAATTTGAGGTGCTTCAAATTCACTTCAATATTCTCCCAACCCTCTTATATTTATGCTTACAATACATTTGTTTATAAAGAGAGACATCAACTTCTTGTGAACATTAGGGATTGGTTAATAGAAGGTAGAAGTTCCTTACATATTATCTCATGTATATTGCATCCAACATCTTACAACTATTATTTTGTATATTGTAGCCACTATGTACAATGGTCAACTTAGATTATGTGTTTCTCTATAGTGTGAAAATTATGTATGTCAAGTAAGAACATTAATTATCTATCACTGAAGGTTCATCATTGCTTATGTGAATCACTTATTTCCAGTTAGTTAAGGTGCATCGCTTATATGTGACACCTAATATGGTGTATCATCGCATCACTTAATTCATAAATATAATCAACGAACATAACATCCCAAGGAACATAAATAAAGATAAAGCTTATGTTGACTTCATAGGTTATCCACAATTCACGAGAGCCATCAATTATATTTTCCAGACTTAGCCAAATAGTTTAGTACAAGTTCGCACAAGTAAGACTCTCCAAAGAAAAAATAGAAATGTTAACCACTAACCAGGCTTCTCAAATTCCATATTACCAAGGATTTCATATTCCACAAAATTAGGGTTTTCAAATTGCACAATATAAGGTTTTCAAATTTCAAAGAACTCATGTTTTCTAATTTCACAAAATTAGTGTTTTCAAATTTCACAAAACTAGGGTTTTCAAATTTTACAAAACTAAGGTGTTTCAAATTCTACTTCAACATTCTTGCAACCTTCTCATATTTTTTCTTACACTACATTTTTTAGAAAAGGTGGCATCAATGCCTTGTCAACCTTAGAGATTGGTAAATAGAAGCTAGAATTTTGTTACATATCATCTTATGTATATTGCAATCAATATCTTACAAATTTGAAACATGGGAAACTATGCTTGAAATTGGTTTCATTTTTACACAAGCTTGAAACAAGTAAAAACTATGCTTGAGAGTATTTTCATTTTTACACAAGCTTGAAATAGAGAAAAAACTGTCCTTGGAATTGGTTTTGATGCCCCCAACATAATGACTTAATTCTATGGACTTAAATTTTTTATATGGAAAATTCACTTCTGCCAAAAAAAAAAAAAGAACTCCCTAAATCTAGTGGTCTAATCTAGAAAAATAAAGACCAAAAAATATTTATGATTTCCTTAGAAATATTAAAATATGAAAAACATACCTACCTAGAATTTGTAGAATTCCTTTTCTTCTCCTTTGCTTGTAAGCTCCAACTCTAGCCCCACGCGTTATAAATGGAACCTCCAAAAATGACTAAAACAAGAAAGAGAACTACAATATCCACATAGCATAGACTAATGTCACTAATCAATGAATCAGAATGGCATTGAAAAACTTAAGCATCAACATGACATAAGTATAGGAAAATAGAAATCATTTTGTATTAATAAGTAAAGGAGAGAGTTATAACCATATATACAAATTGAATTTGTAGATGTCTCCCAAATTTTCTTGTCCTTCCTTACCACAAAGGAAACCTTCACACTCAACCCTAATGCACAAATGTATGATGACTCCTTAATCTAAAAGTAGCAACAAAAATTCACTAGTAAACTCCAAAATAAAACCTAGACTCTATGGGATGCAATAAATTTATAAGGTGAAAGTGGTAGTTTAGGATTTACCAATATAGGTTTGAGACCCATATATGAGGGAGGATAAGCTCTAGGGATAAGGGATAAGACCACTAGAGTAGGATCAAATAGGAATTCGAGATCTTCAACCATGGTAAATTGTTAAAACCACCTTAGAAGCTTTTGTGGTAGAAGATTTGAAAATATTTTTCCATTTTCCTGAAATTCTAGAATCATTTCACATACAGAGTAAAGTAACCTACACTGATCAACACAAATGCTTAGTTATGCAACTTGCAACCATTGCAGGTGGATATGCATGCAAAGTAAGTTAGGGTTAAAAACATGGTTTTTTAGTTCATTGACCCAGAAAGTCAAGACATTTTGGAGAGGTGATGCTTAAGGCTTTGAAAAGGGATAATGAAAAAGTGTTCAAGGATGTTGATTGATCAGGGTTTTCAAGCCATTTGATTGGATGTGACAAAATGACCTATAACAAACCTGGTTATAGATATAGTTTCCTTTGTTCTCTGAATCATTCAAACACATAAAAAACCTTTCTAGAACACAATTGTTTCGATCCAGGAGAGGGTAATGTAGTAATGGTGAGTTAAATATATTTAGAAACTTAGTTTTCATCTCTGGTGCTGCTCCACCACTAGTAGGCCTAGACAATACCCTAGCAAAGTCACTAGTAATAGAAGCTTTATTTCACTGCCAGCAAGCCTAGATAGTACCTCGACGAAGTTGCTTGCTTCAGCTCTCTATGCGAGAAGCCTTTCTCTTCTCACCCTTTATTTTATTTTATTTAGTTCATATGTTCTTCAACACTTATTATTTTTTGTTGGAGTAGAAGAGTGATCTCGTCTTATTGAGAGTAGGAGAGTTTGTTCCTTCAGAGAAGGGTATACTCTAATATGGGTTTCCTCTCTATTTATTTACCCCTTTCCTTTCTCTACTTAATTTGGTTAGTATGAAAACACCAATTAATTAACAAACAAAATCTAGGAATGAGTACCCTAAATAGGTGCAGGAATTGTGGTTCTCCTTATGACTTTCCAATTGAATGGACTATATTTTCCTTTGAGACATCATTGACTATTAAAAATATGTAAATTTCTAATAAAAAAAGTGAATTAATAGGCTATCCAATGGTCGCACATCACTACAATTTTCCTTTGCCAAATTTTAGCCACATCATCTCAAAGCTCAACAAAACAACTTCCATGTATAGTCTTATTGAAACAAAATATGAACAAGGAAAGCAAGACAAGAAAAACATGAAAGATGAAAAGGACAAGAACATACTGCAATGCAACTAACTAAATGCAACCTAACCTAAGCTAAACGCTAGAAGATCAAGACGAAGTAAAATAAATTTTCCAATGTAGCTATAGAAGCTGCTCTTGACCCTTGAGTCGAAAGATATCATCAAGTGAAAGAAATAAAATATAATGTGCAATAAGAGGGATGGACAAACAAAATAGTTGCATACAAAGATATAAATATGAAGTGAAAGCAAGGTGGTGTAAGGTAAATGATCGCTCTATTTGATGGTGGTGAGACAGATGAAGACAAGAGATACCACAAAAACACCTGTTTGACACATAGCCACACAAAGTTTGATTAAACATATGAAGGGACTTATTATGATCCATTGAAATCATCAGGTATGACTCCTATAACTAGTCTGCAATGGGATTGTAAAATAAACCAACTTGTAAATCTTGCAAAGACAAATTCACAATGGACATGTCCACATCATGTGCAAGATCAAAGTCAGACGATGAATCACATATAGATTTGCAAGAAGGAAATGGAAGTTAGATTTTATACATCTGATCATATATTATGTTTCAAGCAGTAAATAATTCAACATGAAGATACTGAACATCCCTCAAGAATGAATCCACATCCCATGAAAGAATGGTAAGAATGGACTTTTGTGAGGAAACTTTGATCTGACCAAATTTTCAAGTTCCATCAAGGTAGCGAGGATGTGAAATAACCATTAGTGCAGACTGAAGTTCCTTGACTTCCTGATGAGACTCAAAACTTTTAAAAGATGAAAACTCAAATTTTGAACACATGGCCAATTCTATATATGAATAGATTTCATTGCTTGTATTAACCAAAGGGACCAAATGAGAGTTTCTCGAGTCAAAAGATTCATGCGATGGTTGATTTCCAGCAAATAGATTTATGGGACTCCCTTAGAAATCATTGATAACTAACATATCATATCCTTGAAGACCTTCATTACCTTGCACTAGATTAACCTATTCACCATAAAAAATATGACACAAAGCATGATGAGTGTGCATAAATACACCTGAAATAAACTCCTCAATGATTTGATCTAACTCCAATTTAAAATATGGAAATCTAATTCCTCTTTTTGAAACAAAGACTCATCCATAAAACTTGGGCAATCATTCAAATGCATAAAAACAAGATGATCAGAAAAATGCTTGTTTGAGGTTTCAACATGATTAAAGGATTCAATATTGGTAGGTTGATTAACAAGAACATGGGATCAATGATCAATAGAATAAGGAAAATCATCATCCTCGGAAAGAGAAGAGAGTAACAATAATTCCTCATCAGTGGACTCCTCGGATTATGAATAATTGTTGAATTAGATTTCTAGATTTGATTTTCAAATTTCCTAATTTGAATAGGAACAACACAAGGTACATGGTGTTATGCTCCTATACCAATAGGTGTCATATTTCATGATTGACTTGATGAGCTCTGTAATATGTTCATTCCTTTCCTTGTTGCAAAGGTTTTCCATATTATCAAAAAATAAAAAAAAAATGTAAAAAATGTAAAGAGGGTATACCCTAAAAGAAAAATCAAAGGGTGAAAATAAATAAAATGGTCAAAAAAGTGAAAGAAATGAACCCCAAACAAAAATAGACCAAGAAAGTGTGCAAGTCCAAAATGCCACTACTTTTTTATTTTCTGTAATAAGCATTGTGTGCTGCTCGTTAACTCATGCCACAATTGATGAAGAGTCAAACAGCTTAAACTTGGCTCGTTCATATTTGAATTTCATGATTTAGAGATAGAGAATAAAATCTGACCAAACTATTTAATCTTGGCAGATAAATAGATAGGTAGAGTAAATAAAAAGGATCTCAACAGTTTAATCTAAGCCCTTGGATGCAATAAGTGTAGACTTAGATAGGCTTACTATGCTAAGAAAAGAAGAGTTGACGAAGGTTTGCTAGTCTAAGCACACCAAAATAAAGAAGAAAAATACTAGGCCAAAGTAGGCAGGGTAGGTAGAATGGTGTCGCAGAATGATACTTGTGATAGATTATGTCTCTAAAATGTGTTAATCTTTATTTCTATCACAAGTGCCAGGAGGAAATTATACTTGATGCAGCTCAAGCAAGACAAGGTTGAATACCTAACTCCCCTTCATATTTTTCCCTAATCATTCACTAATTCCCCCTGAAATATTAAAACCTGTGCTTAATATCACTCGTAAACCACTCATTCCATTTCATAAAGATTGCCTAAGTAAAACCCTATTTTACTTAGGAAAATGGCCACCTTTCTCATATAAACCCCCCTTTTCCCCTTCAAAGCCTTTAAATATATATGCAAAAGGTTTTCACTTGGCACTTTTTCATTACACAGTCATATTAACTTTAACTCGTAAATATACAAATACCACCTTATTACCCTTCTCGTATTATGTAAATATAATAAAAAAACCCAGTATTACATAATCCCGCCCCGGTTGAAATACGAACATAGTCCACCGTTTAACATGGATTAATAAGTTTATTTGAAACTTGTTAAGAACCGTAATTTCCCTGCCATGCGATAATGGGTTAATCAGCCATCCGAGTTAATTAATAAACCATCCCCGACCACATCACCATCCCCTGATGTGATTAAACATTTTTTATTGTGCCGGCCCCACAGCATTAAAATCTCGCCATGTCCTTTGCCCGTCTGTCGTTCGATCTCTACCTCACCATCCAACAGTTGACGGCGATTTCACGACCCACCTTGTGACCATGCTTTAATTCGCGATCACCAGGCAGTTTTCCGCCCGTATCAAAGCCACGCGTCATCCGTTTAATGTGCTCACTCGCCCTCCGCTCAATACCACTCAGCTCCAAAAGCGGTGCGAGCAAACCGCTTACCACCCTCCGCTGACATCAGGTCTGGTACTACTTACATCATCCACCCAATTAAACGGAAAAAGACCCGCCAACCTTCGTTTGGTTAAAATAAATAGGCAAAACATGTTTTTCATTGTTATACACTGCATCCTGTGCTCCCTGCAAAACAAACTTCCGAGCCAACAGTTTAGTTACAAACCGACACCCGACCACAAAGACTCCAGCAACAAACCCGCAGCCTGTCAGCCAACCTCCATTTGTACGGTTTTCTTCTTCAACACATGTATTTATCTAGTTTGCCATGAAACCTTGCAATTTCAGTTCTTGGCTAGGAACTCTACCTGAAAATGTCAAATTCAAGTTTCTGAACAGTAACTGCCATAAAAATACCTCAAATTAGTTGTTGGTCTATTTTTCCTCAGAAGGCCCAAATTTTAGTTTGAATATACAAAGAACTAAAGATGGAAACCCCTTGTTTCGCCCCTCGATGCTCCTCACACCTGAGGAAACTTCAGAAGCATGAATTACCAAAGAAAAGTGGTGGGAAGACATGTTAGAATTTTTGTAAATTTACCCTAGGTAAAAGGTAATATTTTGGGAAATTTACTAGACAGAGATGAACATGGTAAACGTACGAACTGTATCAGATCAGGGTTAAAGAGTATCGGTAAAAGCAGGGCAGCGAACACCGAGTGACTGAAGAAGACAGCTGCCAGCCAAATCCTAAGGCCTACCTCCAGCACATTCAACAAAAGCAGGACCAGCACAACATCAGTTTATCTTTTTCCTATTTTCAAGACTAGTTGTTTCTATTTTCTTGTAAACTATTTTTAGTCATCCTAGATATTGTCTCACTTTGTTATGAGACATTTGTTATAATTTGTTGCATAAATACCCCCTGCATTGGAGTATTGAGGTGTGGATTCCTAGACTTTGCTGTAATATTGATTTTTTTGGAATAAAGAGCTGTTGGAATCAAATGTTGCATGGCATACTGAATGAAGAATTGAAGCAGAGGATTGTCACAGACTTCTTGAATCAACCACCAGATCAATAAGTCCTCTATATCTTGTGCTTTAAAGTTTTTCTTGTTTATTATGTCATCTGTGTTTCAAAATCTGAATGATAAAGCAAAAATATTAATTTCAGAATATGCTTGATTGCACTTTATTTTCAGTCATTATTGTTCTCTGTGTTTTCTTCAGATTTAGGATAAGTAGTGAAATCTTAATTGCTCATGTTTCCTAATTCTTTCATGTTGATTATTTATTAAAGAATACTTAACTTCTCCTTATCAGTAATCATCCAATTTCCCTCTTTAAATAGGCTGAAGGATTCTTAACTTCTCTTCACCTAAGTTGAGCCCATTCCATCTGTTTCAAGTATTTATTAGTTCCCTGTTTGACTACCTTGCTCTATGAAACCATCCTCTGTTAAGAAACGAAATCTAGTTAAGCCATCTTCCTTGACTCCATTAGCCCAATGGCCTAAACTACTCTGTCTTACCTCTCTGCTCTATTGAAACTCACCACCCAAAGTCAAACAAAACTCCTAAACTTCATAACTAGCCTAATACCTTTAAAAACAAAGCTAAATCATAAAGAGAGAGCCCTCTCTGAATACAGATTGGCTAGATTTTGTATCTAAAAGATTGGTTTGTGGTTACCTTGGCCTCCTTTCCCTTTCTTACAACTTTTGGGAAACCCTGAGTGATAACATCAATGGCAACTCCACTAGGGATCGAACCCAGAATCTCTGGTTTTGCAGACCAGAATAATTTGTTTGTTACTACTGTTTTCTGTATAAGCTACAGACGAAGCCTGAAGTTAGCCAGGTAGCCTTTGAAATGATTTTGCTTTGCAATTGCAGAAGTAAATGAATGCTACTTCAGTCTATCTCCGGTATAGCTTATAGATTGGACAGTAAAATACTTGATCAATTCCTCTTTTCAAATAAGTCTTTAAGAAAAATCAAAATTCCAAAATCTAAAACTTCTTAGAAGAGACTGTTAAAGTTGTATTGTCAAATCTATTTCAAGAAAAAACCAAAAACACACCCAGAAACTTGGCTTCAGAAAGGATTCATTACACCAGATCGAATCCGGATCCAAATCCCCCACCTGTGTTTGAAAATCCTAATCTGATTCCTAGGATTCTTAGAAGACAAGAGAGCCAAGAAAATTTTGCTAGTTCTCGGCCTCTATACAGATCAAGATCCTGTCCTGTGAGGTGGATCTACCTTGAGGACGAACCTTTTGATGAGTATTTTGAAAACTCTTTATTTGTGACCTTTTCAAAATCTGGGTTAACCCACACAGTTCAAGATCCAATATTCATTGAAAATTTGTAGATTGAAGTTGTTACTTCACACCTTGACAGACATTTGCAGAACTCCATTCAATCTGAGCTTACCTCTGAAAGAACACCAAACCTTTCTGTGATTACTACAGCTTCTCCAAGTTCACCATCAGCACCTCAGACTTCCCAACCTCAAACTACCCTTTCCACTTCTCCATCCACAACACACATTCCCATTGTTATCCCTACTCCTCCAGTTGTCACATCTATTTCTGCAACCATGGCAAACCAATATACTCCCCTGCACTTACCTGCCAATCCAGAGGCTATGCCTCAAGATTATCAAAGTATAATCACTTCTTTTGAAGGTACTGGCACTTACACAGCTCAACAACATACCAAGAAAATGACCGACTATTTTGAAATATATGAGGTTGATGCTGATGATGTTAGAATGAAAGTATTTGTTCAAAGTTTAACTAGAGATGTTAGAACCTGGTTTAGAGCCCTCCCTGCAAATAGTATCAATAACCCACAAGCTCTTTATCAGACCTTCTTGAACATATGGGAAAAGAAGAAAGATCCTCTCCACATTTTATCAGAATATGAAAACCTAAGAAGAGGCACATAAGAAACTGTCCAAGATTACTGTACCAGATTCAATAATGTCTACAATGCTATTTCTCAAAATCTCAGACCTCCTCTAGATTTGGCCTTGATCAAATTCCCTGATGCATTTGATTCTGATATGGCATACCAACTTAGGGAAAGAGCTCCTCGAAACTTAGAAGAGATGCAAAATATAGCTGTTAGCGTTGAGGCCAACGTAATTTCTAAATGATCTCAAGCCAGAGCTGAAAGGAGGACACCTTTCAAAGAAGAACCTTCTACCTTTGAACAGAAATTAGATGCTATTATTAAAGGAATGGATAGGCTTGGAGATACAGTAGAAACAATCGAGAGAAAATCCCCTTGAGATGGTCTACCAGGCAATACTAGGAGAAATCCAAATTTCAGGAAGAACCAAAATCCCAACACTGGAAAGACAGAGCCTGACCAAAATATTAGGCCCCCATTTCAAGAAAATTATGTTGAAGCCTCAACTTATGATGAACCAATAGAAGACACTCAAATTAATTTGATGGGACTTAACAATGAACAACAAGTTTTCTTGACCCAAGAGGATCAAGAAGCTCACATTCTTAAACAATTCCAAACTCAGTTAGGTGAATCATTTGACTTTAGGGAGGAATATGATACAACCATTTATGAAGTCCACAAATAATACAATCCGAAGAGCAAAAGAATAAATGTCCTTGAAACCAATAAACAGAAAGATACCAAGCAGCCTAGCAAAGGTAAGATCAATAACCCCCCTGTACATATTCTTTCTAGAACAGGTCCTAACTTAAATAATCCAATTGTTGAAGATGTATTAGATAATCAACCACCTAATAGACAACCTTTCACTTCTATTCCTTCTAAAGGAAATGTAGAAGAGCCTCTAGAACTTGATTTGGAAACAACTTCAGCCCATAATCCCACTCCTGAAGAGGAGAGAAACACAGAAAATCCAGCTGTTCGAAATACAAGAACTCAGACGAAAAAACTTTTAATCTTAAGACAGAAGTAGGCAAACTAAAGATGATTGTTCCATTATCAGAATTAGTCAAACATGATGTCTACAGAAGTCAAATCAGCAGATCACTCAAAATTTCAGTGAACGAAGACTCAATAAATGTTTTTGATGACCAACCCGAATTGATCTTTGGCCCTGGAGTAAATGGAAAAATAGTAACGGGAGAAGTTCCCCATTTCTATGTAAGTTTAAACATACATGATAAAATGCTTCATAATGCCATGTTTGATTCTGGTGCTTCCCATAACTTAATTCCTAAATCTGTAATGGAGAGAGTAGACCTTGACATCACCAGGCCATATAAAGACCTTTTCTCTTTTGATTCAAGTCAGGTAAGATGTTTGGGTTTAATCAAAGACTTATGTGTATCACTAGTCCAATATCCTTTCAAAACTATCTTAATGGACATAGTAGTAGCTGATATTCTACCAAAGTATGGCATGTTATTGTCTAGATCTTGGGGTGCAAAGCTTCAAGGATCTCTACAGTTAGACATGTCTTATGCTACTATTTCAGTATTTGGTCAACCTAAGAAACTGTACAGAGAAACCTTAATGAAGTATGTGGTAAGTAGCCAGGAGAAACCTCAAAATTTCCCTATCTACTCAGTGCATTCAGATATGGATTCTTTTATCCTTTACAATGTTGAAATTGATCCCTCAACTGAAGCAAAAGTTTTAGCAGATAAAACAGAAGAAATTGCAAATGAAAAGTCTAGTGTTTGAATACAAGAAATTTCTGAAAATCATGAAACATCAGATAAACCAGAAGAAACTAAAAAACCAGATCTCCCTATTAAACAGATCCCTGAAACTCCAGATACTAATTATGAACATGAAATCCTTTGGTACTTAGAATTTGATGGTTCTGTGAACAAATTAGGAGCAGGAGCAGGAGTCTGGGTGCACAATCTTGAAAATAATCATGCTGAAGGCCATGCCTACAGATTAAACTTTAGGTGCACTAATAGTATGGCTGAATATAAAGCTCTATTGCTAGGTCTTAAACTGGTCAAGAAATTTGTAGCAACTAGAGTATCAATCCTAGGAGATTCTGATTTAATCATTCAACAGATAAAAGGGAAGTTCTTAACAAATGGTCCCAGATTAAGAGAGTACAGAGAAACAGCTATAGAGATCCTCAATACATTTCTAGAAACTCAGCTTGCCAAAATCCTGAGAAAACATAACTTGTAAGCTCATAGCATGGCAATGTTTGCCAGCACCTGTAAATTACCATTTGAACCAAATCATCAATTCACAGCTGAAATTAGACACAGGCCAGCCATACCCGACAATGTAAAGAACTGGCAAGTGTTTGACAATGATAATTAGATCAACAATTTTTTAACCCTAGAATAAGAATTTTCTAGCACTAACATAGATGTAGATACAGTTAGTGAGTCTGATCTAACAAATCAGATAGAAACAGACATTTCAGCAGAAAATGCAACTCAAATGCTTCATCCAACGAAATTTACCAAAAAGGAAATATAAGATCTTAAAGAAATAGACATTGATGAGATTATTGAAGGAGAATCTGAAGTTATCAATTTGAAAGACAATCATTTGCCCAAAGGATTAACTCCTTTGGAAGATCTCTTTGATTTCAACGATATTCCAAAGAAACCCAAGATGGAACCTCTAAAAGCAGACATTGAAGACTATAACATAGGAACTGAAGAAAATCCAAAAATGGTAAAATTATCCAAATCTTTTCCCCCTGATCAAAAACTTAAGTATGTTGAACTAATCAAAGAATTCCAGGATGTTTTTGCCTGGAGCTATGAAGACCTGAAATCTTATGACATCTCTGTAATTCAACATACAATACCCCTCAAGGAAAATCAAAAACCATTCAAACAAAAGCTCAGAAGAATTAACCTTGTACTGCTTCCTTTAATTGAAAAAGAAATCAAACGAATGCATGATGCAGGGATAATTGCTCCAACAAGATTTTTAGAGTGGGTGTCTAATTTAGTGCTTACCAGGAAGAAAACAGGAGAAATCAGATTATGTGTTGATGTAAGAAATGTAAACAAAGTTTCTTTGAAAGACAATTACCCTTTACCTAAGATGGATCATATTTTAGAAAGGGTAGTAGGTGCTTCTAAGATTTCACTTTTGGATGGGTTTTCAGGTTATAATCAGATTCTAGTTCATCCTGATGACCAGGAAAAGACTGCATTTACAACACCATGGGGTACATTCAAATATGTTAAAATGCCATTCGGACTTAAAAATGTAGGGGCTACCTTTCAACGAGCAATGGACATAGCTTTTGCAAAATAAATTCATAATTTTCTGGTTATATATCTAGATGACCTCACTGTGTTTTCTAAATAAGATCAGCAACATTTATATCATTTAAGACAAGTGTTTTTAAAATGCAGAAAGTATGGTATTTCATTAAATCCTAAAAAGTATTTGTTTGGTCTAGAAGAAGGCAAACTGTTAGGCCATATTATCTCCAAAGATGGCATCAGAATTGATCCTGCTATAATAGAAGTTATTCTGCAAATACCCCACCCTAGAAATGTCAAAGAACTTCAAGCTTTCCTAGGAAAGATTAACTTTTTAAGAAGATTCATACCTAAATTGGCTGAATTAAGTAGATTGCTGAACAATATGTTAAAAAAGGATTCAAAGGTTAAATGGATAGTAGAAGCCAAACAAGCATTTGAAGAAATTAAAATGGCTTTGACCAAAACACCAGTCCTTACAAGTCCAAAGTTCTATAGAGACTTCATAATTTTTTCATTTGCATCAGAACACACTATAGCAGTCGTTTTACTGCAAAAAGATGATCAAGGATGTGAAAAACCCATAGCCTTTTTTAGTAAAGCACTTAGAGATGCACCTCTAGATTACAAAATCATGGAAAAACAGGGTTTTGCACTTGTGAAAGCTATTAAAGACTTCAGACTCTATATATTGTGCTCCCATGTAATAGCTTATATACCAAATGTTGTTGTCAAAGACATCCTAACTCGGGATGGAATTGAAAGCAAACGAGGTAAATGGATAGCTAATATACTGGAGTAAACTTTGTTTGGCACATAAAAATTTGGTTTTACTAGCATTTATTTAAAAGTTTGAAAATTGACCCTAAAAAAAAATATTGAAATAAAACCTACAAAGCTTATAAAAGGACAGGGATTGGCTAAACTCATGACTAAAACAAACTTTGAAGCCCTGGATATTAATGAACTAGATAACGAACAGGAGATGGTGACTCCACAAATTAGCCAAGCCTTCTTAGAATCACCTTGGTATGCTGATATAACTCATGTATTATTAAACCTACAGGCTCCTCCAGGGTTATCCAGAACAAAGAAAAGGTTTTTAAATATGAAAGCTTCAAAATTTTGTATTTTAGATAATTCTCTCTTTTGGAAAAATCATGAAGGTATTCTATTGAATTGTTTAATAAAAGAAGAAGCTGACAAGGTTCTCAAAGAATTTCATGCAGGGGACTGCGGTGGACACCTTTACTAGAAATCAACTACAGACAAAATCCTAAGGGCTGGATTTTACTGGCCAACCTTGTTCGTTGGTGTAAAGAAATTTGTCACTGCTTGCCACAAATTTCAAATTTTTGAAGGCAAAAGGAAATTGTTACCCTTACCCTTGAGACCAATTTCCACTGAAAATCCCTTTCAACGATGGGGTTTGGACTTCATTGGAGAAATCCATCCTCTCTCTTCTGTCCAACATAAATGGATCCTCACTGCCACAGACTATTTCACCAGATGGATAGAAGCCATTCCTTCTAGACAAGCCAATGATACAGTGATTATAGGATTCTTAGAAACCAACATACTGTCTAGATTTTGCTGTCGTGAAAAGATCATAACCGATAATGCTGCTGCCTTCAAGTCCAAGAAAATGATAAATTTCTGTAAAAAATACCATATCACTTTAGGCCATTCCACAGCTTATTACCCTCAAGGTAATGGTCTAGCTAAATCTTCCAATAAAAACCTGATTAATATTATTAAGAAATTGTTTGAAGAAAATAAGAAAAACTGGCACAAAAAACTTGCAAATGCACTATGGGCAGACAGACTTACTACAAAAAGATCTATTGGAACTAGCCCTAGTTTATGGCATGGAGGTTGTATTTCCTTTATCTTTAGGAGTTCCTATAATGAAATTACTGCAAGAATCTCAGGTGGAACCCAATGACATTCAAAGGAGAATAAATCGGACCATCCATTTGCAGCAGACCAGAGAAGAAGTGCACCAAAGATCCCAAGTGTTACAAGAAAAACTCAAAAAAATATTTGATAAAAGGACCAAAGCGGAATACTTCTACCTTGGAGACAAAGTTCTAAGGTGGGATTCCAGGAGAGAAGACAAAGGAAAACATGGGAAGTTTGACTTCCTGTGGAAAGGGCCATTTATCATCCAGGCATTGCAAGAGAACAATACTTACTTTCTGAAGAGCCTGGATGGCACAGAAACAAAAGAAGGACCAATGAATAGTCGGATGCTAAAACATTACTTTGATCCAGGTTTTAATGTATTCTGACTCTAACATGTACATACTATATCCTTAATAATGTCACAGTTTGGATTGGATAGTAACTTGTTGCAGTTGAAGCCCGAAGAAAAGGCCCTAAGCTTCACAAGTGTGTTTTCATACATACAATAAAGCAACCAGCCGAAGGAGATTTCAGAGCATAGTAAAAGTTATTCAGAAGGCCATCTGACCTGCTATTCTTGACTTTCCACTAGGAAAATCCATCCCCAAGTGGAGCCACTATTATGCTACTATACCAATAGGTGTCATATTTCATGATTGACTTGATGAGCTCTGTAATATGTTCATTCCTTTCCTTGTTGCAAAAGTTTTCCATATTATCAAAAAATAAAAATAAAAATGTAAAAAATGTAAAGTGGGTATACCCTAAATGAAAAATCAAAGGGTGAAAATAAATAAAATGGTCAAAAAAGTGAAATAAATGAACCCCAAACAAAAATAGACCAGGAAAGTGTGCAAGTCCAAAATGCCACTACTTTTTCATTTTCTGTAATAAGCATTGTGTGCTGCTCATTAATTCATGCCACAATTGATGAAGAGATAAACAGCTTAAACTTGGCTCATTCATATTTGAATTTCATGTTTTAGAGATAGAGAATAAAATCTGACCAAACTGTTTAATCTTGGCAGATAAGTAGATAGGTAGAGTAAATAAAAAGGAGCTCAACAGTTTAATCTGAGCCCTTGGATGCAATATGTGCAAACTTAGGTAGGCTTACTATGCTAAGAAAAAAAACATTGACAAGGGTTTGCCAGTCTACGCGCACCCAAATAAAGAAGAAAAAATGTTAGGCCAAAGTAGGCAGGGTAGGTAGAGTGGTGTCACAGAATGATACTTGTGATAGATTATGTCTCTAAATGTGTTAATCTTTATCTCTATCACAAGTGCCAGGTGGACATTATACCTGATGCAACTCAAGCAAGACAAGGTTGAATAACTAACTCCCCTTCATATTTTTCCCTAATCATTCACTAATTCCCCCTAAAATATTAAGACCTGTGCTTAATATCACTCATAAACCACTCATTCCATTTCATAAAGATTGCCTAAGTAAAATCCTATTTTACTTAGGAAAATGGCCACCTTTCTCATATAAACCCCCTTTTTCCCCTTCAAAGCCTAAGTTTAAATATATATGCAAAAGGTTTTGACTTGGCGCTTTTTCATTACACAGTCATATTAACTTTAACCCGTAAATATATAAATCCCACCTTATTACCCTTCCTGTATTATGTAAATATAATAAAAAACCCCAGTATTACATAATCCCGCCCCAATTGAAATACGATCATAGTCCGTCGTTTAACATGGATTAATAAGTTTATTTGAAACTTGTTAAGAACCGTAATTTCCCTGCCGTGAGATAATGGGTTAATCAACCCTCTGGGTTAATTAATAAACCGTCCCCGACCACATCACCATCCCTCGATGCGATTAAACATTGTTTATTGTGTCGGCCCCACAGCATTAAAATCCCACCATGTCCTCTGCCCATCTGCCGTCCGATCTCTGCCTCACCATCCGATGGTCAACGGTGATTTCGCAACCCACCTTGCAACCGTGCTTTAACTCACGATCGCCAGGCAGTTTTCCACCCGTACCAAAGCCACACGTCATCCGTTTAATTTGCTTGCTCGCCCTCTGCTCAATACCACTTAGCTCCAAAAGCGATGCGAGAAAATCGCTTAATACCCTCCGCTAACGTCCAGTCTGGTACTGCGTACGTCATCCGCCCAATTAAATGAAGAAAGACCCGCCAACCTTCATTTGGTTAAAATAAACGGGAAAAACATGTTTTTCATTGTTATACACTACGTCCTGTGCTCCTTACAGAACAAACTTCCGAGCCAGCAGTTCAGTTATAAACCGGCACCCGACCACAAAGACTCCAACAACAAACCTGCAGCCTATCAGCCAAACTGAATTTGTACAACTTTCTTCTTCAACACAGGTATTTATCTAGTTTGCCATGAAACCCTGCAATTTTGGTTCTCGGCTAAGAACTCTACATGAAAAGGTCAAATTCAAGTTTCCGAACAGTAACTGCCATAAAAATACCCCAAATCAGCTGTTGGTCTATTTTTCCTCAGAAGGCCCGAATTCCAGTTTGAATATACAAAGAACTAAAGATAGAAACCCCTTGTTTTTCCCCTCGACGCTCCTCACACCTGAGGAAACTTCAGAAGCATGAATTACCAGAGAAAAGTGGTGGGAAGACATGTTAGCAGTTTTGTAAATTTACCCTAGGTAAAAGGTAAAATTTTGGGCAATTTACTAGACAGAGATGAACAAGGTAAACAGACGAAGTGTATCAAATCAGGGTTAAAGAGCATCGATAAAATTAGAGCAGCTAGCACTGAGTGACTGAAGAAGATAGCTGCCAGCCAAATCTTAGGGCCTGCCTCTAGCACATTCAACAAAAACAGGACCAGCACAACATCAATTTATCTTTTTCCTATTTTCAAGACTAGTTGTTTCTATTTTCTTGTAAACTATTTTTAGTCATCCTAGATACTATCTCACTCTATTATGAGATATTTGCTATAATTTGTTGCATAAATACCCCCTCCATTGGAGTATTGAGGTGTGGATTCCTAGACTTTGCTATAATATTGATTTTTTGGAATAAAGTGCTGTTGGAATCAAATATTGCATGGCTTATTGGATGAAGAATTGAAGCAGAGGACTTGTCATAGACTTCTTGAATCAACCACTGAATCAATAAGTCCTCTATATCTTGTGTTTTAAATTTTTTCTTGTTTATTATATCATTTGTGTTTCAAAATCTGAATGATAAAGAAAAAATATTAATTTCAAAATATGCTTGATTGCACTCTGTTTTCAGTCATTATTGTTCTCTGTGTTTTTTTCAGAATTAGGATAAGTAGTGAAATCTTAATTGCTCTTGTTGTTGTGTGTGGAGCATGATTGTTCAGAGGTCTTTGTTTCAGCTGGATGTATACCCCAGGAATTTTGTACACCCCTCCGCGCGGGGGATGCGGGGGGGACTTGTACCCCCCGCGGGGGCCCGGGGGGGGCCGATCCCCCCCAGCTGGGGGGTCCGGGGGCCAGCGTTCCCCTAGCGGGGGCTCGGGGGCAGCGACCCCGAAGCTAAAAACAAATGTAAAATTGCCTTGTAAAAGTATAGTAATTTCTAGTCAATCTGGGCCGTTCATTAGGCGGATGATCTGACAGTAGAACTTATGTTTAGTTTAGGGTTTTTTGCCCTAGAAGGCAACCCCTCTCTTTGTATGACGGCATTGTATTGGAGGCTGAGATATAGATGTGTATTCTGTGAGTGAGAAACAGAGAGGTGAGACTGTGAGAGAAAACATAGGATATTAGAGAGGATTTGCTGTAGGTTGTGTCCCTTCATTTTGCTGGATAATAGAAAGGAAGGACTGGCTGTTCGGGGTGGACGTAGCCCAAACTAGGTGAACCATGTATATCTATGTCTCTCTTGTTTTGTGCGTTTTCTGTGTTTATATTTCTGCAATATTTTATGTGTTCCATTGCTCCGTAATATATAATTTTCTAACAACTGGTATCAGAGCCGAAGGTCTATTTGGCTGATAAACTCGCAGGAAAGAAGGGTTCCTGGTTCAAGTGGGAGCAATGGCGAAAGATGGTAAGTTTAGCGTCGAGAAATTTAACAGCCAAAACTTCTCGCTGTGGAAGTTGCAGATGGAAGATTATCTGTATCAGAAAGATCTATACCTACCATTGGGCGGAAAAACAAAGATGCCGACGAGTATGAAAGATGAAGAATGGAACCTTCTCGATAGAAAGGCACTCGGAACAATACGGTTGTGCCTTGCTGCGTCAGTCGCCTTCAACATTTCGAAGGAAACCACGACAGAGGGTTTGATGCAGACGTTGTCGAAACTATATGAAAAACCCTCGGCCTCAAACAAGGTATTTCTTATGAAACGGTTATTTAATATGAATATGTCGGAAGGTGGATCTATTGCAAACCATTTAAATGATTTTAATACAATTACAAGTCAGTTAAGTTCTATAGGGGTAAACTTTGACGATGAAGTTAGAGCTCTGTTATTCTTGTGCTCATTACCAGAAAGTTGGAATGGTTTGGTAATGGCCATTAGTAACTCCGTTTCTGGATCTAGTACTTTAAAGTTTGATGATGTTGTCGGTGCTATCCTTAGCGAGGAAATGCGACGGAAAAGCTCCGGTGAGACATCGGGAAATGCTTTGAGTGCAGAGTCTAGAGGAAGAAAAATGGAAAGAGGAAAGAGCTCAGGATGTCGAAGTAAATCAAGGAAAGGTAGATCCAAGTCCAGATCGGGGATAGTGTGCTGGAAATGTGGAAAGAAAGGAAACCTAAAGAAAGACTGTAGATCTTGGAAGGGAAAAGAAGGAGATGCATAGCAAGAAAACAATCATGAAGCAAATGTGACAGTTGAGGTGTTACAAGATGCTTTGATTCTTTCTTTCGGAAATATTACTGATTCCTGGGTGGTAGATTCAGGGGCTTCATTCCATGCCACATTTGATAAGAAATACTTTCATGACTATGTTTAAGGAGATTTTGGAAAAGTTCGTCTGGGTGATGATAAACCCTGTAAAATCGTTGGAATGGGTAAGGTTCTTCTAAAACAGCAGAATGGAAACCAATGGCTATTAAAGGAGGTAAGGCATGTTCCAGATCTAAAGAAAAATCTGATTTCAACAGGGTAGTTAGGTGGTGAAGGTTGTGTGACAACTTTCACAGATAAAGCTTGGAAGGTCACCAAAGGAGACCTAGTAATAGCAAAAGGCGAAAAGGTTGGTACATTGTATTTATGCAATGGTATTTCTAACTCTGTTAATGCTTTAACTTCCAAAGGAGCAGATGCAGCATTATGGCATCATAGGCTCGGACACATGAGTGAAAAGCTGATGAAGATTCTTCACTCAAGGAATTTGTTGTCGGGTTTGAAGAATGTTGATTTGGACTTCTGTGAGAATTGCATTTATGGAAAACAGAAGAGAGTCAGATTTCTCAGAGTTGGGAAAGAAAAGAAGAATGAAAAATTAGAACTTGTGCATACAGATGTATGGGGACCTGCTCAGGTATCATCTCTCGGTGGCTCTCGTTATTATGTTACTTTTATTGATGATGCAACTAGAAAAACTTGGGTTTA
The DNA here is from genome assembly GCA_031772625.1 of Pinus tabuliformis. Taxonomy (NCBI): domain Eukaryota; kingdom Viridiplantae; phylum Streptophyta; class Pinopsida; order Pinales; family Pinaceae; genus Pinus; species Pinus tabuliformis. The sequence continues at coordinate 152,618,961 of CM062818.1, read as the reverse complement.
TTGTATTAAGAATAAATCTGATGTATTTGATACTTTCAAGAAATGGAAAGCTTTGGTTGAGATTGAGACAGGAAAGAAATTGAAGTGTCTTAGATCAGACAATGGAGGTGAATATTGCAGCAAAGAGTTTAATAGGTACTATTCAGAGCATGGAATTCACAGAGAGAAGATAGTTCCAAGAACACCACAAGAAAATGGTGTGTCAGAAAGGATGAACAGAACAATCATGGAGCGTGCAATGTGCATGAGATTTCATGTAGGATTGCCTTTACAGTTTTTGGCAAATGCTGTAGATACTGCTGTTTATCTAATAAACAGAGGGCCTTCAAGTTCCTTGGATGGTGGTGTTCCGGAGGAAGCATGGACAGGTAAAAAGGTAAACTACTCCTTTTTAAAGCCTTTTGGTTGTGAGGCCTTTGTCCATATTGATAAAGAAAATAGAACAAAGCTTGAGGCAAAGTCAAAGAAATGTACCTTTATTGGATATGGTGTTAATGATTTTGGTTATCGCTTATATGATTACGAAAATCACAAAATCATTAGGAGCAGAGATGTAATATTCAATGAAAAGGTCTTGTATAAGAATTAGTTGCAGGAAAAGAAACAGGAAAAGGAAAACAAGGAATACGCAGTTCTTGATGAAATCACTGAAAAAGGAAAGGTGCCTGAAAATAATAATAATCAACAACCACAACAACAACAACCACCACAACAACAACAGGCACCCCAAACACCTAAAAGTGGTGTTAGAAGATCTACCAGGATAAGTAGACCCATTGAATGATACTCTCCTTCATTATATTATTTATTGTTGACTGATTCTGGTGAACCCGAATGTTATGAAGAAGCAATGCAGGTTGAAAGCAGGAAGAAGTGGGAGGTAGCCATGGACGAAGAGATGGACTCCTTAATGCATAACCAGACTTGGGATTTAGTCAGGTTGCCTGCAGGAAAAACTACATTGAAGAATAAATGGGTTTACAGGCTGAAGGAAGAAGATGGAGGAAAACAGAGGTACAAAGCTAGACTTGTGGTGAAGGGGTTTGCACAGAAGAAAGGTATTGATTTTGATGAAATATTTTCTCCTGTTGTTAAAATGACTTCAATCAGAACTATTTTAAGTCTTGTAGCAGCTGAAGATTTGCATCTTGAGCAGTTAGATGTAAAGACAACCTTTCTCCATGGGGATTTGGAGGAAGAGATATATATGCAGCAGCCACAAGGATATGAGGTGAAAGGGAAGGAGAAACTAGTGTGCAGGTTGAAGAAGAGCTTGTATGGCTTAAAACAGGCTCCAAGGCAGTGGCATCTAAAATTTGACAAGTTTATCTCTGAACAAGGTTATACTAGATGTCACTCTGATCATTGTGTTTATCTGAAAAAGCAAAATGATGGTAGCTATATTATATTGTTATTGTATGTGGATGACATGCTTGTTGCAGGATCTAACATGCAGGAAATAAATGTACTCAAAAGAAAATTGGCAAATTCATTTGCAATGAAGGATTTGGGAACTGCAAAACAAATCCTTGGTATGAGAATCACTAGAGACAGGAAAAATCGCAAATTAACATTGTCTCAGAATGAGTACATACAAAAGGTGTTGAAAAGATTTAATATGCACAATGCAAAACCAGTTAGTACACCTTTTGCCAGCCATTTCAAACTTAGTAAGGAAATGTGCCCAAAGACCCAAGAAGACATCGATTATATGTCTAAAGTTCCATATGCATCAGCAGTTGGAAGCTTAATGTATGCAATGGTATGCACAAGGCCTGATATTGCACATGCAGTGGGAGTTGTAAGCAGGTACATGAACAATCCAGGAAAGGAACATTGGATGGCAGTGAAATGGATTCTCAGATATTTCAAAGGTACCACAAATCAAGCATTATGCTTTGGTGGTGCAAACATTTCTCTACAGGTATATGTTGATGCAGATATGGCAGGTGACAGGGATAATAGGAGGAGCACTACAAGATATGTATTTACTGTTGGTGGAACAACTGTTAGCTGGATTTCAAAAATCCAAAGTGTTGTTGCACTTTCGACAATAGAAGCAGAGTATGTTGCTACTACAGAGGCTAGTAAAGAAATGACTTGGTTACAAAGGTTTATGGGTGAATTGGGTAAGGAGCATGATATGGGCACGTTATATAGTGATAGCCAAAGTGCCATTCATCTTGCAAAGAACTCAGCATTTCATTCTAGGACTAAACACATATAGCTCAAGTACCATTTCATACGATCAGTGTTGGAAGATGGAGAGTTGAAGCTGGAAAAGATCAACACTAGCCAGAATCTTGCAGATATGCTAACAAAAGTTGTAACCAGGGAGAAACTGAGAATATGCTCAGTTTCAATTGGTCTTCAAGGATGACGATGAAGATGAGAAACAGCCAAGTCCAAAGAGGAGTCATTGTCCAGAAAATGAAGCAGCGGTGGAGTTTCTACAATCATTCTCCAAGTGGGAGATTGTTGTGTGTGGAGCATGATTGTTCAGAGGTCTTTGTTTCAGCTGGATGTATACCCTAGGAAGTTTGTACACCCCTCCATGCGGGGGGGTGCGGGGGGGACTTGTCCCCCCCGCGGGGGTCCAGGGGGGCCGATCCCCGGCCGGCTGGGGGGTCCAGGGGCCAGCAGTCCCTTGGCAGGGGCTCGGGGGCAGCACCCCCGAAGCTAAAAACAAATGTAAAATTCCCTTGTAAAAGTATAGTAATTTCTAGTCAATCTGGGCCGTTCATTAGGCGAATGATTTGACGGTAGAACTTATGTTTAGTTTAGGGTTTTTTGCCCTAGAAGGCAACCCCTCTCTTTGTATGAGGGCATTGTATTGGAGGCTGAGATATAGATGTGTATTCTGTGAGCGAGAAACAGAGAGGTGAGACTGTGAGAGAAAACAGAGGATATTACAGCGGATTTGTTGTAGGTTGTGTCTCTTCATTTTGCTGGATAATAGAAAGGAAGGACTGGCTGTTCAGGGTGGACGTAGCCCAAACTGGGTGAACCACGTATATCTGTGTCTCTCTTGTTTTGTGCGTTTTCTATGTTTATATTTCTACAATATTTTATGTGTTCCATTGCTCCGTAATATATAATTTTCTAACACTTATTTCCTAATTATTTCATGTTGATTATTTGTTAAAGAATACTTAACTACTCCTTATCAATAATCATCCAATTTCCCACTTTAAATAGGCTGAAGGATTCTTAACTGCCCTTCACCCAAGTTGAGCCCATTCCATATGTTTCAAATCTTTATTAGTTCCCTGTTTGACTACCTTTCTTTGTGAAACCATCCTCTGTTAAGAAACCAAATCCAGTTAAGCCATCTTCCTTGACTCCATTAGCCAAATGGCCTGAACTACTCTGTCTTACCTCTCTGCTCTATTGAATCTCACCACCCAAACTCAAACAAAACTCCTAAACTTCATAACTAGCCTAATACCTTTAAAAACAAAGATAAATCATAAAGAGAGAACCCTCTCTGGATACAGATTGGCTAGATTTTGTATCTAAAAGATTGGTTTGTGGTTACGTTGGCCTCCTTTCCCTTTCTTACAACTGTTGGGAAAACCTTAGTGATAACAATTATTCATAATCTGATTCAACAATTATTCATAATCTGATTCCTAGACTTTGTTGTAATATTGATTTTTTGGAATAAAGAGCTATTGGAATCAACTGTTGCATGGCTTACTGGATAAAGAATTGAAGCAGAGGACTTGTCACAGACTTCTTGAATCAACCACCAGATCAATAAGTCCTCTATATCTTGTGTCTTAAACTTTTCTTTTTTATTATATCATCTGTGTTTCACAATCTAAATGATAAAGAAAAGATTTAATTTCAGAATATGCTTGATTGCATTTTGTTTTCGGTCATTATTGTTCTTTGGGTTTTCTTCAGAAGTAGGATAAGCAGTGAAATCTTAATTGCTCCTGTTTCCTAATTCTTTCATGTTGATAATTTGCTAAAGAATGCTTAACTGCTCCTTATCAGTAATCATCCAATTTCCCTCTTTAAATAGGTTGAAGGATTCTTAACTGCCCTTCACCCCATTTGAGCCCATTCCGTCTGTTTCAAGTCTTTATTTGTTCCCTGTTTGACTACCTTGTTCTGTGAAGCCATCCTCTGTTAAGAAACAAAATCCAGAAAGCCATATTCCTTGACTCCATTAGCCCAATGGCCTAAATTATTTAGTCTTACCTCTCTTCTCTATCGAATCTCACCACCCAAACTCAAACAAAACTCTTGAACTTCATAACTAGCCTAATACCTTTCAAAAACAAAGCTAAATCATAAAGAGAGAGCCCTCTCTGGATACAGATTGGCTGGATTCTGTATCTAAAAGGTTGTTTTGTGGTTACCTCGACCTCCTTTCCCTTTCTTACAACTTTTGGGAAAAACCTGAGTGATAACATCAGATCCTCCTCTAAAATTTGAGGTTCTTCTTGGAAAGAACCATCCAACAAATCTAATTGAAAAAACTTCCTTGAGATCCTAACCAAGAATCAAAATTTCTCATCCAAATATTCCCAATCCACATCCTCATTAAGAAACTCATAACAAAGGTTAGTCCGTGAAATATTCTAAAGATTCATGTGATTCCATCTTAACTTGATCAATTTTATTATAAACATCTTGATAATCATACAAGTCAAAAACTTTACAAATCACATTAAATAGTTATTTAAATTAAGGGATGGATGTAGCAGGTAACAAATAACACCATTGCTTGGCATTACCATCCAATGTGAGGGTGAACAATTGAGAAAGAATATCTTCTGAATAAACTCCACTTGAAAAACGAAATTGAAAAAATTCAATCACATAATCAAGAACAATTGTTGGACACTTTCCATTGAACTTTAAATGTGACAAGTTATGTAAAAATTCTACGGGTATTGAAAGATCCAAAGCTTTTTAAAAACACCTTAGGATTATGATTTGGGATAGAGCCAGTTAAGTTAAGAGATTCAAATAGAATTTATGGTCTTATATTCTCATCTTCCCTCCTTCTAGCGCTAGGATGTTGACGCTGTTGGATGCTGCTAACGTACATGGGGCCTCCCCGATGTGAAGTCTCATTTAGACATCACATTGTTTGGTGTAGGAGCCCCATCTGGCTATAAGGTCTCACCACCATCACAAGTGATTTTAAAGGAATTCCTTGGCATAAAAACATACACAAGTGGTCATGTATATAACGTTGGGGTAGCAAGTATGTAAGCTTTGTGAGGCACCAAGTGTAAGGTGTAAAATGAGCTTCCATGCGAGAGAGGTAAGAGATGAGCCTCTAATAGAAAATTATTAGTACTAGCTTAAGAGAGACATGTGAGAACACTGGAGAATAGTTTTTGATTAATCAACAAATTATTTGACAAGATAAAAATGATCATATAAACAAATAACAACACCCATTCAAAAAGATACATATTTAAAGAAACAAAAAAGTTCATTATCTTTAGTATGTGTAATACAACATATACCGCAATCATCTAAAGAATAGTCTTACAACATTTGTGATACATGCATGAAATAGTGTTGGCTCCATGAGATTTTGGTCATTAATGAAAGATCCAAGTACACTGCTACATTGATGGAACACTAGCTCCAATAGTGGAACATGAAGCTACAACTTGCTTCTCCAAAAGAATGATCTTCTCCCTTATGCACATATAGATAAGCTAAGGCTAAATCTCTAAAATTCCAAGCCCTTTTCTTGAGTTATGAGGGCTTATCTCTAACAGATGCTAATGACTATTGAGTTTCCTAATGACTCTTTGACTTGCATAACATATGGGCTTCTATGTGACTCCTCATATTCCACGTCTCTCTTGGACTTATTTTACATTACATTTATTCACAAAAGTTAGAATTAAATCAAAATGGTAGCTATATAAGACAAAATTATAATAAGACAAAATATACCCCATGAAACAGAAAAATACAAATTAGTATCTTTAGCATGGATTTCATTTTTTACGTAGGAGTGTCACACTTTGAATTCCATCACGATAACTTTAATTCTAGCTGGTATCTCTGCAACATATCACATTTTCACCGCCAAAGCATCTAATAATATGGAATTGGAGCTTGATTTTATACTATTGCACAACTAGGATAACTTCATGTGAACCTTGGATGGACCAATTGCATACTACAAAATAATATTCCTTGTGAGTTCCAAGCCTTCTTGAACCGTTTCTTTCTTGATTTATTCAATGAACTATTTTATCTCCTACATGATGAAATCCTTGCTCCTTATTTCTCCAAGTGAACCCACAAAAGGGACTTTATGTTTTTGTGCCAAGGACTTTAAACCACTACGCAGTCGAGCATAAGCAATTATAGTGTTGTTTTCTTGTTCACTAAGGTGGGTGTTGTCCTGAGTAGGTATCCTTAACTATCTTCTATCCAGCTCAATTGCTATGATGTCTTCCTTGATGAACTGCTCATGAATGTTAGGATATTTGGTGTTCCAATCCAACACCAAATATAGAACTATGCTTGTGACCTTTAGAATATTTAGGATATCTTGATCTTTCTTCTAAATTTGGACAAGGGGTGCCACCACCTAATTGAAGAGAATAATCTCATTTTATAACTACTTCATTGTGTCTTCCATTCGCTTCAATTCTTGAAATATAGCTAACTGTAGATTCATGATGCAGATATTAGTAGGAGATAACCATTGATTCTATGTGGCAAGGTGATCAACTTCTTGTTCTGTGGCAGCTAGCTCTTTTCTCAATTATGCATTCTCACTCATAAGGTAGTTTGTATTATCTTGTGTTGGTATTACAAAAGCTACATTCACTGCCATGATTTCTCAGGGATTTTTCCTGGTATTAGATGTTATTACCTTCTCTTTGGATCTGGATAATAGATGGGAAAGATCATTGGGAAAGTAACTTCTCCTCTCATGTAAAATCCTCTTCTTTAATTGGTTAAAGAAAAAATTTAACCTATCAATAACCCTATCATCAGGTGGAGGAGAAATTCCCATTTCACTAAATGGGAGATGGCCACTGGTGAGAGGAGGCTCAGGCTGACTGTTGGGATCATCTGCAATTGGTTCAATGGAATCCTCCTCCAACTCTTCTTCCATTCATGGACCATCTATTCTTCCTCCATTATCCATGCAACTTCTTCCTCATGTATGTTCTTCATTTCCTCTTCCTTTCACTGCCTTTGTTGCTCCTCTTCTTCTTCTCTACTCATTTCCTCCTCTACTTTCTACTTCAGCAAGTCATCTTGCTTCTTATTTTCTTCTTCTTCTTTCTGTAAGTGCTCCTCCTCTCTTTTTCGATCTTCTTGTAGATTTTTCTCTACTTCTAAACTTGTCTTCTCCTCCTTCCTTTATTTCCTCTGCTTCTCTTCCTCAATTTTACCTTTACACATATGATCAAATTTAAAATTTCTACCCCTCTCTACCACTAAAACATGTTAGCCTCCTTCCGGGTGCTATAGTGTCCACTTGGGAAGTTGCTTTCTATCAAATCTCCTTCATTTTTACATATGATAGTTGTGAAATCTAGGAGGGTCTTGCCTCACCTCCTGGCCAATACTTTCTCAGTGCATTGCACCAATTCTTAATATTTTCATCTTCTCAAATTTCCATTGGTACATACAACCAGGTATATTGTATCTTATCACAACGTTTCCTACAAAACTTCCTGGAATCATATTTGTGAAAGCTCAATGTTCCAAAGTGAAGGTTGTTGAATTCTTCAATTTCAGCATAAACCGCCTTAAGGCTCTTAAGCTCATAAAGTCTGATCTGTAAAGTAGGAGTCGGCCAAGGAGCCTTTTTCATTCTATTGAGTTCTGTAAACAATCCATTTTTTAACTGGTAGGTTAACACCTACAAGACCACCTTTTTGGTCACACACATTGACATAAGGTGAAGGGTTGTCTGACACACAACATCTTATATATGTGCCCTGCATTGAAGCAAACCAATATGTAATATCGTAGAGTGCCTCCTTCAACTAATTTTTCATGTAGGGAGGCTTTGTGTCAAAGATAATCTAGTAGATAACTGCAAAGATATTCTTAGCTAGTTGTGCATACACTCCTTGAAAATTGGCTTATGATAAAAGTCTACAATGAATGTAGATAGGTAACTTCTCTTGATGGGTCTAGTTCCATTTCATCTCAGTGAAATCATTAAGGGCATAGTTATCATCCAGCAGATAAGAGGATATATAAAACTATGGTGCTTGTTTAGCTTGTAAAGTTGCCTTGGCTTGTTGTATGTGAAGCTGCAGTTCATGAGAGAGGATGTCTACCCAATTGAAAATTTTACCTCTGGAGACAACGATGTTGAGAAAGTAAATCTAGATCACCACAAATAGCTTTGCATTCTTTTGTCCATGTAGTCTGTAGCACATTTCCATGAGATACTGGTAAACATTTCTCAAGGATTTGGTTAGGTAAATTGCACTTGGTCTCTCGCAGAATTTTACAAGATCTTGGCACTAGGATTTGATAAACTCTTTGGTATTTATATTTTCCCAAGTTTCATGAAAATTTGTGTTCGTATACTACTTTGGTTTTACCATATTGTAATAATAATGTATGCCATGTGGATGGTAAGTGGAAATCTCATTCCTGGTCTCACTACTAAGGACCAAATTCTTGTTATCCATGTGTAACAAGATCCATTCGATAGCTTCTACACAAGGCATCACTATGAATCTACATGCCACTCTATATATCTTGGAGCTCTTGATTCTTACGTAAAATTCCATATCTTCCAAGTATTTTGGGAATTTCTTTTGCATGAAAGAATCTTTGATTTCCTTCCATGAGGCTTTCAAGGATTTATCTATGATGCATTGCTTGTTTGAAAGAATAGTGACCGTTGGATTAATAATTTTCACTGCCTCCTTAGTACTATCTTTTGAAGTTTCCTTTCAAGTAGCTTGACAAGTGGTAGGATGCATCATATTAGAATATGATGATAGAGTGATGTATCTTGTAACTATAGCACCTACAAGTGAAAATTCACTGATGGAAAAAAATAATTAGTTTCAGGAAATCTCCTAGCTATCACAGGTGAGACAAGGTGACTTAAACATACACTAGAATTGAGCACTGCATTATGGCAAAGAAGAGGGCACACGTAGGGAAAAAAATAGATAGAAAAGGCGTAACTAAGGCTTAAGGCTGCATCATACACCCTTGAGAGAGAGAGAGAGAGAGAGAGAGAGACTAATTGGGCATAGAGCATGGTCATAGAGAACAAGGAGGGGCACACTATTGCTTGAGAATGCACGTTGCACCAAGGTGAGACAATGAAGGCACAAGGCGCAGTAACAATGGACAAGGATGCCCAACTAATAATTGAAAGTACGATGTGCTCTCTAAAAGGGGCTACTTTCGACTAGGCATATTTTACAATGCCAGAGGGTATTTGTTTTCCACGAGTGTGTTATGCTAAAATATAGCTTCAAAATGGCTAAGTGAAGGTCCACATCAACTTAATAAATCATTAACAGTGAAAGAGAAGGGTTGAAATTAGTCTTTATAAGTTTTGGCGCAATCATGACTAAAAGGTGAAAGGTCATGACTAGGTTTATAAAGTGCGCTTTCTCTATGAGAAAATCTGTTCTTGAAAATGGCTAAATGAAGGTCCACATCAACTTAATAACTCATTAACAGTGAAAGAGAAGGGTTGAAAGTGTTTATAAGTTTTGCCACAATCATGACTAAAAGGTGAAAGGTCATGACTAGGTTTAGAAAGTGCACTTTCTCTAGGAGAAAATATGTGCTTTCTTACTTTTGTGTGATATACATGTCAAGTGATGAAAGATAATCACTAAGTCAAAGAAAAGTGGTGTCTCTGATACAACGCCCTACAAAAATTTCACCACATTTAAATTTCGGAGCCTACTTTATCGTTGTGTCAAGTATCTCCTTAATCGTCAAGTGTTCTTTCATGTCAACTTATGTGTTTGAAGTGTTCTTCAGTGTTCTTGAGTGTCGTCTCACTTATTAGAACATATTATGTGCATTTTATGGTAGTAACATATTTTTTTTTTGTAAAATGACACTTTTTGGTCATAGTCCCACACACTTCATCGATTGTACTTAGGGATGCATGAATAGTGGCTTTTTTATGTATATCTATCCTTGTTCAAGCTTCTCTATTTTTTCTCAGTGAATTGGTATGTTTTGCACTTAGTTTTATGTCTAAAACACAACATGTTCATTCCCTTTCCTATCTTCCAAAATTATGAAAAAATTTGTTCAAAAGAAAACCCATTGAGACCAAGAACACATGAACACACTCTTAAGCCTTTATTGGGAATTGTTCATTATTCGGAAGTTTCACATATTCCCTACAAGAGTGCAAAGCACACTCCCTAAGTCATTTCCCCTTCCTTGTTCCAAATTGTGCCCTTCAAAAGACCACGTGCTCCTTTTATCACACTCCTTTGACTCAAAGAAGTGTGCCCTCCTTAAGCACATGAGCACACCCTAAAGGCTTAATGCTCAACCCTTCAGCCCTTCACAGTGCACCATGTGCCCTCCTGACCTTTTGAGCGCATGAGCACACTCCAAAGGTAGGAAGATTCCTCCTTTAGCCTTTAGGAGTGGGCCCTATGCCCTCTTCGACATCTTGAGCACAACCCAAAGGCATGAATCCTTCCTTCTTTATCCTTTAGGAGTGTGCCCTACCCCCTCCTTCTCTCACTTGAGTGCATAGTGGACTTGGGAATCCTGAAGGCTCCCCCTTCATCCTTCGGACTTGCACCATGTGCCCTACCTTGATTGTCTCTTCCTCTTGAGTGTGTGAGTGCATGCAGAAGCCCTAAACCCTTCCCCCTTCAACCCTTCAACCTTTTGAGGTGTGCCCTTGCACCCAAAATCTCTCCTTGCTCTTTCTAAAGTTCACTGAAAAGGCATGAACATAAAATTTGCATAGAACAAGTTAGACTAGGATATTTTCAGGTTGAGGGTTGTTTGTCATGAGTGATTGTAGCAATAGGCATATCAGGAACAACATGGAAACTACACATGAGGAACATTGGTCAAAGAAGACAAAAAAAGGAAGCATTGAAAAACGAAGAACACATTGAAATCTTTATGATCGAAGCACCCTAAAGACTCCAAGATGAAAGACCCTTTAGAGGGTGAAGGCATCAATGATCCGAAGTTGCATGAAGAATGAAAACACAAGTGGAAGCCATGTCAACACTGAAGAAAGCCCATGTCATCAGTCACTAATAGTCCCAGTCATCAAATATAGTGACATGTCATGTATTCATCATATGATGATGTGGAAGTTGTAATGTAATGTTGTAATCATTGTAAAGAAAAATAAGTGTAAGTAAATGAAGAGTCACATATGGACAAAAGATCCATGGAATTCAAAAAGACATAATACCAAGAGTTATGAACGGAATTCCAAAATTCATCTGGAATTCCAAAGGTTGTATACATCCAAAGGTCATTAGGAATTGGAAAGTCAAGAGTCATGGGGATGTGAAAAGTGATGCCTCAAGTTATAAAAGGAACCTTATTTCTCATGTAGAATAATTTAAAACTTGGCTTCTATCACAATGAATTAGAGAGGTAGAGTTAGTACTTTTGGGGAGAAATTCATGGTTCTAACACCACTATTAGAGCTAGTGATGTTCATTGTATTTACGTATCTTGGAACTTTTGCTTAGTATCAAAGTCTTCCACAGCAACACATTTTAATACATAGAATCTGAATTTTTCTAATATTATTCTTTGAATGTTGATGGTTCATGTTTTCTTTCACATATACTAGAATAACTCAACTATTTCGGTGACTTTGATGCTTAACCTATTAGAAATGTGTTGTAGTGTTTATCACGATTTTTACATTTATGTGAACTATTTTGCTTGATTTTAGATGAACCTTTCTCATTTGTGCATGTCTCCATCAAGGTAGTACTATTACTTCTCTCTTAAAGGCTCACCTTTTTTTCCCCCCTTTTCATCAAGAGAACCATAATACATCTGCAGTTTAACATTCACAAATCGCACTAGCTTGCTCATTCAAAAGCACATATCCTTCTCTGTCATGCTAACAGCTAGAACCAAGGCATATATTTAAGTAAATAATAGTTGGGTCATATTCTGGATGGGACTCCTACACTAAATGATGTGAGGTCTAATTGGGACCTTATAGCAGGGAGATCTGTTGTATGTTGGTGGTATCCAAGATTGTCAACAAAAAGCTAGTGCTTTCCTATCTTAGCAAGATGACAAAAGTGCTTCTAAAGATAAGAAGACAACACATAGGAAAATTTAGTCTGGGAGGGAAATGAGACACTTAGGAATGTTGCAATGATGGTCAATACTTAGCAAAAATTGAACAAATAACAAGACAACACAAGATACCTTGAAACGAAAGTTCATGTAGGCTCCAAAAAGTACTAAGGAAATTTTTTTGGAGGGTCGTTGTCACAACGACAACAGATTCATATTATGGATATATGGAGACAAAGACTCTAGATCATGTATGTTATATCCTAGATGTGATGGAGCTTTTCGACTATGATTTTTGCATAGATTCACAATGTATCTCTAGTGGCTATGTTTGTACTAAGTCTTTTAGGCATAGATCCATGACGTTTTTCTGATGGCCATAACCTTTCTCATTTGACATGGATCTTTGTATGTCCATATGTATACTTTTAGTCATTTATATTATAAGTATTAGAATTCTTATGTCATATATGATCATATTATAATATTATACTATAAATCCTTGATTGTTGTTGACATGTTTCTAACTGATTTGTCCCTTGTTTCGATGCCTTTCCATGATAAAGTACTTTAGTCATCACTTCTTTTTTTACTTCATACTTTAGCATGCACTTTTTCACACACTATTCTATCAAATTTATGGAAATTGGTGTTGTAACCTTATCCTTCACCATCTGAATCATGTTTCCATTAATCCTTGAAGAAGATGGAAGAGGAAACTAAATAAGAATATTGTGCAAATACCTCAAAAAATGCCTAGTTCAAAAGGATGTCACGGGTTGAAAATTGACAGCCAGTGACATTGCTTATTCTTGTTGGTTGTATACCTAATAGACTGCAAAACTACCACATATTGCTTCACTACAGGGTGCGCCATTGCTTTAACAAAGGTAAAAATAAAAAAGGAACATGGGTCTAATAGAAAATAAGTCTTGTGCATGGAATCGCTCCTGATTGGTTTAGATATAGCTCACATCCCTAATTTTTTGGATCTTAACCTCCTTCCTTTATGATCCTCTTATATTATTCTAGGCCTATAAGTATAATCATCTCCCATTGAGAGGGCTAGTTAATTAATCTCATAAAGGATTTGGCTTTGGTGAAATTCTGCTAAAGTATCCAACCTATGGTATTAAGACTTTTGAAGGAAAGGTATTGAGATGAAGCACAACTGCAACGAGGCCTAGAACATAAAGGAAGCATCATGTTGTAAGTTATTCTTTCTATATGAATATATTATATGTTCCTTTCCCATAAATTTTTGTTTCTCTCTTTGAAAATTTTTCGTTTAGTACAATTCCTTGATCACATATACAAGTTTCATAAAATCATTTTTTGGATTATGTGTGATTTGATGTGTTGTTTCCAAGTCTTTGATTTAGGACTATTGAGAGTGAAGCTGGGAGCTATAACATTTCAAAGACTCAGTGAGGACATCCATCAATAAAATATATGGGATTAGCCTACACTCATTTTCATTAATGATTTGCTTATATTGAACTTAGGGAAAGATACATGCTTGTTTGTTTTTTTCTAGATCTAGGTACCAAATATATGGAGATCTCTCTTGTCTACTAGAGTGACTTGTCCTAAAACAACATCCATAAAGTGGGATTCATTTTTTGATGTAGTTTTCACAATGGTTTCCATGAGTTTCAACATTTTCCCTTTACCTTTGCATGTTTTTTTACTTATTTTCAATTTCTTATGCCTTCCACACCCATATGCAATAAACAAATATGAAATTCAAAACATGTGTTCCATTCCCAATTATAATAGTAATGTGGAGATAAAGGTTCTTACTCTAACATAATTACAATTAATCACAAGGATATTATTAATTAGCAGGATAACTTTGTTATAATATAGAGGCATGACCGAGAGGAAATTATGTTAATAAATAGGAAGTGATGAGTGAAAATAAGGTTTAAAACACTCATTTACAACATTAAATGGAAACTGCAAAAAAATATTAGCGCATTCCAATTAAGTTGAGAATGGATTTGTAGTAGAAAGAATGGTTCATCCAAGAATCGTAAGAATCTAGTCAGCGAGCTTATAGATTATTGTTTTCACGTCAATGGTTTATATCTGATGGACACATGTCGAAGGAAATTCATTGAAATGGATTAAATGAAGTGAAAGGGAGAAAAAAATAGTTTGATATTAGTTAAGAGCATGTGGGAACATCAAGGTTGGAGACACAACAAGTAATGGGTTACTCCTTCTATGGAAGTGTTTGATAGGACACACCCAATAAGGAGAAAGGTTGAGTTTCAATAAAAAAACTTGGATTAGGATTGACTGTTAGTGTCAGGAGTGATTGGTTAGGGAATTCACATGGATGCCCATTGATAATTTCCCATTACAAGTTTTTCGATAAAGCATTGGAATTCTAGGATTTGATATGATGAGGATTCAAAAGTTATTACACCTATTTCCTTCCAATATTCAATTTTTGATATGGTTCATCACAAAGGCATGGAATAATTCTTTGATATGTTCTTTTGGTCCTTAGAGGCTATGAGTGGAGACTCCTCAAGGGACTCTTAAGCAGAAACCTTTACAGATTTAGAAAAATGTGGAGGGGCCCCTCAGAATTGTCTGTCCTTTGCTAATATTGAGCGGAAAGGTTGTTGGGCACAACTGGAAGGTTTGTGGTCAATTGAAAGAAATGGTGTTTGTGGTAAGTGAAAACCAATTAAATCACTCATTAGTGGAATTTTGAGGTCTAAAATGGGCCTCTTAAGGAAATTATAAAATAATAGTGGAAATAATCAAATAAGATCTGATTACATCATCAAATGTTAGAAGGAAGAAAGAAAAACATATTTTTTTCAACTCGTATTTTCAACTTATCTCCCTATGGATTTGCTCAAATTTAGAGTGAAAACACTCATTGGATGCATAATTTGATTCCTCATCCAAGGAGTACCCATGTTGCATACTTTTGATGGACCTTGCTACAGGAAAAATGAGAAATACATGAAAAAACATTATTGCAATCACACTTTTCATGTATTTCTGATTTAGGGTCCATCAAAAGTATGAAACATGGGTACTCCATGGATGAGGAATTAAACTTTGTATCCAATGAGTAGTCCTGCTTAAAATTTGAGTAAAACCATAGGGAGATAAGTTGTAAGAGTTGAAAAAGTAGTTTTATCATTTTATTATTTTTTTGTATTTTTACGTTTTTACTCCAAAAATGGTGAACCATCCCCCATGGTTGATATCATCATCTTGAATCCTATTGTTTCTTACAAATTTTATTTTGGTTGTACATTTTTCTTAGGAGGTCCATTTTAGACCCCAAAATTCCCCTAATGTGATATGATGTGTTGTTAGTGGCTAGAAAAAACATAAAGAAATCATTGTATTTGATGTATTACTTGTGGTAAGCATAAAGCACTTGAGATCTTGAGGATTGGATTGGTTAGTGATACACCAATGCAAAAACCCATAGATGTAATGGTTATGGGTGAGCCAAAAAAGATATAAGATGTGGTTATAGGTAATCCAAAGCAAGCCCAATATGATGATTGGTCATGATGTAGGAGGGATGAAATTGTTTATGTTTTTGTAGATATAAGATAAAAATGTAAGAAGATAATGAATGAAAAATGTGTAAATTCCAAAGGTCATATAATAATAAAGATGGCGACAAAGAGTAGTGAAGAAAATTTTCATTGAAGATGGAAAAGGGACTAGTTCAGAGAGATTTAAATAATTCACATTGAATCAGAAGTACACATTGACAAATATATGCTGGATTAACTCCTACTTGTGATACCATAAATGAAGAAACTTAGAGATAAACCATTGCACATTTGGTTGAAATAAAACAACTAATCTTAACATAACTAATATGGTCATATATACTCATATAAGAAGATTATTTGTACTCTAAATATTGTTTTTATGCAACCAACTTATAGAAATTATAGATCAATGACTTAAAAATTATTCTCTTTGAGGGGGAAACCTCCTTTACATTACATAAATAAACAATTCATGGATGATTCAAACAATAAGACCTAATTGGTATATATAGGAGTCTAAGGGGTCACAATATAATTAGCCTACATAAAAATAATAGTGTAAGGGCATAACAATAACAATAGTGGGATTCTATGGGGCACAACAATAACCACATGGGGGTTACATTGGCACAATAATAATAATAGAAAGTACATTAATAATAATAAGGGGAATCTCCCGTGGGTAGATTCTTCCACTTAATGAGATACTCTGAAATTAATTCATTTTCTATCTTTCAGGTTCTTTTTCCCATGACTGCTTTAGGCTCAAATATGATTTTTCCTTTTTTTCAAGTTCTAGCAACATTGTTTGAACTAGGAGATTGTCATCGATAACCTTATTTAACCATGAAACATGGAAAATTCGGTGTACTCGAGAAGATGCAGGAAGCTCCAATTTGTATGCCATAATACCAATCTTTTGCAATAGCTTGTAAGGACCATAGTGCTTGGGTGATAATTTATTATCCTTCTTAGATTGGTTGAGGGAAATTTGTTTGTATGGTTGTAGCCGTAAAAATACCTAGTCACCTACATCAAAACTTCTTTCACTATAATGTTGATTTTCCTATTATTTTATTCGCTTTTACGCCAGAGTGAGGTTATCCTTTAAGAGTTGGAGAAATTATTGTTGATGCTCGATGTGATCTTCCACTCCTTGAACCTTATAATTTTCTATTAAATATGATGTGATGGATGGTGTATTATATACATAAAGTGCCATAAATGGGATCAATTTTGCTACAATATGGAAGGAAGTGTTATACCACCATTCAACTAGAGGTAACCACTTGAAGCATTGTGTTTGTTTATCATATACAAAGAAACGAATATATCCTTCCAAATATTTGTTCACTATCTCAGTTTGTCCATCAGATTGAGGATGATAATATGAGATATGAGATAGTTGAGTACCAAAACAAGAAAATAATTCCGTCCAAAAATTTCGAGTGAAAATGGGATCTTTTTCACTTACAATGATATTTGGGTTTCTATGTAGCTTTTGAATTATTTCCATAAATGCAGTAGCAACTGTATTGGCTTTAAAGGATGAGATAATGCACAAAAGTGTGCATATTTGGTAAATCTATCAACTACCACAATGATGAAATTCTTTCCTTCATACTTGGGTAAACCTGTGATAAAATCCATTGAGACCTCCTCCCAATGCTGACTTGGAATGGCTAAATGCTGTAACAAACCCACTGTCTTGATTGTCTAACCTTTATTTTTTTGTCAAATCAAACATTCTTCCACAAACTTCTAAATATCATTTTTAAGGCCATCCCAAAAAAATTCCTTCTTGACCTTGTGGTAAGTTTTCAAAAATCATGAATGCCCTCCTATGGGAGAGGTGTGAAATTCCAAAAGAATCTTTTGCTTGATTTGGGAATCCTTATAAATATATAAGAGATCTTTGTACCATAATGAATCATTTTTCTAGATAGATGTATCAGATGTACTAGGATCTTGTCACAACTTTTGAACGAGTGCCCACATCTCTTCATAATTCTTCCATTGATACCTTGTTTTAGTTATCCAATTAGGTTGGATAATAGAAATGGAACAAATAAATGCTTCCAAATCCTCATTCTTTATTGAGAGTACATATGCAACAACATTTTTCTTCCCTTTTTTGGTAGATGATTTAAAAGCCATAAACCAACTCCTTTTTGACTCATTTTTGTTGCTCTTCTGAAGATAATATTTATTCCAAAAAGTATTTAAGCCTGTCATGATTATTTTTTATCTTGAAGTGGCTGCCCGTTAGGTAAGGTCTCATTTCTTTAGTGCATGTAGCATTTCCAACATTTTCTTCTCATAAATAGGTTTGTGTAAATACTTTCCT
Organism: Pinus tabuliformis; assembly: GCA_031772625.1. Taxonomy (NCBI): domain Eukaryota; kingdom Viridiplantae; phylum Streptophyta; class Pinopsida; order Pinales; family Pinaceae; genus Pinus; species Pinus tabuliformis. Next base: position 152,600,817 of record CM062818.1, on the reverse strand, counting down.
TTGATTAGACGACTTTCAAAAGAAATGGGTCTTGCTTCGTGCATTAAAAGAGCACCAATTCCATTTCCTGAGGCATCACATTCCACAATAAATGTTTTTGTGAAGTCAAGCATAGCTAAGACTGGTGTTATCACATTTCCTCTTTAAGATGTTCACGTTGTGTGTGGAGCTTGATTATCTCCCTTATTCAGAGGTATCGCCACATTGGATCCCATTTCGTAATGTGGTGGCAACACTAACCGTAGAATGTATGCCACCAAGGGGGTCTAGTGGGGTGACAACAATTATTTGGATCCCCCCACATGGCGGGGGATCAGGGGCAGTGCCCCCGAAGCTAAAAATAGATGTAAAATTTCCTTGTAAAATGTTGTAATTTCGTAGTCAATCTAGGTTGTTCATTAGGCAGAGATCTGACGGTAGAAGTTATGTTTAATTTAGGGTTTTTTTTCCCTAGAAGGAAATCCCTCACTATATGTGATGGAATTGTATTGCATCTATGTAGATATGTATTCTAAGTGAGAAAGAAAGAGGAGATTGTGTGAGAGAAAAGTGGGAATTACAACGGTTCTGCTGTAGGTTGTATCTCTTTAGTTTGCTGGATAATATAAAAGGAAGGACTGGCTATTTCTCCGTGGACGTAGCCCAAATTGGTTGAACCACATATATTTGTGTCTCTCTTGTTTTATGTGTTTTCTGTGTTTATATTTCTGTAATATATAATTTTCTAATAGTTTGAAGGCCTTAGTCACTTTTGGAGTCCAAGAAAATGCATCTTTCTTTAGTAATGTTGTTATACGTGTTGTTTTTCTACCATAATTCTTAACAAAGTTACGATAATACCTTGTCAACTTGAGAAATCCTCAAAGATGATTTATGGTTGGGGATTTTCCATTCCTTAATGTATTTAGTTTTGTTAGGGTATACCTTAACACCCTCATGATATACAATATGACCTAAATATTCCACCTCCCGTAATCCAAATAAACATTTGGAGGTTTTTGAATATAATTTTTTCTCCTCCAATAATTTGAGCACCCTATCAACATCTTGAACATGATCCTTCCAAGAATTGTTGTATATTAGTATATCATAAAAAAAAACTAACAGAAATTTTCTAAGGAAGGGTTTGAAAATGTAATTTGGCAAATCTTGAAATGTCTAAGGTGCATTAGTAAGGCCAAAATGCATGACCAAAAGATCATAATGACCCTCATGAGTTCTAAATGTTGTTTTCTAAATGTCTTCAACCTTCATTCTAATTTGATGATATCCCAAACAAAGAACCAACTTGTTGAAGTAAATTGCTCCATGTAATCCATCCAATAATTTATCAACAATAGGAATGGGGAATTTATCCTTAATAGTGATCCTCTTGAGCTCCCTATAGTCTCGACAGATATCTCATGATCCATCCTTATTATGCACCAATACTATTGGAGTAGAGAAATAATTTTTAATAGGTTGAATTATACCAGCCTCTAGCATTTCTGCAACCATGCATTCAATTTACTCTTTGGGAATAAGGATATCTATAAGGTCTGGTGTTTGGAGAAACATTTCCTAGAATCAAAGGAATAGCATGATCATGATCAGGAATAGGTGGGAGGTTGTTGGGTAGTGGATCCCCCCGCATAAAGATTTTGGGGCTTAAAGCCCACAGTTTTGGGTAATAGAATGGTAAAGGCTCCACGAAGTGCATGGAGCGTGAATTATAATGAGCCAAGTCAAAGGGTTGTCTGGCCAAAAATAATGTAATATAATAGAAAATGAGTCGGCTTGCCCATGGTCTGCGGACCATGGGAACGTATAAATAGAGTGAGGCTCTAAGGGTAGAAGGTAGTTTTTGTTCGGATCCTGAATTTCATGGGTTTGTGAATGCAATATTCTCTCTGAGTCTGTAAGTCTGAGACGAGGTTGATAGTAGTTAGAGTAGGCTTTGAAGCTGTGTACGCAGAGGCTTGGTAGAGTCAGCAGCTATGTGCGCGAACCCCTGCAGCCGAGTGCGTAGGGTGGAAGTGGATTGTACCAAACTGAAGATTAATATAAGATAAGTGCTTTTGAAGCATTGTGCATTTAGTCGCAGATCTATCTGTTTTCTTATGTTCTGAGTTTATCCATATCTATGGTTGCGTGCATTGGTTATAACTATTGAATGCTTGATTAATACCTTAAGAATTAGATCAGATCTATAATAAACCCATTAATAATAAGAATCTAAGAAGTGCCTCGTCACCAAGCTAAGCGAAGGCCAGACGGCTGTGCAGAGTAGTGCGAGTGCATAGATCGGTACGTGACCCTTCCAGTCCTCATCACGACATCCCTAAGGTGCGAAACCTGGTTCCAGCACCCTCCCATACTAACTCGGGTGAGACTTCAGTCCACGCTCCGCGGATTGTTGCTAAAAGGGCTAGCAGTGTGGGATTTGTTTGGCTAAAACACTTCCAAACCTGGGTCAGGCCCCAGTAAGCCAACAAATGGTTCCATTGCTAAGACCAGGATCTGCCTAAGGGATGTCTGATGTCAAAACACTAGAACCCTATGAAGAAAGAGATTGAAGATTGGTTGGATCAGAAGCTACACAAGTTTGTGGTACCGGAAAATAAAACCCTGTAGATATCTGAAAAGAGGTGGCTGGATCGCTACATATATACCAGATCCACGAGATCTTCTTCATGGCCTTCTCGTTAGAACTGTATGTTTGGATCGCGATGCTAGCTGACAGTCAGGGAAGGTGCAAACTTGATCAACTAATTGTGTGGACTCCAGAGTTGGTGTGCAGGCTAGAGGAATTTGAAGATAAGATCACGAGAGTTGTAGATCATTGGTTGGATCAGATAATAGGAGGGTTTATCACTGAGTTCGTGATAGAAACGACCATGAGCTACAATGAAGCTGAGCAAAATTTTCTCAAGGGACAGCGAGGTAGGTACATCAAATCTTTGAATACCTAGATTAAGATGTTGTTGTGTGAAAAACAGCTAATGCGAATACATTAATGAGTGGAACAACATGGAGTGGAAAGGTCTAGGAAATAGTCCTTTAATTTCACCTCCGCGAGCAGGCGAGGAAGAGTGTGATTGGGTTTCTCTGAGGAGTGCAGTGAGTTTGATAAGGCAGCGCATCCCACCGTTATCACCTCCGCTCACATCGTCACCCACTTCACCTTCGTCTCCTCCATCTTCGACCACCCCACCTCCACTCAACCCACCGTTCAGCATGGCGAGTGTGATCAAGTTGCCTATATTCTAAGGAGTAGCGAGCAAAGACCCAGATTAGTTTTGGTTTGTAGTAAGGGTACTGTGGGAAGCACACAGAATTATAGATGATAACATTAAGAAGGCCACCTTGGTTAGCGCATTGCAAGATTGCGCACTGAGGTGGTATATCAAGCACTCGAATGATCATCTGAATGCTAGAATAGTAGGAATCCAGATTGCATTGAACAAGGAATTTATCCAATCGAAATCAGAGACGTAGTTGATCATCGGATTCAAGGAGATCGTGATGCTTCTAGGTGAAACCCCATGGGATTTGGACCAGAGACTGAAGAGCACAATCCAAGAGGCTAACATGACGCTAACGGATGCGTAGCACCACGCATGGTTTGTGGCACCTTTGACACCACACCTGAGGACGGCGCTATCACAGCAGAAGATCTCAACCTAGGTGGAAGCATTCGAAATAGCAGTGAGGTTGCATGAGACTCCAATACGAGATCCTGGGTTGGGAGTTCAACAAATCCATGTGCAACAACAAAACCTATGCTTGGAGATGTAGAGTTTGAAATAGGATAGGGTGCCCCAACCAGAAGCATGAGAAGAAGTGTGGTCCATAAAATGTAGAAGTCAGGGCCACGATAAGGATCATTGTCCGGTATTTGTGAACCATTTGGTAGGGGGAGGGCCAATGCCATTGAGACCGGAGGTGTAGGCAAGACCAAGTGTGACGCCTGCTCTCTGGTGTGTGACCTGTTAGGTGGGAGGAAAGCACAGAATGGATAATTGTCATCTATTGCAGAAGTTTACACTGACCTCCCAACAACTATTTTGCAATTTTTGTAGATCGGTGGGTCATGATGAACGAAACTGCCAAAGTTATGAATTATTGATGGATCGAACACCTGCCTATAGGATGCAGACTGAGGCACGAGGCCAGGATCCAATCGCTGCAATAGCGCGTGGAGGATTCTAGGGACGAGGATGGGGACATGGAGGAATGGGACCTGGACGAGGTCATGGACAGTTAATCTGCTACAATTGTGGAGGACCTAGGCACTACACGCATGACTGTACGAACCTGACCAAAAAAATTTATCCATATTGTTATCAGTTTGATCATGAAGTGGTAGATTGCCCCACTCTAATTGCAAAAATGCATGAGAAGGGAATGCTTCAGACTACTCCAATGTAGAACATCTGAATGATGAAGTCTAAACCATGCAAAGAAGACCCCAATGTGAACATGGTGCTTAGAAGCAGCGCAGTCATAGGGGATGATAAGGGGAAACAAACTAAGGAAGACACATGGGTTCGCAAGGCCCCTACAAAGTAGCTTGAGTTCGACTTGGAACGCAAGAAGGAGACATTTATGGAAGCTAAGAAGAGCTTCATGGAGGCCTCTACTTCAGGTAGTAAGGATCAAACTGAGCCTAAAATGGATCTTTCTATGCTAACTACCTTTTTAGAAACATGCATGAAGCTACTATAGGACAATAAAGAAGTTAAAGAATTGCAAGAGCTAATAACTAGGTCTAAAGGGTTGGGTGAACCTCGCGTGGTTTGAAAACTGGGAAAACATGCTCTGTGCACTGGGTGGGAAATGCGATTGACAGCACAGATTGGAAACTTTGAGATGAATCAAGTCATCGTGGACTTAGGTTCAGATGTGAATGTGCTACCTAAACAAACATGGGAATGCATGGGCAGACCCACATTACAATGGTCTCCTATTCAATTATGGATGAAGAACCAACAGAAGGTCTTGCCCATGGGGAGATTGCAAGGAGTCACAGTAGACATCAAAGGCACGAGCACACAAACAGATTTTGAGGTAATAGAAATTCTGGATGACAATAACCCTTACCCCGTATTGTTAGGGATAAACTGGGCCACAGACATGAATGGAGTCATCAACCTAAAGAGACGAAAAATGATATTTGAGAAAAAGTCTCTACGCGTAATGGTTCCACTGGACGCAGCCGAAGGAGCGCGCTACACTGAACCTGTGCATGATGAGGACAGTGACGCTGAACTGGACTGCATCTACCAAATCATATTGCATGATTAGGATCGAGTGAATCCGACATCAGATTCAGATGAAGAGATTGAGTGATGGAAGAACCGATTGCATGAGGTAACAATGATAAATTGTAATATGATGGTTAGATCACTGCGAAGCGTGACGACCGAAGCAAGGGAACTGCCAACCGAGGAGGGTACAATGAACATGGAGGAATCCATAGACCACTGTGAAAAGATGATACTAGAATGGAAGTGGAACGGTGCACAAACAAGGGCACTACACACAACAACTGCACAAGGGTGGAGTACACGTCAGAATACTAGGTGGACCCAGAGTGAATGTAGAAGGTGGGCACGTGTATGGTTCGGAGGACAAAGTGGTTTGAGAGTCCACTGGCGGCCTAGGATGCAGATGTGTGTTGTGCAATTGCCTACCTGGCTAAGAATAAAAAGCCAGAATCCACCACGATAGCAGGAAAAGTGACACCATCCGCTAGCTATTTGCGATAAAGTAATCAGAAAAACAAGTGCGAGCATGAACAAAGTTCACCAAATGAAACAAACCAATAAGAATTTGCGTGTACCAAGGGTTCGATGGGCATACAGGACCATATGCAAAAATAGGAGTGGAAAGGAGATCCTATCATTGAGAAGACAAGATGAAATTAGGAGGACATCAGAATCTCCCCAGACCTTAGCCCCCACAGTTCGGACAAGACGTGAGGACCGGAGTAAAGGAATTCAGCAGTTACAGGAAGCCATTCGGTGCGAGAGCTTGAAACTTCGCGAACTTGATGAAGAATGGGCATGGCTGAGGAGTAAAAGGGAGATATTGGATGAAGAAATCAGTAAACTAAATATCAGACTCGCACATATGGACCGTGCGGAACTAAGGGGACCAAGTCTGGCTAACCCTACTACTGCATTAGAACAAGCTATGACCCTGCTATCATGGTTGCGGTTGCACCTTACTGAGAAAAGGAGCGTAGAACACGATGTGCTACCGAATACAAAGGTACTCGAAGGATGCCCACAACTCGGGCTAGCAGGGAAGCGGCAGTCTCGCATGTGCGGTGCAACCACCTGACTATCTGTGGAAAGCACAGTCTTAGCACTCCAAGTAGTTGAAAGGAGGCATGGGACTATAAACAAGTCTGCAGGAGGGCTATGTGGAAAGGAGGTTCTGTGTAGGGCCAGTCGGTCAGCAGGATCGCAATCACACAGAAGAGGCTGTGCTACCACGTGGGAAGGTTGGGAGGTGACCGTTGACGTCACTGTTCATGACAAGAAGTCCGATTTACGATAGAAAGGAGCAGGCGATGGGCCATTAAGACAAGAATTCCGAGCTAGATACGAAAATATCTATCGCCAAGAAGATATTAATGACTCAGAAGTGGAGGGAAGGGTCGAATTCAAATTCACACGTTCCTATAAAAACCCTTGGGGTAGCCCCACAACAACACTTGGATATTTGAGATTTGAGCTAGTACAGAACAGCAAACACCCAGCTACCTGGCCACCCATGAGTACATACCCGAGCAGATCCAGGATAGAAACCATGTCTAGAACCAGAGTAAGGTTCATGGAAGAGCCGTATCTAACCCAAGAGGAGCCGGGAGAGGCAGCCACTGTCGTAGAGGTTCCAAAGTCCCCACGCACGCTGCGACCCCAGAAAGATAAGCAGACTATGGGGCCAGTCCTGGTATCATCGCGATTCAGTAAATTGTCAATGGCAAAAAAGGGCAAAGCAATCACCACTGAACTCGAGGAGGAAGAGGAAGATTTAGAAGCCCTAATCAATCAGATTGAATCACGGGATGAGGAAGAGGAAAATGATTCCCATGTATCTTCGGAAATAACACTACCATCCTATATCTCTCTGTTGAAAGGGACAACCAATATACCGAAGATGTCAGTGCAGTGCAAAGGTTGTTGGAGGAACTACAAGCAAATATCAACGCACTAGCCGAGTGACTCGGGACGAGTCACGATGATTGTGTTGGGGGCCTGTTGGGTAGTGGATCCCCCTGCGTAAGGGTTTTGGGGCTTAAAGCCCATAGTTATGGGTAATAGTATGGTAAAGCCTTCGCGAAGTGCACGGAGCACGAATTGTAATGAGTCAAGTCAAAGGGTTGTCCGCTCGAAAATAATGTAAGATAATAGAAAGCAAGTCAGCCTACCCATGTATAAATAGAGTGAGGCTTTAAGGGTAGAAGGTATTTTTTGTTCAGATATTGAATGTTATGGGTTTGTGAATGCAATATTCGCTCTGAGTTTGTAAGTCTGAACCAGGGTTGATAATAGTTAGAGTAGGCTCTGCAGCTGTTTGCACAGAGGCCTGGTAGAGTCCACAGTTGTGTGGGTAGACCCGTGCAGTTAAGTGCGTAGGGTGGACGTAGATTGTACCGAACTGAAGATTAATATAAGATAAGTTCTTTTGAAGTATTGTGCATTCGATCACAGATCTATCTGTTTGCTTATGTTCTGAGTTTATGCATATCTATGGTTGCGCGCACTAGTTATAATTTTTGAATGCTTGATTAAGAACTTAAGAATTAGATCAGATCTATAATAAACCCATTAATAATAACAATCTAAGAAGTGCCTCGTCGTCGAGCTACGCGAAGGCTGGACGGCTATGCAGAGTAGTGTGAGTGCGCAGATCAGTACGCAACCCTTCCAATCCTCATCACGACATCCCTAGGGTGCAGAAACCTAGTTCTAGCACCCTCCCATACTACCTCCGGTGAGACTTCAATTCGCGCTCCATGGATTGTTGCCGAAATGGTCGGTAGTGTGGGATTTGTTTGGCTAAAACACTTCCAAACCTGGGTCAGGCCCCAATAAGCCAATAGAGGCCTTTGGGAGTCTCAAATAACTTGGAATCATTGTCCAAGACTTTTTGGAGATATGGAAAAATAGATGGTTTTCATTTTTTAACCTCTAGGGGGCATAATTGTGTAATTACACTCGATTTTTATTTCTTAAAAATCTTTGTCATTCCATTAGAGATGATTATATTTCATGGTTTCCCTGCAATAATCTTTAATTCAATTTCCTTTCCTTCCCAAAACAATTTGAAGAAAATTTCTTGAAAATTAAAAGCTATTGTTCCCATAAATTGTAACCATTCGACTCCTAGTGGAACATCAACACCACCCATTGGAATGGAAATCATTAGAATATTCAATACATATTCCCTAATGGTTATCTTGATACTATAGAACTTTCCAAAGCAATTTATAGTTCCTCCATTTGCATCCATCACTTGACACTTGGGTATTGGATATAGGAAGCAATTCAATTACTTGGCTATCTTACAATGAATAAAACTATGAGTACTACCTGAATCAATCAACACTATTACCATTTTCTTATTGATATCTCCTTCTATCTTGAGATTTTGAAGAGTGGTAATTCCTGCCAATGCATTGCAAGATATGGTCAGATTCACTTCTTCTTTCTCTGGGGTTGTTTCCTGGTGTATATCCTCCACTTTAAATGTTTCTTCTTCCTTTATTCCTCCTCTTCATAATATATGAAGAATAATTTATTCTCACCACACTTATGACCTTTAGCATATTTGTTATCACAACCGTAACAAATCCATTTTTCTCTTTTTTCCTCCAATTGTTCTAGTGTCAACCTTGTAAGTTCTAGAAAGCTAGGAGTAGCAACACTTCCATATTTATAGTTGTGAGTGGTAGACTTCCTTGTTGCCATAATTTGTATTTAAACTTTTCTTGCCACCCTGAATGTCTTCTCTAATGAATCAGGTTCACAAAGGCAAACCTTATGTTTGATGTTATCCTTCAACGTCTCTATGAAGACATTATTCCTCTGCTCCACTGGAATATCAATTGCCCTGATATTCAAGTTTTGGAAGTCCTCAATGTGCTCCTCCATTGAACCCTTTTGTTTGAGATTTATAAATTTGATAAATAAGGTGTTTCTCTTTGTATCCTCATAATGTGTTATCATTTCCTCTCTAAATATTGACCAAGTGACAAGTGGTTTATGAGACAAAATCCATCGATACCATACAAATTGATTTCTAAATATAAATATGCAATGCATACCTTTTGTGTGTGTTGCACATCATTGAGATCAAAATATTGCTCCATCTATAGTATCCATGTTACCTGATCCTTGTCGTCAAAGTTCCCCATATCGATATTTGGAATGTGGTGGTTTTTTAACCCAAAATTGGAGTATTTAAAATCATAACTCATATTTATTTTTTCCTCATCTTCATTTTGACGATTTACCTTGTCACCACCGCGAATAATTTCTTCTAGCAACGTTTCCAAACCTTCCTTCAACCCCTCTATCTTGACATTCGTCATTTCTTCCATGTTTGCATTTAAACCATCATTCAAAACGACCATTTACCATTTTATACCATCTATCTTAACTCCCATGTCCCTTTTTATACTGTCTATCTTAACTCCCATGTCCCATTTTATACCATCTATCTTAACATTCATCATGGCTTCCAATTCTTTTTTTTGTTACTTTTTGCAAGAGTGAAATTTGTTGAACTTGGCCTCGTAAATTTGATATATCATGTTGCATTTATTTCTCTCATTCATGTATCATAGAATAGATTTATGGTTGCTTAATAGGTGTATCCATTTTTTTTTGAGGAATTTTGAAATTAAACAATGATATCTATGCTTCACTATGCCATTTGAATCACTTCAAACTGGTTTTTCAAAGACAAGTTATGCAAAATTTAAAAAGATAACACCTCTTTTCTTTCTTTTTAGGAGCTCGATATTGAAACTATTATATCTCTGTAATTTTGGATCTTCAAGATTTGAGCTTTTATCTTGTGGTATACCTATGATTCTTCTTTCCAACCCCACAAGTGATACCGATATTGGATTCTTCAAGAAAGCATTATGCCTAATCTCCCATGATGACCTAATTATATACTAGTTCTGTAGAGCGAACTCGTATAGAGTGCCACATGTCACTATTTCGACCTTCGGCCCTGAAAGTTTTATCCAAACAACTACAGTTCATGTAGTTTCAATAAATTTTTACAAAATTCAAATCCAATTCTCGGAGAGAATTCTATGATTATTTTCCCTACGTCGCTTGTTCGAGATGGAATTCTGGAGCTTGCCAAAGCCGTAACTTCCTCGGATCATATCTCCAAAAATATAGAGAACCAAGATATAAAAATTTGTGATGAGCCCCAGTATTGCAACAAGGATGTTACAACTCCTAAGGCGACCAAACTTACTTTATCAACATGGGGTTTGTACAAACTTGGAGGTGACAGTGTTATATGCACAACAAATGCAACAATCTACTCTTTTCACTTCTCAACTAGGCAATAGACCACTAGGGTTTTTCAAACCAGTCCTTTATTGACTAGAAGGAGGTTGACTACTAACGGTGAATGCAAAGCTATCTTTAATGCAGAAAGTAAATGCTTACCTATGTTAAGGAAATGAAAGTGTTGAATATAAAGTGCTATGAAATGACATGAAATTACCCAGCTAAGAATTAACACACATTACTTGCAGAAGAGACCTAATTTAACCTTGCATTCTAGCATCTATTTGTCTAGAATAAGTATGGAAATGATCCTAACATTCCTAAGACTGATGTATGCATGCACTAGCTAAATATTGCATAAAAGAGTCTTTTTGTTTTCAATTTAGAAATGTAAATGTGAAGGTAAACAAGTTGATCTTTTGCAGGGGAGGAAGGTATGGGAAAACTAATCAAAAATGGCACTAAGGGGTGTGAAGGTCAATTTAAAGGCCTACCCTAGGGCCTAATCATTATTTATGCCCAAAACAGTGTAAAACAGGCTACTATAGGGTTTCCTATAGTGTCTACAGGATTTGTTGTAGTTACTAAACGATGTCCTGGTTTACTATAGGAAACTTAGCTGAAAGCTATAGGAAGATAGGGAAGGTGAAACGAAGTGTTGTGAAGGTTTATGATGGTGGAATAAGGTATGGGGAAGGTTAACACTACCCAAGTATTATCCCAACTCTTCAGGATGGTTGGATTTTCTCAAGAAATTCTAAGCTATATAATAACCAAAACATAAATATGTTTTTTGGTTGTAAGAGTAAGGCCCTTAAGCCATGATCCCATGAGGGATATGAGGATGAGGCCATTGTCACAAGAATTTCTGAGCTATTTCCTTTCACTATTGTAATATTGATCTACTTCTCTATTGACAATGTTGGACCCACTAACATGTCAAGGGGATAACCCCAGAAAGAAGTGCCAATTAGACCTCAAACCATTTCGTGTAGGAGTCCCAGCAATGGGTCGTAAGGTAATGCCTTGACCACGATGTCTCATAGAGGCAAGTAAGATAAATCTGACAGTATCAAGGGTGTGACTAATGTAGAGAGTCAAGGAATGTGTATGAGAGGTTCCAACACTTCGAAGGGAGAGGAAGGTGAAGGTGAGTTCTAGGTCAAAAGTGATCAATCCCAACTCGGCTAGGAACACACCACACAAAGGACATGTATAGCTTCCAGCAAAGCAGTCCACTCGGATGTGGCAGTCACAACATACAAGGTAAGATAACAAGAACAACGCTCATGGATCTGTCCGAGATGAGTGTGACGATTGATATAGCAAGGTTCATGAGAAAGGTTTGTCTGATGTCCGACAAAGCAGTCGAAATGGACGGTGACAACATTAACAACATATGCAACACATTAACAACAAGATTCATATAGTTGCATACAAATTAGTTCATATACAAGTACCTACGTTAAACAACATATATCATTAAGGAAACCAGAATAGTCCAACTACAATAACAACATATGCATGAAAATGTGTTGGCTCTTATTATTAAAGAAGTGTAAGTCACAATCATACAATACACCATGTAAACCTGCTAGCCCCAATAGTGGAACATTACACCCACATCCACCTACCCCTTCAAAGGGATGTACTAGCTCCATGCAGTTGAGAAGGCAAGGCATGTTACAATACATTCCAAGCCTTCTTCAAGATAGTCTTAGTAGAAGTATGGTTGACCAAGAGCCTTTACAATGAGTTATGAGCGACTATTTATAGAAAAGGGTGGGGTGACCCTTGACATTACCCTTTGTTACAGTTCAACTAACCTCATGACTCTTCACCTACTCTATGACCATTACATCCAACTGTTGATACTCGACTTACACTTGACATGACTCGACATTACCATGCACATGTACTCATGTGAGACAACATGGCTTGACCAAGCCTTGCAAGACATCACTAACACTTGGTTTGATGTGATGAGACAACCTCTTTGGCATGCTTATGATGGTGAAGCTGGTGAGTTGATGTCAAGCTTGGTCATCCGTGACGGTGTGCATGTACCTCATGGTGACATATTTTTGAAGCGAACTCTTGCCTCAGTTGAAACTGGTGCATTGGTTTGGCCCCTTCATCCAACTTGTCTACTAACATGCAAGTGGTCTTCTTCGGTATGGTCGAACCAGCAACATAATGATGCATAGTGTCTGTGTTGATATTCAAGTGTGTGCTAATGGTCATGAGCATCAACTTGCCGAGGTGCATGTTCAGCCCCAGTTGGACTTGCTTCTTGTCTTTACCTTGGTGAGTGTGTTGAATGGGTTGGATTGGATACATGCGCTCAATGACATGCATGCTGCTAGATCCTTTTCATGCGATCAACAAAAATGCTCACCATGTTTGCTCTGTGTCAACTACTGAGATGGATCCTTAAATGTACTAGTGCAGTTCCATCCCTGAGTGCATGTTGCACCCACTGTTGTTCTTGTTCCTATTGCAACTCATTGGACTCTCTATGCAGCTTCATGTCCTTCCTTTATTGTTGCTTCAGCACATGCATCTACTTCTTTGTTCCATCTTCTACCTTCGTGTGATCTTCATGTCGCGTTGTCACTTCATAGCCTGATTCTAGAAAGTTTCTTTCATTATTAGTGGGTATGCTTGATCTTGCAACTTTTCTCTACCTATATGTTGTCAAAAACCTTCCTCTTGCATTCATTGTGTTCACTTCATTCGCTGCATTTGATGCATTCAGTCTCTTGCCTTCAGTTGTTGTTCATGATGTTGCTCACTGTGATGTTGCTTCTTGATGTCCTTGTCCACAAACAAATTGATGTCTTCGTGAGTATGCAAGCTCATAGACACTCGATCGACTGCATCCCCAAGTGTGCTTTGAATGGTGTCTTCATCTCTGCTCTCCTGGAAGCCATTGTACCTGTACTGTTGAGAGGCAGATGAACACTTGCGATACCTGGAGACATGGCAACACTCATAGCAGGAAATCTGTTAGTTGAAAACTAGAATGAACATGAGAACTGACTTGGAACATACCTGGGTGAATGATCATGAAGGTTGCACAATTTCGGTCGGGAGGTCAGGAGACCGACTACCAAGACTGCACAAGGCACAATCCGAGCTACTGAGAGACTCACTGACTGCTAGAACTACATAATGCATAGTCCAGTCTAGCTATTGACTATTGGGATTGTGCATTACACAATTCCAATTGGGAAGGACTGCTGGCCCAGGGATAGATTTGTGCAATTTATTGAGCCAAGCAGCCACCGTGCTCCAGAAATGTGCAAAAAAGTACCGGAGGCCAGTGTTGGGCAAGAATGCACAAATATGGATAGGAAGCAAATCTGGAGAGGAAGGTCAGCCTTCCTTTCCCAGATTGCACAATGTAGCCTTAGTGAAAGCAAATCCTAGGCCAAGGTTGGCCCGACTCACTGACAGGAAACTGAAAGGAAGTAAGTCAGTGAATGCATGGAAACATTAACTGATAACAAAAGTGATAAACATTGCATGCAAAACATGAATGGAAGATTCATCCAATAGATCAACATGCATGTGGGTGAGACCGTTCGCTGCCTGGGCGAACATCTGTCCAAAATAGTTTCATGCACGTGACAACAGTGATATAGCAACAAAAATTGAAACAGAACTACGACAAGCTAGAATACATGTAAACAACAACAGACGTTCAAAGAAATCAAGCAAACAGCACTCACACAAGGGAATACACAAAAAGCGATAGCAATGTAGCACAAGGCATGGGAGGCGAGCTTACTCCAAAAACGTCAAGCTAAATGTGTCAACTACTCCTAGATGTGATGTGGGATGTTAGAGCTACAAGGTTGATGTGAGGAATGAACTCTAATGTAGATTTCTGATGCACATGCCACAAATCTAGGGGAAGCGACACTTGGAGGGAGGTTTCTGAATTGTTCCTTGCATGTAACCTCCAACTACTAAACATAGATCCCTAAAACAAGGGATCCCTTTGAATGCTACCTTGGGAGAAATAACACATGCATGCAAGTTTATTTTGCTCAGTCTTGGAGGGAATTGGTCAACTCGGCTGCACATGCAATAGACTACTTGACTGTTGGAGAAAAATGCACATTTTTTGCTGGGAGCTGGTCTGGCTGCCTAGGAGATTTACACAATTTTTGGGCTAAGCAGCTGATTGCTGCTCAGATTTGTGCAAATCTTAGGCTGAACAACCTACTGCTAGGAAAATTTGCGTAGATCCTATTGGGAGGGTTGGTTAGCAGGATTGTGCAATCCTGGAGCCCAACAGGCTGTCAAAGAGGATTGTGCAATTTCTGGAGGGAAGGTTGGTTTCCCTCCATAAATGTGCAATTTTCAAGGGGAATTTTCTCAGCTTGCAGCTGGACCAGGTCCGGGTGAGCAACCTGTGAATGGAAAAGATCAAACTATGATCAACAAGCTGCCTTTGAGCAAGAAAGACACTGAAGCTTAAGGACTTGATGAAGAAAGGAAAGCTCCTATGAAGGTTTGTAGGGAGGCTCAAAAATAGGATAAGGAAAATTTATGGAGGGTGGTTGTAGCTGTGACAACACTTGGCAATACACTGGTAGAACTCCATCTCTCTGAATGGACCTTGTTCATGGAAAGCAAGTCTAACAGCTCCAGAAGTATTGTTCAACTCTCAGCCCGTCTTGCCTTCACACTAGCTAATTTGTAAGATGTAGCATCTACTAGACTCTTGGTAAATTGACACACATTCCAAACCAAGGAAACACAGTTGTTTTGATTGGGGTTGAGGGGTATAAAGGTGCACAAGCAGTATAGTCATCAGAGTCTTAGTTTCATCTCTGTTGTTGCTCCACTGCCAGCAAGCCTGGACAGTACACCGGTGAAGTCACATAGGAAAACAAGCATGGATCTGTTGCCAGTGAGCCTAGTCAGTACCTTGGAAGAGTTACTTGCTTCACCTCCCTACATAGGAAGCCTCTCCCTTCTTTCACCTTATTCATTTTGAATTTTGAATTTTTTTACATTTATATTTTTTTCATTTTCATTTTCACTGTGCATAGCACTTATTCATTTCAGAGGTGGAAGAGGGATCCCGACTTATTGAGAGCAGAAGAGGTTGTTCCAGCAGAGACGTAGTTTATTGTATCTCTGATGTGCCTATTAAGGTTTTCCCCCTCACCTTACTCTACTTGATTGGGCTGACAAGGTTTAACCCAAAAACAACCGACTAAAGAAGGTGACACTAGTTAGCGCGAAAGAGTTGTGTTTACACCAAGGTTCACTTCGAACAATACGTATTTTCCTTCGACATATCATGGACTAAAAGTAACAAGTTCATCATACATAGGCAAGATGAAAAATAACCTAGTAGTGATAATTGTACAAGCCCTCTTTTACTTCACCAAGCTCATTTCAAGAGTCATACATGGTTTCATGCCAACTAACCTACGAACGAAACGAGTGAACGAACTAATCAATCAACAACGCAAAGAAAAAGAAGAAGCAAAAACGAAAGTGATGCAAGTAAACAAACAAGAAAACAAAGCATGTAAGAAAACAAGCATGCAAGCAAACAATTGAAAGCAAACACTATTCCTACTCCTACACTAACAGTGCATGGGCCTAATCACGTGAAGTGATATTTCCAACGTAGCCACCAGTGCATTGGTTGATGCATGATGGTGAAGGATTGGTCCCTGAGTAACCCAGTTGTGCGGATCAGGATATAAGAAAGATATAACAGTGAAGAAAGCAACACTTCGTGTTTCAGAGTGCCCATGAGACATAAGCGAGTGCATGTGCATGATGGATAGTCCATGGACTTATCATGGTGATGTGTGACACTACGTGTAACTTTGAAGAAAAAGCACACTCTTGACTGAGAGATGCAAGAAAATAAAAGAAACAAAGATAACTTGCGTCGCAAATGAGTGCTTGCAATGTAAGACTCCTCCAATGCATGAGCAATGGGATCGTGCAGTTCGAGTGGAGGAAGTGTGTTCTATGTGTGAGATGGATCTTCAATGCATAGAGACGAGTGATGAGGAGTCTTGGGTGATTGAACAGTTTCATGGTCAGAAGTGAGATTGACCCCAAGAAAGCGAGGGCCTCACATAACCATCAGCTCAGGCTGAAGTGCCTCAATAGTCTTGGGTGTCTCAACTTCATCATCACGTAGATCATCATAAACCAGTGGCTTTAAAAGATCAACTGCGATAGATTCATGATCATGATAAAAAATGGAAGCAAATGGATCACTATTGCCATGATCAGAAAAATCAATGAATTCTTCAGCATCCTCATGATCAGACGAATCAAATAGAAGGGTAGATGAAAAGAAAACAAACTCATCCTTTGTGTTTCCAGAAAAGAAAAGATGAAGGATCAAGTAGATCTTCAATGAATAACTTATCCTCTCTGTTGTCGAACGATGGACTAGCATCTGGTGAGTCTTGCGAGTGATCAACAATGGGTGCATCCATGGATGAAGACACACATGCAAAATCATGGATGCTAGGTTCATCGAGGAAGCTAGGAAAGAATGAAGGGGCCTCGGACGGAAGGGAGTCATCCTTCGCCAAGTGCTAATGTTCAAGCTCCCACTCATACTCTTCATGAATGACAACGCATGTTGGTTATGAAACACCAACTCCGTCAGTGGGCTGTTCCTTGTTCACAACAAGTGAAGAGTCCAGAATGGATGAACACAAGACAACATCATCCGAAGGAACACCTGAGTGCGAAGACGGAGGTTCAAGAAAAGAATGCATATGGGAACTCAAAGGACTAACAACCAACTCTACGTGAAAATGGAGTGGAGTGATGTTGGGAGGGTGTGAAGGGTGAATAAATCTACGAACATGATCCTCAACATCACTGGGTGATGGTGAAATTTTTGAATGAGAGGGAGGTAGATAGTCAGTTGAGAGAGTGCCCACTCCCACATGAGATTATGCAATTCCATCAATGGATAAGGTTGAGCAAGGCTTGATCTCAAACTTTCTCTTGGGACGAGTAGATTTCTTAAGACAATACTCAAACTGGTCTGAAAGATAAGCAAATTTCATAAGGCTCCTCGGAGCTTGAAACTGAAAGTCACGAAAGCACTGCCAAAAATAAATAATAGATTCATGTGGAGCCCTCTGTTGCTGTAACAATTTCTAGTCAAGGTGGTCTAGATCACAGAAGTGCTCACATGAGTGCACGGTGTCGACTGGTAGGTTGAGTACCCAGTGAAATGGAGATTTGTGAAGTGTGAATATAAGCAGCAAACTGGCCTGTTCATTCGTGAACTCATCTTCCTCATAAATCATGGAAAGAAAGTTATGTTAGTGCTCAGGCCATACTAATTCACCTTCACCATCATACATGTGAGTGGACAAGAGATTAAAAAGGTTCCTCGAGATGGAGACATCTTCAAAATTCGAAAAACACCTCGAGGGAAGAAGAGTGCAAGACTCCATGAAAGATATGCAAAGTTTCAAAACTAGATGAGAGGGCACTGCTTGTTATCAGGCCCTCCTTCTAGAAGCAGAAATGTTGACAGTGTTGGACCTACCAACATGTCAAGGGGATCTCCCCGGTAAGAAGACCCAATTAGACCATAAACTGTTTGGTGTAGGAGTCCCAACAGTGGTTCGTAAGGTAATGCCTTGACCGTGTTGTCGCACAGAGGCAAGTAGGATAACTCTATCAGTAGTAAGGGTGTGACTGATGTAGAGAGTCAAGGAATGTGTACGAGAGGTTCCAACACTTCGATGGGAGAGGAAGGTGAAGGTGAGTTCTAGGTTGAAAGGGATCAGTCCCAACTCAGCTAGGAACACACCACACAAGGGACATGCATAGCTTCCAGCAGAGCAGTCCACTCGAATGTGACAGTCACAAAATACAAGGTAAGATAACATGAACATCACTCACGGATCAATCTGAGACGAGTATGATGGTTGATATAGAAAGGTTCATGAGAAAGGTGTCTGATGTTCGACAGAGTAGTTGACACGGACGGTGAGAACATTAAAAACATATGCAACACATTAACAACAAGATTCATATTATTGCATACAAATCAGTTCATATACAAGTACGTAAGTTAAACAACATTTATCATTAAGGTAACTGAAATAGTGCAACTACAATAACAACATATGAATGAAAATGTGTTGGCTCTTATTATTAAAGAAGTGTAAGTCACAATCATACAATACACCATGTAAACCTGCTAGCCCCAACAGTGGAACGTTACAACCACATCTACCTGCTCCTCCAAAGAGATGTACTAGCTCCATGTAGAGGAGAAGCCAAGGTGCATTACAATATTGTTCAAGCCTTCTTCAAGATAATCTTAATAGAGGCTTGGCTAACCAAAATACTTTACAATGAGTTATGAGGGACTATTTATAGCAAAGGGTGGGATGACCCTTGACATTCCCCTTTGTGACAGTTCAAATACCCTCATGACTCTTCACCTACTCTATGATTGTTACATCCAACTATTGATACTCGACTTACACTTGACATGACTCAACATTACAATGCACATGTACTCATGCGAGACAACATGGCTTAAGAAAGCCTTGCAAAACATCACTGACACTTGGTCCACTGTGGTGAGACCAACTCTTTGACATGCTTGTGATGCTGAATCATGTGAGCTAATGCCAATTTTGGTCATCCATGATGGTGTGCATGTACCTCATGGTGACATCTTGCTGAAGTGAACTCTTGCCTCTGTTGCAACCAGTGCATTGGTTCAGCCCCTTCATCCAACTCGTATGCTAATATGTGGATGGTCTTCTTAGGTACAGTCAAATTGAAAACACATTGGTGCATAGTGTTCATGTTGATCTTAAAGTGTGTGTTGGTGGTCATGTGCATCGACCTGCTGAAGTGCATGTTCAGCCCCAGTTGGATTTGCTTCTTGTCTTCTCCTGGGTGTGTGCGTTGAATGGGTTGGATTGCATGTGTGCGCTCAACGACATGCATGCTGCTAGATACTCTGCATGCGATCAACAACAGTACTCACCATGTTTTCTCTTTGTCAGCTGTTGGAATGGATCCTTAACTTGTATTGGCGCAGTTTCATCCGTGAGAGCATGTTGCACCCACTACTATTCATGTTATTGCTGCAACTCATTGGACTGTCTGTGCAGCTTCATGTTCTTTCTAGATTGTTGCTTCAGCACATGTATCTCCTTCTTTATTCCATCTTTTGCCTTCGCGCGATCTTCATGTCGTGCCATCACTTCATAGCCTGACTCTCCAAAGTTTCTTTCATTATTAGTGGGTTTTCTTGATCTTGCAACTTTTCTGCCTTTATATTGTCAACAACCTTCCTCTTTCATTTGTTGTGTTCGCTGCTTTCACTGCATTTATTATGCTACCTTCAGCTTTTGTTCATGATGTTGTTCACTGTGGTTCTACTACTTGATGTCTTCGTCAGTAGGCAAGCTCATAGACACTTGATCGACTGCATCACCAAGCGTTCTCTGAACGGTGTCTTCGTCTTTGCTCTCCTGGAAGCCATTGTACTCGTAGTGCTAAGAGGTAGATGAATGTCTGTGACACCTGGATACATGGAAACACTCATAGCAAGCAATCCATTAGTTGAAAACCAGAATGAAAATGAGAACTGACTTGCAACATACTTGGGCGAATGATCACGAAGGTTGCACAATTTCGGTCGGGAGGTTGGGAGACCGATGACCAAGACTGCACAAGGCACAATTCAAGCTACTAAGAGACTGATTGACTATTGGAACTGCACAATGCATAGTCTAGTCTACCTATTGACTGCTGGGATTGCACATTGCGCAATTCCAACTAGGAAGGACTGCTAGCCCAGGGATAGATTTGTGCAATTTCTTGAGCCAAGCAGGTACTATCCTCCAGAAATGCACAAAACAGTCCTAGAGGCCAGTTTTGGGTAGGAATGCACAAACCTAGAGAGGAAGGTGAGCCTTCCTTTCCCAGATTGCACAATGCAGCCTTGGTGAAAGCAGAGCCTGGGCCAAGGTTAGGCCGACTCGTCGATGGGAAACTGAAAACAAGTAAGTCATTGAATGCATGGTGACACTAAGTGATAATAGAAGTGATAAATAGTGCATGAAAAATATGCATGGAATATTCAGCCAATAGAACAACATGCATGTGGTTGAGGTTGTTCGCCAGTTGAGCGAACATCCATGAAAAACAATTTCATGCATGCGACGATAGTGAGATAGCAAAAAAATTTGAAACAACACTAGGACAAGCTGGAATACATGCAAACGATAGAAGGCATCCAAAGAAATCAAGAAAACAACACTCACACAACCGAATACACAAAAAGCAACAAAAATGCAACACAAGGCATGGGAAGTGAGCTTACCCCAAAACAACTGAGTTGAATGTGTTGACTGCTCCTAGATGTGATGTGGGATGTCACAGCTACAAGGTTGATGTGAAGAATGAGCTCTACAGTGTCTGGTTGATGATTTTTGATAACATTGAGGTTGTGACACGCATACCACAAATCTATGGGAAGCGGTAGTTGGAGGGAGGTTTATGAATTGTTCCTTGCATGTAACCTCCAACTGTTAAACATAGATCCCTTAAACAAGGGATGCCTTTGCATGCTGCCTTGGGAGAAACAACCAATGCATGAAATTCATTTTTACTCAGTCCCAGAGGGAACCGGTCAACTCAGCTGCACATGCAAGAGATTGCTTGATTGCTAGAGAAAAATGAGCATTTCTAGCTAGGAGTTGGGCTAGCTTCCCAGGAGATTTATGGAATTTTTGGGCTAGGCAGTTGACTGCTACCCAGATTTGCGCAAATCCTGGGCTAAACAGCCTGCTGCTGGGAAAATTTGTGCAGATCCCAACCGTCAGAGAGAATTGCACAATTCCTAGAGGGAAGGTTGGCTTCCATCCAGAAATATGCGATTTTCAAGGGGAAGTTGCTCATCCTGTAGCTGGATGAAGTCCGAGTGAGCAGCCTGTGAAGGGAAAAGATCAAACTGTGATCGATAGGCTACCTTTGAGCAAGAAAGACACTGAAGCTTGAGGACTTGATGCAACAAGGCAAGCTACTATGAAGGTTGGTAGGGAGGCTCCAAAATAGGCTAAGGAAAAATTTTGGAGGGTGGTTGTAGTCGCTACAACATTCTCCAACTAATGGAAGCAAAACTAATCAATCATTCAAAGACTTTCAAACTAAAAAAAATAGGGATAACTTAACAGCTAATATATGATTCTAAGCTAAGGATACCTATAGAAAATAAGGAACCTCTGCTGCTAGGGTTGGGCCCTAACCTAAGAGATTCAACCCTCTGAGTCAATTCAGTTTTGTAGCAAAGAACCCATTTTCATTATCACCAAAATGTCAAAAATAACATGAGAATAACACTCACAATATCTTATCTCAAAATTCCCTCTTGGCTACAATAAAAATTTGAATCCTAATGAGCCCCTAGGCCTTCTTCTTTATACAACTGAAGCTATCAACAACCTCCTTAAAATTAGGGAGGCTTGGCTCTGAAACTCGAGATCTAGTTGTCTTCAACTGTCACTAGCTTGGCTGCCAATGAACTCGATGGGCTTGGCTGGTTGTAACTCTAAGCTGATGGGATTTGGTCAAGGAATATTCAAGTAATTGAGGAGTTAAGGAGGGAGACCCAATCTCCTAAAATCCCTCTTGCTTGTCTACTTCGAGTTCCTACTGTTAAATTAGCCCAAAATTCTCCAAACCTTGCAATTAATGCACATTAGGCCACATGGCATAACATCACACCTTTACCCTTCTCACTAAGAAAAATATAATAAAATATGTAAAGAAATGTGAGAAAAGTTGATTTTAGTAAGCTGGATAGTGGCATTAAGGCCCATATAATTTACCTATTGATAAGCCTCATCATCACCCCATACTGAAAGTGTTACTCATCCTCTGAGCAACTTAGTCTATGTCCATATCTTTCATAGCTCTTATCGCCTCTCTGACATCCCAAGCCTCGATTTCCTCCCACTGCTCTCTTCCCTCTTCCTCCTTTCTACCTTCTAGCATACCCAATAGCAAGGGTGGACTGAGTTTCAAACCAATCTAATTTATTTTGTGTCTCTGTAATGCATTCTTATATAGTGGGGTTCTTTCTAGTGCATATCTCATCCTTTCAGGGGAATGCTACTCCCTAATCATGAGGTTGTATGGTAGGATGCCCCATCTCCTTTGGCATGCTTCTTGGCTTTCATTCCATAGCAATCTCAAGGTGTTCTCAAAATGTGTGATTGCTTGCTCTTGTGTAGCTATGTATCTTGGTGCAACCTCAGGATAATTAGCGATGATGGTGTGGGTGATAATGACAACCATTGAATTTATCTATTCTACTCTAATGTAAAGGTGATCCCTTTCTTCTCTTTTCAACACCGTCTTCACCTCCTTAGCCCTCGTCTCCTCATGACTCATCCATGATGCAAGCGCCATTAGTTGTAAGTCCCCCAACTTTGCTTTGGGGTCCCACATATTCAAGTCTTTTAAGGCCAAGTTGTGCAAGTAGAATTCATATGTCTTGGCCTTATCCTCTAGGGTGCTCCGTCACATAGTTCAATGAACTACCTATAGTCTTGGAAAGGCATAGTCACCTATTGTGCTAGAGTCTTTATCTAAAATTGCAGCCATTGATCTTTTATGTACAAGGCATATGATTTTGGTGGCATCCTACAGTGGAGTGCCTCCATGGAGAGGCTTTCTATGGTGGCCAATTGTGCTTATTTTTCCTATAACTGCCTCCTTAGCCATGTGTTTTCTTCCTCTAGTTGAGATCCCATAATTCGTTCCCTGTCTCTTATCTTCCTCAACTCTCTACCCATGTCTAGTAGCTTCTCTTCCATATGGCCAACATCCTCTACCTTCTTTGATTTGAAAATTTGGATCGAACAATGTGTCCTTCCTCCCACTCTCTCAAGGTCAAAGAAGAGAGGGATGGAAAAATTTTGTGGTATTACTCTACCTCCCTCAATGAATCTGTAATAAGAGCTCAAATTGGATTATGGGCTAGGTCCCTATAGCTCTTGGGACTCTCCCTTAGATGTCTTTGGAGAAGATTCCCCCTCCCACACTGGTGTTGTCGCTTCCTTGCCTTCCCTCTGTCCTTGTTGTCCTTCTTGCTGCTCTTTCTGTGTTTCTTGCAGTACTAACAGAGTTTCTTGTAGGAATGTTGAAGGATCATGTAGAAGGCTTTTTCATTTCTGAAATGTGGTCAATGGTTCCTTGTCTTGCTTTTATGATTTTGACCTGCTGATAGGCCTCCTAACATAGGTGATGGGAGATTTTGGGGAATCTTGTTTTGATGTTCCCTCTTCACTTTTTATTTCTAGGGAAACTAGATTTTCTTTCTCTTTTGGTGAGTCCTAAATTATTATTGGAGTCGTGGTTGGTGTTTGCGGTTTCCCTTGTTCGATCCTAGTTCTCCTTCTTGTTTTGAAAGAGAGGGGGTTCTTCCTCTGTATTTTCCCTTTTAACTTGATAGGTGTGCTTAGGGAAGTCAAGGCAACATCTGCCTCCCTCGTAGTGGGTTCAAGAGACAACCTTAGAGATTCCTCCCTTTCCTTGGTGTGTCCCTAAGGGCTTGTTTCTTCCTTATGTTCTTTCTCTTCACTTTTCTCCTTTTCTCATCTTCTTCTTTTGCCTCTTCTTCCTCTATTTTCTATGTTTCTGCCTCCTCTTCCTCTTCTGGTTCTTCTTCTTCCTCTTTAGGTTCTTCTTCATCTTCTTTTGCCTCCTCTTCACCACTAGAGGTATTTTCCCTATCATATTTAAGGGCTTACATTTCAATCACAACCTCTCTATCTATGTATCTAAATGTAGACGACTGAATGGGGATTCTTAGCTGGCTCAAGGCATCCTCAAGTATTAGCTTTATAAGTCCATGGTGTGCCAATCGCTGGACATTTTCCCTCTTGGATCTTTAGGCTCATGTCTATTATTAATTGCAAAAAGAAGTGGGGTAAATTGAGTCTTCTATCAATGGGTATCTCCTCTCCAAATCTCAACTCATGGAGGAGTCTAAATTGATATCCATAGATTATATTGTGCCTCCCTTCACAAGAGATATATTTAAGAATATGATAGCTCACCACATTCCAAGGGTAGGGAAGGCTTTCCCTTCTTAGCCCATTTTTTTCCTCGATTGGCTCTTCATCCCTTAAGAAGATTTTTTTCTTTGCAAAAGTGTTGGTAGCATTATCCTCCTTTCTCCATGGCATTCCTTGAGAAGTTGTAGTGATTCTGCTAATTACTTCAGGAGTAATTATAACTGATAGTCCTCTTACCACAGTAGTAGCATTGATTCTAGCCTAAGGTTTAAGAGCAATGGAAAATTCTTTAGCTACATCATCATCATAACCTCAGAGAAGCTCAAATCATCCTAACTAGTTATGCCTTGTAAATATTTCTACCACAGGGGGATGGAGGCGTATCTTGGATGTCTTTGTGCGTTCCCTTCTATTAAACCCTCCTATCATGTCTCTTTTCTGGTTTTCTGAATGTAGGGAGTTTGGTAGGCTAGCCTTAGTTTTTAGGGTTACTGAGAGTTTATAATAGTGGTGGATCAAGAAAACTTATTTCTATCTCCACACAACTTTTAAATTGTTCACAATTCTTTTAAAACTCCCAGGCCCACTGTAATGACATAAAAAACTCAAATTTTTTTGTTCCTAGATAATTTCAAAGCATAGGAGATATGGACCACCTACCTATCACTATGATTCTTTGGATGAGGAGAAATTCTGGTAAGATGGACCATAGGCACCCCCTTTCAACATTCTCTGTGAATTTCCAATGTTTCCTCTAGCTCCCTGTGTTTCCTGTAGTTGTTTCTATAGTTCTATTTCATGAAGGGTGGATGAAAATGGTTTTCCTCCTCGATGGCTCTCCAAGGTGGTCCCAGTCTTCTGTGATCTCAAAATGAAAAAATGGTGCATGAGAGCTTGGAATGTTTTCTATTTATGGTCAATTCCTTGGAGCACTGTATTGGCTAGAAATGTATGGGATTTCCTCTTTGGGAGTGTTTGGCCATCGTTAGTTATCATGCAACCTCCCCTCATAATCATCACCCAATTTCACACAATTTAACTCAACCACCTTTTCAACTCATTCTTCTTAATGTGATATTGCCACATGTCATGCAGACTAGGAGTTCACTTTTTGTTTTTGAACTGAAGATGACCAAGTTAACTGACCACCTCCAGCTTATAATTTATATTCCTATACTTGTATGATATCGTACTTAGGGAAGAATTCAGATGAGGTGCCCTACATGTGCCTTCCTTCTCTTGGTTTATGCATGCTAGAGGGTGACTCTGATGTGCTTCTTTTTGTTCAATTAAGTGCTTTTCCTTGGTCCTTTTTTTGTATGTTTCTTCCTATTGATGTGGTTTTCCTATTTTTTGTTGTCTGGAGATGCTTAGTCTCTATTGTTGCTACTGAACTTTGGATAGGAGTCATAGTGTCTTCATGGGTGTTGTAGCTCTTTGTTTTCATGGGTGTTGAAGGAGAATGCATGGAGAAACTGTTGCTATGAGAACACGAGCTACTACAGGGTTTCCAGTAGTTACTACAAGAGATCCCGTAACTTCCTTTTTCATAATTTTTTTTTTCTTTTTCTCACTTGGAGGAGGAATGGGTGGTGATGTAGGAATGGAAGGATGAAAATGGAGGAGATGGAGTAGTACGTGAGTGAGGCAAATGATGGGATGACCATTATACACTCTTGTTCTATTTTTTTGTATTTTTTTTCTAAGCGAATTTTTATGGACATAGAGGTTAGTATGGTCATGAGCTAGTGTTGGGTGAGAGGTGGTGAGTTGTATGGTCCCTTATTTCAACCTAGAATAAGTCAACATCATCATTTTCCAATCAAAATTTCATTCTTGTAGTGTTTTAGGACATCTTATAGTACTACAGGGAACTCTTGTAGTAACTACAGGAAACCTTGTAGAAGTTAGAAAACTGCACAAAAACTGTTTTTTATTCTTGGAAGTGAGAATGAATGATGGAGACAAAATAGGCATGGGACATATGAAGTTAATGGAGGAAGAATGGGGTGATGGTTGGCTTGTTGTTCCCTGAACTTTGAGTCCTTTGTTTCCTTTAAAAGGCTACAAAAATCACAAAAATTTATTAGTGGGCAGGTTTGAGGTCCCTGCCATGGCATTTTATTTTTTTTCTTTTAGCTTTTTCTTCCTTTTTGAAAGACACATAGGTCATCTCAAAGAAGGCTTTTAACCTATCTGCCTACCCTAGGAGCCTCAATGGAGGTTTTCACCCAGGGATCTTTTTATTTTATTTTTTTTACTATTAGGTTGCCTCAAGGAGGTTTTCAACCAAAATGTTGGCCTCAGGTGTCTCATAGAGGTTTTCACCTAGGTCCCTTATTGTTTTTTTTCCTTTTTTCACTTTTTAAAAAATAAAAACAGTCTTCAAGAATTTGGTGACGTGGAAGCTAAGACACTTCCAAACACATTCACTTCCTTACTAATGGTACTGATGAACTCTTCTCTTGACAGATAAAAGGCTTTCAATTTCTATCCATTGACGACCAAGGGGATACCTTCTTCATAAATGGTCCTTATTGGCACAACCCCACTATCATGGCACTTTTCTATCAGATATGGGCCTAGCCACCTAGTCATCAGTTTTCCTTTGAAGTCCTTGAACCTGGAGTCATATAGAAGAGACCAATAACCTTGAAAAGAATTGTCTTTGATATTTTATGATGCCAAACATTTATTTGTACTTGAGTAACTTATTTGTGTAGGAGGGAATGCATCCTGAATTCATCTAAACCATTGAGTTGGAGTAGCCTCTCTTGTTGTGCCTTTGTAACATCCAAATCTGATTGTGCTGCCATTCTCAAAGTGTTGTACTCAAACTCAACGGAGAGAAAAGCCTTATCCCATAAACCAATTCATAAGAGATGAAGCCGATGGTTGTATTATAGGCCCAAGTGGCCTCCACTACTATTTCAGCCCAACGTTTTATGTCGTTGCTCACAACCTTTGCGAGAATGCCTTCCAATGCTCTCTTTGTAACCTTTATTGGTCCACTAGCCTGAGGATGATAACCAGTTGACTTCCTATGTTTGATTTTATGTTGCCTCAACATATTTTCAATCAAGTGTGAGGTGAATTAAGCTCCCTGATCAGTGACTAGCTATCTAGGGTACCCAAACTTGTCAAATACATTCTTCGTTAAGAACTCAACCACTTTCTCTTATGTTGCTACCTTAACAACCTTGGTTTCAACCCACTTTGTCAAGTAACCAGTGCACACACTTATGTACTTTTTCTACCCTGATGGTGGATCAATTGGTGCAATGAAGTCCATGCCCCACTTGTCAAATGGCTCAAGAGTCGCTTAAGGTTGCAAATGAGTTTCATCCTTGGGAGTAGGTTTCCCCATTCTTTGGCACTGGGCACATCGACTGATGTATCTTCTTGCATCTTGGTGGAGAGTGGGCCAATAGTAGCCAACTTGCAGTACCTTGAAGGCTCTCCTCTTGGCCGCAATGTGACCTGCACAAGGCCCATCATGACAGGCCAAAAGGATGTCAAAGACTTCCTTCTCCCTGACACATCTCCTCAAAATTTGATCTGGGCCTAGCTTGTAGAGATTTCCCTCAATCCAAATGAATGGGGTGCTCTTTCTTATAATTCTTCTCTTTTTCTTGGAGGACAAATTTGGAGGGAACTATGCAACCACTAAGTAGTTGTCTATGTCAGCAAACCATGGAGTGAGAACTTAAATCGAAAATAAATGCTCACCTGGCAGCTGATCATCAACCATTCCTTCCTTCCTCACCTACAGTCAAAGCAAGTCTAGAAAATAAATATGCAACTAAATTTTCTCTACCAAACTTATCAATTATAGTTAGATCAAACTGTCGTAATAAAAGAAACCATCTAATAATTCTGGCATTCACATTAGGCTTGTTCCTATAATATTTAATAGTAGCATGTTCAGTATGTGCAAAGGTTTGGTAACCAATGATGTAATGCCTAAATTTATTCAAGGAATGAACAACAACTAGAAGCTCTTTTTCAGTCAAAGTATAGTTCAATTCAACTTGGACATATTTTTGCTAATGAAATAAATGGTATAAGGAAACTTGTCATCTATTTGGCCTAGATTTGCTCCTATATATTTGTCAAAGGCATCAACATGGATGTGGAAATGAAGATCCCAATTTGGGCCTCAAAGTATGGGTGCAGTAGTCAACTTTTCCTTTAAGATTTCTAGGGCCTCTTGGCATCTTTCTGATTTGAAAAATTTAGAGTCCTTGGTCAATTGTCCAAAAAAAAGGTGAGGCTACTTTGTTGAAGTCATTTATCAATCTCCTATAATATCCAACTAAGCCTAAGAAAATTTTGACATCCCTCTGCTTCTAAGGAGTAGGGAACCTCTTTATGATAGAAATTTTATCTGGGTCCACATGCAGTCCTTCCTAGGATATTGAGTGACCTAAAACAGTCCCTGCATTCATCAAGAACTCACACTTGTCAGGACTAAGGGATAGGTTCATTTCAATGAATTTATTTAATACTTTCCCCAAGTTAGAGAGAGCCTCCAAGAAATCACACCCACAAGGAGTGAAATCATCCATATAAATTTCTACAGAGTCATGGGCTAGCTCTGCAAAGATGCGCAGAACTACCCTGTGAAAAGTGGCAGGGGCATTACATAATCCAAAAGGAAGGACCTGATAAAAAAAGGTACCCCAAGGAAAAATGAAGGCGTTTTTATCTTGGTCCTCTGGGCTAATCTGGATCTGATTATAAACACTGAATCCATCCAAGAAAGAGAAGAACTTCTTTCCTGCAAGACAATCCAAGACTTGGTCAATGAAAGGTAGAGGGAAATGGTATTTTTTGTGGCTTTGTTTAACTCTCCATCATCCACACAGATCCTCCATTTTGCATTCTTATTTGGGACTAGAACTAGAGGAGACAACCACTCACTATCTGATATGGGGTAAATGAACCCTGCATCCAACAACTTCTGCAGTTTTTCTCTAATTATGTCTTTGAGGGTTGGGTTCATTCTCCTCTAAGGTTGAAGCACTGGCTTGTAGCCTTCCTTGATGTAAATGTAGTGAGTACACACCGAAGTGTGTACTCCCTTCATTTCCTTATAACTCCAGGCAAAGGAATCCAAATGCTCTCTTAGCATGTCACATAACTCCTTTTCCTGATGTGCAGAGAGAGAGTGGTCAATTTTCTAAATGGACCAAATCCTATCATATTTCCATGAGTAGGACTTGAGTCCGCTAGGCACAAATCAGTCCAAGGGTTTTCTTCGACTTCCTTTACTAACTCATCAAGAGACATGGTGTTGGGGGGTTGATTCTAGAGGATTTGATCAATCAGTTCATCTTCATTAGGTTGCCCCCATCCTATAGTAGCATTTAGGGTACAAATTGGGTAAGATGTGGCAGATTAGACGTCATCTTCCTCCTCCTCTTCCAACCATAAAGGTAAGTCATTCTTTAGAGATGGTTGAGTAGGAGGGTACACGACTAATTGTTTGGAAAAATGCTCATTTTTAATGGTCATATTCCCAGCACTGCAACTTATGTAAGCATCAACAATGGCTAGCCATGGCCTTCCAAGGATGAGAGGATAACCATTGAGAATTCAACAGGGTATTCCCAAGAATCAATGGAGACCATCACACCTCAACAACTCCCTCAGGAGGTACTATTGATCTATCTGCAAGCTGCAAGACTATTGTGGTCTTCGTTAATGATCCTTGGAGATTCACTTTAAGAATAGTCCCCTTAGTCATCACATTGATGATAGCCCCAATATCAATCAAAGTATGGGGGACAATGATACCATCAATGTACACATCTACCACAAGACTTCCAGGGTCTAGATACTTTGATAAAATCACTCTCCCCAGCATTAAGTCAGACAGTTGTCCAATGACATTCATGGTGGGGGTGCCTTTCTTTCTCCTCGCAGGATATTTGAAGCATTTCTCCTTGATTAACTTGTTGTAGATGGGGACATCCTTAATAGCTTGGAGGAGTGGGATTTTAACACACAAGATTTTCAATTCTCAGGTGTGATAGCTAGGATGGATTAATCTCTTAGGAAAAGGAGGTGGATTGGCTTAATCAACACTCTCTTCCTTTTCCTCTTCAAGCTCCTCAGGCGTATATGGAGGTTGATTATCTAGAAGCACTCTTCCAGATATGAGGTTGATTTCTTGAATTTCCACAGCATAGGCAGGGTAGGATGTCTCTCCACTATAGATGTGTTGTGCCTAATTATTTTTCAGGTTCGGATTTGGCTGAGCAGGCATTTGAGGTTGCTTAGGTGGAGTAGGGTGACGGGAGTTATGGCTAAGATAGAGGTGGAGGCAGTAAGGATGGAGATTGGTTGTATGGGGGCATCCACCCCTGTGATGGTGTATTCCACTAAGGTTGTGGGGGAGCATATGGCTGAAATGATTGATTGGCAAGTTGGGAATGGTATTTAGGTGCAAAAGACCAGGGAGAAGGTGTGGACCATGAAGGATGAGTAGGAGGACACCAAGGGGGAATGGATTCATTCTGATTAGGGTTGTAATATGAATAGGACACCCCTTGTATGCCTTTCTGGTATGGTCGAGGTCCTTGAGGCCTCTTTTGGTTAATATAACAAAGTTGTTTAGTCACACCTTCGGTTCCTTGATACACAACTTAATTCAATCCAGGCAGAGAAGGAAACTTGTATGTGGAGTGGTTCTCCTAGGGCGACCAAATTTACTTTATCAACCCGGGGTTCGTACAAACTTGGAGGTGACAATGTTATGTGCACAGTAGATGCAACAGTCTTAGTACTCTTATCACTTATCAACTGGGGTGATCAACCACTATGGTTTTTCAAACCAAACATCTATTGACTACAAGTAGGTTGACTATTAACAGAGATTGTAAAGTTATCTTTAAGGCAAAAAGTAAATGTTTTCCTGTGTTAAGGAAATGAAATTGCTAAATAAAAAGTGTTATGAAATGACATGAAATTACCTAGCTAAGAATTAACACACATTACTTGTAGAAGAGACCTAATTTAACCTTTCATTCTATCATCTTGTTATCTGGACTAAGTAAGCATGGAAATGATACTAACATTGCTAAGACTTTTGTATGCATGCAATAGCTAAATATTGCAGAAAATAGTCTTTTGGTTTTCAATTTAGAAATGTAAATGTTAAGATAAACAAGATGATCTTTTGTAGGGGAGGAAGGTATGGGAAAACTCGCCAAAAATGGAATTGAGGGGTGTAGAGGTCAATTTGAAGGCCTACCCTAGGCTATAATCATCATCTCTACCCAAAATAGCATAAAACTGGTTGTTACAGGGTTTCCTGTAGTTGCTACATGATTTCCTGCAGTTACTACAGGATGTCCTGTTTTATTACAAGAAACTTAGCTAAAAGTTTTAGGAAGGTAAGGAAGGTGAAAGGCAGTGCTGGGAAGGTGTATGATGGTAGAATAAGGTATGGGGAAGGTTCAAAATACCCAAGGATCAACCCAACTCTTTAGGATGGTTGGATTTTCTCAAGATGGATGTCCACGGTGGATACAAAATAGAAATCTGAATTGGTGATTGTTAGGATTTGGTGAGAGGTGGAGAAGACTTAGATGAGGTTGGTGGAATGAATTCCTCCCTGTAGATCATCAACTCTTGCAACAAAACATATTCATTTATTCATTTATGCACAGATTTATGTAAATGTGGAAAAGTTGAGCTACATTTGAGAAAATGATTTATTGATGACTAATGCATTAAATCTATGGAATGGCATGCTTTCCAATCTATAGAAAACTCAAGAAACCAAAATTACAATTGCAGGCACTTCTAAGAAATCATTAACAATGATCTACTCAACAAGAAATCCTAAGCTATGTAATAACCAAAAGATAAATATGTTTTTGGGTCTGTGAGAGTGGGGCCCTCAAACCATGATCCCATGAGGGAGATGAGGATGAGGCCACTGTCACAAGATTTTCTGAAGTATTTCCTTTCACTACTATAACATTGATATACTTCTCCAACTAATAGAAGAAAAACTAACCAATCATTCAAAGATTTGTAAATTAAACAAAACATAGATAACTTCAGCATCTAATCTATAATTCTAAGCTAAGTATACATGTACAAAAAGAGGAACCTCTACTGCTAGGGTTGGGCCCTAACCCAATAGCTTCAGCCCTTTGAGTCAACTCAGTGGGGTCAAAGAAACCCTTTTCATTATCACCCAAATGTCAAAAATAATATGAGAATAATATTCATAATATCTTAGCTCCAAATTGCCTCTTGGCTACAATAAAAAGTCAAATACTAATAAGGCCCTAGGCCTTCTTATTTATACAATTGAAGTTACCAACAACTCCCTTAAAATTAGGGAGGCCCTGCTCCCAAACCTGAGATTGACTTGTCTTCAACTATCAGTGACTTGGCTGCCAATGAACTCAGTGGGCTTGGCTACTCGTAAATCTGAGATGATGAGATCTGGTGGAGGAATCTTCGAGTGATTGAGGAGTTAAGGAGGGAGACCCAATCTCCTAAAATCCCTCTTTCTTGTCTACTTCGAGTACCTGCACTTAAATTAACCCAAAAATGCTACAAACCTTGGAATTAATGCACATTAGGCCACATGATATAACATCTCACCTTTACCCTTCTCACTAAAAAAAATATAATAAAATATGTAAAGAAATGTGAGAAAAGTTGAATTTAATAAGTTGGAGAATGGCATTAAGGTCCACATAATTTACCTATTGATGAGCCTCATCAATTTGTACACAAAGTTTACTAATATTTCGACTCCATGTGATTTCAAGTTCCACTTCTAAAGCCTCGTAGAAAAAATTTATAGCTAAAATTCCAAGATGACCTATTTTAGGAAGCGAAACCTTACAATCCAATGCTCTCATACCAAATGTTATGCAACGAGTTCACAAAAAATATAGCTCAATGACTTAAAAATTATCCTCTTCGAGAGGGGAACCTATTTTACATTACATACATAAACAATTCTTGGATGATTCAAATGATAAGACCTCCTTGTTATATATAGGAGTCTAAGAGGTCACAATATAATCAGAGACTACATAACAATAATAATGTAAGGGCACAACAATAACAATAGGGTGATACACTAATAACAATAAGGGGAATATACTAGTATTATAGGGGCCTAACAATAACATGTGGAATTGTATAACCTAATAAATTTTCCCCTTTAAGGTGTTTTTAATCTATGTTCTTATTCATCCTATTTCTTCATATCTATTTGTGTACGTTTTTTATATTTTATTAAAGACAACATGATTAAATTTTAAAGAAAAACGTGAAGTTTTTCATTATACCAAAACTTGCAGGCACCAGTAAACTTTCAAACCCTTGCCATTACCTTTAGTGGACTATTAATCCCATGTTTCCAGGGTGGATCTCATGTGGCATTTAGTCCACATGATTGATTTGCAATGAGGTGGGTGTGTGAATTACTCCAACACCCCTATAAAATGCAACTCAGAAAATCAAACTAGGCCAAGGCTTTAATACCATGTTGAGGTTTGCTGTTACACCAAAATCAGTAGGCATTATTAAACTTACATTGGTAAACTTCAAAACCTTTACCATTACTTGGAGTGATCAATTAATCCCATCTTCCCAAAGTGGCACTTAATTGATTTCATTAAAATGAGAATGATAATTAATCCAACACAGAAAAACATAATCACATTATAAAGTGCACACATATAATTAACAAAATATATTTAAAACTAAAATGATCAAGTAAACACAGTAAAATTAATTCTCTCTCTTCTAAAACTCTCTATATGTAAATTAAATTCTTCCAAAATTAATGGGAATAGTTACCATACTTCAACAAGTGAATCTGAATCTTAAAACGCCGAATTTAAATATCATGAATGCATATATTCTTCCAAAATTAATGGGAATAGTTACCATACTTCAACAAGTGAATCTGAATCTTAAAACGCCGAATTTAAATATCATGAATGAGTTCACAAGGTAATTACCATACTTCAACAAGTAAATATGAATTTTAAATGGTTGAATCTAAATATTATAAATGAGTTCAGAAGGTAAGCTAAATGATTTACATATGTTTCCATTCTACCTAGCTATGTCCTTACCATAATGACGAGGGCATTCGTGTGCTCTTCAGAGATGTGACGGTTGGCAATAGAGGATAGATTCCTATAGTGTGATGGATAATTGATGAGAAAAATATTCGGATGTCCACAATTAAATTATTCAATTTAACTAATAGTCAAGAGCCTTCACGGTCCTTTTTTTGATAATCTCAATAAATATTATTAGAACAAGAGATTGCAATGCAATGGTATAACCGCCTAGAACGCAAACGTAAAAACACTTTGTTCACCAGAGGAATGGAGTCTTTGCACGGTCTCCTGCAACTAATCCTATTATGGCAATGATTCAGAAAGGGGAGGCATCCTGCACTCTAGCGCACCAGCAGCTAATAAACTTCTATCAAGCACAACATCCGTAACAGATTCTTACAACAACACAGGGAGAAAAGCACACCCGTACCAGAGTCTTACCGCGACATTGCATGGAGAAAATCTGTATTGAATGTGAGTAGATCGAACTTCCACAGCTCACAGAGTCTTACAACAACACAGAGTGCAAAGCACATCCGTTCCAGAGTCATACCGCGACATTGCATGGAGCAAATCTGTATTGAATGTGAGTAGATCAAACTTCCAAAGCTGTGATAGTTCGAATTCTTTTAACCATATCGGGATCCCTACATAAATAAAATATTGATACAAAATAAGCTCTTGTAGCAATAGAAGCACTCTGTAACTGATACAGAATGTAGCTTAAGGGATTATGAGCGCAAAATAGAATAGGGTAGTGTTTCCTTACCCACTCTGAAACTGATACAGAATGTAGCATAAGGGATTATGAGCGCAAAACAGAATAAGGTAGTGTTTCTTTACCCCGTTTGAAAATTACATCACATACCTAAAAATTTGAAGGCAGAACGCAAATGTGTATAATTTACTTCTTTACTGCTAAATACATTTATATTAGATAAGTGCATCGTCAAAAACGACAAAAATACTGAAAATTTAAAGAAAAAGCCCAAATGTGTATAATTTACTTCTTTTGGCATTCAAAAATATACGATAATAGTAGTGAAGATAAATAGTAGTGTGTATTTAGATTGCTCTGTGCAAATGCATTACAAAAATATTCAAAGTAAAAACACTCAAAAAATATAAGATAATAGTAGTCTTCACAAATACAATTTATGTTAAAATTGACAAACAAACCAAAAAAATAATATAATAATAATAATAATAAATAAATAAAAGCATTTTCAAAAAATCAAAATAGAAACGCTGAATTGAATTGAGTAAATGGGTATAATTTTCTTTGTTACTGTTATTTACAATTACATAGAAAATACCAACCAAGCATATGCTTTTATCTTGCTATTTGCAATTATATCCTGTATTTTCAAAACTTATGAAAAAAATTGATAGAAATATTATGAACCAAACTGCAATAATGTCTTGAGTTATAGCAGTAACTCTATTGACTTTATATGCTTAAAAAGGTTCTTCGCTGCTGCTTTTACAATCACATCCTGTGCTTTCAAAAAAGCAACTAGAAATATTCCTTTAAACTGTCTTTTGCAATATGTATCTTCATCCAAAAAAACTTTCCTTATTTTTTATTAAGCTCCTTAACAAGATAACAGCATAACCATTCTATTCAACCCTTAACAAGATATTGTAAGCAGGGTATGGGCAACATTTTCAACCCATTATAACATTCATAGTGGGTCTGAATAAAAATAACATCCATAAGATGTCAATATGTTAACAAATAAACATATGCATTTTTCCCACCAGAAATTGGAATAAAAGTTGATGTCAAAAGAGGAGCACGTTATTTGGGAAAATCGCAGGAGTAAACTCATAAATACCATTGCAACATGCAGAAAGAATAACAAATTGTCTCGAAAAAGAGGAATACAATATTGCGCACTGCTCTCAATGAACTGACAAGGAAATCATTCTCTACAGAGGAAAATGTTTCATCTGACTTTCCTTCATATGGTTCTATAAAATAGAACTCTGAATTACATGATTAATTATATATAAAATTTTATGTATAAATAGCTACAGATGGTACAATGTTGTAAAGCCCATAGGGTATAAAAAGATACATATGCAGCGTTTGACACACATCAAAATTCTCAATCACAGAGAAATGATTAATACAAAATCGATACCAAAACAGGGCAAGAGACCAAAAATACGAAAGCAGCACCAATGGGGTAGGAGCAGGAAGACTTAGAAGATCTCAAAGGTGACAGAGAACAATGAAGACTCTTCAGAAGAGATAAATCATTACATTTACACACATAGATTGAACCAAACTGTCATTTATTTTTCACCAACACGTGCCGACTCCCGCCAAATGACATCGATGACTTGATGACGTGGGAACAGTGGGCAGCGCTATTGGCCGCAATCGTGATTAATGTTATAACACCTCCCCTTAAACACAACCTAAACCTTAACTTGTCTGCTGGTCTAAGTCTCAACTAGGCTTACAACAAAACATTTCATTTTTGTCTTCTGGCTAAAGGTTCCATGCTTGTTCATTTGTTGGGGCAGTTTCACCTTCACCTTTATCGCTTTCTCCTTTATCGCTTTCCTTATGAAATTCCTCTGTTCCTTGCTTACTTATTTAACATCAACAACCTTTCCTAGATTCGAATGCCAGGCAACATCCTGAATAGTGAAAACAGGATAGTCCAATCCATGCTCTCCCCACTTTCCATAAGGAGCCACCAAAATTCTTTTATTTTCAAACATTAACGACCTCTAAACAACATCCATGTTAGTATCCTCCACAGTCTGAGCCATCTTAGAAGTGGATCCAATCACATTACTAGCCTTTGGGTTCAAGTACAAGTAAGTTTTGCACTCATCTGGAATTGACTCCAGCACTGGATTTTAAAGGACATCAATAAAATCATTCGGTTGATGTAATAGTTCTTGTAACTCAAAAATACTACTCGAATAAAAAATATTACCAGCCCCAAAAATTCTTCCAAATGGACTTTCTAAAAGACATCATCAAAAAGATCACTATCCAACATTATCCCACTCATTTTACTCAAATCAGATCAGACCAGTGACCTTCTGGATCAAACAAACGAGTGACTTTCTGCCGAGCCTCTCCTTCCAAATCAGACCAGTGACCTTCTACCGAGCCTCTCCACTCACTGCGGCAGCCATAACTTTACATAAACAATCTTTAACCTTTATCTTCTCCTCTCGGGATTAAGCACTGACAAACTCGGCTTGAAATTGGATGTAAGCACAAAAATGTTTCCACTCACTCTGAAATGGGGCACCAATTCTCACTCTGCTACACATGCACAACATGCACCTGCACGGTCAGCTCTCTAGCTCCTCCAGGCTCAACACACAATTTACTCTGACACCTCCATGGTCAGCGTCTTTGCTCATGCCCCAGGTAGCTTCTTTGCACGCCCCAGGTACGTCTGCTTAAGCCTACAGGCAAGAAGCCAGGATCTCGGCAGATGCACCAAACATGATATGCAACGGGCTTCAATCAATTGAAAACACCATAATCACCTCCAAGCA
Organism: Pinus tabuliformis; assembly: GCA_031772625.1. Taxonomy (NCBI): domain Eukaryota; kingdom Viridiplantae; phylum Streptophyta; class Pinopsida; order Pinales; family Pinaceae; genus Pinus; species Pinus tabuliformis. The sequence goes on along the minus strand of CM062818.1, from coordinate 152,562,570 downwards.
ACACTTTGCATCACGTCCACATCCACACAACGGTCACAATCTCTGGGCTTAAGCTCTCAATGATGGCGCTCTCCTACAGTGCGTCAACCTTCACTCCTCAGCAATCTTCACACTACACACCACGAGTAGACTCCACCTGCCCTTCACACCACGGAGCCCTCACCACCCTGGCCAAACAAAGCGCACCTGACCTCTCATACCATTACAAAAAAGGTAGAAGACTCTATCAAAGATCTTGATATATCATTACTAAATATAATTCTTTATAGATACATGTGAAAGAGAATCAATAATGACCTTTGCCCATCTTTGCGATCCTGATATGATGTTCGACTAATTCCTGCCTAGTCCCATTAAACTTGCTGACATGTGAATGGTGGACAACACCTTTTGCGCAGTTGTGATTAATGTTCTAAAAAGGAACCATGACTTCCATACTATGTTATCAGAAACGGGAAACAGGAAACGGAACGAGAAACGACAACGGGACGAGAAACGAATTTTGGAGGTTTCGCATTCAAGAAACGAGGAGAGAGAAAAACAAAAAAATATGAAAAATATAAAAAATACATTCATCATTAACATTCCCTAATACTATGGTTCATAATCAGTTGCTCATAAGCTTCAATTTCTTACATGGACCATTCTTGAATACTCATAGTGAGAAACAAAGCTACAGTTGATCACATGGGCCATTATAGAATATCCATGTTTGATCCTCTAGGATGGAAAATACAATGGTGAAGAAACCCATGGTAATGAATTCAAGCTTGATTTTGCCTTTGCATTTCCACTTGATTTGGACCTACTGATAGTGCGATTTTTTTTAAGGCCAAATCCCTAGAAACTTCTCGATATATTGTATATACTCTCTAATGTGACTTGAGTGGACTTCAAATTTGGGGTCTATTGTAGCATTTAGAAGGCATTTAATGGGTTTTTGTTTCCATGGTTTGGTAACAAGATTGTGGAGATTGAGCAGATCTCCATTGGGAATAGAGTTAGAAGTAGAGGATTGTTGGGAACAATTGGCACCTGCAACAAACTTAGTATAAAAAACTTAGTATAAAAAGGAGTGTCACTTTCTCCACTGCTACAACTAGTGTTTAGAGAGAAAATCTAAACAAAGTTATTAGTAAACTTTCAAAATTTTATTATTAATCCATTATAATAGTAAATTAATTGTTATAAAAATAAAAATAATATATTTTAAAAATATAATTGAACTAGAGATTAAATTTAATATTTTATTATTAATCTATTATAATAGTAAATTAATCTTTATAATAATAAAAATAGAATATTTTAAAAGTATAATTGAACTAGATACTAAATTGATATATAAGATTTTTTTGTTTGTGAATGAAGTTTATAACATTATTATTTATATTTAACCACTTGTTTATAAAATTATATATAATATAACACTCGACATTCAAATTTAAATTTATAATTTTATATAAAATTAAATACAATGAAACCATATACTAAATGCATTTTTAAATAGAATAACGCAAGAATTGAAAAAGAAATAATAATAAAAAATAAAAAATCATCGATATATGGTTGACCTTTGCCATATACACCTAAGCAATATAAAGCATTCCCTCTCCAGCAAAACTGAAGTCTTCTTCCCCAAATCGAGCTCAGAGTCTCATCAAGATTACCGCCACATACCTTCGGCCAATCACTGACACATATATAGCGGATTTTCAAACATTTAAACACTGACCCCCACTAAACTGGATTGTTATATAATATGACTCGCAGTTTCTAAATCACTGACCCCCACTAAACGGGATTGTTATATAATATGACTCGCAGTTTCTAAATTACTGACCCCCACTAAACTGGATTATTATATAATATGACTCGCGATTTCTAAAATAAGACGGCCAAAATTGGAAGTGCCCTGTTCTACTTCTAATAGAAAACCATGCAACTGCCTTCGAAAACCAACCTCGGTACATCACAAAAAACCAGAACAGGGTTTCTCAGAAAACTGTATTCGTTTCTGGAGAAACAGTTTCTTGGACTGAGAAACGAAAACGGCCGTACAAAACGCCGTTTTTCGTGCCGTGCCGTTTTCTGTACGTTTTTTTCTGGAAACGAAAGCTCCCGTCCCGTTTCTGGTAACTAGGCTTCCATAAACTATAATTTTAAATATATTTAATTATTCATAAAGAAAATAATTAGCATATATTTTTTTCATGGCAAAGTGAAAATGCTTCACTAGAGTTTTTAATATGAATTAATTTTCATTTTAATTCGAAAGCAAACTGCATTCATAAAATTGTAATATATTAATATTATTATCTTCATATTAAGTGAAATAATGAACATGGTAATTCGTACTTCCTGATAAATGGGTTTTCACTTTTTATGCTTATGCCGGGTCTGGAATCCTTATTCATGGCAACAACTGCGATACGTTCCTTCGTGATGCTGAGCAACTTCCGTCCACAAATCTGTTGTTTGGAGACGAATTTCTGCATCATCGTTCTTTTTCTTTCTCTGACTGAAATTCCATATTCTTTGTTTTTGCTTTTGGTTTCATTTACTTTAGCCTGCCCCGCTATAGGACACTGATTACAGCTATCCTGATCAATCTGCGTTGAAAGAACACAGTAGTCAGTGATTACATAGATGTGACTAACTAATAACTTAGAATGATGAGAATAGTTGCTTTCAAAACAAAGGTAAGGCCTAGTTTGTTACTGTTTTACAACCAGCATCTCCTGCCCTCTGATTCTTCTTTATAATTGCGCATCAATAGATCAAAGCATTAGGCATTGCAAAAATGTTCATTCTTCTTTATAATTGCACATCTTTTAAGGTTGTTATCACATGATTATGGCCCGCCAATTTGTCATTGCTTGGCTTAGTACGATTGAAACAAATGGAATAATAAAGGAACACTGAAACTAAAGGTCTAACGAACAACGAATTTAAAGGTTTTATGATTAGATTTTCTAAATTACTGATTAGAAAAGATTAGGAGTTGAGATCAATTTCAACTTTCAATCGCGTAATATTAGTAAAAATATTTATTGAAAATGAAATCCCAAGCATTTATATATTTATTTAAAAAATAAAAAATAAAAAAAAAATAGAATTTAAAACATAAAAAGAAAATAGCTGGAAAATCTATTCCAATATAGTATGTTTATGAGTGATATTAATAATAAAATTAATGTGATAAATAATTAGTTTATATTTTGGTTTATGAAGATGACTAAAATTAATTAGTTGTCTTCTTTCCTTACCGTCAGATGCCTGGATATTGTTTTTGGCAAAGTCAAATAAAGCAAGACTGGAGTAAACTCCATATACTGATCTGAATCTCGCTATATAAGTTATGTGATGTGGCAATACAATTTGATTTTTGTATTGTACAAGTGCATCCATTGGTGCGATTTTTATTTGATTAAGGCATATAAGTTGAACAAATGTATAATAATTATGGTTAATTAAGCCATTTTAATTTTAATTATAGTTAATTCATTGAGTTAGTAGTTCGCACTTTAGGGGCTTTACTGTAGCGGAATTTTCATGTTCGGAATTAATGAACAACAGTGATACGTTTTGACAGTCATCATTATTCTTTCAAACATGAGACGCATCTTTGTGCCCAAAGTCAGGTTTGACGGAAAAAAGAAAGACTCTTGACCATTTCTAAAACAATATTTGAACCCCTAGAGAAGGATTAGAACTGTTGGGGATTTTTCTGGTAAAATCCCAAAAACACACAAACACACTGCACACAGAGACAAACACACTGCACACAGAGACAATGCTCTGTTTTTCTCCAGGATCTTTAACACAGGGAAGCTTCAAATAAAATGTCTGAGAACAGAGTATTACACATCCACACAAATATTTGTATTCATTAAAAATATAATGCCTGATACATATTCATCCTCTTTCACTCAGAGGGATTTACCAAAAATACATTTCAACCATTTTTCTCCAGGATCTTTAACACAGGGAAGCTTCAATAAAATGTCTGAGAACAGAGTATTACACATCCACACAAATATTTGTATTCATTAAAAATATAATGCCTTATACATATTCATCCTCTTTCACTCAGAGGGATTTACCAAAAATACATTTCAACCAACAAAATATTTACTCTGTCTCCTTCTGAGATTTTACACTGCTAGTGTGTAAAAATCTCTTCTTCATTTACTACTGTAAAACCCTTTTACATTTACTGGTGTGAAAACATTTTACATATACTACTATAAAAATAAATTTTTACATATGCAATAAGTTTTACATTACATTCAAAAAAAATCTTTACTCACACCATACGATTTTTCATGCTTCCTCATCGTTTGCGCAACCAACAAAATTACATTTCAACTTGGTTTTTTTTATACTCTGCTTGCTTCACTCTACGCACTGTTGTGCGATATCTCACCTTGCTTCACCATCGGTCAACAAGAAAAAACATTACAAAACCATATGCGCTCCCTCTTGTTCTATCTTTATGCATTGTTGTGCAACAACACTTAGTTTTCGTTGTTGCCTCATTTACATCTCTCCCATGTGCAAAAATGCAACAACACAGAGCACGTTTGCACTTAATTATTTTACGTGCCGTAAATAAAAAAGACTTAAATGTTTACCAACTTTCTACGACCATGTTTAAATTCGATTTAACTCTTTTGCAGACGGAACCGGCGGTCAACTAGACTTTAACTTTACTCCACGCAATGTCATTAATGCTGGCTCGAATGCAGGTTTCTTTGATGGATGGCGGAGATTGATGATGACAATCGGACGGTGGGCAAGAATATCGGGAGGCCCCTTGTTACCGAACCTTACGTCCCGATATGGCAGGTGGTTTTGCAAAAAGTGTTGGACGCGTGGAGGAAATTTGTTGGATCGGACTCGACTGTCCGGAAACTGCTTTCACCAAAAGGCGGTCCGAAATGTCAGGTGGTTTTGCTCAGCAGTTTCGTTGCTGCGTGCTGGCTGAGTTGCTGTCCACGTCCGCGTCCACGCTGCCTGCAGTTGGAATTAATATTCCAACACTCCCCCTTAATTTCAACTGCTGTAAAATAACATCTTCCTCACATAGAAGGATTCACCAACTACTTCAGATGCAGTTCCACAACCAATCAAAAGAGTCTTCCTCTTAGCAGAGGGATTCACCTGAGACTGTGCTAAAGATCACCTTCCTCTTGACAGAGGGATTCACCAATTTATGCTAACAAGCATCTTCCTCTTGACAGAGGGATTCACCTGAGACTGTGTTGAAGAGCACCTTCCTCTTGACAGAGGGATTCACCAAGAACTTCACTTCCTCTCTTCTCGCACTGCTGTGCGTTATATACTTTGCTTCAAATACAATACCAAAAAAAAGCTTGGATTTTATCTACGCTGTTGCGTTTCACCATTTTTTTTATTACATAAATCAACACATATATTCTATGCACTGTTGTGCATCTCCTCCCGTTCTTCTGGTGCCGCACATTGTATCATTCATCCCATGTGCAAATAATCATAAAAACAAAATATTCTGTCTCTTCTAGAACAATTACTCTGTCCCAGCTTACAAATTTACACTACTGTGTGTAAATATTTCTTACATTCACTGCTGTTGCATATATTGCATTTTAGTTCAATGAACAACACACTCACTGCACTTACATTTACTGCTGTAAAGAAAAATTTCTTTTACATGTGCTGCTGCCCATTACATTTCGTTTCTTCAAAAAAAAAATCTTCATGCTACTGCATTTTTCATATTCACACTGCTATGTGTTTTTACTACATATTCTCCAACAACAAAAACAAGACTTACATTACCCTTTTCACTGCTGTGTGAAAAATTTCATGATTGCACTGATGCTTGCTTCCGTTTTCTACATTACATGCTCCTCCTTCATTTTCTTCTCACTGCTTTGTGTTTTCATTGCCAATACAAAACATTTCTATCTGCTGTGTATTACACTCACTCTGCTGTGAGTATATTCTCTCACATTACATAAAAAGAAAAACTACATTCCATTGCTATGCATTTCAATGCATGTGCTCCACAAACAAAAGTTTCCACGCTGCCCCTGTTCTATGTTCTGCCTTCGCACTGTTGTGCGGGTCTCCTTGCTTTGCATTACAATGCATATGATTCACATCGAATTCATCTTCGTCTTCACTCGCACACTGCTGTGCGTTCTACCGTTTCTCATTTTTCTTATCGCGCTGCTGCACTTCACATTTCAACGCTGCCCCTTTTTCTTTTCCGCACTTCTGTGCATATTGCATTGCATATGTGATAAAAAAAAATTACATTTTTCAACACCGCTGCATATTACATTTCAGAGGGATTAACAAAAAGATTTCATTTGCGCTCTGCTGCGCTGCAATACATTCTCCACGCAATCTCCATGCCCTGCAGACTTTTCTTCTCTGCTCTTATGGCAGATTTAATTTCATATCTCTGCCTTATAAGAAGATCTTCATCAAAAAAATGACTGTTAATATATTTCAGCAATTATGATAAAAAATTACAGGCTCCCCTTAACTGTATGCATCATCTTCTTTCAGCAAAGTTTTCTCAAAAGAAACTTAGATCAGCTGGAGAGCTCAAGGGACTTTCGCACTGTATTTCCTTCCTTCTCCATACTTGTGTAACTTTCTTCTTTTGCATGGGTCTAGCTTGTGTAAGAGCCCATGTTAAGTTACAATCACGTGCCATATTCCCAATGTTATGACACTTGAAGCATTCTACATTGTTCATGAATAAAATTTCATGATTTCTTCTTGCAAAATTGTTTCTTGGAGGTTGTCGAAGACCATAACATCTATCTCTATGAAATGCTCTACAGTCTTTTGCCATATGACCAAAGTTTGAACAAGAATAACAATAACCAAAAAATGAACTTTGGTACCTGGGAGATGGAGGTTTCCTTGGTGTACTTCTGAAGCCTTGTTGCCTTGAGATCCTTTGATGATAACCATTGCCTCTTACCTCTTTGATATCAACTACTTTTCTTCTTGGAGCTAGTTTTCTACTTGGAGTAGGATTTCTTCTATTGTAGCCTTGATCTTTCTCCTTGCCTTTGCTGGAACTAGGAGCATCACAGTTTCTTTCTGACTTCTTCACATCTCCTTTGCTTAAAGCATTTTCATTCTTGTTTAAGGGTTCACCTATATACCCGAGTCCTGATTTATCAGATGGAGATCTGTGATAGCTGAGCATGTCATCCAAGGCTTGAGAGCTCTTCATGATTTTATTCATCCCTTCAACCTTTTTCCTGAGGAGAACAATCTCTTCTTCCAATCTTTCACACTCATAATTTTTCTTTGCAAGTTGTTCCTCAGTTTTTCTTTGCTACGAGTAGCTTCAACTGCTACTATTTTAAGGGAGATAATATCTGACTTCATTTTAGAGATTTCTGCTTGACTGCCTTCCATTTTCTTTTCAGCTTCTTGTGCCTACTTCCTAGCTTCTTGTAGTTTAGACTTAAGGGAAGAGACCTCTACCTTGTACTGTCCAATCTCTTCTACAAGTTTGTTCACTTTCTTGTGCCTTTGTTCAAGTTGACTTAACAAGGCATCTTCCTGCTTCTTTGCTTTATTCAACTGATTTGTCATTAATATGACTTCTTCACGATGCTTCCTTTTGCTTTGATCAAGTTCCTTCTTAAGCTTGGCAAGCTCTTCATCCCTTTCTTTTACTTGAAGCTTGATGAGGTCAACCTTCTCACATTCAGCTTCTATGATGGGTTCAGAATTTCCTTCTTCACTGATGGTCATGGTCAGTGCTCCCTTTGCATGAAGGTCATGAAGTCTGTCCCATATATCCTTTGCTGATGAATATTTTCCTAAATTCTTCTTTACAGAATCAGGCAGTCCATCCAAGATAGTCTTTGATGCCTTTGCATTGTACTCCTTGGATTCTCTATCCATCTTGCTATCATCAATCACTGATTCCCAGATTTCAATCCCTTGAGACTGTAAGACAGTCCTCATTTTTATTTCCCACATATCAAAATTTCCATTAAACTTTGAAGCCTCAAATAGAATGCTTTCAAATAGATCGTCTTCTATTTTAGTAGAAAAGGGAGACAACCTTAGAAGGTTTGGAGACTTTTTTATTTGACCTTGTCATTATTAACTATGTTTAAAATACCTGACTGTGTTTTTAAAATCACTGACTGTTTCTTCAACAGCAACACAGAAAAACTTGAGAAATACCTGGATCCTTTTGCCTAAGACTTCACTCTGCTGGAGAAGACTTACAGCAGCAACAAGAGGAACCTTCCTTCAGCTTCTTTAACGCCTTCAAAGAGCCTGAACCTGCTCTGATACCACTGTTGGGGATTTTTCTGGTAAAATCCCAAAAACACACAAACACACTGCACACAGAGACAATGCTCTGTTTTTCTCTAGGATCTTTAACATAGGGAAGCTTCAAATAAAATGTCTGAGAACAGAGTATTACACATCCACACAAATATTTGTATTCATTAAAAATATAATGCCTGCTACATATTCATCCTCTTTCACTCAGAGGGATTTACCAAAAATACATTTCAACCAACAAAATATTTACTCTGTCTCCTTCTGAGATTTTACACTGCTGGTGTGTAAAAATCCCTTCTTCATTTACTGCTGTAAAACCCTTTTACATTTACTGGTGTGAAAACATTTTACATATACTGCTGTAAAAATAAATTTTTACATATGCAGTAAGTTTTACATTACATTCAAAAAAAATCTTTACTCACACCATACGATTTTTCATGCTTCCTCCTCGTTTGGGCAACCAACAAAATTACATTTCAACTTGGTTTTTTTTATACTCTGCTTGCTTCACTCTACGCACTGCTGTGCGATATCTTACCTTGCTTCACCACCGGTCAACAAGAAAAAACATTACAAAACCATATGCACTCCCCCTTGTTCTGTCTTTATGCACTGTTGTGCAACAACACTTAGTTTTCGCTGCTGCCTCGTTTACATCTCTCCCATGTGCAAAAATGCAACAACACAGAGCACGTTTCTGTTGGGCTTGTTATATATATATATAAATTAACCCTAAAAAAAAAGCATATATGAAAACATAAAACGAACGTGCACTTAATTATTTTACGTGCCGTAAATAAAAAAAACTTAAATGTTTACCAACTTTCTACGACCATGTTTAAATTCGATTTAACTCTTTTGCAGACGGAACCGGCGGTCAACCAGACTTTAACTTTACTCCACGCAATGTCATTAATGCTGGCTCGAATGCAGGTTTCTTTGATGGACGGCGGAGATTGATGATGACAATCGGACGGTGGACAAGAATATCGGGAGGCCCCTTGTTACCAAACTTTACGTCCCGATATGGCAGGTGGTTTTGCAAAAAGTGCTGGACGCGTGGAGGAAATTTGTTGGATCGGACTCGACTGTCTAGAAACTGCTTTCACCAAAAGGCGGTCCGAAATTTCAGGTGGTTTTGCTCAGCGGTTTTGTTGCTGCGTGCTAGCTGAGTTGCTGTCCACGTCCGCGTCCACGCTGCCTGTGGTTGGAATTAATATTCCAACAAGAACAAGCTCTGATAATTGAATTCATGAGTTTATATTCAGATAATATGAAGATTGCAGCGAGTGGGGCAACTCCAGTGTTATGCCAATTTCAAAAGTTAAAACCTGGTCGCAATATATATATGTATGGCTAATATGCTCGAGTCCTGGAATCTAACTCTGCTCTAAGCAAGCCAAGTACAGATCCTAATTCAATAAAGTAAACCAGGCCATTCATTCATGCTCGCTTCTTAATGCACCCTTCTTTATGAAAGCCCAAAAGAAGACAGTCAGCTCATTCATGGAAGCTATCCAGAAGTAGCGAAAGCCAGAATTACCCATTGTTGGTCCTTACTTCGCTACTCCCTCACTTATTTTAGCCAGATGGGAGGGGAGGATGAGGATTGAACTGGTTGGAAGGCGTAAGTAACGTGAAAACAAACAACGGGAAACCTATATATAGATAGGAGAAGGGTCCTTTCATATATCTTTCTTCTGGTATGATGCATGACCATTACAACACTACACGGGTCAATACTATCCATACGGCAATACTGGGCTCTCCCTTAGCATCCATCTCTCAGTGTTAGCACCATCTCTACGCTTTAAATTTTCATAGGATTTTTGATAGTCTCTCATAATAGCCTCTGAAATTATGATAATTATCTTCGCGAAACTATCCAACCTAGTAATTTGGAGCACATTTTCTTCAAAACATGTCTTTCATGTAAGAGGGCCCACCATTCATGTCATAGTGGTAACCATTAAAAAAGAATGCAGTTAATTTGAGTTAAATATTAAAATTTAAATAAAATATTAATTTTTCAGGCTACGTGTTGTAACACTCTACATGCAAAAAGCTTTAATAATGATATGCATACATATTTCTCGTTCGTTTAGAATGCCAAGCACCTATTAAAAATATTTAGTAAATTTAATTTTCGCGGAGGGGTAGAGAATTGTGATTTTCGCGAAGCTATTTTCTTGCAGCTAGCTACCTTTGCACATTGCGAAGCTATTTCACAAACTTGTATTTTGCGCATGAGGGAGCTATTTCAAAGACTTATGAATAATATTTACTCACGGCAAAAATGACAAAGTAAGTTTGGAGCAACACAATAACAACTTAGTATTATATTCTAAAACATGAAAATACATTCACATGAGGCTCATTCACTAAGTAAAAACTAAAATTTCATGTAGAATAACACACAATAAAATATTGTAACTATTGTTTTCACGCACCCACCAAAATCGTTCCACCATTTTCTCCCCATAGATTTCGTCTTTTTTTCTCTCCAGCTCTCTTACTTTCTAACCTATTACAAAATGACTTTTACATTCATATATAACTCAACATACAATTTTACATTTAATTCATGACAAAGAGAAATTAATATGATGTTGAGTGTGATTAGAATCAGGCAGGTGTTTCAGGAGTGTGGGAAATATTTTATGAATAAATGCTTGCCCATATCTATTTACCAAATTACATTGACTGCTTTAAATTCCTTGTTGCGTTTCAGAATGGTTCATGCTTGGCTTCAGTCCTTTAATCTCCAAATAGAGACGCAACCTGCAAAAATACGTCTGACAAGTATGGCTATTGTCAGGCTGTTTATTGCGGTGGTTTGGATTTTTATTTCCAACATCCCCACTTAATCACAATTGCCGCCATTGACAATTCACAAACAGTTTCTGAAATAAACAAAACTTTCACTTAACAATGGCTTTGTGGAAATATCAGCAAATTGTTCCTCTAACCTGTAGTGCTGCAACACAATTTCATCATTATTAATCAACTCTCTAATAAAATGATATTTAGCATCAATATGCTTGGTCCTCTTGTGGAAAACATAATTATTTGACAATGCAATTGCTGAAGTGTTGTCACAAAAAATAGTTGTCGCGCCCTTTTGGTCATGACGAAGATCCCTCAACATCCTTCTCATCTAGACTACTTGACATACTGCTACTATTGTTGTGACATATTCAGCTTCTGTTGTAGTGACACTATTGGCTGCTTCTTGGAGGCCCATGAAATGGCTATGGAACCCAAATGAAAAACATATCTTGACGTGCTCTTTCTGTCACCGACAATGCCTGCCCAATCACTATCAGTGTAACCAACCAACCTAAAATCACTTGGTGTTGTGTACAAAATGCCATAATTTTTTGTCCCATTAACATACCTCAAAATCATTTTCGCTACTTGTCAATGTGTCTCCTTGGGTGTCTCCATGAACCTTGACACCAAACTTACTGCATACATTATATTCAGCCTAGTGGCGATCAAATACATCAAGCTGCCTATCATTATCTTGTATAATGTCGGATTGACATTGCTGCTACATTTGCTCAACTTCAACCCTATCACAATTGGAGTTGGCGCAGACTTCTTGTTCTGCATTTTAAACCTCTCCAAAATTTCTACCACATACTTTGCTTGAGAGATAAAAATTCCATTTTCTGTTTGCTTCACTTTTATGCCCAAAAAATATCTTAACAATCTTAAGACAGTCATTTCAAATTCACTCTTCATGACTTGTTTGAAATCAGCGATGAGGAAATCATCACTGCCTGTAAAAATCAAATCATCTACATATAAGATGACAATGAGAATCTTACCTTCACTCTCTTTGATGTAGAGAGTAGGCTCACCGTCACATTTGTCGAAACCATTGTCCAACAAGTAAGCATCTATCCTGCTATACCATGCGCGCGGTGCTTGCTTCAATCCATAAAGAGATTTCCTCAACCGATACACTTTGTCTTCTTGGCCTTCAACCTCATAACTAGATGATTGCGCGACATACACTTCCTGTTTCAGCACTCCATTCAAGAACGATGATTTTACGTCCATTTGATACACTCTCCATTTGTGCTGCGTGGCAATCGCCACAACTGTGCGCACTGTCTCCATCCACGCGATGGGCGCAAACGTCTCTGCATAATCTCTTCCATGTTGTTGCTTGTATCCTTTGAGAACTAGCCTTGCTTTGTGCCTTTCAATCTTTCCCTCAATGTTGCTTTTGGTCTTATAGACCCACTTCACTCCAATGACATGTTTTTCTTTTAGAAGGATCACTAACTCCCATGTGTCATTCCTTTATATTGCTTCTATTTCTTCCTCCATTGCCACAACCCATTTTTCTTTTTTGACTGCATCTTCAAAATGGATTGGGTCATCTACATGACAAAATAATGCAAATAAGGAATTCAGACTTATGCTACTATCAACTTCATCTTTTTCATAAATTTCATTTAAATTTATGAACTTTGGTCTTCTTGTTCTTGCTGAAGATGGGCTTGACATGTCACTTGGTGTTGCGCTTCGCGGTGTGCTTGGAGAAGAACTTGCTTGGCTGGGCGAAACTACCCTATTATTTGTTGATGGTGTTGCTTGATGTCTGCTTTATTGCGCTTGAATAGGAGTAAAGGGAGTCACTGTTGAGGAATTACTTGCTACTGTTGATTCCTCTGTATCCTCATGTGGCATGCATGCTTTGACATTGACTATCTTTTGTAAACTTCCATCCCATGATTCCTCTTCTATGAACTACACATCTCTGCTGATTATGACCTTCTTGATTGATGGATTGTAGAGCTTGTATGCCTTGGATTCATCACTCTATCCAAAAAATATAAATTTCTTCCCCTTGCTGTCCAACTTCTTCCTTAACTCATCAGGGACATGTGCATATGCCACACATCTAAAAACTCTCATGTGAGTGACATTTTGTTTTCTTCCACTCCATGCCTCTTCAGGAACAATGTTATGAATTCTTTTGGTTGGACATTTATTCAAGATATATGCTGCACAAGCGACAGCTTCAACCCAATAGTCATTTGGCAAATTCGTTGCCTTCAACATTTCCTTGCCATCTCCATAATGGTCCTATTCTTCCTTTTTGCCACACCATTTTGCTGCGGTGTATATCTTGTTGTAAATTTCTTGTGAATTCCATGCTTCCTGCAAAATCGAAGGAAGTCATTTGAGATGTATTCTTCACCTCTGTCACTCTTAAGGATTTTGATGTAGTGTCCACTTTGCTTTTCAACAAGAGCCTTGTATTGGCGAAAGCTCAAACACTTCACTTTTCTTTTTTAGGAGAAAGACCCATGTCTTCCTTGTGTATTGATCTATGAAGGTTTATACATAGTGACTGCCACCAATTGATGGTGTCTGCATTGGTCCACATAAATCTAAAGGGACAATCTCCAAATATTCCTTTGCCTTCACTGACTTTCCTGCTGGAAATGTCTCTTTATGTTGCTTGCCAAACATACATCCTTCACATATGTTGTCTCGTTTTTTTGTGAGTGGCAGTCCCTTCACCCTGCCTTTCCTATGCAGCAAATTTAAACCTCCAAAGTTAAGATGTCCAAATCTCAAGTGCCATAAACAATTTTCATATTTTACCTCTGCTTCAAAGTTTACTTGTGTGACAGCTGCATCTTTTCTTCCATCTTCTTGTGAGTTCATATATAGTTGTTCTTGTGCACCTTCTTTCTGCAAATCTGATATTATTTTTAAGGGAAACATTCTATTTTTTGTCATCTGAACCTTTGCAATTAGCTGTCTGCTTGGAGGCCTATCCAAAATTGTGCACACATCATTTTTGAAGAAGACATTGTAGCCTTTCTGCATGAGTTGTCCAACGCTCATGAGATTATGATTTATACTGGGAACAAAGTAAACATTTGATATGTATTTCTTCTCCCCCTTCTTTGTTAGGATATTAACTCTTCATTTTCCCATGACAGAGACTTTGCTATCAGTCCCTAATCTCACTTCATATTTCACACTTTCATCTAGATTGGAAAACATTTCTTTGTTTCCTGTCATGTGATTGCTACACCCTGAATCTAGATACCGTATATCACTCTGTTTTTCTTGTGCTACATTACAAGCTAAAAACATGCTATCATGGCTATGATTTTCTCTTATTAAATTTACACTTGGTTTGTTACTAATGTCATATTGCTTCTTTCTACATTCATTTGCATAATGACCATACTTCTTACAATAATGACATTGAACTTGAGATTTATCATACCTTTGACCTTGTGCTTGATTTTGGCTTGGGCCTTGACTTTGATTTTGATTTTTGCCTCTTCCATTTGAGCTTGAAGGGCTGCTTCTTCCACCTTTGTGTGGGCTTCTTCCTCTTCCTCTAGCATATGATCTTCCTCTGCCTCGACCTTGACCAAAAGATATTTGTGCCTTGAAGGCATGGTCCAATGAGGAGCTTGCTGCTCTATTCAGTATATGTTCATGAGAAATCAGTGATGCATTAAGCTCATCCACTGAGAACTGTGAGAGATCCTTTGTCTCTTCTATGGCCACAACAATAGCCTCAAACCTTGCTGGAAAACTTCTCAAAACTTTCTCAACTATTCTTCTTTCCTCAAGTGTCTCACCATGAGACCTGATTTGAGTAGCCAGCCCACTTACATGTGTAAAAAACAAGTCTATATTCTCAAACTCTTTCATACAAACTGTTTCAAAATCTCTCCTCAACATTTGTAGCTTCGTTGTCTTGACCTTTTCCATGACTTGGTACGCTGTTTGAAGGATGTCCCATGCTTGCTTGGACTTCGTTGCTACTGCAACCCTTGGGAAAATACTTTCATGAACTTGTTGAAAAATATAAATCAGGGCTTTTGAATCCTTCTTCCTGTTGTCCCTTAACACATCTTTTTCTTGTTGAGATAAAGCATTGTACGCTGTTGCATCTGTTGGTTCTTGAAAACCATTCTCCACCAAATCCCAAATGTCTTGACAAGAAAACGGGGCCTTCATTGTAATAACCCAATAATCACAATTTTTTCCATTAAACTGAGGTATTTGAGGATTATTCAAGCTTGTGCTTGATGTTTCCATTTCTGAGCGTAAAAAAAAACTTTCTACCTGCTGGTAAATATGCTAAAAAACAATCCGTGCTCAAAACAATTTTCACACACTTGTTTTTACACTAACAAAGTTTAACCCACTCTGATACCATGTTAAAAATATTTAGTAAATTTAATTTTCACGAAGGGGTAGAGAGTTAGGATTTTCGCGAAGCTAGCTTCGCGCATAGTGGGGCTAATTTTGCGCAACTACCTTCGTGCACCGCGAGGCTGATTTTGCGCAGCTACCTTCGCACACCGCGAAGCTATTTCACAGACTTGGATTTCACGCACCGCCAAGCTATTTCAGAGACTTATGAATAATATTTACTCACATCAAAAATGAAAAGTAGGTTTGAAGCAACACAACAAAAACTTCGTATTATATTCTAAAACATGAAAATACATTCACATGAGGTTGCTACTAAGTAAAAACTAAAATTTAATGGAGAATAACACACAATAAAATATTGTAACTATTGTTTTCACGCGCCCACCAAAATTTGCTCCATTTTCTCTTACTTTCTAACCTATTATAAAATGACTTTTACATTCATATATAACTCAACATACAATTTTATGTTTAATTCATGACACAGCGAAATTAATATGATGTTGTTGTTGAGTGTGATGAGAATCATGCAGGTGTTTCTAGAGTGTGGGCAATATTTGCTGAATAAATGCTTGCCGATATCTATTTACCAAGGTACATTGACTGCTTTAAATTCCTTGTTGCGTTTCAGAATGGTTCACACCTTGCTTTAGTCCTTCAACTTCAAACAGAGACTCAACCTGCAAAAATACGTCTAACAAGTATGGCTATTGTCAGGTTGTTTATTGTGGTGGTTGGGATTATTATTTCCAACAACACCCTTGTAATGAAACCCTTGTTAGCTAGTCAGTGGCCTTCACACTCTCTTTAGCTAGTCGGTCAGTGTGACCCATATCTGATGCAATGTCAACTTGGGGTGAACTCAATCTATTAACTTGAGTTTGGTGGTAAGAATGATCTCCCTAAACAACTTTAGGTAGTTATGGGGCTTGTATGTGGGGCCTGGCCATATGATTGACTGGCTGACACAAATGACGAGCATATATATAGCAGTAGCCAACATCAAAGGGAGAATCTTATTGCACTGGCTTGCTCCCCTGTTGGTTCGAAATCAATTGGTTTACATGTAAGTTAAGAGAAATTGAATTCTTGCTAGCTAGCATTTTAAACTCTGTTTTTAAGATTTGTTTGAGCCTTGCTTTGAGGATAGATTTAGGCCTTGCTAGTTCATTGGCCTCGTGAACCATTCTTACATTCCATTGGTTTAACGGGGCAAGGCACTAGCTGAGTGTTAGGAATATTTAGTAAACTTAATTTTCATGGAGGGGCAGAGGTCTTTGAATTTCGTGAAGCTACTTTCGCGTAGCTAGCTTCACGCGTCGCAAAGCTAATTTCACGTAGCTACCTTCATGCATCGCGAAGCTATTTCACAGACTTGGATTTCAAGCACTGTGGAGCTATTTCAGAGACTTATGAATAATATTTACTCATGGAAAAAATGACTAAGTAGGTTTGGAGCAACACAACAAAAACTTAGTATTATATTCTAAAACATGACAATACATTCACATGAGGCTGCGGCTCATTGACTAAGTAAAAACTAAAATTTCACGTGGAATAACACACAGTAAAATATTGTAACTGTTGTTTTCATGCGCCCACCAAAATTTGCTCCACCATTTTCTCCCCAGAGACTTGTGCTCTCTTTCTCTCTAACCTCTTATTCTCTAACCTCTTACAAAATGACTTTTACATTCATATATAACTCAACATACAATTTTACATTTAATTCATGATACAACAAAATTAATATGATGTTGTTGTTGAGTGTGATCAAAATCGCACAGGTGTTTCTGGAGTGTGGGCAATATTTGCTGAATAAATGCTTGCCCATATATATTTACCAAAGTACATTGACTGCTTTAAAATCCTTGCTGCATTTCAGAATGGTTCACGCCTGGCTTCAGTCCTTCCATCTTCAAACAGAGACACAACCTGCAAAAGTATGTTTGACAAGTATGGTTGCTGTCAGGCTGTTTATTGCGGTTGTTAGGATTATTATTTCCAACACTGAGTATAGCTATCCAAGCATAGATGTCACCTAAAATCTAAGAAAAATTTGTGCTCAAAGAATCCAATGTTGACCTTGAAGACAAGCACCACGAGGCCTTGAACTAGAGTTCAGGAGCATGGGTGAATGAACTAGAGTTCGGGAGCATGCTTTAATGAATCAACGAGAATTATCCTTGAATTGAAGGTATGTAAACAAAAGTGTGGAAAGTTTTTCGATGATCTTCTTTTTCATTTCGCACGCTAAAACAAATCCAAGAACCAGACGGAAAAAGAGAAAACAATCACATATCAAAGAACTATCAATTTCAAGACAAGCTACAAGTCTAATCCACGACAAGCTGCAAGACCTGTGAGATCATATTCATGTATTCAAATACTTGTAGTACAAATTGTAGGACATTCCTGAGGTTACTCACCCTTTCAGGTTCAAGGAACAAAGTGTTGGCCCTTTCAGCTTTAAGGAACAAAGTACAAAGACCTCAGCAAGCCCTTTCATCTTCAAGGAACAAACTGCAAAGTCATTAGCAAGTGTTAGCAAGCTACGAATGAGGGGATAAAGCATGAATTCATGAGGAATTGACAATTAGAGCTAGGAATAAAGCCATATACCGATAACTAGAGCCAAGAATAAAGCCATTAGACAAATCTACCGATAATCAGAGCCAGAAATAAAGCTGTAAGACAAATAAGAACAAAGCCAACAGCCTAGAAAAAAAGTGAGACGAAGAAATTTATGTTTCTTTTGCTCGGGCTGCAAGCAAATTATGAATTAGGGATATGGTTGTTTAGTAATTATGGCGGATGGAGCACATGCCTAGAGCCACACAGACAATTATACACGATTTACAATGCAAAATCAACCAAAATTATCCAAAATTGTTTTTCATGAAAATACCATAACATTTTTTTGCTATAAACTAATGTTAACTTAAAATGGACTAATGCTAACTTAAAATAGAAATGCTCATATGAACTTTGGTTAAAAGAAATTTCTTTCTTTGGTTAATGAGGCAAATGCACAACTGCCAAATAAGACTCCGAAGTTGTCTAACCAATACTTTTTCAAATGAAAGGTATTTACAAATTATTTTTAATTAATATTTATCGATATTTTGGCTTAAGAAAAATAGTTTTGATGATCAATCATCAACTAATAGTACATAGGATCAATCCTCGTAGCTGCTGCTATAACACCAAGAGTACATACAACTACCTGCAAGTTGATATACTAAAATCCTATGATAATTTATGTTTCTCTTGCTCGGGCTGCAAGCAACTTATGAATTAGGGATATGGTTGTTTAGTAATTATGACGGATGGAGCACATACCTAGAGCCACACAGACAATTATACACGATTTACAATGCAAAATCAACCAAAATTATCAAAGTTCTTTTTCATGAAAATACCGTAACATTTTTTTGCTATAAACTAATGTTAACTTAAAATGGACTAATGCTAACTTAAAATAGAAATGCTCATATGAACTTTGGTTAAAAGAGCTTTCTTTCTTTGGTTAATGAGGCAAACGCAAAACTGCCAAATAAGAATCTCGAACTACCACCACAGCAGGTTATGTACTCAATGAGATTTGAACCATGGTCTCTTGAGCTTCGCCCAAGTAAACTTACTGTTAAACCACCCATCACTGTACCATGTGAGTCCATAATAATATTATGGGTACAAGGGTATGTAATAGTGAAGGTCGATGCAGTGGGGAAAGGGAATTCTATAGTTTTAAGACGATATCCTAGGCGCAATATAGCCTAAAAGGACATAGGCCGAGAATTTTGCGTAAATGGTGGAGTAGATACCGTAGGGTTTTGAGATGGATGCGAATAAGGCGGAACCTCATCCAAGTTTGAAGGTGCCACGAAAGCCTAGGTACGAAAAAAACCCATCATGAAAGCCAAAAATCCTCGTCAATTAAAGTAAATGTCATCGTCAATGTGGGAAGATACCATCCGAATCAAACATAGGTTAATTTGTTAGAGGGAGGACCAGATGTTTCACACATCTAACATTCATAACGAATCTAATCTTTAGGGAATATCAAAGGAGTTTACAATAGATGGGGATGGGGTACTCTTATGTGACTAGGTGATATGAATGATATGAAAGTTACCTAAATTTGGTGGCCAAAAATTGAGTTGAGTTAAAAAGAGGTGCAATCCCAGTTAAATGTCCCAAGATTGTGATTTTTCACACAAAGGTCAAACATATATAGTTAACAATTCTTTCTGAAACCAAAAGTCAAACCAATTCACACCCACAAAAAAAAATCCAATTTCTCAAAATTTGAATAAAAATTTATGAGATAAAAGTATTTTTTATTAAATTAAATTTTAATTTAAAGCAAAACTGAGTTACTTTGAAAAAACCCCAATCCCACGCACTAAGGATACTTGATAGTGTGTAGTGATTCCTAGAGGGATTTATCAATAATAAACAGATCTTTTTTTTCAGAGGATCAATAATAAACAGATCTATGATTAAACTCAGAAGTCATACTGAAACGGTCGCATTTCACTTTTTCGATTTGAGTACTCTCTGATAGATTTGGATTAAAATGAACTTATGTTAAAATTAGGGTTAAACGACTGTTTTCATACTGATCAAATTAATTTCATATGATACTAGGAGGGTGGCATTTCATTGATTTCAACTCATATTGAGAAGATCCCATTTCATTTTTTCTCTTTAGATGTCTAGTAAATTTGAATTAAGATGGATTTAGGTTAAAGTTAGGTTTTAAAAGACAAAGGTAAGGTTAACATTTATTGCGAGAAAGTAAACCCAAGC
Organism: Pinus tabuliformis; assembly: GCA_031772625.1. NCBI lineage: Eukaryota > Viridiplantae > Streptophyta > Pinopsida > Pinales > Pinaceae > Pinus > Pinus tabuliformis. The sequence goes on along the minus strand of CM062818.1, from coordinate 152,542,221 downwards.
TTCACACGCCCGACGACTGATGCACTTCATCGCATGCACGTGTTCCTCCGGGGATTTATGATGGGCAGGGAGATCTATGATTATTGATCACACTCGGATTTCATAATGGACTGAGACTTTTGCGTTTTCCATTTTTATGTAGGTATTGAATAAATTTGGATTAAAAGGAATTTATGTTTAAGTTAGTTTAAAAGATATTTATATCAAGCTAGGGTTAATATTTTTTCACCCAAAGAAACCCAAATCTACAAACGCCCGGCCAAGATCCTGCTGCTGATGCAGCAGTTGTTCCTCTGGGGATTTATCAAGGGAAGACAGATCTATTATTCATATATTCTCGCCTTCTGGGATTTCTGCTGTTGACGGGCGGTTATCCTGTGGAAGCACATTATTGGCTCTAGATTTAAAACACCGGTGGTAACTAGATGTTTGACGCCCTTCATTAAACGCGTAGTTTAAGGAAAACAGTGAAAATTCTGGTAGATTTTGACAAAATTCAGTGGGCAGTTTCAGAAATTTGAGTTAAGGGCGTTAAGATTCAGTATTTTGGGTGCCGAGAATTAATCATTTCCACCATTAAGAAACGGATCCAAACACCGTCGCAAAAAAAAAAAAAACTTGCAGCTGGAAATTACTGTCCGGGTGAAATTCTCACCATAGTGGACAACGCCTTCAATGAATCGTAATCCATAGTTGCAATGAAGAGGCCCAGTAGCAATGTACTAGCTTTGCATGCAATTTCGTAGCTCAACTGAGACCTTTTGTCTTTTCTATGCTAGACTCTAGTATATCTTCTTTCTTTTGGGTATTTTTAAATGGAGAAAATACCAAACCAACAAAATATTCACCACAGAGACAATGCTCTGTTTCTTCTGTCCAGGATCTTTTGCAGAAAACCTCTTTTTAAAAAAAAATTAACTCAGAACACAGTCCATTACACAGTCACAACACATCAACACATTTCTATTGATTTAAAACAAAAGACTGATACATATTTCATCCTCTGTGCAAAGAGGGATTCACAAAACAAACTCTGTTGCAGTCACAGATTTTCCACTGCTGTGGATATTACAAAAACATCTCTATGTTCTTCAATGGCTAACAACCATTACATGCCTCCCTTGTTCTGTATCTCGCACTGTTGTGCGTTCAATACATGTTCTGTGATATCCCGCACTGCTGTGCGTTCAAAACATACCACAAAAAAAATACACCACACGCAAGCACGATACACATGCAAAACTAATTCACATTGGCTTACATAACAACGTATATAAAAAAATATAAAAAAACATATGCCCATAACATATTAAAAGTCCTCCACCAAATCTACGTAAAGACATTAAACTCCATTAACTTCATCACCTACGGCGGTCAACGCAAAACGACAAAAGAGACTTTCAATCCACGCAAAAATCGATTTGACACGGGCGGTATGCATCTTCGGGAAATCAACGGCTTAGATCGTGCGCCCAGATCACTTGGCTGATCCAACGAGGTTCGCACACCAACCTCGAGAAAAACAAACGGACTTTAGCGTCCGGGGAGAGCGGTTTTCAGCGTCGTACTAAGGACGCGTGGCGAAGTTTGATTGTGTCGGGTCCCCAACTACAGATACCGCCTTCTGCGAATGGTGGTGCGGGGAGACCGGGGTTCTTTTCAAAAACCGTCGCGCGCTGTTTAAAATTAAAATTTAACACTCCCCTTTAATTTTAACAGTCGCACGTTCGGTCATTCCCAAGCATTTTCTCAAAAATTCGAAACTCTTCTGAACTAGTGGCTTTGTCAAGATGTCTGCAACCTGTTCCTGGGTCCTGCAATGTTCTAGGACGATTTCTCCATTGTTCACTAATTCTCTGATGTAGTGAAACCTTGTATCAATGTGTTTCGTTCTCTTATGAAACACTGAATTCTTTGACAAAGCAATAGCTGAGCTATTGTCACAAAAGACCACTGTTGCTTTTGCCTGCTCTTGGCCTAAGCTTCTCAACATCCTTCTCATCCAAACTGCCTAACATGCTGCTGCTATCGCTGCCACATACTCTGCCTCTGCTGTAGACAATGCTACTATGGACTGCTTCTTAGAAGCCCATGAAATGGCTCCTGAACCCATGTTAAAAACATAACCGGAAGTGCTCTTCCGATCATCTACACTTCCAGCCCAATCGCTATCAGTGTATCCAACCAAATCTGAATGTTCTGAGGCATGATATAAAATTCCAAACATTTTGGTACCTTTGACATACCTCAAAATTCTCTTTGCTGCCTGCCAATGTGCCTCCTTCGGCCTCTCCATGAACCTGGAAATCAAACTAACAACATACATTAAATCAGGCCTAGTTGTTGTTAAATACATAAGGCTGCCCACAATGCTTTTATACAAGCTAGGATCAAAATCCTTGCTGCTGTCCTCTCTGCTGAGTTTTAATCCCATCACTGTGGGAGTGATTGCTGCCTTGCATTCTTCCATCTTAAATCTGCCCAAAACTTGATTTACATATCTTGCTTGAGATATAAAAATTCCTTTTTCATTTTGATCTACTTCTATGCCTAAGAAGTATCTCAACAAACCCATGTCAGTCATTTCAAATTCATCCTTCATGACTGATTTAAAATTCTCAATAAGATAAATATCATTTCCAGTGAAAATAACATCATCTACATACAAGACAACAATTAAAATTTTACCATCCTTTTCCTTGATGTAGACTGTGGGTTCTCCTTCACATTTGTCAAATTCATTATCCAAGAGATATGAATCTATCCGGCTGTACCATGCTCTTGGCGCTTGCTTCAGCCCATAAAGAGCTTTCTTCAATTTGCACACTTTGTGCTCTTCACCTTTCTTCTCATATTCAAGAGGCTGTTCCACATAAACCTCTTCCATTAACACTCCATTTAGGAATGCTGATTTCACATCCATTTGGTAGACTTTCCATTTGTTTTGTGCTGCTATGGACAACACTGCTCTCACGGTTTCCATTCTTGCAACCGGGGCGAAAGTCTCCTCATAATCTCTCCCATACTGCTGCTTGTAGCCTTTGACAACCAGCGTTGCTTTATGCCTTTCAATCTTGCCTTCAGCATTGCTCTTGGTCTTGTAGACCCATTTCACACCAATGACTTCTTTGCCTTTTGGTAGCTCAACCAAATCCCATGTTTTGTTTCTCTCTATGGCATTCATCTCCTCATCCATAGCTTCTATCCATTTCCTATCTTTAATAGCTTCTTCAAAATGAATAGAATCATCAACATGACAAAACAAGGCAAATAAGGAATTCATTCCTTCTTCATAAATTTCACTTAGATTTCTAAACTTCTTACCTCGTTCACTTGGTGTGCAAGTGCTTGAAGATGCACTTGAATTTCCTCCTTGTGGTGTGCTTGGAAAAGCACTTTCATTTATCCTCAATGGTGTACCTTGTTGTTCTTGTGTTGGTGCTGCTGTTTTGGGATTCATTTCAGCCACTTCCTCTTCATCCTCATCATGAGACAAACAGTTTTTAACATTCACTGTTTTCTCTATGCTTCCATCCCAAGCTTCCTCCTCAATGAATTGAACATCCCTGCTGACAAAGAACTTCTTGGTAGATGGGATGTACAGCCTGTAGGCTTTGGATTCATCACTGTATCCAATGAAGATGCATTTCTCCCCTTTGCTGTCCAACTTCCTCCTTAGCTGATCTGGAATGTGTGCATAGGCCACACATCCAAAAACTCTCATGTGGGCGACTCCTTGCTTTCTCCCACTCCATGCCTCTTCTGGCACTTTGTTCATGACTGCTTTTGTAGGACACCTGTTCAGTATATAAACTGCACAATGTACAGCTTCAGCCCAATAATCATTTGGCAAATGCTTTGCCTTCAACATGCTCCTTGCCATATCCATGATGGTCCTGTTCTTCCTTTCAGCAACTCCATTTTGCTGTGGGGTGTACCGAGTTGTAAACTGTTTATGAATTCCATTTTCTCTACAAAACTTTAGGAATTCATTGGAGATATACTCACCTCCTCTATCAGTTCTCAAAACTTTTATATGCAGCCCGCTTTGGTTCTCCACAAGTGCTTTGAAATTTTGGAATTTCTCAAACACTTCACTTTTGTTTTTAAGGAAATATATCCAAGTCTTCCTTGTAAAATCATCAATGAATGTTAAGAAATATAAGCTGTCTGCTAATGATGGAGCTTGCATTGGTCCACACAAATCTGAGTGGATAATCTCTAAGGGTGCCTTTGCCCTTATGCTTTTCCCTGATGGAAAACTCTCTCTATGTTGTTTGCCCAATATACAACTTTCACAAAGGCTGTCCAGCTTCTCTATCAATGGTAATCCTCTTACCATTCCTTTTCTGCTCAATAAGTTTAGACCTCCAAAATTTAGATGCCCGAATCTCAAGTGCCATAACCAGTTCTCATCCTTTGGCATGCTTTGGAAGGCCTCTTGGGTGACTGCTGCCATTTCCCTTTTGTTCTTCATGTCTGCCCTGATCCGGAGAGGGAACATTCTGTTCCTTGTCATCTTCACTTCAGCAATGCATCTTTTGCTGGGTGGTATATCCATGATGGTGCACACATCATTTACAAAGTAAACATTGTAACCCTTTTGGACAAGCTGTCCAATACTCAAGAGGTTACATCTCATTCCGGGGACATAGTAGACATCTGCTATGGTTTTCCTTTCTTCTTGTTTTGTAAATATTTTTACCTCCCCTTTTCCCATAACAGACACTTTACTATCAGTTCCTAGTGTGACCTCTGATTTCAAATTCTGATTTAAGGCTGAAAAGAGGGCTATATTTCCTGTCATATGGTTGCTGCAACCTGAGTCTAAAAACCATATGTCCTCACTATGTGTTTCAGCCATGTTACAAGTTAACAGGACATTTTCTTGACTGTTGTTTTCTCTTGTAACATTTACATTTTGTCTACTGTTCATATCATGCTGTTTCTTTCTACAATCACTAGCATAATGTCCATACCTTTTGCAATAATAGCATTGAACATTAGATTTATCATACCTTTGTCCTTGAGCCTGATACTGATCTCTTTGTTGGCTGCTGCCTTGACCTTGGTTTTGATTTGGATTGATGCCTCTTCCTTGTGCATTTGATGGGCTGTTCCTTCCACCTCTGTTCTGGCTTCTGCCTCTTCCTCTTCGGTTTCCTCTTCCTTGACCTCTTCCTCTTCCAAAGGACATCTGGGTCTTGAAGGCTTGCTCAAGAGATGAGTTTTCATTCCTACTCAACCTCTGTTCATGTGTTATCAGTGATGCATGTAGCTCATCGACTGAATAGTTTGAGAGATCCTTTGTCTCTTCAATGGTGGTGACTATGGCATCAAACCTTGAGGGTAAGACCCTCAATATTTTCTCCACAATCCTTCTGTCTTCAATGGTTTCTCCATGAGTTCTCATTTGTGTGATTACACCAATCACATGAGTGAAGAATGAGTCAATGTTATCTGACTCCTTCATGCACAGATTCTCAAAATCCTTCCTCAGCAATTGTAGTTTTGCTGTCTTCACTCTCTCCATGCCTTGATAGGCTGTCTTGAGGGTTTGCCATGCTTCATTGGCTGTCTTAGCTGCTGCTAACCTTGGAAACATACTCTGGTCTACTGCTAGATACAACAACACACGGGCTTTTGAATCTTTCTTCCTATTGCTCTTCAGCAGATCTCTCTCTGCTGGAGTTAATCTATTAAACTCAGTTTCATCTGCTGGTTGTTCAAAACCTTCCTCAACTATTTCCCATAAGTCTTGGGAGGCAAACAGGGCTGTCATAGTTATTGACTAGTAGTCATAGTTCTTCCCATTAAACTGTGGGAGCTGGGTATTAAACATACCCATACCAGTGCTTGTGCTGGCCATTCCTTGCATTCTTATCTATGCCACTAAATCCTTGACTGTGTGTTTTAAAACAACTGACTGCTTCAACAGTAACAAACAAGATAGCTATGAAGAATACCTGAATCCTTCGTTGTCTGAGTCTTCTGTCTGCCTGAGAAGTTTTGCTACAGCAACAACCTTCTCCCTTCAGCTTCTTTAACTTCTTTAAAGAGCCTGGTCCAGCTCTGATACCACTGTTGGGTATTTTTAAATGGAGAAAATACCAAAACCAACAAAATATTCACCACAGAGACAATGCTCTGTTTCTTCTGTCCAGGATCTTTTGCAGAGAACCTCTTTTTAAAAAAAAATTAACTCAGAACACAGTCCATTACACAGTCACAACACATCAACACATTTCTATTGATTTAAAACAAAAGACTGATACATATTTCATCCTCTGTGCAAAGAGGGATTCACAAAACAAACTCTGTTGCAGTCACAGATTTTCCACTGCTGTGGATATTACAAAAACAGCTCTCTGTTCTTCAATGGCTAACAACCATTACATGCCTCCCTTGTTCTATATCTCGCACTGCTGTGCGTTCAATACATGTTCTGTGATATCCCGCACCGCTGTGCGTTCAAAACATACCACAAAAAAAATACACCACACGCAAGCATGATACACATGCAAAACTAATTCACATTGGCTTACATAACAACGTATATAAAAAAATATAAAAAAACATATGCCCATAACATATTAAAAGTCCTCCACCAAATCTACGTAAAGACATTAAACTCCATTAACTTCATCACCTACGGCGGTCAACGCAAAACGACAAAAGAGACTTTCAATCCACGCAAAAATCGATTTGACACGGGCGGTATGCATCTTCGGGAAATCAACGGCTTAGATCGCGCGCCCAGATCACTTGGCTGATCCAACGAGGTTCGCACACCAACCTCGGGAAAAACAAACGGACTTTAGCATCCGGGGAGAGCGGTTTTCGGCGTCGTACTAAGGACGCGTGGCGGAGTTTGATTGTGTCGGGTCCCCAGCTACGGATACCGCCTTCTGCGAATGGTGGTGCGGGGAGACCGGGGTTGTTTTCAAAAACCGCCGCGCGCTGTTTAAAATTAAAATTTAACACTTGCCTGTCCATAGCTATCTCAGTCTGAGATTTTACAGCTCAGTATACTATTCGTGAGGTGAGATCATTGCATACGTTGGTAAAGGCCGGCTATAACATAATTCTGACAGAGACAGAGAGGGTCCCCCGGCTATAACGATCTCTACTGAAATATATGTTTTATGTCAGTGGGCATCTTTTTATCACAGCGTGCAATCTATTCCATGGCGTGGGCTTTGACTAATTATGTATGTTAATCCCGCCATATCTCTAGCCATACTTTATCATCAGGGTCGCCATCGATGCTTGCTTCGATTCCTTCTTGGGTTGTTTCGAAGAGTCCAGACATAGTTGATATTATGTCCGAATTTGTCAGAAACAAAACTTAATTCGCAATTATACAATACATCGATAGGGAAAGCACAACTACTGGATACGATTGTGAGTAGAATTTGTAATTGCACCGAAGGGCTCCACATTCCAAATTACAAGATTTTTTTGTTTAGTGATAGAGTTAGCTTAATGGTTAACGGTTTCTTTTACTCGTCCACATTAAGGTAAAAAAGGCTATGTACTTTAATTATAATACTGGTTTGTGTTACAAAAATATTTTAATGGTATTTGTACTTTTCTCATAATGGATTATTCTTTAAGATGGTTATTATTTTTTTATTTATTTATAGTCAAACCTTCACTTAAAAACAACCTAATATCTAAATTTTTATACTAACTGAAATCACAACAATTAGGAAATGTAAACGGTTTAATTGTTCAGTAGACAACATCTATAATTTCGTGCTCGCTTGTTGCAACGATATAAAATGAAGGCATTTTATAAATCAAGTAGAGGATTTTTCCTACCCATATAAAATAGTTTACAACTCACAATGCATGATGTGATGGGTTGGTCGCATTCTACTTTTTCTACATTGGTTGGAAGATTTTTGGTACTGGATACAAACTGATTTCGGGTGAGATTCAACTCATAATTCAGTTTCTCCTGACAGAGTCGCATCTTACTTCTTCTATGTCGGTAAATTGATTTAGACTTAGAATTCTAGTCTGAATTCATCGTGTGTTGAAAGGGTCGCATCTCTTTTTCCGCATAGTTGATTAATATATTTGGATTAAAATTTTTCTAATTTTGTATTTAATAAGTTTAAATTAGAACTCACGGAATAAATATTTATTTCAATCAAGTTTAAGACAAAGCTAGGGTTAACCTGAAAGAAACCCAATCCCCACGCTGCTGAGCAAAGATACTTGATTGCCTGCCGTCGTTCCTCGGGACATTTATCAATAATAAACAGATCTATGATTAAACTCAGAATTCATTATGCACAAATTCTGGCATTTCACATTTTCCATTGAAGTGTTTGATCGATTTGGATTAAAATGAATTTAGGTCAATACATGTTTTTTTATATTGATAAAATTGATTTCAGCTAATACTGGGAGGGTCGCGGGTCACTGATTTCAGCTCACACTGAAAGAGTCGCATTTCAGTTTTTCACTTTAGATGTCTGGTAAATTTGAATAAAAAAGGATTTATGTTAAAGATAGGTTTTAAACGACAAACGTAGGGTTTACATTTATTGCGCGAAAGGAACCCCAAGATTCACATGCCCGACAAAGATACTTCATCGCCTGCCGCTGTTTCTCTCGGGATTTATGATGAGCAGAGAGATTTATTATTATACTCGGAGAGATCTATTATTACACTTCAGATTTATTTTTGTGCAGGGACGGTTGCGTTTGACTTTTGTGTGTAGGTGTTTAATAGATTTGGATTAAAATGAATTTATGATAAAGTTAGGTTAAAAGATAATTTTGTCAAGGCTAGGGTTAACATCTGTTAAACTGAATGAAACGCAGATCTACACACGCCCGCCCAAGATCCTGCTGCTCTTACAGTCGTTCTTCTGGGGATTTGTCAAGGGAAAACAGAACTATGATTGCTATATCCTCCCCTGCTGCGATTTATGCTGTTGTTGGCGGCTATCCTGTGTAAACAAATCATCGACACGGAATTTAAATTATTGGTGGTAACTAGGTGTTTGACGCCTTCGATTAAATCGTAATCCTCAACATTTTTTTTTGGATTCAGGCATGGCAGCTGCCATAAAAGCGCCAGATAGAAATACACTAGCTTTGAAGCAAATTTCACAGCTAAGCAAGTCACGGGTTAATTCAGGCGCTTCGTCAACTGCTAGATGTGGGTTAATTCCGGACACTTGTCCAAGGCAGCATGTGGGGTTAATTAAGGTGCTTTGTCCAACGGCTACATGTGGAGTAGATTCGGGCGCTTGGGTTAAATCTGGGGTCTTGGTCCGAGGCTACATTTGGGGTTAATGCGGTTACATGTGAGTAGATTCGGGCAACTGGTCCAACGGCTACATGTGGAGTAGATTCGGCCGCTTGGTCCGACTGTTACAGGTGGGGTCAATTCCGGGCGCTTGTTCCAACTGCTACTTGTGGATTAATTGAGGGAGCTGGGTCTAAGGTCACATGTGGGTTAATTCAGGTCTTGGTCCAACGGCTACATGTGGAGTTGATTTGAACACTTTACTTCTTTTTTCTTTTTCTTTTTTTTTCGAAGGTGGTAAAACCTATCAACTCAGGTGTCAAACCAACAGTGAGGACAGCCATCTCTGGCTGCTATCCGCGAATGCTGGGTTTGACTCATCACTGTTAAATAGGAAAACCACGCCACCTGACATAACCCTGCTGGTGGTCCGTAATCGGGAGCAGGCTCTCACTCCTGCCAGATGCCTCTGGGTCTTGGGCCGTTAACCTGTTTCCTTACGTCCGAGGAAGACGAGCTCTTAGCCAAGCAGAAGCAGTTTTACGGCATACTCCAGGCCGAAGTTGATTCGAACACTTGGTGTAACGAATAAATGTTATATAATTTATTTTAAATTTTTTTAGTTTTAAATGTTAATTTTTTTGAATTAATATAAGTTATATAAAAAAAAAATTCATTAGTCAAATGTTATATAAAAAAAATTAATAAATATTTTTATATAATTTTCTTTTAATTATTTTTATCTAATCTTTCTCTAATATAAAAATATTTAAAAAATTTATTATTTTATAAAATTATTTTAAAATTAAAATTAAAATTATTTATTTTCTTGCCTAGGTTTTTAAACCCTAAAAAACCACTAAAATTAAAAAATGGAAAATTTTCAAACAATAAATTTCCATTTCCTACCTAAGAGCCCGCGGAACCATCTATTTTGTGATGCACTTACCATTCAGAACACAAATTAACAAATCCATCACCCGAGCGATTAGCTACCTTAACTTTTTCAGTCATCGGCTGGATGATTAGACACTATGAACCAAAGTGAATTCTTATCGAATTCGAATTCTGGAATCGGATTAGAATGAATTTGAATAAGAAGTTCAATTCTAGAATCGGAATTGAATGAATTTGATAACTATGGCTTGAATATGACGGTCATTTTGATCGTCATAAGGTATTTTAACTATATTTTAACTATATTTTATGTTTAAAATTTTTAAATCGTTATTTGTTATTTAAAATGTTATTTGTTAAGAAAGGTTTTTGTGTTATTTGTTTTCAAACAATTAATTATAATGAGTATAATCACATTAATAAATATGGTTGATAAATGAATAATTATATATTAACCACATCAATATATAATACTATCCATATATTTTATATGAACTTATACATTTATATGAACTTCCATATACAATATTGTCCATTTATATATATGAAATGTACATTATTGTGCATATTAGTATATTAATGTATTTTAATCTAAATTACTATATTAATGAATTTAAATGTAAATTAATGTACTTAGCAATATATATATTAGTGTGCATATTAATGTACTTAACTACATATACATTGTTGTTATGCACACAAATGTGTATTAAAGTATATTAACATATAGTAATGTGTATTAAACTACAGTGATGTATACTAATGTATATTAACATACATTAATGCACTACCAAAACAACATTTAAAATATTAATGTCGTTGATATAGGGTTTTTAAGTAGGGTTTAATATTATTCGCTTAAGTTTATAATCCCTTAGGGTTTTAATACTAAAATACCAAAGGATTAATACTATAAAACCAAGGTATGTAAACCCCTAAGAATTGTAAACCCAAGGGAATAACACTATAAAACGAAGTTATATGAACCCCTAGATAAATATTATAAACCCAAAGAAATAATAAACCCAAGGGACCAATACCATAAACCAAAGGGATTATAAACCCTAGAAAATAGTATAAAACCCAAGGGAAAAATATTATAAACCCAAGGTATATAAACCCCAAGATAAATATTATAAACCCTTAAATAAACATGTTTGGCCAAACTTGACCAGAGTTCATTTTCATATTCGCACAAGGTTTTTGACAATGCGAAGTTGGACTATGGTTGGCCAGCTTTGGGACAAGCTTTTTCACAATGCAACATGGGATAATAGTTGATTTTTCTATTGGGACAATCTATATCATTATGTGACATTGAACCATGGTTGAGAATGTGACGTTGTACAAAGAGACAATCTTCCTCACAATGTGACATATAGTAACATATATTAAACTACTTTGATGTATAGTAATGTATATTAATGTACATTAATGCATAACCAAAACTACATTAATGATATTAATATTGTTGATATAGTATTTTTAAGTGGGGTTTAATATTATTCCCTTCACTTTATAATCCATCGGGGTTTTAATATTAAAAACCCAAGGGATTATAATCCAAAGGAAATATTATTACTATTATTAATAACACAACCCTATGTATTATAAACCCAAGGGAATAATATTATAAAACCAAGGTATATAAACCCTTGGAAAAATATTGAAAACCTAAAGAAATAATAAATCAAAGGGATCAAGAGCACAAACCCAAGGAATTATAAACCTAAGCTAACAATATTAAACCCAAGGTTAAAATACTATAAACCCAAGATATATAAACCCTAAGATGAATATCATAAACCATTAAATAAATATGTATGACCAAAGTTGACCATGGTTCAACTTCGTAGAAGCTTTTTTACAATGCATACTTTATACTATGGTTGCCTATGGTTGACCAGGTTTGGGAGAAGATTTGCAACATGGAATAATGATTTACCATAGTTGATTTTTCTATTGAACCATGGTTGACCATGGTTGAGAATATGACGGTTGCAAAAAAAACCAATCATAATCCTTATAACAAATATCTATCCCTTAAATTAAACCCAAAAATAAAATATTATAAAACCACTTCTACAAACCCAAATCATATTCATTAACATTTTTTGTGGGTTCGAGCACAATAGCTGCCATAAAAGCGCCCGATAGAAATATACTAGCTTTGAAACAATTTTCACAGCAAGTCACGGGCACTTGGTCCAACGAATACAGGTGGGGTTAATTTCGGGTGCTTGGTCAAACTCCTACATGTGGGTTAATTGTGGGCGCTTGGTCCAAGGCTATATGTGGGGTTAATTCGGGTGATTGGTCCAACGGCTACATGTGGAGTTGATTCAAGCGCTCGGTCCAAAGGTTATAGGTGAGGCTAATTTCGGGCGCTTGGTCCAGCTGTTACATGTGGATTAATTCACGGCAATGTGTCCAACGGCTACATGTGAAGTTTATTCAGGCACTTGGTCCAATGACTACATGTGTGGTTAAGTTAATTCTTTACAAGTCTATTAGCCATTCTGGGAACTCTATGTACACCTGGAGTTCAGTGGCCATTCCGAGGACTCGATGTACACCTGTGACATCACTCCAAGTGCGGTTTCTCTCTCCAAGAGTGACCCGATTCTTCCAACTTCAAGTGTCAAATTATCCGGAGATTCCTCTGAGATTTATTGTGGTGCGACCAGGCCTGGAATTTGACGTCCTACAGGACGTATTTCATGTTTCAGAACGTATTTGACCGGTGATAAATCTTTTTCAACATCAAGTTTGACAGCCTTATAGATGGATAGCCTGTCAATCTGACGTTCAAATTCAAATTCAACCCGTCATAATTTATGGTACCTGTTGAAGTGCCTCTAGTGGGTACTAATTAATTAAATATCACCATAGAACATATAGAATATCATTCTGCTAATAATTTATTTTCTCGCCTACCCTCCAGGCGTGACCATGCTAAGTTCCCATTTCCAGATTCTGAATCCGCAGTTTCTTAATATGATAGGAAAAGTCTTCGAAAATGGTGAGATTGGACCTTGGTAATAAAAGTGCAGTTATAGCATGCTCTTAACGGAGATATTATCAGGGTATTTACCCCCAAAGTAAATTATTGTTTCTATACATTAAATTCTTGGAAAGCCTAAATGGATACAAGGCCACCGGGCTGGCAAAAAAAGGTGTTGGTGGTTGTGGTCTGGATTTTTTATATATAGAAATTCGTAAGTGTTTGCAGAGGAAGTTTAAAGAGTGTGGGCAGAGTGAGGGACCGTTTATTTCAGTAAACTGGGAATATTGAAGAAGAGGAGACTTTGTTGGGAAAGTAAAGATTGTTGTTTTGTGAATTCAGTCCATGCCCGACGTGTAGCATATTCATTCATTTGGTGTATCCTTCATCTCTGCCAGACCATATATTTCATGACCCTATTTTGTTTCGTTCATTGGGAGGGCGTTGATGCGAATTTGAGATTGATATATACAACGATCGTATTATGGCCACTATTTGTTGTTGTTCACCGTAGGGTTTAATTCAATGATGTGACTTCTTTCTCTTGTAACGGGAAAGGTTCGTTTGGATCGGCCTCCACTACTAAAGAAATTACTCAAGGAATCAATGCTTCGAATCTTAGACTGATTGTCACTGGTACAATAGTTTTTTTTATCTTTTAAGTTATAATTTCATGAGTTTCTCTGATGTCTTTATTATGGTGTTTTGTTCCAACATTATTTAGATTCTGCACCATTTATTTTATAAATTATCTAACTAATTTGACCCAGACTCTCTTTTAGACTTTAAAGTTGCTTTATCTGTAATGTGGTTAAAATTCTCGTTCAACCTTGGATCTTGAATCTAAGAAGAACAAAACTTCTTATATTTATCATCGTCTGAAGAACACTTATATTTATCATCGTGTGACGAAATAAATGATTCCCTAAATAAATGTACAATGCAGAACTTGTATAATACAAATATAAAAGAGGCACATGGCCCGAATAAATGTTTAGATAAATGGTCATTTCAATTTTGAATATTAAATTAAATTTATTATGTACATGGGTTTATATCTATTATAAAATGGGGGCAAATAAAATAAAATCTAAAAATAAATGGTCATTTAAATTTCAAAGGTTAAGTTAATTTTGTTGTGAACTTGCCTTTAGATTTCTCATAAAATAGGGCGAATAAAATAAACTCAATATAAGCTTTTTTCCATGCCTGTCTTGAGTTTGTTATTAATTATATACATAAAATATATGAGATTTAATATATGAGAAGCAGTAAGAGCTTTTTTTTCCTAGTCATGTTTTATTTATTTTTGTTAATTTTGCTTTAAATTGGGTAGGGATTTCTTGAATTTGTAATTTTCATTTGTAAAGATCTAAAAAATATCGAGTATCCTCGGATTCTTTAGAAGATATGGTAAGCAAATTTCAAATTTGAAACACTGTATCTGGAAATTCATTTAATCTTTTAAAGATTAATGATTATAAAAAATGTACTTTACTAAAAATGTATATTAATTATTAAAAATGTCAAAATGAATTTTTTTAAAAAGCTATTAATGAAAGTTGAAATATAAAAATAGTTGCAAAGAGAATTTCCATAAAGGAAAATTTACACTCACGAATTTAAATAAAACTTAAAATAAAAAACATGAAAATTGCAAAATAATCATCAAATTTTTATTTAACGGAGAAAAAGAGGATTTGAAATTCCAAACGTAGGTACGACCACCTCCGAGACTCAGCTCTCCCACTACAACGGCCAGATCCAACAACTTCGAGAAATATCATACCAGCTCAGCCTCCTGGGGGCTGGAAACGGACGATGTCGCTAAGCTTGATTCATGCACCAAAAACACCGCAGACCAACCCTTTATCCCGCTCGTGTTTACTAATCTCTGTGCTCAAAACCATATCCGTCTCTGGATTTTTGCAATTAATATAGATTTAAAATTAAATATTTAAAACTGAAAATTAAATTTTCGTTTTATATATATTTTGGAAAATGAAAAACAAAAAAATTTAAAAAATCCATCACTTTTTATAAAATTATTTCAACATTAAAATTAAAATTATTTATTTTCTTATCTCAGCTTTTTAAACCATCCAGAAATAAATATGAAATTGAAAATTTGGAAATTTCCTCTGAAAATAAATTTCCGTTTCATAAATAACCTCCGCCACCATTCGGCCTGGAGTATGCCGTAAAACTGCTTCTGCTTGGCTAAGAGCTCGTCTTCCTCGGACTTAAGGAAACAGGTTAACGGCCCAAGACCCAGAGGCATCTGGCAGGAGTGAAAGCCTGCTCCCTTACGGACCACCAGCGGGTTATTACAGGTGGCGTGGTTTTCCTTGATAACGGTGATGAGTCAAATCGACATTCGCGGATAGCAGCCAGAGATGGTTGTCCTCACTGTTGGTTTGACACCTGAGTTTGATAGGTTTTGCCACCTTCGGACAAAAAAACCTCCGCCACCATCTATTTTGTGACCACACTTACCATTCAGCACACAAATTAACAAATCCATCATCCAGGCCATTAGCTACCATTAACCGAACCCTGAACCTTTTCAGTTATCCGCTCGATAATTAGATACTATGAACAGAATTGATTTGCTATCAAATTAGTTGATCTGAATTTCAGTAAAAAAATTTCGGATTAGAATGAATTGGTTAATTCTGGTTGGAACACTGCACCCGGGTGCATAGGTCACGGGGTGGGGTTGTTGGAATTGGGTAATTATTGTTGGAACATTGCATCTAGGTGCATAGGTCACGCGCTGGGGGTTTTTGGCTTTCTCGCACTTCGCGTGTGATCGAATCAAGTCATTGTGGTGCTGTGCAGTTATATCGGTTGTAATGTGTGATTGATGTGAGTTATATATTGTATATGTAAATATGGTAAAATGAGCCCAATATAACGCTTCTTCAGGGGAGTAGGCCCCCTATTCTTAAAAAAAACTATTGTTGGAAATATGACGGTCATTTTGACGGTTATAAGGTATTTTAATCATATTTTATGTTTAAAATATTTAAATGTTATTTGTTGGGATAAGTTTTGATATTATTTTTTCTGAAATTATAATTAGTACAATTATATTAATAAGTTAATAAACACCTATAAGCATATATCAACCACATTTATAAATACACATGAATATATAATATTTTCTATAGAAGAAGAAGAAATTATTTTAATGTCCACTAGGGTAAAGATGGTTTATGGGACATATTGCTTCTTCATCTGCTTGATGTATTTGGCCCTTTTTTCTATGAAACTACAAAATAAATTTTCTCAGTTTCTCGATAAACCCCTTGCAAAATAGATTATCCTCCAATTAATGTCCTTCCAATTACATGGAAAATCAACAGTAAATTAATTAA
This sequence comes from Pinus tabuliformis, assembly GCA_031772625.1. Lineage (NCBI taxonomy): Eukaryota > Viridiplantae > Streptophyta > Pinopsida > Pinales > Pinaceae > Pinus > Pinus tabuliformis. The sequence goes on along the minus strand of CM062818.1, from coordinate 152,525,672 downwards.
ATCATAAAACATTTTGTAAAGTGAAAAACACAATGATTTAATTATTCAATGCTTTTTGATAGATGACATTTAGAATTAGGTGCTCACTTATCACAACTATATAAAATAAAGAGAATGTCTACTAACGGGGCAAATTTTATGTGACTTTAGAAAATCACCGCAATCTGATCATTTTTTTCTCAAAAAATCTAATAGTAGAAGTGCATGAATCATGTTTTTTTATGGTGGAAATGCATTTATCACCATCAAAAATCCCTGGGACCCAAAATCTTGAAACTTGATCATTTTTTTCTCAAAAAATCTGATAGTAGAAGTGCTTGAATCATGTTTTTTTAATAGTGGAAATGGATTTAGCACCATCAAAAATCCCTGGGGTACCCAAAATCTTGAAACTTGACACCCTTAACTTGTATTTCCTAAACATCTTGCCACATTTTATGAAAATCTTACTAAAATTTCCATTGTTTTCTGAGCAAATTTGAGACTTTGTTAAACTACACAAAAAATAAAAAAACATTTTATAAATCAAATACAACGTTTCTTTACCGATATTAAATAGTTTACAACTCACAACTAATTATGTGATGTGATTGTGGCATTCTACTTTTTCTACATCGGGTGGAAAAAATTTGTTATTGAATACCTCGTAATTCATTTTCTCACTAAAAATTGGTGGGAAAAAATGGAGTTGTGTTAAAGGCTACTCTGGCCCAAAAGAGGTGTGATCTTGCTTAGATGCCCTAGAGTTGTGATTTCTCAAACCAAAAGTCAAACATATATAGGTAATAACTCTTTCTCAAACCAAAAACCAAACCAATTCAGACCCACAAAAAAATTCAAATTTCTCAAAATTTAAATAACAATTTATCAAATAAAAATATTTTTTTATTAAATTAAATTTTAATTTAAAGAAAAACGAGAGTTAATTTGAAAAAAAACCCAATCCCAACCCTCCTTAATAAAGATACCTAATTGGCTGCAGTCCTTCCTAGGGGGATTTATCAATAATAAAGAGATCCATGATTAAAGTGAGAATTCATACTTAGACTCGCATTTCACTTTTTCCATTTGAGTACTCTTTGATAGGTTTGGACTAAAGATACTAGGAGGGTCGCATTTCATTGATTTCAACTCACACCGAGAATATCGCATTTCATTTTTTCTCTCGATGTCTAGTAAATTTGAATTAAAACGGATTTATGTTAACGTTAGGTTTTAAAAGACAACTTAGGGTTAACATTTATTGCGAGAATGTAACCCCAAGCTTCACACGCCCGACCAAGACACTTCATCGCATGCACCTGTTCCTCCTCTGGGGATTTATGATGGGCAGGGAGATCTATGATTATTGATTACACACGGATTTCATGATGGACTGAGACGTTTGCGTTTCCCATTTTCATGTAGGCGTTGAATAAATTTGGATTAAAATGAATGCATGTTGAAGTTAGTTTAAAAGATATTTATATCAAACTAGGGTTAACATTTTTTAACTAAAAGAAACCCAAATCTACACACGCCCGGCCAAGATCCTGCTGCTGCGCAGTCGTTCCTCTGGGGATTTATCAAGGGAAGACAGATTCATATATTCTCTTAGATCTTTACAAGACACTTCATCTTAAATCTTTTTGTTTAGTTATAGAGTTAGCTTAATGGTTAACGGTTTCTTTTAATCATCTATTTTAAGGTATAAAAGGCTATATATTTTAATTATAATACTGGTTTGTGTTAAAAATATATTTGGATAATATGTGTACTTTTTACATTATGGATTGTGCTTTAAAATGCTTATTAATTTTATTATTATTTATAATCAAACCTTCACTTAAAAACAACATAACATCTAAGCTTTTATACTAACTACATACTAACTGAAATCAAAACAATTAGGAAATGTAAATGTAACGGTTTAATTGTTCAATAGACATCTATAATTTGGTGCTCGCTTCCTGCAACGATATAAAATAAAAGGAATTTTATAAAACAAGTAAAGGATTTTTCTGACCATAAAATAGTTTACAACTCACAATTCATGATGTGACGGGTTGGTAGCATTCTATTTTTTCTATTGTGTGGAGCTTCTGCTATTGCTATGTTTGAATTCTAGAAGCTTCTGTCCACGTGGCTACCATGTAATTTGAGTTAGACGAGCATATACCAGCAAAAGCATCGCAGATTTAAAAGCACAAATTGAAGCAAGATTTGTATTAAACTTCGAGTTACTCGCCAAGAAGCTGCTAGGAAGAAGCAACAGAGATCTGCTGGTTTGAACCAAGTATAAATTTTTAGGTGGATTACAAGATCTGTGGAACCAATAAAACTATAAAAAATACAGCAAAAGAGGTTTAGAAAACCATCGCAGATTTAAAGTGCCCAGCACAAATTGAGTGTAGCAAGTGCGCTGATTTGTATTAAACTTCGAGTTACACAAACCATCGCATCCCTCGAAAGGTGCTATGGTCATATTTCATTAATAAACGGCCGAAATGAGCAAGTTTTCTTTGAAAAGTTAAGAGTTATGTGCAATACACCTTTTTGAAAATTCATAAAACGCCAAAGTCAAGGTCACGAGAAGTTCAAAACTATACATTCTTTTTCTATTAGAAGTGATTCGATTATTATAAAGGAGTGCGAAAAAGATGTTTCATTAAAGTTTTATTAAAAAGTTTTTTAAATTAAAAGACATATCATAAAAAAATCAAATGGTATTTCATGTGATTTTCGCCAAAAAATTTCTCACAAACTTGATATGGATCACAGAAGCCCGAAATCTATAATTAAAAGACATATCATAAAAAAAATTAAACGTTTGTTTTTTTAAGGGAGTATTTTGAGTTAATTGTTTTTTTTGAAAAAAAAGGGTGTTTTAATAAACCAAAGGGTTTATGGGGTTTATAGGTATTTGAAGAGAAAATTTTAAAGATGGTTTTATTTAGTTTTGAGTCACAATTTTCACTATTTAAAAGGAAGGATTATGATGTGTTGGCTATTAAGATGGATATCACGTTGAAGACTCATGATGTTTGGGAATATGTTATGAATGGATTTCCAAAACCTAAAGATGAAGTAGCTAATCGCGCCCTCAGTAATGCAGAGAGGTAAGAATGGAAGAAAGACAAAAAGAAGAATGCACAAGCATTAAACCTTATCCAACAGGGAGTGGATTGAGAAGTGTTACAGAAAATTATGATCATGTCTTCAACAAAGACTACATGGGAGACTTTGGCGACAAGCTATAAAGGTATGGCCACAGAGAATATTGTTAAGTTACAAAATATTAGAATATATTTTGAAAGTTTGCAGATGAAGGAAACATAGGATATTGATTCTTTCATGAATTGGTCTTGATTGTCGTAAGTCAGTTAAAAATTTATGTTGATGATATTAATGATCAAACAGTGGCTGAGAAGGTCCTTAGATCTTTGTCTACCAAATTTGATGTTGTGGTAGCATCCATAGAAGAAGCGAAGGATTTGGAAACACTAACAGTTGATGAATTGATGGGATCACTTCTATCCCATGAGGCAAGGATAGACATAAATAAGGATTCCACTTTAGAAACTGCATTAAAATGTTAGGTTTCTATTTCAAGAGACAGAGGTCGAGGTAGAGGTAGGAGGTAGATCGAGAGGCAGAGCACGAGGCAGAAGACAAGGTGGTCAGAGAGATGGTAGAGAAGAGCCAAAACATGAAAGTGGAAGCAATAACAGAAGCTTCAACAATAATCAAAGAGTTGACAAATCAAAGGTGAGATGTTATGATGGTAATAAATTTCGTCACTATGCCCATGATTACAGGAACAAGATGATCAAGGAAAGTTGAGAGCTAAGTCACTATAGAGAAGACATGCTCCATGTTCCTAGCTTGCCATACCATGCATGAGCGTTATTATAATGTGTGGCTATTAGATAGTGGTTGCAATAACCACATGACATGCAGTGAAAATTGGGGTAAAGTTGGTCACTAAGAAGACTTTCGATATACAAATATGGAAAAGGAGAGGTCAAAATTCTAACTAAGAAGGGGGAGCCAAAGACAATCTCAGAGGTATGTTATGTCCCTGTTCTCAAATATATTTGACAAGTGTTCGTCAATTGATGCAGAAAGGATACACAATTATCTTTCAAGGACAATAATGTGTTATATATGACAAGTGCCCGAGCAAGAAGTTGATAGAAAGGGTGTAGTTGAAGAGGAACAAACTCTTTCCTCTAATCATGAATTATAGTGATCAAGTCATTTCTTTTATAATTGAATGTTCTAATCATTATTATTTATGGCACTTTTGGTTTGGACATTTTCTCTTCTCTAGTTTATGATTGTTGCAACAGAAACAAATGGCTAGAGGACTACCTCCCATCAAGGAACCTTCTAGCACTTGTGAGTGCTGCATCTTGGGAAAGAAACACCGTGAGAGTTGTCTGAAAGGAATTACATATAGAGAAAAGCAGGCACTAGAGCTGGTTGATACAGACTTGTGTGGACCTATGAGGACACATTAGATTGGTGGAAGTTGTTACTTCCTCACTTTTATTCATGATTATAGAAAAAGACTTGGGTTTACTCCCTGAAGAAAAAGTTTGAAACTTTTGCAAACTTCAAAGAATCCAAAGCCTTAGTAGAGAACCAAAGTGATCGACAGATCAAGATATTGAGGTCAGATCATGGTGGAGAATATGATTCGAAGGCATTCCATGATCATTGCAAACAACATGGAATTAGAAGACAATTTGCAACCAAGTACACACCACGGTAGAATGGTGTAGCAAAGAGAAAGAACGTGACAATTATGAAAATGGTAAGGAGCATGCTAAAAGTAAGAAAATTATCTAATGAGTATTGGGTAGAAGCAGTTGCATGTGTTGTCTATGTGATAAATAGATCCCCTAAAAAGAGTGTGATGAACAGAACACCAAAAGAAGCATGTTCTGGTATGTCTTGCAACGTATCTCATCTTATAGTGTTTGGATATGTAGCTTATGCAAATTTGCCAAAGGAGCTAAGATGTAAGTTAGATGATAAAAGTGAAAAATGCACATTTGTTGGTTATAGTGAGCAATCAAAAGCTTACAAATTGTATTACTCTGTCACGAAGAAGACCATAATCAACATAGATATCTTGTTCAAAAAACAAGAGTCATGGAACGGGATTGTAGACAAAAAAGTTGATGTAAGAGTACCACTGATGGAAGAAGAGGATGTAGTAGAAAAAGAGCAACAAGAATCACAGGTTCATACACGAAACAAAGCCACACAAGCAAGGGCTCCAATATTTTCTGAACAACATGGATCTTCAAGCAGATCAATAGATATAAAGTCTCCTAGCAATCAATCAGGTGATTAATCAAGAAATGGTAAGAGAAAAATGAGAAGTCTGAAAGATATGTATGATGATATGGATGTTAGTTCAAATTTTGCATTGTTTTCATTTAAAACTTCTTCATTTGAATAAGCAATCAGAGATGTAAATTGGGTGCAAGGCATGGATGAAGAAATTGAAGCCATTGAAAAGAGTGATATATGTGATTTGGTTGATTTTCCAAAAGACAAAAATCTCATCGGTGTGAAATGGGTGCATAAGACATATTTGAATGAGAAAGGTGAAATTGACATATTTAAAGAAAGAGTTGTAGCAAAAGGATGATTGCAGCAACTAGGAATAGATTTTGGAGAAACATTTTCTTCGGTAGCTAGATTGGATACTGTAAGAGCAGTCTTAGCCAAAACAACTCAAAACAAGTGGAAAGTATATCAGATGGATGTGAAATCAACCTTCTTGAAAGGAATTATAGAAGAAGAAATTTATGTGCAGCAACCCTCCAGGATATGAAGTTGAGGGACAAGAAGATAAAGTTTACAAGTTGAAGAAAGTGCTCTATGGACTCAAGAAAGAACCTAGAGCTCGGTATAGCAGAATTGATAGCTACATGATCAAAAATGGATGTTACAGAAGCAACAATAATCCTACCTTGTACACAAAGGTAAATGAGCATGGACATATTTTGTTTGTTTGATTATATGTTGTTGACATGATTTATATCGGTGAACTTGAATTGGATGAATTTAAAGAAGCCATGAAGAGATAATTTGAGATAAAAGGTCTCTCTCTCTCATGAAATAGTTTTTTGGCATAAAAGTTGAGCAATCTGAAAAAGGAATTTTTATTTGTCAAAATAAATATGCTAAATATATGCTGAAAAGATTCACGATGCCATTAGGTGAATTTTGAGTTCTAGAATGGGTCTCCTATGATAAATGTACAACCAAAATACACTTTATAAGAACCAATAGGATTCAAGATTATGATGTCAACCATGGGGGATGATTCACCATTTTTGGAGTAAAAACATAAAAGGATTAAAAATAATGAAATAATAAAACTACTTCTTTAACTTGTATTTTCAACTTATCTCCCTAAGGTTTTACTCAAATCTCAAGCAGGAGTATTCATTATATGCAAAATTAATTCATCATTCAAGGAGTACCCATGTTACATACTTTGATGGACCGTGCCCCACAAAAAATGAGAAATACATGAAAAAACATGATTGCAATCATGTTTCAAGTATTTCTCATTTTTTATGTGGTAGGGTCCATTGAAAGTATGAAACATGGGTACTCCTTGGATGAGGAATCAAATTCTTCATCCAATGAGTGTTCTGGCTTGAAATTTGAGTAAACCCATTGGGAGATAAACTCAAAATACGAGTTGAAAAAGTAGTTTTTTATTTTTTCCCTCTAAAATTTGATGATGTAATCTAATCTTATTTTATTATTTCCACTATTATTTTATAATTTCGTTATGAGGCCCATTTTAGACCTCAAAATTCCCCTAACGAAAATTGTAAACTTGTCACTACACCAGTTGCAACAAGTACAAAGTTAAGCAAGCGAAATGAAGGATCAAATGTCACTCCAACTCTATTCAAAAGATTGGTTGGAAGCCTCATGTATCTCACAGCTACAAGATCATATATTATGCAAGGAGTGAGTTTGATTTCTAGATTTATGAAGTATCCAAAAGACTCACATTGTAAAGCAAGAAAAATAATTCTGAAATAGATAGCAGGAACTACACACTGTGGCATAATGTACGCAATCACAAAGAAGAAGGCTTTGATTGGATATACAAATAGTGATTTTTTAGTCATTTTGAATGATAGGAAGATCACTTATGGTTATGTGTTCCATCTTGGTTCAGGTGTGATTTCATAGGCATCTAAGAAGAAACCTATTGTGAAACTATCATCAATAGAAGGAGAATATGTAGAAACAACATCAACAACATTTTAAGCAATGTGGTTAAGAATAGTATTGGATGGACTCAAGCAGAAACAAGAAGGATAATAAAAAAAATATTTCGACAACACCTCAAAAATTACTTTATCCAAGAATAGTGTGTTTCATCAAAAGAGCAAGCATATTGATACTAGATATAATTTTCTTACAAAACTTGTGAGCAATGGAGAAGTCCACTTGAAATTTTGTAAATCAAGTGATCAATTGGCTGATATATTTACTAGGCCATTAGAAAAAGATGTATTTGAGTTTCATAAATGAAAATTTGGTATTGTAAGCCTAGTTGAGACATAGACCGAAAGTCATGTTTGATTTTTCATGATCTGTGTCTTAGTTTAGTGATCGTAATTAAGGGGGAGTGTTAAAGATAGCTAATTACTCTCACATTGAGAGTCGTCTAAATTTAAAGAGTCAGTTAACAGAGTTAAGATGAGTGAATTCGAGTTAAGTTATATTTTCGGTAAATTCGAATTTAGTGTGTGTTTTCATGTTGAGTTATTTTGGGCAAGTCGCTAGCTGAAAAAGTTTAAATACCCCTCACCGGGTTCATTGTAATCATCAAGTTTGTGTGATCAATTGAAGGATCGAACCTGGTGTTATTTTGTGAGTTAATTTTTGTGTTATTTTGTGCTTTTCCTTCTGTTCCTTTCCAACATTAATGAGGCTTCAAAGTTACCTAGAAATCCATAGAAATTTAGACATGATTATGATAAAATTTGGCAGAAAGTTTTGTAAATCCAGATTACCACTGTCAATTTTCAAGATTCTAGATGCCCTATAATTTTTTTATGGTGCTAAGTCTATTTCCACCATCAAAAACATGATTCAAACATTCCTAATACCACATTTTTTGGAAAAAATATTATCAAATTCAAACCACTTTTGGATGTGTATACAAACTTTCCACTTGGTAGATAACGCCCTTTTTTAAGGGGAAGGTTATTTCAAAGGATTTCAGAAATTGTCGATAGATTACAAGAACAAGTCACAAGTTCACCACTTTTATTGAAGGTAGTTTCATGACAAGTGACATGACCTTGACAATGTCAGAGCGTAATTTTTGTCAAACAGATAAATTATGCTCTTTGCTTGGTGTGTGGTGGAGAATTCCAAGGAAACAATATGTTAAGGCAAACACTATCCATCCAACTACAAAGTCTTTAGGACTCTATAAACCGAATGACCATGCATAAAGTTTGGGGTATGGGTATACCACTACAACAAATGAGAACGCACCAGCTTGAAGAGCCTTGAACCATCTCGACATGTGTATATAGTTTTTCTGACAAACACTTATGGGTAAACTTCAGGGTTGGAATTTGACGGCCATTTCGATCGTCATAGGGCATTTTAACCATATTTTACATTTAAAAATTTTAAATGGCCATATGTGTGATGGGTTTGGAAATGAATAGAACGTATTTATGACAATTCATTTTTTTTTTGAAAAATGTCATTATTAGCCTCTCTCAAAAAACTGATCATAAATATTTATTTAATGTTATTGTACATATCTTTAATAACAAAATCGACCAATATAGAAGTTTGAAATTGGAATTGAAAACACGTTGCGAGAAGAGTCAATGAATGAGATAGAATCAACTACAGTTTATTGATAAACCTAAGCATATCTAGAGCACAATATCTTCATCCAGGCCACATGCCCAAACTATGTTGAAAGCGCACATAGAAGCAAATATGAATGTGGTGGAAGTTCATGAGAAAAATGACATTGTGGAGTTGTTTATAGTAATAAAAGAAGAAGAGAGGCCCCATAAATACACCCAATCTCTAATTTCAAGAGCTAAAAGGGTTTATGGAGCTTGGTTTTGACTTCAACCATGACAAATTGAGCATGTGACTACTGGATCTTCTCCCCGGGTTGAAGCGCTTATTAGTCAATAATAATATAAACAGCAAAATAGAGTTTCAAGAATCACCATTGGAAAATTGGGAAATTCCCTTCCTGAAGGAAACAAGGGTCGACACGAAAGAACATCTAAGGCTCTGAGCGTGTTTCATAGCTTCATCACTAAAATGGTAGTGCGGAGAATACATGAAATTTTTGCTAAGTAGAATTGTACAACAATGTTTCTGCCACTTTGTTTGGTGATATTCTCGACCATGTATTCACTTCCTCCCAACTCTATAATTATAATTGGGACATCAAATTTATTCTCTCAAAAATTTTAACCAAACATTCTTCCAACATCTATGATAAGTATTCCTATCATTAATGAGATTCATGTCCATGTAACTTTATTCTATATGAAGTTAATGTTTCATATTGTTGTCATAATATGTAACCGAATTTTTATAACCTGTAATAGATTTGCTAGGAAGTAAGAGATATAAGATAATATATATGTGTGAGAAAACCTTATATAAGAATGAAAACACTACAGAGTTAAATTCGTGGAGAGCTTAAAGTTTTATGAGATGGGTATATATGTATATAAATTTGTATTCATATACTATGACAATTTAATTAATAGAAGTGTGTCAAAATAATGTGTTAAAGGACCTCTTGTTGTTCTTCATTTATAAATCATTTCAAAGTATTTTCTCTATATGATTTCCTGAGGTCTTTCTCAGTCTATTTTATCTTCTCCCTTTGCTCACTTGCTTGTTGTTCCTTCAAAAAAGGTTGGATCAGTGTTTGCAGAAGTATTCCTCTTTGAAGAGTGCTCTAATATTTTACTACACAATTGCAATGTGAGAAGGTCTTTCACTAATTTCAACAAGGCCATTTTAAACGCTAATTTCAAGTTGAAAATGAATTATTTATAGTAAAAAATATGATGTATTTCATTACAAGGGTTTATTGGACATTGTTATTCAGAAGAACAATCCCTTTCTGATAATAAATATTGGCATGTACAAAAGTATATGCTCATGAGATTGGAAACTAAGGGGCTTATTAAGATAATTAATGAAGAACATATTCTCTTTCATATTAGGGCAGAGAGAGTGATATTGATAGACCTTGTTAGCGTCTTCATATTGCCTTTCAACTTCTCAATTATGTCAATATTGTTGATTGAGAAAATCCAAGGTTACTTGGGAGCGGGTGCAGGAGCAGGGAACAACATTTTCAAAAGCTCCTATTTTGTGAACAAATCAGGAGCAAATTTTTATATAATATATAGTTTATATATTTTGATGCATATATGTCAATAAAAACACATAGAATAATGAATTATATATAAAAATCATAAAAACATAGATTGAATCATATAACATCAATCATGTAGAATTTATAATTTTCATCAACCACATCAACAAGTTAGTAACATACAACATATCAAGTCTCATGATTTATCAATATTAAAGTTTCAATCTTTTAAAATTCAATATATAACATTTATGATCATTGATCACCAATGTTGTACTTGTAACCATTACAAAAAAGAATATATAACATGAAATGAAATGTTTTAACTTTAAACTTTCATGAAGCATCATATTCATAATTAATTACTAATGAGTTATAATTGCCAACTTCAAACTTCAAACTTAAATTGTCATATATTTTTCACAAAAAATATAATAATAAATATGAAAGAGTCAAAGGTTATAAAAACTACTAGAAACTAGAAAAGACAAGTAAATCCATTATTTATCGCTAATTCTTGGGCCTCTTTCCGCCATGAGAAATGTCTAATTTCTAAGCAGGTCATGGTGGCCTTATAGGAGTCTCCACCCACATAGTCGCACAAGCATAACTAGAAGGCAAATGCCCCCCATGTGAGGTTGTAGATGAAGACTACGAGAATAAAGGAATAGTTGTTGGCACTCAATAACTACTACTAGATGTGGGGGTGGCATGGTTGTTGTTGCTTCATCATTATCTTTCAAAAGTTCTACTTCCAATTCTTCTATATGTATAATTCCATCCTCCAAATTATCGTCCTCTGGGTTGTTGTCCCATGTTTTATATGATTTATCCTCATAAGCTCGATCACAATAATGACTCAACAACCTCAAGTTGTAGTGCACATAAACTGAGATTTCTACCCACCTTTCATTGGGTCCATTTCTTCTCACATTATGGATGAACCTATAGGTACTACAACACCTCTCTACAGAAGAAGTATTTACAACCTTAGAGAGCACTTCTTTTTCCAAATTTGGTAAAATGCCCTGGCTTCCATATGCTTCCCACCATGTGATAACATCAAATCTGTCCCTATCTTCCATTTCATGCAAAGAACCAAATGAAATAGTGCAACTGAAGTGTCTACCTAATTCAAGATGTAGATTAGCACACGGCTCCTTGTGAGGGACCAACTTGTCTAATGCTTTCATATATCCATATTGTACCTCTGGATATGTATGGGGTTTGATCCTAACCCCACCCTCAAGTGCAGGTTAGCCCAACCAATATGGAGACTAAAATTTTGTCATTAGGATATGCACCAAGCCATGTAGTGGAACATTACGTTTATTCCATTGTGCACACACACAATTGTGAATCATTGTATACAAGTCGAGATATTTTTCCTGAACAATATCTTTTTATTTTCCCCAACATGTTATCCATCTTCTCATACACCTCCGAAATCAGTGGTTTATATATATCTAAAAAATGAATCATCATATAAATTCACTTGTTGAATTTTAAAACTTCCCTCACATGTGCCCAAAACCGACCATTAAGAGCGGTCTCCTCCACTTGTTCAAACCTTGCCTGTCAACTGCAGTTGGAGAACTTTCCTTTAATACATTTTAGTGGTTACTTGATACCATGCTAGCCAATGAATCTCTTACCTTCAAAAGGAAACTAAAGGTGAGGTAATAGCTAGCAAATCTAGTCTTCAGAATCTTCAATATCTCCAAACTTGAGTGACTACAGAAAATCCATGGGTATTGCTATGATTGGTAATATATTTTATCATTCTCTTGCCTCTCTTATACAAATCACCAATCCCTATGTATTAATGTTGTTTGGTTTTAATAATATAATGCATCAAGAGGTTCATTATGTTAATTAAATACCCACCCCAACATACCCCACCAATAATTTCTCTCACTGCCTTACAATTAGAAGCATTATTAGTGATGACTTGGATGACATTGTATGGACCAATACATTCAATTGTTTGAAGTAATGGTTTTGCAATATTGATGGTGATTTTTAAATTATATGGGGAATCATATTCTGAAAGGAAGATTTCACCATTATTAGACACAAAAAGAACACTTATCAATGGATTTCCTTTTACATTTTTCCATCCATCAAATACAATGGATACCCCATGCTCATTCCAATAATCTGCCATTTTACCCAAAGAATGTGTTATTTTTTCTTTTTCATGATCAATTTCGACGGTTCTAGCTTTATCATACCCAAGGCTCTTATATCCTTTGGGGACATCATTAATGGAAGAAACCATTTCATTCCAATAAGGTGTGCAAAGAAAATTGAATGGTATCCCACATGTATAGAGAAACTGATAAAAATTTTAATCCACATCATTCGTACACCCTTCGTCAAGGAAATTTGATATGGTTCTATGCCTTAAAGGGATGTTTATCCCTATGACTCCACACCCACTTACATGGGAGGATGTTGATGGAGTTCTTTGTGCATGTGACTGTGGCTTATCATGCTCAAAGACACCCTTTGATATTTTAAACCTGTATTGGGCTTCCTCCTCTTCGCTTATGTATTTGGCTCTCTATGGCAATGACACACTTAAACCGGTTCTAATTCTTGTTTGTTTATCTCCATCCCATGGCCTTTTCCCACAGAGGTTCCTTATGGAATGAGTGTATGAACCTATGTAAGTTTTTTTGCAATGGAGCCATGTAAATTTAGTGGTTCCACCCGCTTTCCCTCCTTTAGGCCTAGAAACATATTTCCACAATGGGGTTTGGTGCGGTTTCATTTTTGTTCCCTCGTCATCTCTACTCTCCTCTTCCTCCTCACCAAGGTACTCCTATCCCAAGCTAGATTAGAGTCTAGATACTACCTCTTTGTCCTTTAATCCCAAGATCTAATCTCCCTTGCAAGTTCCTCAAGCTCCCAAGCAACCCTCTCAATCTTTCTCTAAATCTCCCTCCTCAACTCAAGCTCCAATTCCAAAATCCCTCTCTTTTTCTCTCATTGTGAAAATGGTGATCAATGGGAAGGTAGGAGGAAATTTTATCTTATTTTTCCCTCCCCTTCCTTACTCGTCTGTCGCTCATCCACCACACAAATTGTTCATCAGCAGGAGTGAAATTTTTAAGGAGGAAGCATTAGGAGCTATCGCTCCCTGACTGCTCCCTCCTTAAAAAATTCAGTTTGAGAGCAAAAGGGAGTGGTTATGGAGTGAACACTCCCAACGACTCGGTCATTGCTCCCTAAAAAATAGGGAGCATAATTTTATTTAGGGAGCGCGCTCACGAAATTTCCTCGCATAGGGAGCAAATTTCAGGAACGCCCTCTCAAGGTCATTCCCAATCTGCTCCTGAGCTGAGCTTACTCCGAGAGCAGATATGACGGGGGTGGCAATGCTCCCCTGCAACCCTGAGCAAATCAACATGAAATTCATTCTATTGAAACCTTTGAATTTTGATTATTGAAAAATTAAATTAGTTAAAGATGCAACTGACTAGAGAAGGAGATCAATATGAAAAATTAGACAAAACTTACACCAATCATGTTTAGCTCGATGTTTATAAAGATTTAGCCTCGATTTGTTTATTCCCATGTGCAAAAGTTTTCCTAATAATGCAAACTACTTTTTCTATGTGTCATGCTTTTCATGACAGCGTGGAAATAAATACGGGCGATCGTGCAAAATGATATATATGGAAAATGATATTCCATTTGTCAAAGCAAAAAAATTGTGAAATGTAAATAATTTTGACTCTACTGATTATGAATAGGCGAAAAAGGGAAAGATTTTTCCAAATTAATAAATTTACAAATTTTCAAATTTATGACAACCTAAGGAAATGAATAAGCTCTTGAAAGAAATTTTGACTGTGATGAAAACTCTATCATTACTGTAATTCTTTGATTCAAGCATATGGCTCATATGTAGAAGCACAATTAATTAAAAAATATAAGGTAATACATCTTCAATTTGTTTTTCTCCTCTATTTTCGTAGCTTCTAAAGACATTGTAGGGAATGGTCAGCTTATAAATTTTGTGGGTTTCAGTGCATGAATCACAATTTTTCTTCTTGTGGTTCATGAGACATGAATCATGAATTTTAGATTTTTTGGTTTAATAGTCTTTATAAAGTAGAAATGTAAAAAACAAATATATAAATTAAAATGGTGAACTTTCTTTTTAATGAAAATAATGATGGAGTGATTAACTTAGGGGATGTAATGATTTAAAATTATCAATTATTAATATTTATGTGATATCATATTTTGAGCCATTGGGTATCTGGTAGAGTAAATGCATGAACCAATGGATGAAATTGTTATAAAGCAAGTGTTTAGGAAAATACATTAGAATTTTGAAATTGAATCAATTGCAGTTTATTGATAGAGCTGAGCATATTGAGAGCATGGAATCTTCATCCAAGCCACATGCCCAAAATACGTTGAAAGCACACATAGAAGAAAATATGCATGTGGTGGAAGCTCATGATGAAACTGACATTGTGGAGCCGCTATTAGGGAACGCAAGGATCATGAATTTTTATGATTTTACATTATCAATCTGCAACAAACTTTCCAAAACTATTACCATGCTTCAAGAATCACCCAACTACCAAATTCTAGTTCTAAGTCAAATTAACAAGTTCTCCCTAGGATTATTTGGTAGTTCAAGTTTCATTCATGATAGGTTGGTCACATTGAAGTTATCAAGAGCTCGAGGAAAATTTCTTCTCTGAAAATTCATGCAAGATTTTAAATTCTTTAAATTTAGAAACCCATATAACACTTTGGAAACATTGAGAAGCTTCAGAATGTCATGAAAATAACCTCTCCAAGGCATCGATGACTAGGTTGAGGAAGATGGTAGCACAAATTTACTCACTCCGTGGATCCCTCTTCGCTTTTAGGAATACAAAATTCAACTCAGGTAACCAAATATTACAAATGCAAATACAATCATAGTTTAGTAATATACATTTTTATGTAAGCGAAGCAACCCAACATAAAAATGTGCATTTCTAAACTATGAGCTTATCTGGATCTGTAATACTTACTAACTAATACTCCATTTGTTTTTACTAAAATCCAAAATTGAGAATATTTAAATAAGAGTAGATTGATTGCAATACTGGCAGGCCAGTGTGAGTATATATAGATTTCTAGATTTGTGCATAATTTTTATGATTCAATAATTCATTTGTGTTTTATGGTCATGTTATTTTTTTCATATGATAAATATGTGAAAAAATTTAACATAATTGTGTTAGTGAACGATAATTTTTTAATTATATCTTTACTGGTGAAGGATTAATTTATTATCAAAAGATTATAGTTGAAAAGAAAAAATTAAATATGGCATTGAAAAAAAAATTAAACATAACATTTCTTGACTGGAAAAATAAAGACCCACAAAATAAAATAAAAAGTATTTAACAGCCATGAAGAATCTAAATTTCAACCTTGGTCAGCTTCATGCCAATTTTGTAGAGCCCATAGATCCATGAGCCTATCATGATGAATGGATGCTAAAAACCAGATACAATATTGATGGATACCATACGTACACCATTTTGAATTTTGAATTTCCTCATGTGGCCATGGATTTAAATTTGTTTTCCCCACTTTTTTCAGAGAGAAATTCATATATATGGCCGAAGCCAGTCAAAATACGGCCGAAGCCAGATTACATTAAGGCCGAAGCTAGTCAGAAATATGACCGAAGCCAGCTGATTTACGGCAAAGCCGTCATAATACCGCCGAAGCGAGGGGTCCCGCAGGGATCAAACACGGCTGGGGGGAGCGAAAGCCATCCGCCCCAGCCATTATATCATGCACGCCATGTGCATTTATTTCCTCAACCGTTTTCCCCACTTATTTCCTCAACCTGCCATATTATGATTTGTGCTTTAAATCGATTATTAATTTTTTTATTAGTTATAATCAAGCCGTCACTTAAAAACAACATAATATCTAAATTTTTATAGACGACATGTAATGGTTTAATTGTTCAATAGACGACATCTATAATTTGTTGCTGGCTTCCTGCAACAATATAAAATAAAACGAATTTTATAAATCAAATAGAGGATTTTTCTTACCCATATAAAATAGTTTACAGCTCACAATTCGTGATTTAATGGGTTGGTCACATTCTACATTTTCTACATTGGGTGGAAGATTTTTGGTACTCAAATACAAATTGATTTCAGGTGAGGATTCAACTCATAATTCAAATTCTCTCGACAGAGTGGCTTTTTACTTCTTCCATGTCGGTAAATTGATTCAAATTAGAATTCACGTCTGAATCCATTGTATGTCGAAAGGGTTGCGCCTCTTTTTATGCATAGATGATTAATATAGTTGGATTAAAATTATTCTCATTTTGTATTTAATAAGTTTAAATTATAATTTATTGAATAAATATTTATTGAAATCAAGTTTAAAACAAAGCTAGGGTTAACCTGAAAGAAACCCAATCCCCACGTTGCTGACCAACGATACTTCATTGCCTGGCAGTCGTTCCTCGGGACATATATCAATAATAAACAGATCTATGATTAAACTCAAAATTCATTATGCATTGAGACTTTGGCATTTCACACTTTGGATTAAAATGAATTTAATTTAATATATATATTTGTTTTCCGCCGATACTCGGAGTGTCACGCCCCTAACCTGCGGTAGTCTTCCAACCACTTATAGCGAGGTGCGGCACCACCGAACACTTTCTTTTCACCAATACTAATATTCATGAACTACGCCTAATTCACTTTTCCTTACTTACTTGGTGTTTCGCAACCAAGCAATATTATGTTTAGCCTTTATACTAATGAACACCCATACTCATTCATTATCCACAGCAATTATAAAAGAGAACAACAATTGCACAGTATAAAGGGAGGGGCAACTCCCTGAACAATGAGTCTGCCCAATAATATATTAAGAATATCAGTTTACAATGTACAAGTATGTCTTGGCAAGACCAAGTCCCATACTTAGCCAATTTTACATCAATACAATCTTCGTGCACACCTTACACGATGGGCGGGTGCTCACTCGAGTCACCAAGACACCCTCGCCAAGTCCTGGCACAATGTCACAACCGCACATCCAACCCAGGCACGTCTTACCCATCACCTCCACCTCTCACCGTGAGCGATTCCAACAAGTGCATATTTCCAAGGAGTGCGCATGAGCTATGCGCTCAACCTCCTTCCAAAACTGCGCACTACTCTCCAAGAGCGAAGAAGATGTGTTGATCGAATTGTGTGATGAGTTATGAGCTCCATCGCATCCAATATATATGCTTCCTTCGTGCGTGGGTGGGCTGCCCAGCCGAATGCCCACACACCCCGCACACACACCTGTTTGGGGTTCTTTAAGTCGGCCTTGCCCGCTTGTCGCAGGTCGGCCACCCCTCATCGCAAACGCCCTTCGCATGGGTATAAGTCATCGCACTTCATTTCATTATCGTCGCATATGTGTCACGCCCGTGTGCACTCACCCGCATGTCGCACCGTGCGCCCGCGCCCGTTCACTGCGCCTACGCCCGTTCACAGCGCCCGCGCCCGTTCACCCTACCCGTGCCCGTGTGCGTTCGCCCGCTCGTCGCACCGCGCTCTTGCCCGTTCACCGCGCCCGCGCTCGGCTAAACTCAAGGACCTTACATCCTCCTCCACCTGAAATTGTTGTCGTCCTCGACAACACACCATCTCGATAGCCATCCACCAAGATCATCATTATCCATGATGTCAACTCCTCCACATAAGGCAAACATCCCTGCAACATATGTAGAACTCCATCTCCATCATGTCTCACCTCAGCAACCAACTGTCACCAAGATAACCATACCAAGGTATACACCTCAACGGTATGTCCTATATCAGATATCATCTCGATCCATGATCATCGACCCCTCTGTCACAATCTCCACTGCAACATCTCGTGTCGACCTCATCATGTGTCCCCATGTGAACCTCTGTCATGATACTCCAACACAATGCTAACATATCTCTGCACACTTCGCGACCCCATGTCTGAACTAGTTGGGTAGCTAATCCAACTGTCACGCTCAAACCATGAGAGTGAACATCCTCATGCCATCATCAGTTGTTCCTCAAAACATCCTGCCACATTCTTGACTCATCAAGAATCTATCTCCATAAGTGTAATCCATGCTCAGGTCCATGGAAACTCCATCCATCTCATCTGCAACATGTCATGATGCTTGATGCCAAGCCATCCCTGCACCATCAATCATACCTGCTCAACATGTTTAGGGACTCACTGCCATGAGCAGCTAACAATGAGCCCCATCTTCTCATCCATCTAAGAAGATGTAGAGGGAGTAGAGCCTGAAGGCTCTCCCTCACTAATCAATTCGATCCATCTATCAGGATCCTCAATCTCCATCCTTTGTAGATAAGCAACCCGATCTTCCTTCTGGACATCCGGCCTTACATACACCTCCTCATCATCATCATCATCCTCAACCAACTCTAGCCTTCTTGACAAATCCAAGATGCTATCTGAAAGTGACATGATGACCAATGACTACTCGGTAAGCTTTGCCTCAACAGTAGACAACCGCTTACTCATGTCTCCCATTCTCTTCTCATCCTCCATTTGCATCACTCCCAACTTACAATCAGGCCTTGTCACACCAATGGTTCGCACACCAATGGGTACATCTTCCCTTCCATCATAAATGTAGAGCTTCTTCAAATGTGGAACAATCATAGCATCAAATTGTTTCATGAATTCCATCCCCAATACAACCTCATAGTCATCAATCCGCACTATAGTGAAGTCAACCTTCCCTATCCATTCACCAAGTGTAGTGTCCACCCTCTCAGCTATACCAAGAATTTCAATAGGAGGAGAATTCACTGTCTTCTTTTGTGCCTTTGTCGGTACAAATTTCAGCCCAATCCTTCTCGCAGTATCTTCACCCATGAAGTTGTGAGAAACCCCACTATCCACCATAGTGAGTACATCAGCACCTCCAACCTTCATTCGAACATACTCCAATCTGTTCATCTCAGGATCCCTCCTAGAGACCACCTCCGTAGTAGTAGAAGCACCAAGTATCTGCATCATCCCCACATAACCACCTTCATTCTTCGCATCAGATTGTGCAATAGTAGCCACCTTTGGTCTAGAAGGACAATTCTTCACCGTGTGTGGTCCAGCACATATCCAACACTTCAAGGCTTTCTTCGTCTTCAAACTATCATCTAATTTCGAAGCATCATCCTTCTTCTTATCTTTCGGTTTATCGGACTTCTTCTTCTTGTCATCAGAAGTCTCATCATAATGCTCCACCAACCTGTCAACAGCAGCAAAAGCTTCCTCAAGTGTCCTAATCTTCTACCTCTTCACTTCATTGTGTGCCCAAGGCTTCAACCCAATAATGAAGTTGAACACCTTGTCCGTCTCCACCATGTCAGGAAGTTCCAGAGCTGCACTTGCAAACTCCCGCTGATATGCTTGTAGGCTCCCGGTCTGCTTTATGTACTTAATCTTCGTCCTTGCTTCCCATGTCTCATCCTAAGGACTGAAATGGGTCTGCAAAGCCTTCTTCATGTCATCCCACGAACTGATGTCATCAGCACTACCATTGGCAATCTGGTCCATCCTCCTTCGCCACCACATCTTAGCATCCTTTGTTAAGAACTGAGCAGCTACCTTGACCTTTGTCTCATCATCAGATAGACCCAACCATTCCAAGTATTGCTCCATGTTCCATAGAAAGTTGCCAAGAGTTTTTGCATTCCTTGTGCCATCATAAGATTACGATTCCTTGACTTTCACGTGAGGCACTCCTCCACCTGAGTTATGCCTCACGGCCTTCTTCAACACCGCGATCTCATTCTTGGCTTCGTCAAGAGTTTTCTTCAAGTTCACGATCTCTGCAAGACCCTGATCCCTTGCTTCCTCAACCTCTTTGACCCTTATTTCAAGTTGTGTACACATAAGATCAGTGTACTCATGTTGTGTCTGGAGTTCATCAAACTCTTCCTTCATCTTCGAGTTGGCCTCTTGTTCCCTGGCGAACAAGTCCATCTTCTTATCCCAGGAAGTTTCCATTACCTCCATTCTCAACAGCATCTTTTCCATAAGTGCTAAAGTATCATCTTGTCCATGACTAGACCCAGCCTGAGATTCAGCCGCCATCTCTAACAGCTTCTTCTTCTTTTGCAATCTAGTTTCGACCATCCAACAACTTCACCAAGTCACCTCCAACCTGAACCAACCCTTGTTCCACTTGTGTGAAACGGCTTCCTTCACCTGCAAGTACCCTTTCCACTGTCACTTCGTCATGAGCAACCTTGCTCTGATACCAACTGTCACGCAGTGCAGGTGTGTATCAGCTTCAACGCTTCAACACCAGCACCAGCTCCCCTACACTAGCTCTGATACCACCTGTCACGCCCCTACACCTGCGGTAGTCTTCCAACCGCTTATAGCGAGGTGCGGCACCACCGAACACTTTCTTTTCACCAATACTAATGTTCATGGACTACGCCTAATTCACTTTTCCTTACTTAATTGGTGTTTCGCAACCAAGCAATATTATGTTTAGCCTTTATACAAATGAACACCCATACTTGTTATAGACATTTTTGTGCCTTACAGCTCTAAGCATGAAATGTCCATAAACCAAGGGATCCTAAGTCCCTAAAAGTGTTGTTCCAACTCCTAAAGGAACAAGGTCAACGAATTACAGCTTCTCCTAGAAGTTCTCCACCAGAAACTGCTCAGAATCAGTCAAATCAGGATCATTTCAGCTGCTCCAGTAGCTAGCTGCGTTGCATAGCACCCAAATACACTAGCTAGGTGCGTTGCAACGCACCTAAATGCACTACCAGGGTGCGTTGAGAGGGAAATGACAAATGGCAGTGTCATTCCGCGAGGTGGAGAGACAATGGAAGCTTCCAGAATCTTCCCCAATGACACTTGCCTCCCTGAATTCGACCAAGGATGAGTAAGAGACTCTCAGTCTCCAAGTGGAAGCAAGAACTGACAGAGAGAAGACACTAGTCAAATCATAAGCTGACTCATACTCCTTGCATACATCTATATATGGATCCCTCATCCCAGAGATCCAAAGGCTGGAATTTTGTACATTGCAGAGAATTGCTGTTGGTTTTGAGATAGATATCAAAGTATTGGGTGATTTATGCTTTGTTGGAGGTGAAGAGGGGCTTCTTTGCTGGGAGGTTGATACTGGATCAGGAATCATCAGTTGTAACTCCTCTTGGATCTTCTTGTTATATCAATAAAACTATTTGAGTTTCTCCTACATGCTTGTGTATCATTGATGTTTGTTACATTTGTATGTTTAGCTTAAATCTGATCCTAAGCTTTTTATGAATATAAACCCATGTCTTTGTATAGTTTCCTTCTTCTGTGATCTTGCAGGTACTTGGTGAAGCTGGGCAAGTAAGAGAGCAGGTAGCTGGAAGCTGTCAAAGAGGAGAGAGATTGGATCAAAGGACTAGCGCAAGACACAGGTTGGTTCATCCTATTTCTCTTTGTTTGTAGTTCATAAAGAAGAATACAAAAGTAGTTTTCTCTGTTTGTTTATAAGGTCACTATCACACCTTAGTGGGATAGGGTCGTTCTGAATAGACACTTTTCCTGTTAACAAAATGGCGACTCCACTGGGGACGATTGTCTAGTTAGTTTGTTTGTGTTTCTCTTATTGTTTATTTCATAAACTTAGAAGTAGCAAATCGAACTGCATTTGCCATTAACAAATGCAAAGTAGATATCTGCTGCTTCAATCCATTCACTGGATCTGTTTATGATTTGAACAGTTGATTCACAAATGATCTGATTGCCCTTTGTGATAGCTCTTAGACCTTCTTTAAATCTACCCTCTGATTTTGCATTACTGATTGCTTTTACTCGGCCAAAAACCATAGATTAAACTGTAAACCGTGACCCAGAACCCGGATAGAATTCTCGTTTCTGCCCCAGCGCAAGTACTGTGAAGAGTTCCTGCATTTCAGTGCAGTTCTCGAGAGGGTAACCTGCGTTGCAATCCAGTTTCTCTGTGTAACAGGTGTGCTGATCAGCCTAGCCTTGTGCAGCTGAGGTTCTTTGCTTCAGTTTTTCAGTTTTGTCTCTGATTTTTGCAGCCTGTGATCAGTGTATGTGTCTGTTTAAAAACCCCTTTTCTTTGCCGTAATTCCGCCTCAGTTGTATAAAAGAAACTGTAGATGTTTTTGTGTGTTTGTTACGTCATTTACAGTTTTCCATTGCAAAAGTAGAATAGTCATACTGTCATCCTTTGGTTCAGATCTGTCGCAAGTGTCGATTTTGATCATAGGAGAAAGTTTATTTGTTGTTGACAGTCGATTATGCTTTTACTTTTGCCTTTGGCTTGAATTTGTGACTTTCTAGTGTCGAAACGAGTATTTATTTCAAAATCATAAAGTGTCGTAATCGTCTCTACCTTTCGATTTCGAAAAGAAGCTTGTTTGTGTTTTTCACTTGAAAGCGAATTCAGATTTGTACAACAACTTTATTTTTAGGCATCAATATTAAGAAAGTGAAAAACAAAACACATGCATGTGCATTTGCATATTGACAGTCTGTTTGGCTTGATTTAGGAAAGTGCATTTACAGTGTGCTCTTTGCTCTTTGCGAAAAGATTGTGTCTTTCTTTTCCCTTAGTAGCTAGGATTTTCATTGCTAAAAAGAGATAAAAGCTTGTTTATCATCTTTAGATTGCATTTTAGGAATTACATCTACATCTCGTGGTGATCCAAAAAGGCAAACATCATAAGAAAGATCAACTTAAAATAAATTCAATGAACTTAACAACGCTTTGGAACTTAATGCACAACATTTAAAGGTCTAAGCTAGAGACGTATTCCGGCGTCGTAAAGCCTGGTAACTGTTGTCCTCACTGATGGTTGGGTGATTCCTCCACTTTGAGACGATAAGTGCTAGTACGGACTTGTGCTCCCACGTACCGTCGAGTATATATTGGGAGACCCCTATAGGCTTAAAACCTTTTATCCATAGGAAGCCATGTCAGCCGCCCTACTGATCGCAATGCATTGAACACAGCATTCGAGAAGATTGACTGCCATACCGTAAAAAGTATTTTGCAGTTTTTCGATTGGTTTGGTACTCCCTCTACCTAGACCTCCAGAGCAGTCCCTTTCGTTCCTTTTCAGACTCCTTAACGGAAAAGGTCCATCTGAGCACTTGTCACTTCAGGCTCATTAAAAATCGAAGGAGACTAGAGTCATCTTTTGTTTTTTCTCGACTCTTAAAAACTGAAAAAACAAGTTGTGTCAAAGCATGTTAAAATTTATTTTAAACGGAATATTCATACCCTTTTCCTACGTTGATCTTGGGTTGAGAAAATGGAGCCTACCAACAAAGGAATTCCCCTTGCTGGAAATCCTACTCCTTTCTCCTCTTGGGGAGATGTTGGTGCGCCCCATATGGCCACATTGTCGCTTCCAGGACTGACAATTGGCTTGCCAATATGGCTCTTCTCAACCAATGTCGTTCAGAACACCACTATTCCTGAACAATCGAATCAACAATTAGACGAGTCCAGAGTTTCCCACCAGCCTTCTACTTCCTCTAATTCTTCATCTCCTCCTTCCTCTTCGCTTGATGGAACTGGTAAAACTAAAAGCCAAGTTCCTAAGGAGAAGAAGGAGAAGAAGAAGAAAGAGAAGAAGAAGAAGGAGCCAAAGGCGAATGTGGGAAAACGAGTGTCGTCTAACGAAAATCCACACA
The DNA here is from genome assembly GCA_031772625.1 of Pinus tabuliformis. NCBI lineage: Eukaryota > Viridiplantae > Streptophyta > Pinopsida > Pinales > Pinaceae > Pinus > Pinus tabuliformis. Next base: position 152,501,497 of record CM062818.1, on the reverse strand, counting down.
CTGCACCGACCAGGCCTAAATCGCCATGTGTCATTTGGAAAGGAGACCACTTTCACAGAGATTGTCCTTGCATCCCCCGGATACTAAGGGACTGGTCTCCTCGTTTGCACAATCCGGTGTCATCAACCTCTGGTGATCATGTTGAAAGCACACCGTCAACTAGTGAAAGTGAAGCCCCAGGACAAAAAGGGAAAGCTAGATTTCCTTGTAAACTGTGCGAAGGCAACCATGCCCTCCACCGTTGTCCCTTCTTAGATGAAGCTAAAAGAGTTTTGGATGATCGTCCGGTTTCACCGTTACAACTTCCTCCTGGATATAAAAAACTCTTGCCGAGTCTGTCACTAGTTGAGAATCCAGCTGGCCCGCTCAGGTGGTCGGCTGAAGCGCCTATCATTGAAGATAAACCAACTGAATCCATACCAGACGAAATTCAAAAGGTCGAGGCGGCAGTTGACCCAGTCTTGCCTTCAGAGGTTTTATCTTCGGATGATACAGTCACTGAAGAGAACAAGGATGACACCGTCCAAATTCTCTTCATCAACACGGACTCCGACGAACATGGGGGCAATCTACCCATTCCTTTACCGCAGGAAGGAAGTTCGTCAGAGCCATACCCGGCCGTCTACTCGGTCCCACCTCCAAGCAACCTAGTTGTCTCCTTCGACTGGAATCAACTAGGCAAACCCCGCCTACCAGCAAGCATACCATTCCGAATTATCGTTCAAATATATAGAATGATCATGGCTGGTACCATCATAGATGAGGGGGCTTTTGTGAGTATCCTTTCCTCTATTGCTTGGAAAGCGCTTGGTTCGCCATCGCTGTCGCCTGAGATGAGAAATCTGACAGGCTTTGATAAAGGAACCAGTCGACCTTTAGGGATCCTTCCTGATGTGCCCATAACATTGAGAGGGAAGACAGTTCGCATGAACATAATGGTAGTTCAAGGACCCTTGGATTATAACCTACTCCTTGGACGAGACTATATTTATTTCATAGGAGCCATCGTCTCCTCACTCTTTAGAGTAATGTGTTTTCCGCACGAAGGAAGAGTGGTCAAGCTCGTGTACTAGCTTTCATTTCCCGGATCACGCATAGCAAATAGTCATATACCATCCCTAAATGGTCTCTTCACTCAAGAAATGTCTCAATCCCCAGTCCGTCCTCCCGATGAGCGCGAGTAATTCGGAAGGATATGACTGAAACCCAGGGGGCATGCGTCCTCGTCTGCTTCGGCAGGAAAACTTCGGGTATAGGGTAGGTTTCCGCGCGAGAATATGACTAGTCTGTACCCCGTCCGTTGGTGGAAGAGGGGTTATTCTAGAATAAGATTCTCTTGTCAAAGTTATGTGAGTTGGCAGACGTCGTCACTCACCTTTGTTTATCTCGGTAGGTATCGCCGAAGAAGTGTTTTGTTTGCGTCGTGAATAGAACAATCTTTGGGTAACCTGTAAGAGGTAGGCCTCTCCTAATAGAACAAATGTTTTGTCTGCAAATTGAGGGGTAACCTTGAAACCATATTTTATACCTGGGGGCATGCAAACCTTTTGGAGTGCAAGCGAAGGGCGACTATTTATTTTTTAAATTTTTAGGTCCTCCCTTTAAACCCGTAGGCTAACCCTTTAAACTCGTAGGATTAGTCGTTTCCTAACTTGCATAAAGAAAGGATGTGGGGCAAAAATCTAAAAGTTGCCGTTTTTATATGAGACATTCTTATCATATGACTGGATTAATCGAGCAGTTTTAGCGCATAGTTCAAGCTCGTTAAAAAATAAACATAAGACATGAGCAAATGTTTCCACCCGCGTTTAAGCTCATTAAAAAATGAATTATTCCCTGGTAAATAACCACCGTGAATGAAGCATTTCAGCCATTAAAGCCTTGGTCGTGTTTGCACCGTCACCTCCACTTTTCCATTGGCCGATCATTCACCTCCATTTGATTGTTTACCCATTTTGAGGAACAGCTGCGAAGAGTGATTTCACTAGCCATCCTTGTGACACTGCCGTGATTGGAAAATTCCAAACCTTACCTGGAATCAGCTGCTACCCATTTTATCACTCGTTCCTCAAAAGACGAGTCTTCTTTAAGCTCTTTTCAACTGACTCGTAAAATATGAAAAGATTGCCGAGTTTTGGCCTTCCAGCTCGTTAAAGCGACAGGAAGTGCTATCCCTCCTCTTGATTTTAATATTTTTGGACCTGAGGGATTATTGCACAAAAATATCGAGCACTTGTTTTGTTCGGCTCGTTAAAACTATCGAAAATTCATCCCTTCTGTATTATTTTATACTTTTTCGGACTTAAGGGATTAGATCACGAAAAAGGAATTTTGGAGTTACCTTTACGTACCTTTTCAGACTCTCTAAAAATGAAAAGGACCGAGTTATCTTTGTCGTTAGACTCGTTAAAAAGATTAATAGCGACAAACTTGTCTTTAAACGAGAACGAGTTTCACTATCGCTAGGCTCGTTAAAACATAGCGATGGGTTTGCCCGAAGGGAAAATTATAGAACAAGCATATGTTATCCTCCTCAAGCTTCACAAAAATAAAGAGGTACTGGTCAGCAATGACTGGGGAAAAATTGGGAAGAAAACTCAAAGAATCTTTATTGGTAGCAAGTCGCTCTTGAACATGACACTTCCGCTCCGTGCTCGAGTCGGGTTGGGTTGTTTCATTCACCAGTCACATCACCATGGTCACGCCACACCATCCACATTTGGGGTAAATGCTACCAATCCATCACATAAGTGTCGCCGACATGTTCAAGAGAAGTCATCCAGAGAAGTCACCTGTGTCCTATCCACTACCATACATTATACTTCATTCTTTCATGACCGCCATCCTAAACCATATATCATCAGATTGTTTTCACCTCCATCAAAATCATTTGCTTCGTTCCGTGTCATTGATGTGGGATTCATTAAGGCCCTCCTTTGACGGATCGCTTCTTGTCGACATCAGCTCATTATCCAAGAAGTTGATCTAGGAACACCCCATTCAGTACTTTGAAGCTTGCATGCCTCAATGGCAAGTTTCTCACTTCCGGCGACAGGTATACATCAATGACCTTCGACCGAAAGATTTTGCGTGGTGTTCGACGCCAAGTCCTTTATTCACACCACGTGAATTGTACTGCAGTACCTTGAGGGTCATTATCATTATGGGTGATCCCTCTCGCGCTTGTTAACAGTTTACATCATTGACTGGTAATCAAGCGATGTCTTTCCATGTTCGACTTCAAGACATTTCTCGCATGGATCGACTTGTACTTCGAGTGAAGATCAGACGAGATTGAACACCCCGGATCTAGTTTCATCCATCCGGGCTGCGATATATATTCAGGAAAATAAAGACATTGAAATGTACAGCATTGCAGCACAGATAATCATCCTACCAAAAGGATGATGACTCTATCAGAATCATCAGTCTACCATCAGACGATTGTCTGTCCTATGTACATGAAAATGAATTTATAAAGCTGAGCATGGGAATGCCCACCTCAGCTAGATCATGAAAACAGTATGAAGATAATGTATTGTATTGTATCTTATTACAGGTCTCCTCTCAGCATTGAAAGAACTTCAGATCCTCCTAATAAAGCATTTCACCCGATAAACGGCCTCATACTTTAGGGGGCAACTGATATAGACATTTTTGTGCCTTACAGCTCTAAGCATGAAATGTCCATAAACTAAGGGATCCTAAGTCCCTAAAAGTGTTGTTCCAACTCCTAAAGGAACAAGGTCAACAAATTACAGCTTCTCCCAGAAGTTCTCCACCAGAAACTGCTCAAATCAGTCAAATCAGGATCATTTCAGCTGCTCCACTAGCTAGCTACGTTGCATAGCACCCAAATACACTAGCTAGGTGCGTTGCAATGCACCTAAATGCACTACCAGGGTGCGTTGAGCGGGAAATGACAAATGGCAGTGTCATTCCGCGAGGTGGAGAGACAATGGAAGCTTCCAGAATCTTCCCCAATGACACTTGCCTCCCTGAATTCGACCAAGGATGAGTAAGAGACTCTCAGTCTCCAAGTGGAAGCAAGAACTGACAGAGAGAAGACACTAGTCAAATCATAAGCTGACTCATACTCCTTGCATACATCTATATATGGATCCCTCATCCCAGAGATCCAAAGGCTGGAATTTTGTACATTGCAGAGAATTGCTGTTGGTTTTGAGATAGATATCAAAGTATTGGGTGATTTATGCTTTGTTGGAGGTGAAGAGGGGCTTCTTTGCTAGGAGGTTGATGCTGGATCAGGAATCATCGGTTGTAACTCCTCCTGGATCTTCTTGTTATATCAATAAAACTATTTGAGTTTCTCCTACATGCTTGTGTATCATTGATGTTTGTTACATTTGTATGTTTAGCTTAAATCTGATCCTAAGCTTTTTATGAATATAAACCCATGTCTTTGTATAGTTTCCTTCTTCTGTGATCTTGCAGGTACTTGGTGAAGCTGGGCAAGTAAGAGAGCAGGTAGCTGGAAGCTGTCAAAGAGGAGAGAGATTGGATCAAAGGACTAGCGCAAAACACAGGTTGGTTCATCCTATTTCTCTTTGTTTGTAGTTCATAAAGAAGAATACAAAAGTAGTTTTCTCTGTTTGTTTCTAAGGTCATTGTCACACCTTATTGGGATAGGGTCGTTCTGAATAGACACTTTTCCCGTTAACAATACTCATTCATTATCCACAGCAATTATAAAAGAGAACAACAATTGCACAGTATAAATGGAGGGGCAACTCCCTGAACAATGAGTCTGCCCGATAATATATTAAGAATATCAGTTTACAATATACAAGTATGTCTTGGCAAGACCAAGTCCCATACTTAGCCAATTTTACATCAATACAATCTTCGTGCACACCTTGCACGATGGGCGGGTGCTCACCCGAGTCACCAAGACACCCTCGCCAAGTCCTGGCACAATATCACAACCGCACATCCAACCCGGGCACGTCTTGCCCAACACCTTCACCTCTCACCGTGAGCGATTCCAACAAGTGCGTATCTCCAAGGAGTGCGCATGAGCTATGTGCTCAACCTCCTTCTAAAACTGCGCACTACTCTCCAAGAGCGAAGAAGATGTGTTGATCGAATTGTGTGATGAGTTATGAGCTCCATCGCATCCAATATATATGCTTCCTTCGTGCGTGGGTGGGCTGCCCAGCCGACTGCCCACACACCCCGCACACACACCCGTTCGGCGTTCTTTAAGTCGGCCTTGCCCGCCTGTCGCAGGTCGGCCACCCCTCATCGCAAACGCCCTTCGCGTGGGTATAAGTCATCGCACTTCATTTCATTATCGTCGCACTTCGTCGCATATGTGTCGCGCCCGTGTGCGCTCACCCGCATGTCGCACCGTGTGCCCGCGCCCGTTCACCACGCCCACGCCCGTTCACCGTGCCCGCGCCCGTGTGCGTTCGCCCGCTCGTCGCACCGCGCCCGCGCCCGTTCACCGCGCCCGCGCCCGTGCCCGTGCTCGACTAAACTCAAGGACCTTACACGGAGGGTCGCGGATCATTTTTTACAGCTCACAATTAAAGGTTGCCATTTCATTTTTTTGCTTTAGATGTCTAGTAAATTTGAATAAAAATGGATTAGGTTACAGATTTGTTTTAAAGACAAGGTAGGGTTAACATTTATTGCACAAAATCAAAAGCTCAATAAAAGCACCCAAAAGCAATATACTAGCTTTGAAGCAAAATTTTCACAGCTCAGCAAGTCACGAGCGCTTGGTCTAACGGCTACCTGTGGGGTTAATTCTGGGTTTTGGTCCAAGGCTACATGTTGGGTTAATTCAGGTGCATGTCCAATGGCTACATGTGGAATTGATTCTGGTCTTCATCTTTGGCAAGTAATATTCATTCAATTAAATCCATGCCCCAATCGCTATAACCTTCTATAACCCATTGCATAAAGAATATGGCCGAACTTTCATATTTACATAGAGAAGTAATTTGGAGTCTATATGTCATTAAAATGATTTTAGAAATGAGAACAGGAAACTAGGGGACTTCCGACAATTTATCCGGTAGCAATTTATCTGACAACTCTTCACGAGGATTTTTATTATATTATTTAAGTTGTTTTTAAAACTAGCATAAATAAAAATTAGCCTTTTTTATGCTTAATTTTCGCTTCACACTTATAGGACATGCTAGACCCTCTTGGAGGGAGAGTTGTGACTTGTTCAATTTTGACCTTTGGTTATGGGTAGAGGAATAGGGGTAGATGGGGCTATGGTCGAAGTGGATCTAGAGGCGTAGACATAGAGTGGGGTAGCAGTCAAGATGAGGTAGGGGATTAAAGATGGATAGGGCTAGGGGATGAGTAGAGGTGATGACTTAATAGAGATAGGGGCCAAGTGGGGTAAAGGTTAGGAATGATTAGTGGAAGAGACCCATAGGAAGGGGTTTGGGCCTAAGTGGCATAGGCTTGGCTCAATGACTAAGGGGACTAAAGGTTTTGGGGAAAAAATTGCTTAACATTAGAGGTAAGGGTCCATGTATTGAAGGGCCTAACTGTGTTAGATGTTTCTAGGTTAAGGACATTGTGTGCCTCATTAGATGTTAAGTATGTAGGGTTTGGGACCTTGTGGGTGCAGAGGGTAGGTGACCCATGGGTAAAGGGGCTTAAGGGTTTAGTAGAGGGGCACACCAAGTACAGATGGAACTACGGTCTCAGATATGGGTTCTATGGTATTGGTCTTAGGGAACTAGAATTTTGGAACTAAGGACTGAGTAGGAAAAGGGGGTTGTAGCAAGGGTGGTGGGGAATAAGTGAATGAGGAAAAAGGGTCTTTGGGATCCATTTATGGAGGATCCAAAGCTAGGGGGGATAGGGTAAAAGGGTTGTATATGGTGATAGGGTTATAGTTAAGAGGTTAGGGGCTAAGGTGATGGGTAGAGGGAATGTGGTACCTAGGGTTAAGGGGAGTAAACATAGGGGTAAATGGTGTGAAGTCTTATAATGGTATAACTAGGGCCCTAAAGAACACTGGATAGGGAAGAAATAGGGTTTTTGGGAAGAGAATCCAGGGATACAGGTGATAATATCTCAAAGGGGGTGATATGGGACTAGCGAACTATTTCTAAGGTGCCTTTTTATCATTGATTTATGATGTCCCTTCCTTTCCTTTTCCTCTTTTTCTTTAATTCTCCTTTATTTTCTCTCTAATTTCCCTTACATGCATATCCCCGTCGGTTCTTCTTCTTTTTCTCCTATTTCCTTTGTTCTTTGAATTAATTGTCATTTATTGTCTTTTGCCTTGACCAATGTCAATGTCAATTTCTATAGCCATTAATTAACCACAAGTGATAACCACTTTAATGTTTTTCCCTCCATTCAATTTGGAATAAGTGTTCCATGACTTTGGTCATATTTTTACCTTTATAATATCCACATTGTTACAAATTAAACATCTATTTTAAGAAAATACTATTCCAAAATATACATCTCTTTCCTCATAAATTTAAAAAGTATAATTTAAACACCAAATTAATTAAATCGAAAAACATTTTGTACAATGGGAAACACAATTATTTAATCATTCAATAAATTTTGTTTGGCTAACTGACATCATAACAATTATGAAATGCAATGGTTTAATTGTTCGAGGAATAAACAACGAGAATTTAGTGCTCGCTTATGACAACGATATAGAATAAAGACAATTTTTACTGAGTGGCAAATTTTTCCTTATATCATAAAATTATTGGTAATTTTTCTTATAAAATTTGATAATAAAATTGTTTAAATGATGGTTGAAATGGATCTAGCATCATCAAAAAATTTTGGAACATCTAAAATATTGAAACTTGACACTTTTCGTCTATATTTCCTAAAATTTCTATCAAATTTTATCAAAATCTTCAAAGAATTTCCATTATTTTCAAAACAAATTTGAAAATTTAAAGCTTTATTAAACTACAGATAAAATAACAAGTGTTTTATAGATCAATTGGATCTTTTCCGTATAGATATTAAATAATTTACAACTCACAATTTATTACGTGTTGTGATGGTCACATTCTACTTTTTCTATATCGGGTGGAAGATTTTTGGCACTGAATACCTCTTAATTCATTAGTCACAGTTCACTTTCTCTATATCGGTAAACTGATTTCAAATTGGAATTTAAGTCCAAATTTATTGGGTTGAAAGGGTTAATTTTTTTAGATTAGTGTTTAATAGATTTGGATTAAAATAAATTAATATAAAATAATAATAATAATAATAAGAATTTTGTATTTAGAATAGATGGTGATGGGAGTATTGTTATGTCATTCTGTGATTTGAAGGTTTCCTATTTTTTTGGGCAAAAATCCACTTGCCTATACTGGTGTGGCTCAGAACAAGTGTGATCCCTACTTAGATACCATTAAATTGTTATTTCTCAAACTAAAAGTGAAACATATATAGCTAACAACTCTGTTTCTCAACCCAAAAATCAAATCAATTCAAACTAACAAAAAAAATCAAATTTCTCAAAATTAAAATTAAATTTATGAAATATTTTTTTTATTAAAATTAAATTCAAAGCAAAACTAAAATTTATCAAATAATAATATTCTTGTATTAAAATTAAATTTAAATTTAAAGCAAAACTAGATTTGATTTGAAAAAAAACCCAATCCCGACGCTCCTCACTAAGACACTTAATTGTCTGCAGTCGTTCCTAGGTAGATTTATCTAGAATAAAGAAATCGATGATTAAACTGAGAATTCATAGTGAGATTGTCACATTTCACATTTTCCATTTGAGTAATCTTTGACATATTTGGATTAAAATGAATTTAGGTGACATATTGTTTTCATACTGATAAAATTGATTTCATCTTATATTGGGAGGCAGAGAAGATCACATTTCATTTTTTCTCTTTAGATGTCTATTAAATTTGAATAAAAATTGATTAATGTTAAAGTGAGGTTTTAAAAGACAAAGGTTGGCTTAACATTTATTGCGAGAAAGGAACCCCAAGCTTCGTGGCATGCAGCTGTTCCTCTGGGGATTTATGATGGGTAGGGAGATCTATGTTTATTGATTACACTCGGATTTCATAATGGACTGAGACAATTGCGTTTCCAATTTTTATGTAGGTCTTCAATAGATTTGGATTAAAATGAATTTATGTTAAAGTTGGTTTAAAAGATATTTATATGAAACTAGGGTTAACAATTTTTAACTGAAAGAAACCCAAATCTACACATGCCCCGCCAAAATCCTGTCGTTGCTGCAAGAGTTGTTCCTCTTGGGATTTATCAAGGGAACACAGAGTCATATATTCTCACCTTCTATGATTTTTGTTGTTGACGGGTGGATATCATGTTTGACCTAATTCATTGAACGCGCGGTTTAAGGAGGCAACATTTTTTCTGGAAAATAATGTAAATTTTGGTATATTTGGATAAAATTTAGTGAACTTTTTTATAAATTTGAGTTACAATTATCAAGATTTAGTATTTCTCGTTGCCAGAGTTTTTGATAGTACTAAATCATTTCCATCATTAAATAAAACCTATTCAAACACTCTCCCAAACGTGTTTTAAAACAAAAAAGATTGCAACTAGAAATTACACAAAAATTACATGGCATAGTTCAGCGGGTGGTTGAACGGTTGAACGGATAGTTCAGTTGAATGGCGAGATGGTCGGGCGGTGCAACGCACGGTGAAGGGTGAGTCGACGAGACGAGCTCATGTGCGGGCGTCCGGTGGGAGGAATGCTAGAGAAGACGAACGTTGAACGGTGAACCGGCGAGGGCGAGGGCGTGTGAAGGCATGTCGACAGACGAGTCTTGCAAGCGCACCTGGCACAACGACACGGTCGACTCACGGTGGTAAACGTGGTTGAGGGCGAGTTAGTGAATGTGCCTGGGTGAATGGTCAGAAGGCGAGTTGGTGAACAGTTGGGAAGTCGTGGTGGGCACGCCCGACACGAAATGAGAAATCGTGCGACGGGTGAAGACGTTGGCAAACAGGGGAACCATGCACGAGGTGAACAAGCTGAATGACAGTTCAGCTGACTTTGCCCGATGGCTGGGCAAGGCTACATGACAGGTGCAAGAAGGTGAATTTGTATAAGTAAAGGTGAAACTTGGGGTTTCCCTTGATTGTAAGTTTAGATGTGAATTCTGAATATTAACATTATTGATATGGGCAGACTCATAATTACAGAGAGCTGCCCCTCCCATGATATTTCGTTGTGCACTTAAATGATAATGATGTTAATATGATTAATGATGATGAAATTTTATGCTGTGTTAATGAAAGATATGCTTAACTGTTGAAAAATAAACTAAGTATAGAAAGTAGGCGTAGTCCACCATCATTAGTATTGTTAAAAAGAAAAGGGTCGGTGGTGCTACACTTCCTATAGTGCGGTTGGAAGAGTACCGCCAGTGTAGGGGCGTGGCAGGTGGTATTAGAGCCCTGATTCAGAGAACGAGTTGAAGCACAAACTTCACTACGTGACAGGTTGATTCAGAGGCCAATATGTGACAAAGAAAAATCTGAAGGGTAATTCAAGTTTGCAGGTGGTTTTAGTTGAATTTGTAGGGTTGAAGGTTGATGACTGTTGAAGGTGAAACAGGTAACAAATACTTGCCAAACAAGATGAGGGTGGTCAAAGGGGCATTTCAATGGTTGAAAATCATGGGTGATTATTGGAAAGATGGATCACAGAAAAGCTATGGACCCTTGATGCAGACAGGGAGCAACATAACATAATTGCAAGGAAACTTGAATAATCTTCATGTGGAAGCTGATGAGCCCAAGAAACTTGATGAAGAGATCAAGCGGAAGGATCTTAGTCTTCAAGAAATCTTAGATGAGAGAGTTTGACTAAGGGAGAAAAGTGCCATGGTAGAGATCAAAGTCAAGCAGCTTGAGGATGCGTTGAAGAGGGACTTTCTTGATAGAAAGACCGTTGTGATAGAGCAGGAGGAGCTCGATTACATTGATAGACTTGGGGACTACCACTGAAACAATCAGACAGATGTTCGGAGGCTTAGTTCGATGTGGGTAGAAGGAGTCAATGGGCACTTGGTTGGTGCACTTGAGCAGAATGTGATGGAGGATGAGCTTGAGGGAAGTCAAGCCGAACCAAGATCTGATTGCTTAGAAGAACCAAGTAAGGAGGTGAAGTACCTTAAGAAAGAAGTCAGGTTGAAGCATAAGGCGATAGACTCTTCTGAGGTCGAATTGTTGAAAAAGGTTGCTGATGTAAGGTCAAAAATCAAACCGAGAGAGGATGGTAATTCCTTGAATTTGAGTTTTGTGTAGGTGACTGTAAATGGCAAGAGATTTCTACTTTGGTAGACACGAGAGCTACTCATAGTTTCCTGAGTAGGAAGGCAACAAAGTCTTTTGGAAAGAAAGTTAAGATGAGAAGAGAGTGGAGTGCTTTCAAAGCAGTCAACTCTACCATGAAAGTTGTTACTAGTGTGATGGAGAACACTCAGGTGAGAGTGGGCTCATGGTTTGGAAAGTTGGACTTGAGGATCATGGACTTGGATGATCATTCTATGGTGTTGGAGCAAGATTTTCTAAGGCTTGCACAAGCCATACCGATGGTGGACCAGGACATTCTCTTGATCACAGCTGAAGGGAGAACCATGTTGGTTCCGATGAATAGAAGGAGTTGCTTGGGGTATAAACCAAGGATGGCTTCTATGACTTTGTATCCCAAACATCCAAATGTAAATCATGATGATGTGGAGCAAAGAGGACTTGGGAGTATGACTCAAACAACGAAAGAAGAGAAGTTAGTTGACTTCGTTGCAAGAGCGAATAAGAAAGAAGGAAGTGGGAGATCAATCTCACGAATCCTAAAGCACTTGGCAAGAACATCTTCTACCAGAGATCTTCATGATGGAGTTGCAGATGAAGGAAGTTCGAGTACTTCTTCAGTGGAAGTGATTGGGGAGGATTATGCAGGTAGGGATCCGGCTGGCATAGTGTATGCCATGGGCATATATGACTTTCAGTTGACGAAAGACAAGCTTGAGAAGCTTGGGTGTACATGTGAGGAGGTTGAGGCTGTGCATAGATACTTGAGGACACAACATCAATCTGATACATGGGTGGATGAGAGTCAGGGAGGAAACTTCTTGGCCCTCCTTTCTCGATAGACAACCTTGGAGATGGGTTGGTGCAGGGACCTTGGTTGGAAGGGGCTGCACCACCTTAACTAGAGGCCTTGGAGGAGGATTCTTTATGATTGACAGGTGAATGATGTAGGAATGAATGCGACTGCGTAGCAACACATTGGCATTAGCATCATGGCATGCTGTAGATGGGATGGATACACCATGGACCTGAGCATGGCTTTGGACAGATTCTTGATTGAGTTTGAGATTATGACAGGACGCTGAAGAAACAACTGGCAGTGGCATGGAGAAGATACATTCTCATGGGTTGAGCGTTAGGATTAGCTACAAAATCAGTTTGATGACATGGGGGCATGAAGTGCACCGGGTTTGTGTCAAATAGATCTATTGGTTTCGACTAAGATGTTGTGTTGGGTGGAGTATTATGCAGAGGAGTTCACATGGTGGAATGACACATGATGGAAATTGTCGTTTTATATATTTTGCAGGGATGTTTGCAATATATAAACTGGTTGAAATTATTGATCAAGAAGGTGATTGTTCATGGAGCACATACTGATGGATTATATGGCATTGGTATGGATATCTTGGTGACAGATGGTCGCTGGGGTGGAAAGGGATTGTCGAGGACGATAATGAGTTCCAGTGGAGGAGGATGTGAGGACCTTGAACTGCAATGTGTTTGGGCAAGGACACACGATGGAGAGCACGGGCGAGTTGGTTAGGTAAACACAACCGCAGAGGCGAAACACATGAAGTCACTTGTAAAAATGACAAAGTGTGCAACTACATGAAAGTTTATAAGGTGTGGCGGTCCCGAGGTGGGGGCGCCCAACCTACGAGCTGACGTGAGGACAGAATGTAACATGAACCAAACAGGTGGTCGGCTGGGCGAGCCGACGTGATAACCATGGTGGGTGAAGTGTATAAGTAGGTGGCGGTGGAGAGCCATTCAAACATCGAATGGAACTCAAGTTGTGAAGTGGGAAGGTTGAAGATTTCTGAGGTTAAGGCGGAGGTGCAGGCGGACACGGGCTGAAGCACCTGAGCTACAGGACGAAGGTGTGCCACAGAGGTGCGTGCAGGCCGTTGGGTGAACGACAGAGGGTTTCGGCACACGTGGGTCAGGCAGCACTGGCGGGCGCACATGGCATAGTTTGGCGGGCGGTCGAACAGTTGAATGGAGAGTTCCGCTGAATGGTGAGACGGTCGAGCAGTGCGACGCACAATGGAGGGCAAGTCAACGAGAAGAGCTCGTGTGTGAGCCCCCGGTGGAAGGAACGCCGAGCAAGGAAAACGTTGAACGGTGAATCGACAAGGGTGAGGGGGTGCGAAGGCATGCTGACGGGCGAGTCATGCAGGCGTACTTGGCACGACGACATGGTTGACTCGTAGTGGTAAACATGGTTGAGGGTGAGTTGGTGAACGCGCTCGGGTTGAACGACGAGTTAGTGAACGGTTGGGCGGTCATGGTGGGTGCAGCCGACACAAAATGTGAAATCGTATGACGGGTGAAGACGTTGGCGAACGGGCGAACCATGCATGAGCTGAATGACAGTTCAGGCGACTTTGCTCGGTGGCTGGGCAAGGCTGCACGACAGGTGCAAGAAGGTGAATTTGTATAAGTAAAGGTGAAACTTGGGGTTTCCCTTAATTGTAAGCTTATATGTGAATTCTGAATATTAACATTATTGATATGGGCAGACTCATAATTATAGGGAGTTGCCCCTCCCATGATATTCTGCTGTGCACTTGAATCATAATGATGTTAATATGATTAATGATAATGAAAGTTTCTGTTGTGTTAATGAAAGATATGATTAGCTGTTGCAAAATAAACTAAGTATAGAAAGTAGGCGTAGTCCACAATTGTTAGTATCGTTAAAAAGAAAAGGGTCAGTAGTACCGCACCTCCTATAGTGTGGTTGGAAGAATATATCCAATGTAGAGGTGTGACATTGTTGCTCCTACAGTTGCTCTTTTGGGGATTTTTCAAGGGAAAACAAATCTATGATTGATATATCCTTGCGTGCATTGATTTCCACTGTTTTTGGCGGCTATCCTATGTAAACACATTATCAGCACTAAATTTAAATTACTGGTGGTAACTAGATGTTTGACGCCCTCCATTTAATCGTAATCCTTAACTCTTTTTTTGTGGATTCAAGAATAACATCTGCCATAAAAGCGCCCAATAGAAATATACTAGCTTTGAAACAATTTCACAGCAAGTCATGGGCACTTGGTCCAACGACTACAGGTGGGGTTAATTCCGGGGGCTTGGTCAAATTGCTACATGTGGGTTAATTTTGGGCGCTTGGTCCAAGGCTACATGTGGGGTTAATTCGGGCGCTTGGTCCAACGGCGACATGTGGAGTTGATTTGGGCGCACGGTCCAAAGGTTAGGCAGCGCCTAACGAGCCATATATCAAGTATTAAATGCACCCGGAGATGCACACGATATAGCTCGTTAACACGCAAAATGCAAAACTCGTCACTAAATAAAAAAAGGCATTTTGCGTGTTAACGAGCTATATCGCGTGCATCTCCGGGTGCATTTAATACTTGATATATGGCTCGTTAGGCGCTGCCCAAAGGTTACAGGTGGGGTTAATTCCGGGCGCTTGGTCCAGCTGCTACATGTGGATTAATTCAGGGCGTTGCGTCCAAGGCTACATATGGGGTTAACTCAGGGACTTCATCCAACGGCTACATTTGGAGTTGATCCAGGGGCTTGGTCCAACGACTACATGTGTGATTAAGTTAATTCTTTACAAGTCCAATAGCCATTCCTGAAACTCTATGTACACCAGGAGTCCGCTGGCCATTCTTGAGACATGACTCGGGGTACGATTTCTCTCTCCAGGAGCGGCCTGATTCTTCTAGCTTCAAGCGTCAAATTATCCGGCGATTCCTCTGAGATTTCTTGTGGTGCGACCACCTCCGATACTCGGCTTTCTAGGTAGAACAGCTGAATCCAATAGCTTGAGAAATATCATACCAGCTCAACCTCCTCAGCGCTCGAAATGAACAACGTAGTTAGGCTTGATTCATACACGCGTGAGATGTTATATAAAATAAATTTAATTAATATATATATTTAAAAATTATTTTTATCTAATTCTTCTTTCCTTCCATATAAAGAATTTTAAAAAATAAAAAATGTTTAAAAAATTTATTATTTTTATAAAATTATTTCAACATTAAAATTCGAATTATTTATTTTCTTATGTCAACATTTTAAAGCCTCCAAAATCAATACTCAAAATGAAAACTTGGAAATTTATTCTCAAAATAAATTTCCATTTCCTACATAAGAGTCTCCGCAACCATCGATTTTGTGACTGCACTTACCATTCAGCACAAAAATTAACAAATCCATCACACGGGCCATTATCCGCTCGATGATTAGATACTATGAACAGAATTGAATTCTTATCAAATTATTCGATATCAATTTCAGTATTTTTTTTTCCCGATTAGAATGAATTGGGTAACTATTGATGGAATATGACGGCCATTTTGATGGTTATAAGTCATTTTAACCCTAGGTTTAAAATATTTAAATGGCCATTTTGTTGTAATAAGTTTTGATATTTTTTTCTTTCCTTCAAACAATAGATTATAATGAGCACAATAGTATTAATAAATTTGCTTGATAAACACCCATAAGTATATATCAACCACATTTATAAATATTTATGAATATACAATATTGTTTATAAAAGAAGAAGAAATTATTTTAACGAGGTTAAAGATGGCTTATAGGACAGATTGCTTCTTCATCAACTTGATGTATTTGATTTTTTTTTGAAGCTTCAAAATAAATGCTCTGAGCTTACAAACCGCTAGCTAAATAGATTATCCTTAATTATTGTCCTTCCAATAAATATGTATTTTATTAGAATATTATTCCAAAATATACATCTAAATCATCATAAATATCAAAATTATATTTTAAACACCAAATCAATTAAATCGGAAAACATTTTGTATAGTGAAAAACACAGTGATTTCTATTTTACGAAAATATTATTCCAAAATATACATATCTATTATCATAAATGTCAAAATTATATTTTATAAAAAAATTAATTAAATCGGAAAAAAAATTGTACAGTGAAAAACACAATGATTTAATTATTCAATACATTTTGATAGATAAAATAAAGGGAATGTCTACAAAGCGGAAAGGCAAATTTTCTTTGACATAAAAAAATCATCGGAATTAATTATTTTTTTTCTCAAAAGATAGGATAGTAAAAGTGTTTGAATCATGTTTTTTAACGGTGGAAATGGATTTAGCACTATCAAAAATCCCTGGGTATCTAAAATCTTGAAACTTGACATCCGTAACTTATATTTCCTAAAAAATTTACCAAATTGTATCAAAATCTTATCCGAATTTCCATTATTTTCCCACAAATTTGAAGCCTTGTTAGACTACTAATAGAATAAAAATCATATTATAGATCAATTAGAACATTTCTGTATAGATATTAAATTTTAAAACTCACAATTATTATGTGATGTGATGGTCGCATTCTACTTTTTCTACATCCGGTAGAAGAAATTTGGTACTCAATACCTCATAATTCATTTTCTTCTGACAAAGTCAAATTTTGCTTCCTCTACATCTGTAAACTAATTTCAACTTAGAATTCAAGTCTGAATTCATTATATGTTGAAAGGGTAGCATCTTTTTTTTAAAAGGTGTTTGTAAACTAATTTCAACTTAGAATTCAAGTCTGAATTCATTATATGTTGAAAGAGTAGCATCTTTTTTTTAAAAGGTGTTTAATAGATTTTGATTAAATTAAATTCATATAAAATAATAATAATAATAATAATTTTCTTATAAAAAAGTTTAGAATAGATGGTGATGAGAATATTGTTATGTTACTCTGTAATATAAAGACCCAAAATACTAATTTTCGAAAGTTATGATTTCTCAAACGTTCACATATATAATTAACAACTCTTTCTCAACTCAAATCAAAAGTCAAACCAATTCACCCCCACACGCAAAAAAAATTTATTCAAATTTCAATTTAGGAAATAAAAATACATTTTTATTAAATTAAATTTTAATTTAAAGCAAAACTAGAGTTAATTTGAAAAAAACTCAATCCCCAAGCTCCTGACTAAAGATACTTAATTGTCTGTTGGCGCTCCTAAGGGTATTTATCAATAATAAACAGATCTAATATTAAATTGAGAATTCATAATGAGACTGTTGCATTTCACTTTTTCCATTTGAGTACTCTTTGATAGTTTTGGATTAAAATGAATTTAGGTTAAAATATTGCTTTTTTTACTAATGAAATTGATTTCATCTGATACTAGGAGGGTCACATTTCATTGATTTCACCTCACACTCAGAAGATCTCATTTCATTTTTTCTCTACTAAATTTGAATCTAAATGGATTTACGTTAAGGTTAGGTTTTAAAAGACAAAGGTAGGGTTAACATTTATTGCAAGAAAGTAATCCCAAGCTTCACACCCCCGACCAAGACACTTCATAGCATGCACCCACTATTTAAAATTGACGTCCGTTTAGACGTATTTGCTCCTTTTACAAGTAAAATACAGCTTATTCTCGGATAAACACGTTATTCATAACTTGTAAAATTTTTATGAAAATGTCACAATGACGGACATATGGAAAAATCAAGAGTTTATAATAATAATAATAATAATAATAATAATAATACATCAGACTGGCAGTACCTCGACTTCACAAATGAAGAATTCGGAACACGAGATAATTGTACTCTGTATAGATTTTGTTGTACTTTGTATGAATTTTGATGGCCTCCAGACCATTACACAAATTATGTTGCACAGTTTCCAAATAAATTCAGAGAAAAAGTGTTTGATGTTAAAATGAATAAAGTTTGTATTATACAACTCTTGGTTACATGTCACTGCACAGTTTACAGTCTCTCTTGCTCAGACAAATCTTCGTCAAATAACATTCCCGGGCTTCTACATTCTGAGTTAAAATAATCCTGCACCTGCCTCTTTGTCCAGACATCTTAGTACAGTGCAAACTGCTCTTAACTTTCAAAGTTGTCCTCAAAGTCCCATCTTTTGCCAAGGTATTTCAGTTTCCAGTTTGCCAACAAACCATCAGATATTTCCTGCCGAGTATCGAAATAGACAGACTTTGTCCTTCAAGTCCACAATGATTCTCAGAGGAATGTCCATAGTGGTGCTCAGGGGAATGCCGAACTCATTGTCTGAAGAATCCACGAGATAAGAAATATCCACCCCTGCATTCGAATATAGGGTTTGGACTTTTCGGTCTGTACAAATATCTGACCCCATCGGAGTATCATCATGTAATGGTTTTGTGCAATGCCAATATGGTTTTGTGATTTGTCCTTGGAATAGTGCAGATAATGTTTGTTAATAGCTCTCATGAGCCTCTATAATCTTACAATGCAAGAAGGGGGTGAAGCCCTATTAAGAAATTGCAGAGCTCGGTTAGAGACATGCCCTTTCTCACCACTATTTGCCAAGGCCGAGTAAGTCCCAAAATCAATTTCTTAAAACTTTTTTATTTTAGATTGGTACAATGCAAGAAGGGGGTGAAGCCCTATTAGGAAATTGCAGAGCTCGGTTAGAGACATGCCCTTTCTCGCCACTATTTGCCAAGGTGGAGTAATTCCCAAAATCAATTTCTTAAAACTTTTTTATTTCAGATTGGTACAACGAAAGAAGGGTGTGAAGCCCTATTAGGAAATTGTAGAGCTCGCTTACAGACATGCCCTTTCTCGCCACTATTTGCCAAGGCCGAGTAATTCCCAAAATCAATTTCTTAAAACTTTTTTATTTCAAATTTGTTTATCTTTCTTGTTGAAGTTCTTATTATTAGGTTTGAGTGCTACGATTCTCATAAAAATGAATAAACGTTGACACTACACGAAACCTTTGAAAAACCTGATTATTCTATGCGGGTTTGTTGGAGGAGGATTATTCTTGTTTTTTGTATGCCTCTTTATAATGCGAAAAATAATGAGATCGTGATTTTACTTAGATCAATGGTGCTAAGAAAAACGAAAGGTACCTTTTTTCCCAATATTTTTTAAATATATTTTAGTTATATTTATTTAATATTAAGATCATAGGAAAACAATTTCTTCCCTCAAAATAAACAACTTTTATATGGCTTGACTCCCATTACTCTTATCTTTGAATAAGCTAAGTTTATATTTATTGTTTCTGAATATAATGATCAAATTCAAGTGAATATATAAAATTCACTTGAAATTCACAACATTTAATTACTTGAATTAATTTATTTGAGTTAATTTATTGGACCACAACATTTAATTACTTGAATTTGTTAAACACATACATGGCAGCAACAAAATATTAAGATAAGCATGGGAGTATCTATTATTAACAAATGATATACATTTATAGTACATTCATATGACCTTTGGTTTCGTATTCCAAGGTCTCTTGGACTTCCTTAGACTATTCAACCTCCACACCAACCCTTAGGGGATTGGGTGTCCAACATTCCCCCCCAATCCGAAGGCTTATGTATGAGTCCAAGAAGAGAGTTGTAATACAAAACGTGCAAAAATGCATGGCAAACTAGGCTGAATGTGCTCTCTGAAATGTTGGTATAAGGGAGGTGGTTTAACGATGACCATCAACACTAGAATGCTTAGTGCAGTTCCGAGAACACTTCCAAGTCTGGCATGAAGCTTAGGTCTTCTCCTAGAGGAAGTGCTCTTCATGTTTTGAAGAGGGAAACCTTCAACCATGAAAGGGAGGTCTCACCCTGCATAAAAGGGAGGACCTCAACCTGAAAAGGGAGGTCTCAACCTGTGATGGTTTAAGGATGACCAACACCTCTGGAATGCTTAATGAAATTCTTGGAACTTTTCCAAAACTGGCAAGAAGTTGAAGTCTTTTGCTAGATGAAGTGTCCCAAATTATTTGAAGAGGCATCACCAACTGAAGGCATGATTAGAGGAATATTTGTCTTTGGCAACAACTCTAAATCTGGTATGGCAGGTTATGGCTTAGGCTCGCTTGATGTCACTTTGAAGCTTGTCGATGACAATCATTCCCCCCCTCTCAGATACAAGGTGGGATGATGGAGAAAATTCAGCTGCAAGACTGTTGAATACTCTAGAACAAGTTCTGGGATATGACTGGAATATCTTCTTTGTTGATGATGCCCATTCCCAAGAAGCAACCCATCCAAGATGAATATTTGTTCTTGCAGGAGGTTTGCTTTTGAAGCATCTGTTTGAAGAATGACTGGTTTTATGGCAATGCTTACATGGATGAAGATCAAAATAGTTATCTTTCATATGGCCAACTCGGTCACTGTGTTGGCATTTCACAATCTGTTGTTGTTGCTGTGGAAGAGGAGCAGAATCTGGAACAGCTGAAGGTGAATTGTCATGAAGGAATCCAACACTCTGAAACTTGATGGGCTTTGAGTAATCTGGAATATGAAAGGAAACCCCCTTATCATATCTAAGACCTGTTCTGTGCCTGTTGCTGACAAGCTCTTCCCAAGGTCTGATGATGGGCTTGGGAAGTGCAAACTAAACTTCTGCATCTGCATGTAACTCTGCTACTTTATTGGGCACTGGATCTGAGTCAACTGTAACATTCTTGTCTTGCTGTTTATGGGAGTCTATTTCAATCTTCTGAACAGAAACAAGTTCAGAATGATGACTGCACTGTTGTAATTCTTCCTACTGTAGTTGAGATTCAATGCAAAAAAGCAATGTTTTCTTATGCATGTTGTAGACGGGTCTGAATTTTGGAGAGAGAGTATTTGTTGATTTTGAATGTGTTGTTAGTCATTGAGTGTATCATAGTATCAAGGAATTCTAATACTTCACCAATTAGAACCATTTCACAACAAATGCAGCAATATTACAGCCAATACAAATGTCTTCTCTCCTCCACAAAATACTTATTTTATATAAAGTGCAGAGAATACACTAACAATGGTTATATTTATTTATAGAGACAACTCTATAAACAATGTTGGTGCAATCATATAGCTTTTCCAATACATAGTAGAGGCATATTCGATCCATAACACTAGTACACCAGCACTCAGTATCAATAGATATGACTCCAAAATTAGTGTTTAATGCGCATTCCA
The DNA here is from genome assembly GCA_031772625.1 of Pinus tabuliformis. Lineage (NCBI taxonomy): Eukaryota > Viridiplantae > Streptophyta > Pinopsida > Pinales > Pinaceae > Pinus > Pinus tabuliformis. Next base: position 152,480,226 of record CM062818.1, on the reverse strand, counting down.
CAATTTGCAACTACACAACGCAAAGAATGACACCTACACAATGCAGAAATATGCACATAAATTCCTAAACACTCACATTGTATATAAACACATTTACTCTGCATCCCATCTCACAAATATATTGTAGCTCCAATGCACATATAACACTAGCCTTCAATCAACTTGACAATATGCGTTCACAATCTAGCATTTTATCCAACAGACGAGTGTACAAACTTCAATGCTTCAATAGAGAATTAATGCACAATTGAGGAGATATTCTACGTTCCAGTTTAGAGGTAATAGAGTTGCTGGTTAACAACTCTAAAGTATGAGAGTATTTAACAACTCTAATGCATTATCAAGTCTGGTCATTTTCTTCATTATCAAACTTACACTTTAAAGAAACTGATCACAACTATTAACCAATGAGGAAGAAGTAACAGTCACTCACAATTCAATGTTACTGCAATATCCTCTGTTCTAGAAAGTCGCATAATAGTTCTTACTGCTTTTGTGCTCTTACATCGATAACCTACCTCTACCTTTGCTCAACTCGATGGAAGTCGACTTTGTAATATCCTTCTTAGCCAAAGATAGAATCAACTAGAACAACATGTTGTCCTCGTTCGAGATATTCCTCTTGTACCTATTGGAATAACATGCAAAGAACAAGTGGACTCTTTCTTGAGGAGGTTGTACTCGAAAACTTATGAAGGATCTGTGATTGTCACTAACATAGCAGAGGTATTTGAAATTTCAGACAATCTTATTCTTCTCATTGATGTTCTTGCTAATAGTTTTTAGAGAGGCCAGAAATTATTTTTCTACTGTGTAGGTTATGGTTGAATGAAATAGACTTTTGTACATTAGTGAAGGGGTCCACAGAATGTTCGGTCGAGTCTGGCTCTGTTCGAAGGCCCGAATCGTTCTTGGCCAGATAAACTCCACGGAAGCCCACACTTAAACCTTACCTTTCTTTCATTCCATAAACCTTTTCACATATATCGATGCTCTCCTTAGTGCATTAAATCTTCACCATCGATCTCATTCCTCAATCCAACGATTATCGTGCAATAACTCACACCAACTAGCCTCAACCTCCAATTTTAGTTATTCTGCTAAAATAGTAGAACTATTTAATATACCTGGTATATGGCAAACCTTCAAATTTTCCATGGAACCGAAATGAATTAAAACCCCAGTTCATAACCTTATCGCATATGAAATTTACATTAACTCACATGCGTTTTCCGACACGATCATCGTCAGATCTGACCCGTCTAATTGAATGGCTATTGCATCACTCGCTTGCCAACTAGCTTGGTCGATCTCCATTGTCGATCAATCCTGCTTGATCTAACGACAATCACGTAATCTCGCATGAAATCTTGCATGATGCATAGCAAGTTGAGAGCACGTGAGAAAAGTGGTTTTACCATGCTATATGTCAACCCCTCACGTTAATCGCGTGAATTTTCAAAATACCATTTACAACTTTTAGGGCACGTGAGATACTGCTTACTGCCTACGAAGATCGCTCATTATTTTGCATGTTTTCCACCCTTCTATCGACATGTGCCTTGATGTGATCCATCCTTTTCTTGAATTAATCTCCTACGATAACATCTCCGTCACTCATCTTCCATTAACACTGTCCATTGATCCGACTGATCTAATGGTTATTGTGTAATGTTGCCTGATTCGCTGAACCTCGAGCTAGAAGGATTTCCAACCTCCAGCAAAGTATCAAATTTCGCCTATTCAGCTTCCTGACCCGCTTAAGGGTTTGGGTCTTGGCTTCGATCTTCTTGGGAAGCCACCTGTGGATGAGAAAGTCACAGTCCATAGATCCTCTAATTTGGTAGTAGGGGCAACGTTCATATAACTGGACGGTGTATATACTAATATGATTCAAGGAAACCACAATCACTGTGTACAGTCATGGTGTACATGCCAACACAATTTCACTAACACAAAGGAGGTATTATGGTGCAGAGTCAGGAGTACTAACATTAAAGGAGAGGCATTAACCAAGAAACAGTCATGGTAATGCATATAATGAACACAGTAATACCGCATGACAATCACTCCATGTCAAGGAACACAATGTTCATCTAAAACGCAGTCAACACATTACCATTCAACACAAAATACCATTCAACGCAGAATATGTATCGAATATGTATGGATGCAATACATACTTACTTCACTCATGGCACTCGGCACGGTCATCTCAGTCTTCCACGCAACACATACTTTAAAGGTCATTCGATTTTCTATCCAATGCACAACGTTCAGGTGCAGAGTCCAGGCGGGTGCATTTTTGTTATTTGAGGCAGTGGATAGAGAACCCAGCACAAATCTAGCTGAGAGAGGTCAGTCGGGCAGTGTGAAGCATGCAATAGGCATGCACACAATAATGGGAGTTCTATTTGCATGTATGCAGAACTGACATGCACAGAGAAGCCATAAAACAAGTGGCTCAAATCAGAGTAGGGCAGGAGTACACCCGCTCTGATACCATGTTAAACACATACATGGAAGCAACAGAATATTAAGATAAGCATGAGAGTCTATCTATTATTAACAAATGATATACATTTATAGTACATTCATATGACCTTTGGTTTCGTATTCCAAGGTCTCTTGGACTTCTTAGACTATTCAACTTCCACACCAACCCTTAAAGGATTAGGTGTCGTCCATCATTTCATTTTTGTTATAATGATTTGATGATTAGTCACGTTGTTATTTAGAAATAATTATGAGTGATTTTCTTATTATTTTAATATTTGAATGGTCGTAAGATAAAAAAGTTGACAGATTTATTGTGCATATATATTTGTTAAATAAAACTAAATTTGATTTTTAAAATTGGTTTGTTATTATGGAGTCTAATTTTTTATTTTTGTTATTTAATCAAAGAGATTGACATCTTGAATTTTAGAATTTGTAAAATTTTGAATTTAGTAGTTTGTAAAATACCTCATACTTCATGATAAAACCTTTACCAATTAAACTTCCATACAAAACTAATCATAATCTTAAGATTTCTATATTTTGAAAACTATAATTTAGAACGTGGTTTAGTATTACATATTAAAATATTGTACTTGATTTTTCCAAATTTGTATTTGTATATGTTTTCAGGTCAGAGAATTTCTTTCAATAGAAAACATCTCTAGCTTAGTGAAAAGTATTAATACTCAAGACATGCAAGGTGAGAAAATTGGAGTAATAATTTCACAATCTAGATATGTTAAACCTGCAACAATATCTACATTCGCTCTATTTTGATTGGAGAGAAAATATAAATATAATTTATAAAAGTTATATAAAACCGGTAAAAATAAATGTTAAAAGCCATGTGAAAAACACTTTAAATATAAAACAGCCACAAAACAATTTGCTTAGGCACTAAAAATATAAAATCGTCATAAAACAATTTGCTGAAGTGTAAGAGGACCCGTCAAATTTAACCCCTGCATGCACCTGTTCCTCTTCCTCTGGGGATTATGCTGGGCCGGGAAATCTACGATTTTTTATTACACTCGGATTTCATAATTGACTAAGACGTTTGCGCTTCCCATTTTTATGTAGGTGTTAAATAAATTTGGATTAAAATGAATTTATGTTCAAATTAGTTTAAAAATATTTATATCAAAGTAGGGTTGACATTTTTTAACCGAAAGAAACCCAAGATACACACGGCCAGCCAAGATCCTGCTGCTCCTACAGTCGCTCTTTGACGGGAGGCTATCCTGTTTGACGCCCTTCATGAAACGCGCAGCTTATGGCGGTGACGTTTTTACCTGGAAAACAATGAAAATTCTGGTACATTTCCACAAAATTTAGCGAGAATCTGTAGAAATTTAAGTTACAGTGGTCAAGATTCAGTATTTCTGGTTGCTATTTCCACCTTTAGAAAAAGTTAAAATCCTATCCAAACACTCTCAAACATTTTTGAGAAAAAAAAAAAAATTGCAGCTAGAAATCACCGTCCGGGTGAAATGGTCACCCTTCATTAAATCGTAATCCGCAGTTGCAATGGAAGCGCCCAATAGCAATATACTAGCTTTGCATGCAATTTCTGCAGCTCAGCTGGGACCTTCTGTCTTTTCTATGCTAGACTCTAGTATATCTTCTCTCCTGTCCATGGTTATCTGTGTCTGAGATTTGACAGCTCAGTATACTATTCGTGAGGTGAGATCATTGCATACGTTGGTAAAGGCCGGCTATAACATAATTCTGACAGAGACAGAGAGGGCCCCCCGAATATAACGATCTCTACCTCAAATATATGTTTTATCTCAGTGGTTATCTATTAGTTGCGTGTGCAATCTATTCGATGGCGTGGGTTTTGACTGATTATGTAGGTTAATCCCGCCATTTCTATACCCATACTGTATCTTTAGTGTCGCAATCGATGCGTGCTTCGATTCCTTCTTGATTTGATTTGAAGAGTTGGAAACGATAGGGAAAGCACAACTACTGGTCACGATTGGGAGTAGAATTTGTAATTGCACCGAGGGGCTGCACATTCAAAATTACATGATACTTTATCGTAGATATTTTTGTTTAGTTATAGAGTTAGCTTAATGGTTAACGGTTTCTTTTAATCATCAACTTTAATGTATAAAAGGTTATATAGTTCAATTATAAAAGTCTTAAAACGCCAAAGTCGAGGTCACGAAAAGTTCGAAATTATACATTCTTTTCTATTAAAAGTGATTCGAATATTATAAAGGAGTGTGAGAAAGATGTTTCATTAAAGTTCTTTTAAATTAAAAGATTTATCATAATTTTATTTATTTATTTTCCAAAAATTTGTGTTTTGAAGAAGTCTTTTTAAATAAAAAATTGGAAGAAAAAAGAGTTTTAATAAACCAAAGGGTTTATAAAGTTTTTTTTTAACCAAAAGGGTTTTTATTGATATTTGAAAAAAATGTTTTTTTAAAAATGGTTTTATTTAGCTTCCAACTATAATTTTTACCATTTAAAAGGAAGGATTATGATGTGTGGGTTATTAAGATGGAAACCATGTTGAAGGCTCATGATGTTTGAGAATATGTCATGGATGGATTTCCAGAACCTAAAGATGAACCAACTAAACGAGCTCTCAGTAATGCAGAGAGTGTACAATGGAAGAAAGAAAGAAAGAAGAATGCACAAGAGTTGCAGTTTATCTAGCAGGGAGTAGACCAAACAGTGTTCCAGGAAATTATGATCACGTCTTTAGTAAAGACTACATGGGAGACTTTGGCGACAAACTATAAAGTTATGGCCAAAGTCAATATTGTTAATTTGAAAAATACTAGAAGAGATTTTGAAAGTTTGCAGATGAAGGAAACATAGGATATTGATTCTTTCATGAATCAGGTCTTGATTGTCGTAAACAAGTTAAAAATTTATGGTGATGATATTAAAGATCAAAAAGTGGCTAAGAAGATCCTCATATATTTGTTTACTAAATTTGATGTTGTGGTAGCAGCCATAGAAGAAGCCAATGATTTGAAAATGTTAACAGTTGATGAATTGATCGGATCACTTCTATCCCATGAGGCAAGGATAGACAGAAATAAGTATTCCACTTTAGAAACTGCTTTCAAAAGTTAGTCTCTATTTCAAGAGATAGAGCTCGCAGTAGAGGTAGGAGGTAGATCGAGAGGAAGAGGACGAGGCAAAAGACATGGTGGTTAGAGAGATAGCAGAGAAGAGTAGGAAAATGAGAGTAGAAGAAATAAAATAAGCTTCAACAATAATCAAAGATTTGATAAATCAAATGTGATATGTTATTATTGTAATAAATGTGGTCATTATGCCTGTGATTGCATGAAGAAGATAGTTGATCAAGAAAAGCAGAGAACTAATGTCACTACAGAGAATACTAACTCCATGTTCTTGGCTTGCCATACCATGCATGAACCTTCTGATAATGTGTGACTATTAGAAAGTGGTTGCAACAACGCCATGTCAGGAAAAAAAATTGGTTGTAGACCTAGATCAATCTGTGAAGACTGAGGTAAAGTTGGGCGCAAAGAAGACTGTGGATGTGGATGGCAAAGGAGCGGTCAACATTATGACCAAGTAGGGGGAGCCAAAGACAATTTAAGAGGTATATTATGTCCCTGTTCTCAAACATAATTTGATAAGTGTTGGTCAATTGATGCAGAAAGGATATAGATTTATCTTTCAAGGACAAGAGTTTGTTATATATGAAAAGCCCCCAACCAAGCAAATGATAGAAAAGGTGTAGATGACAAGGAACAAATTCTTTCCTCTAATCATGTATTATAGTGATCAGGTCATTGCTTTTACAGTTGCATGTTCTAATGATTACTGGTTATGGAACTTTTGGTTTGGGCACTTGCACTTCTCTTGTTTAAGATTGTTGCAATAGAAACAAATGGCTAGAGGATTGCATCTTGGTAAAGCAACACCGTGAGATTTTTCTGAAAGGAGTTTCATACAGAGCAAAGAAGCCACCAGAACTAGTTCATATAGACTTCTGTGGACCTATGAGGACACATTCAATTGGTGGAAGTTGTTACCTCCTCACTTTCATCGATGACTATAGTAGAAAGACTTGTGTTTACCTCCTGAAGTAGAATTCTGAACTTTTGCAAAGTTTAAAGAGTTCAAAGCCTTAGTAGAGAACCAAAGTGATCGACGGATCAAGGTATTGAGGTCAGATCGTGGTTGAGAATATAATTCGAAGGCATTCCATGATTATTGCAAAAAGCATGGAATTAGAAGGAAATTTACAACCAAATACACATCGCAACAAAATGGAACATGGCAAGGAGTATGCTAAAAGAAAGAAACTTATCTAATGAGTATTGGGTAGAAGTAGTTGCATGTTGTTAAGTTATGGTACGTTCTATGCTTATAACAGTTTACTTCTTTTCCTTATTATATTCCAAATATTAGCAATCACACGTACATAAAGTAAAGTGCAGATAGAACATTAAACAATCGACAGAAAACAAGCCAAGACAAGAGACACAAGATGTGGCGGCTAGCCAAGGAAAAACCCCACAATGTGTGGGGAAACCCCTTGATCAAACCTTCTTCAGCTTATTTCTAAGAAACAAAACTTGATTTGCATCATTAAATTTAAATAAACTCACCAGTCTATCGTAGATTTCCTTGGAGGTGTCCAGTTCATAGATGTAGGCCACCAAGTGCTTGTCAATAGAGTCCCGAATGATCTTCTATTGTTTTGACTTCTCCGTTTTTTCATTTGTTCCAGGCAGCATCAGATGCATTTGATGGAGGCTCAACAATATTGCCTCTCACATGATCAAACACTCCTTGATTCGTAAGGGTTAGATCGATAGACATCTTCCATCTATGATAGTCAGCTTTCTCCCATAGTTCTTTTAGGATAGCCTTGCCAATATTCTCTTCGATGATTGCTCTTGCTCTTGCTCGGCCTTTGTCTTCACCTCAGCTTTGATACCATGTTAAGTTATGGTATGTTCTATGCTTATAACAGTTTACTTCTTTTCCTTATTATATTCCAAAGATTAGCAATCACACGTACATAAAGTAAAGTGCAGATAGAACATTAAACAATTGACAGAAAACAAGCCAAGACAAGAGACACAAGATGTGGCGGCTAGCCAGGGACAAACCCCACAATGTGTGGGGAAACCCTTTGATCAAATCTTCTTTTATCTTCAATAATTCAACAAAGAGAAATAGTACAATAAATCTGATTCATATCAGTAGTAGCAAACCCTAGATCAATAGCATCAGCATTAGTGGCTTCATTATCAAACTAGGGCAGACGATATCTTGCAAACCGTTCGTCAGATTGATTTTTTTGGCGGCAGATAGAATATGAGTCTATTATGGAGAATGATGTATGGGAAGTAGTTCCCAGACCCTGGACAAGACAATTGTTACTTCAAAATGGCTTTGCAAGATAAAGCATGTAGCAAATGGAAGTATGGAAAAGTATAAGGTTCATTTTGTTGCTCGTGGTTTATCCCAGAAGGGAGGTATAGACTATGATATTTGCACCTGTTGCCAGATATACGACCATCCGCTTGATCATAGCCCTTGTGGCTTCACAAGGAAACCTACATCAGATGGATGTTAAGACCGCATTCTTGCATGGTTCTATCAAAGAAGAGGTCTATGTGGAGCAACCTGAAGGATTTGAGATTTATGATTAAAATCTCATGTATGCAAGTTGAAGAAGGCTCTCTATGGGCTGAAGCAAGCACCTCGAGCATGGTATGAGAGGATTGATAGCTACTTGATGAAGTTGGGATTCACTAGGAGTGAAGCTGATCCTAACCTTTACTTTAAGGTTGAAGATGACAAGCCTCTCATACTGGTGTTGTATGTGGATGACCTCTTTCTAACAGGTGCAAACCCTCTCATTCAAAAATGTAAGAGGGAGATGGCTTCTGAATTTGAAATGAAGGACCAAGGACTTGAAGTGTGGCAGAAGCCAAGGGAAATTTTCCTATCTCAAGGAAAATATGTGGTAAATATATTGGAAAGATTCGGTATGATGGACTGCAAGCCTGTGACTACCTCGAGGATCTTAACTTTTAGAAGTTATATGGTAGTGATGTCGGACCAGACTTGGGAAATGCCTCTGAGTTTCAAAAACTCATTCGCATTGATGTTCTTGGTGAACCTCCGTCCGAACATATGTTTTTCAGTTAGCATTGTGAGCTCATATTTGGTTGAGCCTCACTGGACTGATGCCAGGAATCTTCTGAGATGTCTTCAGGACACAATCTCTCATGGATTAAGATACACTACCGGAGATGTGAGACTACTTGGATATACTGATGTTGATTGGGCAGGCAGTGTGGTGGACCGTAAGAGCACTTCCAGGTATTGTTTCACCTTGGGATCTGGTTCGATATCCTGGATGAGCAGGAAGCAGAAGTCGGTGGCTTTGAGCACCGCCGAAGCAGGATATATTGTTGCTAGCATAACCTCGTGTGAGGCAGTCTGGTTGCGAAAGCTCTTCAGTGAGCTGTTTGGATTTACATTGGATACCACTGTGATTCTCTGTAACAACCAGAGGTGGGATTCGATTATTGAGGAATCTCGTATTCGTCAATTGCTCCAGCAGATAGACATCATCTGGGATATGGTAAGTCGATGAGCAAGGAAGCTCCGTCACATTAAGATGATGTACAGGTTGATACACCTTGTCAAAGCCCCGAGGAAAGATCTAATCTGTGATTTTCCCAAACGACTTGGAGTCGGCAAGAAACCTTTGTACAAGGGTCCTGCATGTTGCATACATTGAGCTCTGGGAGCTCTAAGGGCTTGCGGTTCCTACTGGAGCAACATATGACCACATGGTGACTCACCCTCCCCTAGTGGTGCACACTGGAACAAGATGATTCGCTCTCTTGTGGGACAAGATGATTCGCTCTCTTGTGGAACAGGATGATTCGCTCTCCTATGTAGCAGGATGATTAGTTCTCCTGTGAGGCCTGGATTGATGTGTTCTCCATGACAGCCTGGATTGATGTGTTCTCCACGACGATTGTAGCAGGATTGATGTGTTCTCTTGTGAGGACAGGATTGATTAGTTCTCCTGTCGAGGCATCCTACCCATGTAGTCTGGGACTCATGGGAAGTACCTCTCATCTGATCAATGAGTAGGGAAATGGAGTTAGGGACCATAGTAGTACCCATGGATGCATCGTTGTATCTACCGTACTCCCTACGCTAGGATGACCTCCATTGATCTGGGATCAATGATACTGGTCTGGGACCAGTGGTAGGAGTTGTACCATACTATGATGCTGACTTCGGGTCGGTTGAGACAGGTCTGGGACCAGTGGTACATACTCCGAGACTGACTTTGTGTTAGTGCAGTACTGGTCTGGGACTATTGGTACATACTCCGAGACTGACTTCGTGTCAGTGCAGTACTGGTCTGGGACCAGTGATAGTGGTACATACTATGACGCTGACTTCGGGTCGGTTGAGACTGGTCTGGGACTAGTGGTACATACTCCGAGACTGACTTCATGTCAGTGCAGTACTGGTTTGGGACCAGTGAGAGTGGTACACACTGTGACGCTAACTTCGGGTCAGTTGAGACTGGTCTGGGACTAGTGGTACACTTTCTGAGACTGCGATACTGGTCTGGGACCAGTGGTAGGAGTGGTACTTACTATGAAGCTGACTTCAGGTCGGCTGAGACTGGTCTGGGACCAGTGGTACGCACTTTGAGACTGACTTTGAGTCAGTGGAGGATGATACTGGTCTAGGACCAGTGGAGTTGTACTCACTATGACGCTGACTTCGGGTTGGTTGAGACTGGTCTGGGACTAGTGGTACATACTCTGAGACTGACTTTGAGTCAGTATGATACATCCTCGATCATTTCTTCTTCTTCATAATTCGGACAAAAGCATAGCAGAGCAGAACAGAACAATGCAAGAGCGGAGCAGAACAGAGCAAAACAGTACAGATCAGTGCAGGGCAAAACAAGAAAAAGCAAAACAGGCAAAATAGAGCAGAGCAGGGCAAGGGTCAGGCTGTACAGGGCAGTGCATTTGATGGATGAATAGCAACGACCGATAGACAGATTGCAGATGAAGTTCTCCATGGTTGAGAGGGAGTGTTAAAATTGGAAACCAGGGAAAAACTACATGTGGGTCATCTTATTCATGGCTGATAATATTTTTATTAGATTCCTCTCGTCGAGAGGTGTAGGATTGATATAAAGATCATCCGATTCCGATAAGTATTCAGATATGAATTTATTTTGATTATGGAATTATTATCAAGCCGACCTACAACTCATGTAGGCTCAGAAGCCCAACAGTCGCATCTATTCACCCACCAACGTTGTATATAAATATAAGAGGACTTTTCCTCATTTGGACTCACTCATCTTATCACATCTTTCTCTCTCTACTGCACAGAAATGAGTCTCTTCTCTACTGCACTGAAATGGGTCTCTCTCTCACACATGTGAAGCCGTAAGCTGTTGAACTGAAGCTGCAACTGCAAAAGTAAAGATTGACTTGCGTGGCCTATAAGATCTCCTCATATGAACTGCGCTGTAGGTTCATTTGAACCTCCTCTAAAAGCCGCAACTTTTGGTGGTGGAATGAAGTCAATCCGACGAACGGTTTGCAAGATATCGACTGCCCTAGTTTGAAGCCGGAAACTGCTGAAACTGAAGCTGCAACTGTAGAAGTAAAGATTGACTTGCGTGGCCTAGAATATCTCCTCTTTAGAACTGCGCTGTAGGTTCATCTGAACCTCCTCTCAAAGCCGCAACTTCTGGTGGTGGAATGAAGTCAATCCGATGAACGGTTTGCAAGATATCGACTGCCCTAGTTTGAAGCCGGAAACTGCTGAAACTGAAGCTGCAACTGCAGAAGTAAAGATTGACCTGCGTGGCCTAGAAGATCTCCTCTTTGGAACTGCGCTATAGGTTCATTTGAACCTCCTCTGAAAGCCGCAACTTTTGGTGGTGGAATGAAGTTAATCCGACGAATGGTTTGCAAGATATCGTTTTCCCTAGTTTGATAATGAAGTCGCTAATGCTGATGCTATTGATCTAGGGTTTGCTATTGCTGATATGAATCAGATTTATTGTACTATTTCTCTCTGCTGAATTATTGAAGATAAAATAAGATTTGATCAAAGGGTTTCCCCACACATTGTGGGGTTTGTCCCTGGCTAGCCACCACATCTTGTGTCTCTTGTCTTGGCTTGTTTTCTGTCGATCGTTTAATGTTCTTTTTGCACTTTACTTTATGTGCGTGTGATTGCTAATCTTTGGAATATAATAAGGAAAAGAAGTAAACTGTTATAAGCATAGAACATACCATAACTTAACACATGTGTTATTTATGTGATAAAGAGATCACCTACAAAGAGTGTGATGAACAGAGTACCATAAGAAGCATGGTTAGGTATGTCTTGCAGCGTATATCATCTCATAGTGTTTGGATGTGTAGCTTATGCACATGTTCCAAAGGAGCTAATAAGTAAGTTGGATGATAAAAGCAAAAAATTCATATATACTCGTTATAGTGAGCAATCAAAAGCTTACAAATTTTATAGCTCTGTCACCAAGAAGACAATAATAAATAGAGATTCCTTGTACAAAGAACAAGAGTCATAGAATGGGATTGTAGACAAAATTGTCGATGCACGAGTACCACTGGTGGAAGAAGAGGATGCAGCAAAAAAAGAGCAGCAAGAATCACGAGTGCATACACCAAACAGAGTCACACCAAAAAGGACTCCAATATTCTTTGAACATGGATCTTCAAGAAGATCATTAGATATAAAGTCTCCTATTAATCAATTAGGTGATGAATCAAACAATGGTAAGAGAGAAATGAGAAGTCGGAAATATATTTATGATGTATATGGATGTTAGTTAAAATTTTGAATTGTTTTCATTCCAACCTTCTTCATTTAAAGAAGAAATCATAGATGAAAATTGGGTGCAAGCCATGGATGAAGAAATTGAACCTATTAAAAAGAATGATACATGGGATTTGGTTGATTTTCCAAAATACGAAAATCACATTGTGTGAAATGGGTGTATAAGACAAAGTTGAATGAGAAAGGTGAAATTAACATATTTAAAGCTAGAATTGTACCAAAATTATTCTTTCAGCAACCAGGAATATATTTTGGAGGAACATTTGCTCTGGTAACCAGATTGGATACTGTAAAGCAAGTTTTAGCCACAACAACTCAAAACAAGTGGAAAGTATATCATATGGATGTGAAATCAACCTTCTTGAATGGAATTCCAGAAGAAGAAATTTATGTGCATCACCCTCCAGGACATTAAGTTAAAGGACAAGAAGATAAAGTTTACGAGTTGAAGAAAGTGCTTTCTGGACTCAAGCAAGCACCTAGAGCTTGGTATAGCAGAATTGAAAGCTACATGATTAAGAATGGATTTTACATAAGCAACATTAAGCCTACCTTGTACACAAAGGTAAATAAACATGGACATATTTTGATTGTTTACTTATATGTTGATGACATGATTTATACAAGTGATATTGAATTGGATGAATTTAAAGCAACCATGAAGAAAGAATTTGAGATGAGAGATCTTGGTCTCATGAAATATTTTCTTGGCATAAAATTTGAGCAATCTGAAAAAAAGAAGAAGAAATTTTTATCTATTAAAATAAATATGCTAGAGATTTTCTCAAAAGATTTAGGATTGAAAATTGTAAACCCGACCCAACACCAGTTGCAATAGGTATGAAGTTAAGAAAGGATGATGAAGGATCAGATGCCAATCCATCTCTATTCAAAAGATTGGTTGGAAGCCTCATGTATCTCATAGCTAGAAGACCAAATATTATGCAAGGAGTGAGTTTGATTTCTAGATTTATGGAGTCTCCAAAAGACTCACATTGGAGATCAGGAAAAGGAATTATGAGATACATAGTAGGAACTACATATTGTGGCATAATGTATGCAAGCACAAAGAAGAAGCATTTGATTAGATATACATATAGGCAATTTGCAGGAATTTTGGATGATAAGAAGTGAACTTTTGGTTATGTGTTCCTTCTTGGTTCAAGTGTGATTTCAAGGGCATATAGGAAGCAACCTATTGTGACACTAACATCAGCAAAAGAAGAATATGTATTAACAACATCAACAACATGTCAAGCAATGTGGTTAAAAAGTGTATTTGGTGGACTCAAGGAGAACTACAAGGATCAATAACAATATATTGTGACAACACCTCAACCATTAGTCTATCCAGGAATAGTTTGTTTCATCAAAAGAGAAAGCATATTGATATTAGATATCATTTTATTAGAGAACTTGTGAAAAATGGAGAAGTCCACTTGAAGTTTTGTAAATCGAGTGATCAATTGGTTGATATATTTACTAAGCCATTAGCAAAATATGTATTTGAGTTTCATAGAGGAAACTTGAGTGTTGTAAGCCTAGCTGAGACATAGACCGACATGCATGTTTGAGTTGTCATGAGGCATGTCTTAGTTTAGCGATAGTAATGAAGGGGTAGTGTTAAAGATAGATAATTACTCTCGCATTGAGAGTTGTCTAAATTTAGAGAGTCAGTTAACTGAGTCAAGTTAGGTCAAGTCGAGTTAAGTTAGATTTTGGGTAAATTCGAACTTAGAGTGTGTTTTCATGTTGAGTTATTTTGGGTGAGTCACTAGTCGAAAAAGTTTAAATACCCCTCACCGGGTTCATTGTAATCATTAAGCTCATGTGATCAACTGAAGAGTTGTAGCTCGTGTTATTGTGTGTGTTATTTTTTGTATTAGTTTGTGTTTTTCCTCCTCTTCCTTTCCAACATTAATGAGGCTTTAGATTTTCCTAGAAAATCATAGAAATTCAGACATGATTTTGATAAAATTTAGTAAATTTTTTTGTAAATCTAGATTACCACTGTCAATTTTCAAGATTTTGGGTGCCCCAGAAATTTTTTATGGTGATGAATATATTTCCACCATAAAAACAAGACTCAAAAATTACGATTACCATTTTTATGAAAACAATATTATCGAATTCCAACCACTTTTCGATGTCTGCACAAACTTGCCACTTGGTAGACAACGCCCCTTCTTAAGGGAAATGTTACTTCAAAGAATTTCGCCGTGTGTCGATACCTTATAAGAACAAGTCACATGTTCACTAGTTTTATTGAAGTTAGTTTCATGACAGATGACATGACCCTAATAATGTTAGAGCGTAATTTTTGTCAAATGGATAAATTATACTCTTTGGTTGGTGTGTGGTGGAGAAATTTCTTGGGAAACAATATGTCAAGCTAAAATTTATCCACCCGACTATAGAGTCTTCAACACTCTATAGACCATATGACCATGCATAAAGTTTGGGGTATGGCAATACCACTACAATAAATGAGGATGAACTAGACTGAAGATCCTTCCACCATCTCCACATGTGTATATCATTTTTCTGACAAACACTTATGGGTCAACTTTAAGGTTGGAATTTGATAGCTGTTTTGATCCTCATAGGGCATTTTAACTGTATTTTAAGCTTAAAATTTTTAAATGGCCATATGTTGTGATGGGTTTTGAAATGCATAGAACATATTTATGACGATTCATTTTTTTTTGAAAAATGTCATTATTACCCTCTTTCAAAGAACTGGTCATAAATATTAATTTAATGTTAGTGCAAATATCTTTAATGACGAAATCGGCTAACATAGAAGTTTGAAATTGGAATTGAAAATCCATGAGATAGAATCAAGTGCAATTTATTGATATACCTGAGCATATCTAGAGCATGTCATCTTCATCCAAACCTAATGCCCAAACTATGTTGAAAGTGCACAAAAGAAAATATGAATGTGATGGAATTTCATGAGAAAAATGACATTGTGGAGCCGCTAATAGGAACAAAAGAAGAAGAGAGGCCCCATAACTACATCAGATCTCGAATTTCAAGAGTTGAAAGGTTTTATGGAGCTTGGTTTTGAATTCAGCCATGAAAAATTGAGCCTGCCACTACTGGATATTCTCCCTGGATTGAATCATTTATTACTCGATCATAATATCAAGAAAAAAATAGAGTTTCAAGAATCACCATTGGAAAATTAGGAATTGCCCATCCTGAAGAAAATAGGGGTAGAACTAAAAGAACATATGAAGTTCAGAGCGTGTTCCGTAGCTTCATCACTAAAATGGTAGTGCAGAGACTACATGAAATTTTTCCCAGTAGAATTGTACAACAATGTTTTTGTGCTTTGTTTGGTGATATTTCCTGCCATGGCATTCACTTCCTCCAAACTCTATAATTATAATTGGGACATCATAGTTATTCTTTGAATTTTTTTAACCAAACATTATTCTAACATCTATGATAAATATTCCTCTCATTGATGAGATTCATGTCCATGTAACTTGATTCTATATGAAGTTGATGTTTCATATTGTTGTCATAATATGTAACCAAAGTGTTATAACTTGTAATAGAGTTTCTAGGAAGTAAGAGATGTAAGATAATATATATGTGTGAGAAAACATCAAATGAGAATGAAAACACTACAGAGTTAAATCCATGGAGAGCTTAAAGTTTTATGAGATGGGTATATATGTATATAAATTTCTATTCATATTCTATGACAATTGAATTAATAGAAGTGTCTTAAAATAGTTTTTTAAAGGACCTCTTGTTGTTCTTCATTTATAAACCATTTCCAAGTATTTTCTCTATATTATTTCCCGAGGTCTTTCTCAATATATTTTAGCTTCTCCCTTTGCTCACTTGAATGTTTTTCCATAAAAAACGGTTATCTCGGTGTTTGCAGAAGTATTTCTATCTGAAGAGTGCTCAAATATTTTACTACATAGTTCCAATGTAAGAAGTTCTTTCAGTGATTTCAACATGGCCATTTTAAACCCTAATTTCAAGCTAAAAGTGAATTATTTATAGCAAAAAATATGATGTATTTCATTACAAGGGTTTATTGGACATTTTTATTTAGAAGAAGAATCCATTTCTGATAATAAACATTAGGATGTACAAAATTATATGCTTATGAGATTGGAAACTAAGGGGTTTATTAAGATAATTGATAAAGAACATCTTCTCTTTCATATAAGGGCAAAGAGAGTGAGATTGGTAGACCTTGGTAGTGTCTTCATACTGTCTTTCAACTTCTCAGTGATGTCAATATTATCGATTGAGAAATCCTAGGTTACTTGGGAGCAGGAGTTAAAGCAGGGAGGAAGAGTGGGAGTCAGGGGTGACATTTTCAAAAGCTCCCAGTTGGGGAGCGAATCGAGAGAGAATTTTTGTGTAATATATATTTTATATATTTTGATGCTTATATGTCAAGAAAAACATGTAGAATAATGAATTAGATATAAAAAGCATAAAAAAATATATTGAATCATATATTAACATCAATCATCTAGAAGTTATAATTTTCATCAACCACGTCCACAAGTTAGTAACATACAACATATTAAATGTCATGATTCATCAATGTTAAAGTTCAATATTTCAAAATTAAATATATAGCATTTATCATCATTGATCACCAATGTTGTACTTGTAACCATTACAACAAAGAATATCTAAAATGAAATGAAATGTTTCAACTTTCAACTTTCATGAAGCATCATATTCATAATTCATTACCAATGAGTTATAATTTTCAACTTCATACATTAAACTTTAATTGTCATATATTGTTTACAAAAAATATCATAACAAATATGAAAGAGTTAACGGTTATAAAAACTACAAGAAAGTAGAAAAGAAAAGTAAATATATTATTTATTGCTAACACTTTGGCATCTTTCCGCCACGCGAAATATCTAATTTTTGAGCAGGTTGTGGTGGTGTTCTAGGAGTCTCCTCCTGCATAGTCGCACGATCAGAACCAGAAGGCACATGCCCTCCACGTGAGGATGAATATGGAGGCGATGGTAGAAAAGGAATAGTTGATGGAACTCTAGCACTGCTACTAGACGGTGGGGGTGGCATTGTTGTTGTTGCTTCATCAACATCTTTCAAAAGTTTTTCTTCCAATTCTTCTAGATATATAGTGTCATCCTCCAAATTAGCATCCTTTGGGTTGTTGTACCATGTTTTATATGATGTATACTCATAAGCTCGATCACAATAATGACTCAACAACCTCAGGTTGTAGTGCACATAAACTGAGATTTCTGCCTAGTTTTCATTGAGCATGTTTCTTCTCACATTATGGATGAAGCTATAGGTTCTGCAACACCTCTCTACAGAAGAAGTATTTACAACCTGTGAGAGCACTTTTTTTTCCAATTTTGGCAAAAATACTTGGCGGCCATATGCTTCCCACCATGTGATAACACCAAATATGTCACTATATTACATTGCATGCAAAGAACCAAATGAACGAGTGCAACTAAAGTATCTGCCTAATTCAAGATGCAAATTAGCACACTCCTCATTGTCAGGAACCAACTTGTCTAATTCGTTCATATAACCATTGTGTACATATGGATATGTATGGGGTTTGATCCTAACCCCACCTCGAAGTGCAGGTTGGCCCAACCAAGATGGAGATTAGTATTTTGGTATAAGGATTTACACAAAGGCACGTAGTGGAACATTAATTTTGTTCCACTGTGTGCACACACAATTATGAATCATAGTATACAAGTTGGGATCATTTTCCTGAACAATATCTTTTATTTAGCCCCAGAATGCTATCCATCTACTCATACACCTCCCCAATCACTGGTCTATCTGTATCTAAAAAATGAATCGTGTTATAAATGGGCTTGGTGAAATGTAAAACTTCCCTCATATGTGCCCAAAATAAACCATCAAGAGCGGTCTCCTCCACCTGTTCAAAACCTTGCTTATCAACTATGGTTGGAGCCTTGTATTTTAATACCTTCCAGTGTTGAATTGATACCATGCTATCCAATGATTCTCTTACCTTCAAAAGGCACTTGAAGGTGAGGTAATAGGTAGAAAGTCTAGTCTTCACAATCTTCAACAACTCCAAACTTGAGTGACTGTGGAAAATCCAATGGGTATTGCTATGATTGGTAATAAATTTTATCATTCTTTTGCCTCTCTTATACAAATCACCAATCCGTATGTAATAATGTTGTTTGTTTTTAATAATATCATGCATTAAAAAGTTCATTATGTGAACCAAAACCCATACCAAAATATCTTGGGGTATATATCCTTAATAATTTCTCTCGCTGCCTTACAATTAGAAAAATTATTAGTGATGACTTGGATGACATTGTATGACCCAATACATTCAATTGTTTAAGGTAACGGTTCTGCAATTTTGATGGGGGTCTTGAACTTTTATGAGTAATCATATGCTGAAAGGAAGATTGCACCATTATTAGACACAAAAATAGCACTTATCAATGGCTTGCCTTTTACATTTGTCCATCCATCAGATACAATGGATACCCCATGGTCATTCCAATAATTTGTCGGTTTACCCAAAAAATGTGTTATTTTTTCTTTTTCATGATCAAGTTCCATGGTTCTAGCCTTGTCATACCTGGGGTTCTTGTATCCTTTGGGGGCATAATTAATGGAAGAAACCATTTCATTCCAATAAGGTGAGAAATAAAATTTATTGGTATCCCACATGCATATAGAAACTGATAAATTGTTTAATCCACATCATTCCTACACCCTTCGTTAAGGAAATCTGATATGGTTCTATGCCTTAAAGGGATGTTTATTCATTTGCCTCCATATCCACTACCATGGGAGGATGGTGATGGAGTTCTTTGTGCATGTTAGTGTGGGCTATCATGTTCAAGGCCACCCTTTGATCTTTTATATTTGTATTGGCTCTTTGTGATGTTGACACACTTAAACAAGTTCTAATTCTAATATGTTTATCTCCATCCCATGGCCTTTTTCCACAGAGGCTCCTTTTATAACAAGTGTATGAACCTGGGTAAGTGTTTTTGCAAGGGATGCATGTAAATTTAGTGGTTCCACCCCCTTTCCCTAGTTCAGGCCTAGAAACATATTTCCACAATGGGGTTTGGTCTAGTTTCATTTTTTTCCCTCATCATCTCCACTCTCCTCTTCCTCCTCACCAAGGTACTCCTCCTCTCCAAGGATTTCATCAAATCCACTAAAAACTACTTCTTCATCCTCTTCATCATGATCAAACCTCCTTCTCCTACTCTCTAACACCATAATAACAAAAAAAGGAACAAAAAAGAGAGAATGGCAAGCCATATAACCATGATGATTAATGTTTTGAGCTTGCAATAAAATGGAGGAATGGGAATAGGAAAGAGAGGAGAACATTTTCATTTAGAAATGAACATATAAAAAACACAAATTCTAAAGGTACAAGCCCTCTTGGCAGGACATTTGTGATGTCCCCAGAAAACTGTAATTATTTTTATTTTACCATAGTAAAAACAAAATTGGATATTATGGTTATTGTTTGAATTAAGTATTTAAATTTGATAATTATAAAGAAAACTATTTTGGAGTGTTAACAAATCTTGTAACTTTTCATATCAAGAAAGTTAGGATAGGCAGTTGCCTAACCCTAACTACCTCCCTGATTATGAATTCTCCAAGGAAAGGACTCAAGAGGGTAGATAGGAAACCTGAGAGTAACAGAGGAGAAGGGGAGAGAATCCGTGCTGAAGGGTCAGATGGGAAAAGAGGCTAAGTTTGGTGGTGACCATATAGTTGTGGCACTGTGTGTGAAGCCTTGCAAGAAGACATTGATCTTGTGAGCAAGCTTGGGGGGAGACTTGGACCTGAAGGAAAGTCTCAAGGTTGGGAGGATTAGAATCTGTTAAATTACAGAGGTGATTTCAATAGTTGGATTTTTCCTTTATTTACTGTTCTCATGTAAGTAAAACAAATTGGAGAAACTTTATATTTAAATATGAGATGATAGAGTAAATGCTCAGTTCTGGAAAAATATTGTTATTAAAAACTTGGAAATTTAAATACTGTATAGTAATATCCTAAAGTAGGAGAGTAGCTATTTCCATAAATCATAGAAAGAGAATTTTTCTAGTTCAGATATAAATTTAAGAATGTAGTACAGAATTAGAAACTTACTTAGAAAGGAAAGAATTAAACTAAGCAAGAACCAGAATTACCAGAGAGAATCTGGGCATACTTTTATTACAAGAAAGAAATACGTATTATTTCCTTGACAGAACTAAAACCACATAATAAATATAGAGGAAAACTTGGGCCGAGGCTTGTCCTACTACTATCTTTGAGAACCATAATAAACATTTTATATTACTAGTAGGTAACCTGAAACCATATAGTAATGCGGTACTGTAAAGCATCAAGAAAATTCAAGAAGTATCGTAATACAGAGATTGCCAACAAATAATTTGGGAAATCAAAATCAGACCCATAGGACCTGATATTCCCATAGTCCAAGGAAAGACTACCAATTCTAAGTCCTCATTTCCCAAAAATAATAAGCCTAATTACATATAAAATGTTAAACAGAGAAATTGCGAATTGTAATCTTTAAACCCAGACAAACATTGCAGAAAAACTGGAAATAACATAACCAGAACGGAATGAGTCACTGAAAGACCATATATACAAATCAGGGCCTGATTATTGCACAAATAATAAAAGAATACCCCGGAAACAGAGAGATGCAGGAGCTTCAGGATTAGCATGTCAAAAATGATATTAACCAATTCTGAACTAATAAATCGTTAGCATTATATAACGAGTCGAACTAGCCATGAGAAAAATCATAGAAAGCATTCATTACTATTGGAAGAAGTTCCAAAGTAAATAAGACAATTAAACGAGCACTGTCAAATAGTACTAGGGACCTTCCAGTCTAACCCTAAGGGTTTGCTGGATAAACCCAGAAGTTCGGAACAGTCACCCGAACGGTCGACAAGTGTTTCCCTTAAACCAAAAATTACATATAACTTAAATACAAACTACAACAACAAGTTTTCAAGAGCAAAGCCCTTTTTCTCAGATAATACATATACATTTAGAGTACCAAGAATAACACGAAATCTAAAACCCTTCCAAGAGAATTCATCTAAGGACAAGACTGTCTGTCTCTCTACCTGGCCAATAGATGCCCGCAAGCAAACAATGAACATACCCATGAACCCATTGAAGTCTTGAGAGTGTAGGTATCAGAAATCAGTGAAAACCACCTCTGAAATTCCTTGGAACACTGAGACCTCACCAGAAGAACCTGCTAACTCCAATACCAAGAACCATCAGGTGGTATCATTATAACTGCGAACAAGGAAACTCAAGGAAAGTGCAAGAAAGTATAAGGGATTACCTGATAAGGGTCGCGTATGGGTGGTGGAACCACCTGTTCAGAGGCCTTCATAGAAGCCAAACTATATTCTTCACTGCTCAAACCACTTAGGGATGAAACCCTGGTATCATATCCTAAAAACCAGAGAGCCGAGAACTGAATCAATGAAAATAAAACAAGACCTCCATAAATTCCAAATGAGGTTATCAGAAGACCCATTGTCCATTGGATTAGCATCGTGGTCTAATCACCGTTGATGCAGTGAGGAGAATGAGGCAGGAGGGACAACTGGAGAGCAGACGACGAGGGAGTCGAGGCCTACTCCTACCACAACTCATGGCAGAGCAGAATGACATTAATAATCTCGTATAAAGCATGTAATAACTATGTGTATAACTAATCAATAGTACCAAGACTTGATTGTAAACACATTGAAATATATGCAAATGGTACTGTATAATAATTCCTTAGCCTTGTAATAATATACGATTGTTTTACTATGTTTAATGGGTAAGTGCAATTACAATTATCATAAAGAACTATGGTAGAATGTAATTATTTATTATTATTATGAATTATGTTGAATTACATGGAGATGTGACAAGTGGTATCAGAGCCAAGGTTACCAAACTGAGGCCTCTAGAAAACTAATGACTGATAGTGTTGTGTATACTTAGCAAAAGAAGTAGGAGAAACTACCATGAGAAGGACAGATAGCGCTCCCCACAAAAACATAATAGGCTTAGGACCTGCAACTTTCCCTGAGACCAACCCTAAAGTATGGGTGCAGTTGGGAGAAGAACCCCGTAGCGCAAATCCTACAATATTGGAGACTGTGCAAGAATAAAAGGGTGAGATGGCCTGATTGCGAGCTTACAATGAAATATTAATGCCAGAATAGGAGGACATTATGAAAATTCTATCAGATAAGTAAAATCAACGTCAGTCACTTCCCAGCCTAGAACATGGGCACATGTCAGGAGAGCAAGAATATCAGAAAGAGTATGTGGAAACAAAAGGAGGGGAAGAAAATCAAGAGGAAAATTTAGATAATGCCTCAGAGCATAAAACACAAAAGAGGCAGAGGACAGAGCTATAAGGAAAATTCCTGAAAATAAAGCACCCCTCTGACGATGAACAAGAAGAGGCATCTGAAGCCTGGCTCATTAATATGAATAAATACTTTCAACTATATGAATATGATCACAATTTAAAGGCTCACTTGGCCATTTTCCAGCTGCAAGGGAAAGCCACCCTATGGTGGGAAGAGGTAAAGACCGTATGAGGGGTGAACGAACAGAGCAACATGGGAAAAGTTTCAAAGATATTTTAAAGAAAGGTATTTAACTGAATGGTTCTATGACGAAAAAGCAAAAGAGTTTCACGACCTACGATTAGGACAACTAACAATGGATGAGTTCATTACAAAATTTACCTCCTTACTTCGGTATGTTCCTTACATATGAGAAGAGAAGGCAAAAGTGCAGTGATTTATCAGTAGTTTACCGATGTTCATGAAAGAACGTATTGAGTTCGACAACCCAAAAACAATGGATGAGGTCATACGGAAGGCCAAGATATGTTATCAACAAAGTAAACAGAAAGGAGAAGTGATGGGAAAGAAATGGATTGACAAAAAGGGAAATAAGTTTTCTGTTGGTAATAAAGGGAACAAGAGCAATATTAGTGCAGGACCTCCTAGAGGACAGATAAACAGAAATATGTAGAGAAATCAGTCCAGATTTAGACCTCCCAATGAACCCAAATCCCACGAGAAATCAGGAAAAACTGAATTTGAAGCAACAACAAAACCCCCACTACCATGTTGGGGATGTGGAGGGACAGATTACATTAAGAACTGTCCTAACCACAAGGGCGCTGAACAAATTTCATAGATTCAGGAGGAATCCACAATAAGAGATGTAGCCAGGAGTATTATGAAAATTAATGCGCCCTTGAAGATCATCAGGCAGAATACCAGCCAACTATGGTGGAATTCGAAGGTAAAATATTTGATCATGCTATATCTATTTTAATTGACCTAGGAGCTACGTTAAGTTATGTTAGTCCTAAAATAGTTGATCAATGTGGTTTACAAGCTGTCAAGTTCAAAAATCCCTGGTTAGTACAACTAGCAACAGGGGCAAAGAGACGTGTGTTGGCCAAGGTCAACAACTGTCCATTAGAAATAGTAGGTCAACCTTTGGTGGCAAATCTAAACATATTACCCCTAGGGTCATATGATGTTCTAATAGGCATGGACTAGTTGGAGAAGCACTAGTCCCTTATAAACTATAAAACAAAAGCTATCTACTACATGGATGAGTAGGGAAACAAACAGGAGATTCAAGGCATTTTGAGACCACTAAAATTATGACCAATAACTACCTCTCAACTAGAAATGTGCATCGAAAAATGATGCCAGATTTACGCGATTTAGGTGGGATATTCCTACTCAGACGATAAGTTTGTTTCCTTGGAGAGTATCCCTATGATACATAATTTTCCAGATGTATTTCCCGAAGAAATTCCAAGGGCTACCTCCAAAAAGAGACATAGATTTCACCATTGAACTAGTACCAAGAGCAACCCCCGGTGTCTTGAGCTCCGTATCATATGAGTATACCAGAGCTGACAGAATTAAAAATGCAATTACAGGAGTTGTTGGATAAAAATTATATCCACCCAAGTGTATTGCCTTGGGGAGCCCTCCTACTGTTCATCAAAAAGAAGGATAGGACCCTACATATGTGTATGGATTATTGTCAGCTAAATAAGCTGACCATTAAGAACAAGTACCCTTTACCTCACATAGATGAACTATTTGATCAAGTGAAGGGTGCGACGGTGTTTTCAAAGATTGATCTATGGTCAGGATACCATCAGATCAGAATCAAGGAGGAAGACATAGCTAAAACAACCTTTAGGACCTGCTATGGACATTACGAGTTCATGGTGTTACCCTTTGGGCTGACCAATGCCCCCGCAACTTTTATGTGTCTAATGAACAGTATATTTCATCAGTATTTAGATAAATTTTTATTGATGATATACTGATTTATTCCTGAAATATTGAAGAACATAAAGAGCATCTCAGGATAGTGCTGCAGACTCTCAGGGAACATCAATTGTATGCAAAATTTAGCAAGTGTGATTTCTTTAAAGAGCAGATTCAGTATTTAGGCCACATCATTACCAAAGATGGAATCGTTGTAGACCCAAAAAAGATATAGACCATAATGGGATGGCCATTACCAAAAGACTTAGCGGATATAAGATCTTTTATTGGACTGGCAGGGTATTATAGATGATTTGTTGAAGGATTCTCCAGGGTGGCCTATCCTATTACCTCCCTATAGAAGAAGGGAGAAACCTTTAAATGGACAGCCAAATGCCAACAGATCTTTGAACAGCTCAAGAATTTACTTACCACTGCACCAATCTTAAGCATAGCAGATCCAAGTAAGGACTATGTGGTGTGTACAAACGCTAGCAAGGAAGGGGTAGGTGGTGTTTTAATGCAAGAAGGTAGAGTAATCACCTATGAATCTAGAAATTTGAAGGAGCACGAGAAGAAATACTCAGCTTATGACTTAAAATTGACAGCCATTATTCATGCACTAAAAATGTGGTGGCACTATTTGATGGGTAAGAAATTCCTTTTAATGACTGACCATCACAACTTGACTAATTATTTTAAGCAGCCCACTTTGAATGCCAGGCAAGCTAGGTGGGTAGACTTTTTAAGTGGATTTGATTTTGAAATCAAACACTTGAAAGGAAAGGAGAACCAGGTAGTTGATGCCTTAAGTCGAAAGGTACATTGTCTTTATGAAATTTCTTATAGTGAGGTACAGACCACCTTCAATGAACTAATTAAAGAAGCAGCTGAGCGAGATCCAGAATACCAGTTTTTAGGACAACAAGCTCAAACTACAAACAACCATGAACATCAGCTAGGATATGAAATGAATCCTGCAGGTATGTTGATTTATAAGAAGAGATTGTATGTGCCTAACCAAAACAACATTAAGGATTTGATTTTGGATGAATATCATAAGAGTCCCTATGCAGGACACCCAGGATACCAAAAATTAATTACTACACTTCGCAAAGAATACTACTGGCTGGGTATGAAAAAGAATGTAGCATAATATTTGACTCGCTGCCTAGAATGTCAGCAAGTAAAAACAGAACACCAACATCCTGCTGGATTACTGCATCCATTACCAATCCCAGAATGGAAATGGGAGACCATCTCCCTCGACTTCATCACAGGATTACCCAAATCTAAAAAGAAAAATGATTCAATAATGGTGGTAGTGGAAAAATTAAGCAAATCAACTCATTTCATACCAGTACAATCCACCTATAGGGTAGTGCAAATTGCCAATATATTCATGCAAAATATTTTCAGATTACATGGGCTACCAAAAACTATAATTTCTGATCATGATGTAAAATTTACATCAGCCTTCTGGAAAGCTCTGTTTGAAGGGTTAGGTACGTAGTTAAACTTCAGCACTGCCTATCACCCTCAGACAGACGGGTAGACAGAGTGGGTGAATCAGGTGGTGGAAGACATGCTACAAACTTATGTGATGCAACAACCCTCCAAATGGGAAGATTACTTACATCTGGTCGAATTTTCTTACAACAACGGCTATCATACCTCCTTACAAATGAGCCCATTTGAAGTTTTGTATGGACGTAAGTGCCGCACACCATCCAGTTGGGGAGGACCCGAGGACAAGTTGATGTTGGGACCCGAAATGTTAAAAGAAATGGAAGAAATGGTTAAGAAGGTTCGTTCCAATTTAAGGGCCGCTCAAGATCGACAAAAGAACTTCGCCGATTGAAAAAGGAATTTCAGAGAATTCCAAGTAGGGGATCATGTGTATGTAAGGGTACATGCCAAAAAGAGTACCTTACAATGGAGCGGGTGTGCTAAATTAGCACCCCAATTTTGTGGTCCATTTCAAATTTTGGCATGGGTGGGGCCAGTGGCATACCAGCTCACCTTGCCCAGCCACATTTGAGTACACAATGTTTTCCATGTATCCGTACTAAAAAGATATGTTTATGATACTAAACATATAATCAATTGGCAAGATATATAGGTAAAAGGATTTTCTCTAAGAAAGTCAAATAAGAAATTAATGATAATAAAAACTGACTAAAATTTTCTGCTTATGTAGGTCGAGCCGGAAGGAGAATTCTTGGTTGAACCTCTGGTTATACTCGATTGGAGAGAAGTAATGTTGCGGAAACGAGTTATCACCCAGGTTAAAGTGCAATGGTAGCACTATGGGCTGGATGAGGCCACCTAGGAGGATGAGCAGCTCATGAAGGAAGCTTTTCCTGGTCTGTTTATAACAGAAAAACACCGGGACGATGTTTTATTCCGTGGGGGGGAAGATGTGATGTCCCAGAAAATTGTAATTATTTTTATTTTACCACAGTAAAAACAAAACTCAAAATTATGGTTACTGTTTGAATTAAATATTTAAATTTGATAATTATAAAGAAAACTATTTTGGAGTGTTAACAAATCTTGTAACTTTTCATATCAAGAAAGTTAGGATAGGCAGTTTCCTAACCCTAACTACCTCCCTGATTATGAATTCTCCAAGGAAAGGACTCAAGAGGGTAGATAGGAAACCTGAGAGTAATAGAGGAGAAGGGGAGAGAGTCCGTGCTGAAGGGTCAGACGGGAAAAGAGGCTAAGTCTGTTGGTGATTAGATAGTTGTGGCATCGTATGTGAAGCCTTGCAGAAAGACATCGATCTTGTGAGAAAGCTTGGGGGGAGACTTGGACTTGAAGGAAAGTCTCAAGGTTGGGAGGATTGGAATCTGTTAAATTACAGAGGTGACTTCAATAGTTGAATTTTTCCTTTATTTATTGTTCTCAGGTAAGTAAAACAACTTGGAGAAACTTTATTTAAATATGAGATGATAGAGTAAATGCTTAGTTCTGGAAAAATATTGTTATTGAAAACTTGGAAATTTAAACACTGTACAGTAATATCCTGAAGTAGGAGAGTAGTTATTTCCATAAATCATAGAAAGATATTTTTTCTAGTTTAGATATAAATTTAAGAATGTAGTACAGAATTAGAAACTTACTTAGAAAGGAAAGAATTAAACTACACAAAAACCAGAATTACGGAGAGAATCTAGGCATACATTTGTTACAAGAAGGAAATACATATTATTTCCTTGACATAACTAAAACCACATAATAAATATAGAGGAAAACTTGGGCTAAGGCCTGTCCTATTGCTATCTTTGAGAACCATAATAAACATTTTATATTACTGGTAGGTAACCTAAAAACATATAGTAATGTGGTACTGGCAAGCATCAAGAAAATTCAAGAAGTATCATAATACAGAGATGGCCAACAAATAATACGGGAAGTCAAAACCAGACCCATAGGACCTGATATGCCCATAGGCCAGGGAAAGACTCCTAGTTCTAAGTTCTCATTCCTGCAAATAATAAGCCTAATTACATATAAAATGTTAAAACAGAGAAATTGTGAATTGTAATCTTTAAACCCAGACAAGCATTGCAGAAAAACTGGAAATGACATAACCAGAACGGAATGAGTCACTGAGAGACCATATATACAAATCAGAGCCCGATTATTGCACAAATAATAAAAGAATACCCTGGAATAGAGATATGTGGGAGCTTTAGGATTAGCATGTCAAAAATGATATTAACCAATTTTGAACTAATAAATCGTTAGCGTTATATAACGAGTCGAACTAGCCATGAGAAAAATCATAGAAAGCATTCATTACTATTGGAAGAAGTTCCATAGTAAATAAGACAATTAAACGAGCATTGTCAAATAATACTAGGGACCTTCCAGTCTAACCCTAAGGGTTTGTTGGATAAACCCCAAAGTCCGGAACAGTCACCTGAATGGTCGACAAGTGTTTCCCTTAAACCAAAAATTACATATAACTTAAATACAAACTACAACAGTGAGTTTTCAAGAGAAAAGCCCTTTTGCTCAGATAATACATATACATATGGAGTACCAAGACTAACATGGCAGAAATCTAAAAACCCTTCTGAGAGAATTCATTTAAGGACAAGACTGCTGTCTCTCTACCCGACCAATAGATGCCCGTAAGCAAACAATGAACATACTTGTGAACCCATTGAAGACTTGAGTGTGTAGGTATCAGGAATTGGAGAAACACACCACGGAAATTATTTGTAATGCTGAGACCTCACCAGAAGAACGTAAAAACTCCAAAACCAAGAACCGTTAGGAGGTATCATTATAACTACAAATAAGGAAGATCAAGGAAAGCACAAGGAATTATAAGGGATTACCTGATAAGGTCCGTGTATGGGTGGTGGATCCACCTGTTCAAATCCCTTCATGGAAGCCAAACCGTATTTTTCACTGCTAAAACCACTCAGGGACGAAACCCTGGTATCATAGCCTAAAAACTAGAGAGCCGAGAACTGAATCAATGAAAATAAAACAAGACCTCCGTAAATTCCAAATGAAGTTATCAAAAGAGCCATCATACATAGGATTAGCGCCGTGGTCTGATCATTATTGATGCAACGAGGAGAACTAGGTAGGAGGGATAGTTGGAGAGCAGATGGCAAGGCAGTTGAGGCCTGCTCCTGCCACAACTCGTGGCAGAGCAGAATGACATTAATAATCCCGTATAAAGCGTGTAATAACTATGTGTATAATTAATCAATAATACCGAGACTTAATTGTAAATGCATTGAAATAGATGCAAATGGTACTGTATAATAATTCCTCATCCTTGTAGTTAATATATGATTGTTTTATTATGTTCAACGGGTAAGTGCAATTACAATTATCATAAACAACTATGGTAGAATGTAATTTTTTTATTATTATTATGAATTATGTTGAATTACATTGAGATGTGACAACATTGTCTTTGAGCTGCAATATTTTTAATTCAATACCCTACTTATCTAACTCTTATTTCATATGATTAATAAAACTCTATTTATCTACATCTTCCCATTCGCCATCCCTTTCCAGTTTCATTTTGGCAAATTCCTCCTTCATTAGCAAAAAAATTATCCAACTACTTATCATTTTCGAAGACTTGCTAGTGCTTCATGTTATCTGGGACAACAGGGCTATGTCTGACTTCTACCTTGTATTTCCCTTTAACACTGCTGAGAATTTCAAAATCAAAGGCCGAAGTGGCCAATGCATTTGCAACAACATTATCCTTCCTAGGAACAATTGAAAAATTGTACTCAACAAAATTCTGCAAATAATCTAGGACAACATTATGAGAAGCATGCATCAAGGGGTATTTTGTTTGATATTCACCTTTGAATTGTCTAATCACCAGCTCACAATCCCCGTAGACAACCATTCTTCTAGCTTCTTATTTCTTCAAATTTCGTAGACCCAAAATAAGATATTCATATTCCGCTACATTGTAAGTACAATAAAAAACTAACTTCTATGAAAATATTTTTGACTTACCAACTTTTGGGTTGATTATCCATATCCCCGCACCGACACCTTCTTTTCTTACTTCCCCATTGAAATGCATGGTCTAAACATGCTATTGTTTTTTATCCTTTTTACCCCTTTGAGCCTTCAAACTTTCATATTTCTCATGGACAGTTTGGTTGCCTTGTTCCTCATTTTTGCTGTTGTCCATTTCATGATTGTCTTCTTCATAATTTTGCTTGTTGTTTTCTTCTTCTGAAATATATGGAACAACTAATTTTATTTTTTTGTCTTGTTCATAACATTGTCCCAACATTTCTAAATTCTGAGCATCGTCCTTTGCCTCTTCCACATCTGAAGTAGTTTCTTCATCATTGGGACAATTTGAATTGAACAACACAAATGAGTGCAAATTTGAATGCATAGCATACACTAGATGATTCACACTTTTATCTTTACTATTGATCATGTATTTCATGAGGTGTTCCCTGTATAACCTCCTTGACTGCCCTTCGAAAATGGAAATGGTGATGTAGGTCATGTTTGTTTGGAATGCTTTGTGCAATTTCACCATCAAGGATCTAGATAAAGTAATACAATACTTGGGAGGTATATCTGCCACCACAATATCCATAACCATAAATTTTGAAGGAATTTTAGTTAAAGACACTGGTAAATCTTAAATTAATCCCATACATTCCACCTTACTGGAATCAAATAAATAGAGGTCTTTGTATGGTCTTGTAATATCTATGCCTAATTTCTCCGTAATTGCTTTCAACATTATATCGTGTGAGGCTTCACAGTCTAGTATTGCATTGTTCAGTATTTTCTCATGTAAATGAAAACTAACATAGAAAGGAGGAACATCCCCATCTTTCCCTTTTCATCAATATTTGGTCAAAAAATAATAATTGAATTATCATCCGCTATATTGACTGTATCAAAGGATTTCTCTACTCTGAGTGCCTTTAAAATCTAAGATTTATATTTATTGTTCTTTACCAAGTCACCAAGAGGAATGGAGATCTTTAATTTAGCAATTTCAGCTTCAAGGTTAAAGGTGTTTGATACCCTTTCAACCTCTTTATGGGAAACTTCCTTCTTTTCTACAACATCTTTGGATGTATCTTCTTTCCTCTATAAGATGGTGATAGGTGGCTCCTTATTTTGGGCACTTGTATTAGGAACATCCTTCTTTTGAATACTTGTACTAGGGACATCCTTCTTTACATTACTAGCTGCCATTTCTTTCTTTGTTGTACTATTGATTGGTATTTATTTTTTCACTACATTTCTGCCCATAGTTCTATTCCTCAAATTATATTGTCGCTGCACTTGCATGATGGAATTTTGATATCCCTTCCTATACTCCTTAGATTCAGTCATTAACACATCACTTTGAGACTGAGAAAACAACAATTCTTCATCCTCTGCCTCAAAATTTTCAAGCAGCTCCTGCTCTTCATCTTCTTTAGTCAAATACACATCTTGTTTCCCATCACCAAAAAACAGAATTTGATCTTCTGGTAATTGCTCGTCCTCCTCATCTTGATCTTGAGCATAATTCTGCTGAAATGGTGGTCTTACTTGCTTACTCTGACTGCTCCGGACCCTTTTTTTCTCTGGGTTTGTTTGACAACTATGGTTGCCTTCGAAAATTTGGGTTTCTAATTTGTGTATCAATATGAGGTTTTGTAGTTGCTGCCCAGTCAGTCAGAAAGATTTTCTCCATCATCTTCTCCATGGTTTTGACCAATGTATCAAACTTAGCATCAATAAAAGTAGTGGGATCTTCTTTTATTATCACTCTTTTCTCTTCTTTCATTTTGGATTTCTTTGCTAACAGATTAGCCTCCACACTGACTGCATTGTTTTTCATGTCCTCTAGTGTTGCCAGATTACTCTCCCTAAGCTGGTAGGCCATCTCAGGGTCAAAAGCATTAGGATAATGAAGTAAGGCCAACCCAGGAGGTGGCTTTATCTCTGCAGGAATAGAATTGTACACTTTATTGAACCTTACTGAAAAGTCTTGGACAGTTTCTCCAGGTTGTCTTTTTAGATTATTATACTCAACCAAAATTTGCAAGGGATTCTTCTTCTCACCCAACCTTGTGAGGAAAGAATCTTCCAATGCTTGATAATTAGAAAAACTTCCTAGGCAAGAACTCCTGAACCATTTCTTGACATCACTAGAAAATCTTTGAGCAAACAATCTAACTTTAACATCATCATGGTCTACTTCCTCCAAATCTACAAAATCATTGACCTTATCAACATGTTTCTTAGTAGTAACTTCACCTGTACCATCATATTGGGGAAGCCTTTGACCATAATTAAGAGGCAAATCATGAAGCTGAGCGGGAAAAACTAGAGGAGCATATCTTGTTGCCATAACTACTACCTGAGTAGTTGGGTGACTAGCAGATGGTGTGACAGAAACTGCAGATGATGGAAAAAATGGATGGATAGAAGTTGAAACAGATGATGAAGGAACCAGAAAATATGAGAAGACAGAACCAAAACTCGAACTAACTTGTAAAGGGACTATTTTTTGGGATAAAATTGTCTTTTCAACAATTTTTTGAACTTTATTAACCAAACTTTTCAGTTTACCAAACTATTGAAGAATATTCTGACTGAACTCCCTTTCTAGAAGTGTGATATAATCAATAGATGAGTCCACTAGAATCTCAGGGATACAGGAGCAAGATCTGGTTTTGGACAGAGGAACTTGAGAAGCTATTTCTAGTAAAGAGAAAAATCTTATAAGAGAGACAAAGCACAATTTCTGAAACTCTCTGTTATCTGCCTTCAATGTGTGACCAATTCTTCAGACCTCCTGCACAATGAACCAATTCATTTGTCTGTGATCATAAACAATCAAAATGGTGGTGTCTTGGAGAGATTTGAAAATGATTAAAAATTTGTGATGACGTAATTAAACATGTTTCTTAATTAGCACTCCACCTGAAAAACAATCATATTTAAATTTTGATAGGATCTGGGAGAATGATGTGGGTATGATGACCAAGCTTATATATGGTGTATTCAGGTGAATTTCAATCATCATACGAAATGATGTTTTAGTAGGGGAATTTAGGCCTAGGATTAAAAGGGACTTAGGATTAGGATAAAGGGGATTTATGCCTAAATAGGAATAAGGGATGACATGAATGATTTGAAATAGGGAATAATTCAAAATACTAAGGGGATAAGGGAATAGGATATGTAGCACGAAGGGAACAAATAGGGACTAGGGACCAATAGGTAATAGAGCATGAGGGGAATAAATGATACATGAAGAGGGTGAGAAATCTAATATTTGTAACCATGTTTCTTTGACATCATTCCTTTTGACTGTAAACACATTGTTCAATTGAACGAATCTATAAAATCCTCAAACCCTGACTCAAAATCATAATGACAGTGCTCAAAACTCAAACACACCCTCCCATTACTGGTTAAGACTTTAATGACCAAATGAAAACCACTTTTATAATGACTTACCAAGCAGTGGTTAGTCAAAGTCATAACAGTGAAAAAGTTTTTGAGTTTGACCCTTTTTCTGAAAGCAAGACCATGAATTTTCGAAGCCCTTCGACTAGTAATAAACTAATTGACTCTAAAACAAAGCACATGTAGTCTTGGAAAGGATAAACCCTAATGTACATGGACCCTTCTTGAAAAATTCTACTTCTAGACACAAATATTTTGTCATTTTTATTAATAGCTTCTCAAGTAAGTGTTGGATCTTCTTCATGTAGAAGAAGGATTAGACATTCTCCAAGTTCGTACAATTGAAGGCATTTTGTGAGAAAGAAACCAGCAAGAAGGTGAAGGCTCTTAGGAGAAATAATGGAGGTGAGTACATGTCGAATGAATTCAAGAATTTTGGTGTGAAAGAAAGCGTTCATCGAGAGTTGACAACACCCCACAACTCCTATCATAATGGTGTGGCTGAGAGAAAGAATCGTGGCATTCTGGGAGTAGCCATGGTGATGTTTCATAACTAAGTCCTACCTCTGTGTTTGTGAGTTGAGGCATGCAACACAATAATCTACTTGCATAACCAGATTCCTCATCAGATTCTTGGTATGATTACACCGGAGGAGGCCTTCTTGAGGATAAAGCTGGCTGTGTCACACTTCAGGATTTTTGGAGCCTCTTTTAACTGCCATGTCTCCAAAGAATCAAGGAAGAAGGTTGAGCTAACATAAGAGTTGGGGATATTTTTGGTTTACACAAAAACTCCAACAACTACCTTGTGTACTTGTCATCCCTCAGAATGATAGTTGTTCAAATGGATGTAAGGTTTGATGAGGAGAAAGTGATGTGGTTCTCTCTTGAGAGGGAGCTTCAGATCCCATTAGAAGAGGAGCTATTAGCTCCAAAGGAGGAGCCATAGGAAGTGGTGCAATAGCCACAAATTTAGGATCAAATAATGTGGACATCCACTCAAGAATATACATCCAAAGAAGGTAGGAAAGGGACTAGGGAAGGTGATATAATTGTGCAGGATGCAAGGGAGAATGTGGGAACTCCGTCAAATTTGCACAGGAAGAAAGGTCACCTGATTGGTACACTGGATACATGGTTGTAATGGATTCTATTGTAGATATTAAGCCATCCTCTTTTGATGAAGTAGTAGATAAAACTGTATGGGTTGAAGCAATGGTCAAGGAATATGAATCCGTTATAAAGAACAATGTTTAGGAAGTGGTCCCAAGACTAGTAGATAAATTAGTAATGTGTTTGAAATGGATATTCAAGGTGAAGTAGGTAGGATATGGAAGCATATATAAGTATAAGTCCATATTTGTGGCCAAGGGGTACTCTCAAGTTGAGGGAATTGACTATGAGGAGACCTTTTCTCTTGTAGCAAGGTACTCATCCATTAGATCAATTCCTACACTAGTTGTGCAGATGGGATAGAAGATCCACCAAATGGATGTAAAAAACATTCCTCAGTGGGGTTATTGAAGAGGAGGTGTACATCAAGCAGCCAAAATGTTTTGAGACATTTGATCGAGAGTCTCACGTGCGCGACTCAAGCAAGCATTGTACGATCTCAAATAAGCACCCCGTGCCTGGTACACCAGGATTGATAGCTATCTCATTTGTTTTGTTTTTACCATAAGTGTAGCGGATGAAAACCTTTATCACATCTTAGTAGAAGTTAAATTTGTTATTTTTGTCTTATATGTTGATGATTTTATTTTAACTGGTGATGAGGAGATGATCATATCTTGTAAGAAGGACCTTACAAGGGAATTTGAAATTAAGTACATGGGTCACATGCACTACTTCCTCAGGTTGGAAGTATGGCAATGCGATGGGGAACTACTTGTCTCACAGGGAAAGTATACAAATAAGATACTACAAAGATTTTGCATGGAGAGTTGTAAACCCATCAAGACGCCTCTAGTGACCAATTGGAGGATAGAGGATGCCACTTTAGGTGAAGAAGTGGATGCTACCACTTATTGACAACTAGTGGATTCACTAATGTATCTTGTGAATACATGACTAGATATGTTCTATCTAGTCAACCAACTGAGACAACCTATGGTTAGGCCAACCGAATTATTTTGGAAGGTGGCTAAGCATGTTTTACGGTACTAGAAAGGTACTACCCAGTTTGGACTATGGTACATACGGAAAGAGGGAGTGAAGTTGTGTGGATTCATAGATGCAGATTGGGCGGGAAGTCCATCAAAGTGAAAGAGTACATCAAGTGTAATTCTTAGTGTTGGGCCCACAGTTGTTTCCTAGTACAGTAGGAAGAAACATTTATTGGTGCTCAACTCGACAGAAGAGAAATACATGGCTGCAAGTCAGGCAACATGTGAGGCGATCTAGATGATAAATATACTTTTTGGATTGTTTTGTTAGATGATGGATCCAACTATGATCTACTTTAATAATCATAGTTGCATCAAGCTCTTTGAGAATCCTATATTTCACAATTGATCCAAGCATATAGATATCTGGTATCCCCATTTACGGGACTATGTGCAGAGGTGGATAATGTTGCTACAATACATTTAGATAGAGGAACAAGATGTCGAAATTTTGACAAAGGCTTTGTCAAGAGGGAAGTTAAAGTTCCACAAGTGTTGGATATGGGTGATTGATAATCCATTTCTTGTTGAGAGGGAATGTTGAAAAATGCAGCAAGAAATTCTCAATTTCATCTTGTCTTGATTAAATTTAGAAAATTCAAATTTCCACGTCAGCAGACAACTTGGATGTAATTAAATTGTGTTACATGGCTTATATTACCCAATTTACTTAGTACATTCCAATTGGAGGCGTTAGATTTCAGTTAAGCATGTGTGATTTCTAATTTGTAGCAATCAAGGTTAGTGATTTCAAGTTGTTTTTATTTAAACTAGTTCCAACTATTGGAGGAACTAGTCGAAGGTTAGTTGTGTAGTAGGACTTCAATCCAACTCAATCATCATCGAGTTAAATGATAAATTAGCCCAAAATAGATAGTGCATGCAAATAATTTGAATTCCCCAACTGTGGTGGAGATTCCAAGGTAGTGTAATATCAGTTATAGACTAGTCTTGAGTGTACAGGTGTTGCATGTATTCATATGATCAACATTGGGAATTGTACAATCCATTTTGGAGAAATTCCTAAATAAAAGGGGCCTAATTTATCAATAAATTGTGCAAGGAAATAAGGGCTCAAGAAGAGGAATAAATTGACTAAGTATTGGTTGGCTCTTCTCAGTAAGTAGAGAGATAGGTTATTAACTTGCAGTTTGTGCTTAATTGAGCAAATAAATTGTAATACATATCGATTCATTATATTAATGTAAACAAGCAAGGGATTTTTAGCACATTACTTTCCCTGGAAAAAACATTGTGTGCATGTGTGTTTTTTCTAATTGCATGTTTGATATTTTTGTTCTAAATTGTGAATTGAATTATGTAGAGAAGTAGAGTAGATTTGTGTCTTGTTATTTTGATTAAAACTTCATGAGAAATTAAAGATATACAATTCCAACCAAGTTACGGAATTCCATGTACCACTTGACCATAGATTGGGTTGAACCAAATCTCTCTTTCATCCAATCACCCCCACGACACATTCCAAGCATGAATGTGGGATCTCATGGAATTAAAAAAAAAAAAAAACCAGAGCTTCTAGATGCAAAACCACCTCAACCATCAACCATAGTGATTCCACCTCCATGGTTAGACATCACTAACACCAACCAGATCGGTCTTTATCCAAGTTGTACAGGGCTCCAAGACTAAACAATCAACCCACAGTTGTCACTGATCCACGTGGATGTTGGTGGCCACCCACCTATCCCATTTGGACCCCCACAACTGTCTCTTTCAGTTTTTCAGTTTCCTTAATTATAGCACAGTTTACTATTTTTAGCAGTTTTTCGGGTCCTAAACTTCCGGAGCCGTTTTGAGGCCTTAAACGACGTTTTTGGGAAATCCACCACTACCGATTTTTCTGATAAAAATCGTCTTTTCCGTCCTAGTCCTCGGAGAGATCTTTCCAACGGGTTATCATGCGCGTAAAACGGAGATAATACGACCAATTCGCGACCCCGCGAAGTTGGCTGTCCAACTCACCCCAAAACGAGGCCCACAATTTGGCGTTTCATCTTCTAGGGTTAGGTTTTGGAATGTGAAGGGTTTTCCATTGTTTCTCAATAATAAATAGGCCTTCGAGCCTCATTATAAAGACGGTTCGAAACAGTTCAAAGGCATGTAGCCGACACATCTCTTCTCAGAGATAAGCTACCATCGCCCTAGCTGGGTTATTTCTATTTGTAAGCATATTTCAGTATTCTCCATTAATGAAATGAAGTATTATTTCCACTGCATCTCTGTTTTTATGGTTATCGCATCTCTGTATTTATGGTTATCTCTGTAATCTATTGCGTTCCTGCTTAAATCCGGATTAGTGGTATCAGAGCGGTCTGCTTTTTCTCTGTTTTTCTTTGCATGTCCCCAACGAGGTCGGGATATAAGGAGTTAGGGCTTGAATTGGTCTAACCTTTGCAAGACCAGCCTCACAAATCTCGACGACCTCCCATGGCGGATGAGAAGAAAGACGAGGGGGCAGGAGATCCTATCAGAATCTTGCTCAAAGAAGCCCTCGAGTGGCAAAGGAACGCGATGATGGATAGCTTTGCGTAGATCCTTCAGCGGCTACCCAGAGGCGACGCATCGGCTTCCAACAGCTACTCTGGAAACGCCACACCGTTTAAGGTACAAGTTAATTTTGAAATCCCCATCTTTGAGGGTCAAATAGACGCAGATGCCGTAGATAAATGGTTAAATCTGCTAGATGGGTATTTTTCTCTTCATGAATTTTCAAGTCAGGAAAAGATTGTTTTCGCTCTTCTCAAAGCAGCCCCCCACGTCAAGCACTGGTGGGAAACATACTGCGAACAGAAGGATGAAAGTATAGGCTCACTGTTTTCAGCCGCACCCACTTGGAATGACTTCCGGGATGCCATCAAGGAGCAGTACTACCCTGTCAAAAGCTATGAGGACAAATACATCAAATGGACCACACTACGGCAGGGACGAGACCAAGATGTGCCAGAGTTCACAAAAATTTTTCATACCCTTCGCACACAATTGGGTATCAAAGATTCTGAGTTGCATCTGGTACTCAAATACCGCGGCTACCTACACAGATACATCCAGGAAGAGATGGAGTTCTTGAACATCTCCTCACTCGGCACAGCATACCGATATGCTGTCAAAATCGAGCAAAAGTTCAAACAGAAGAAGCGAGACTTTGGATCTGCAAATCCAAAGCCCAAAGGACAAAGCCAAGGCGGGGTGACCCAAGACAACCCGTCGAAGTCGCAAGAAAATAACAACAGCACTAAGCCGAAGAAGGACACAGGAAAGTGGTGTGAGTTCCACAAGCGTCCCACTCATAACACAAGTGAGTGCCGGACCAAGCAGTCGCTGGTGGCCGAGTTGAAGGCTTCCGAATCAGATGCATGTTCAGACTCTGAGTCAGAACCCGACAAGGGGAATGACAAAGGGAAGCAGATCATTGATGCGGATCCTAGCGCCACTGTTGCTACTACCAAGATCCATAAAAATGAGCCCGAAGATCCAGAGGGGGAACGTATTTTCCACTCATAGATGTGGGTGAAGGGTTCGCCGTTGCAATTCATTGTCGAGCAGCCAAAAGAACCTCGTTTCAGCAGAGGTCATGAAGCGGTTGGGCCTACAAACTATGCCACACCCACAACCGTACAGTATCGGGTGGCTTCACGAAGGATGAGATCTCAAAGTTCACCAGGAGTGTCGCCTTCCATACATCATCAAGCCCTTCATAGACGATGTATTGTGTCATGTTACACCTCTGGATGTTTGTGATTTACTATTAGGCCAGCCATACTTGTGGAGGTGACATGCTGTGTATGAGTCAAGGCCTCGCGCTGTCATCATTTCTTTGGATAATTCATTATACAGGATACCGGAGGTAGCCCCACCTACCACCACCTCTTTGATCACTGCTAAGAAAGGCAGCAAGCTCATCTCACAGACTAGGAAATTTATTTTCTGTCTGGTTCGCTCCCAAAGTAAGGGGAAGATCGTTGCTACATCCATGACCCCCGCGAAGGGTTCCTCCACACAGCAGCAGCAACAGAGGGATACAGTCATGACAGAACACAGGAACAACTTCTCCTTACCCGGAGGGGTACCACACAAGTTTCAGGGGGGCGAAAAAGTTTGGTTACATTTGCAGAGGGAGCGCCTTACCAGAACCCATCAGAAACTCAGACCACTTCGACATGGTCCTTACACCAGTAACAAGGCTACGGGAAACAATGCTTTGAAGCAAAACATTCCTCCATTCCTTTTCTTGCACCGAGTGTTCAATGTGGACCGTCGCCGACCATGCTCCCCACCATTTCTGGACACATCAGAGATTGTAGAACAGCTCACTAGAGACCCAACTCAGCAGAAGCTTCCTCATCTCAGGGAGGAACTCAATGCAATGGGGACCATTGCTTCCTAAGGGGGGAGTAATGATCCAGGTGGATGTTGGTGGCCACCCACCTATCCCATTTGGACCCCCACAACTGTCTCTTTCAGTTTTTCAGTTTCCTTAATTATAGCACAGTTTACTATTTTTAGCAGTTTTTCGGGTCCTAAACTTCCGGAGCCGTTTTGAGGCCCTAAACGACGTTTTTTGGGAAATCCACCGCTAGCGTTTTTTCTGATAAAAATCATCTTTTCCGTCGTATTCCTCGGAGAGATCTTTCCAACGGGCTATCATGCGCGTCAAACGGAGATAATACGACCAATTCGCGACCCCGGGAAGTTGGCTGTCCAACTCACCCCAAAACGGGGCCCACAATTTGGCGTTTCATCTTCTAGGGTTAGGTTTTGGAATGTGAAGGGTTTTCCATTGTTTCTCAATAATAAATAGGCCTTCGAGCCTCATTGTAAAGACAGTTCGAAATAGTTCAAAGGCATGTAGCCGACACATCTCTTCTCAGAGATAAGCTACCATCGCCCTAGCTGGGTTATTTCTATTTGTAAGCATATTTCAGTGTTCTCCATTAATGAAATGAAGTATTATTTCCACTGCATCTCTGTTTTTATGGTTATCGCATCTCTGTATTTATGGTTATCTCTGTAATCTATTGCGTTCCTGCTTAAATCCGGATCAGTCACAGAGCTCCAGAGCATTTTTCCAACCAAACGCTAAGGACTGGTAACACAACCCACCAAGGGCTCAAGAGAGTTTGTTCCAACCTAGGCTCCAGGACTACTAAGTAAACCCAAGTTGTCCAGGGCTCTATAGTGTTTGTTCCAACCCACAACCATAGGGAAAACGTAAGAGCCAATCAGAGAGAGAAAAAAAAAAAAGTGGAGAAACTCACAACACCATGGATATCCAGGTAATGGCAAGGAAGGGTTCGAATCATTGTCAATCTAGGAAATCATCCATGCTAATAAAAATACATAACCATATAATCACATGTATATACTATGCATCCAAAAATCAACAAGGAGATCATACATGCAACCTATTACCCACAAACAATCCAGCGGTAGTTGTTGATCTCATTGTCTCCTTTTTCTTCCTTGCTTCACTTGCCTTATTTCTCCAATCCAAGTGAATACTAGCGTGCTAAAAGCATTCTCCAAGAATCCTCTAAGTTTGCTAGAGTGTAAGAGAGAAAGTGAATGGATTGAGAGAGCCAAAGACAACACTGACAAAAGCCATCAATTGATCCTCTTATTCCTTTTTATTATTGATGCCTCTATTTTCTTCATTTTCCTTTATTTTCTCTTTAATTTGCTCCTCATGCAAATATGTGACCCTTGATCTCCATTTTCTCCTATTTTCCTCTATTTCCATAAATAAATGTTAATTAATGCCTTTTTGACTTTGTCAATGCCTTTTCCTATTTGCATAGGAATTTATTAATCATCAATGATCTCCATCGCTATGCTTTATGCAACATTCACCTTGGAATACATGTCCTGTGACCTTGGTCTTATTTTTATTTACATAGGAAATGAACCAAGGGTTGTTATAGATGAGATTTGGTGTATGACCAATTTCTTGAGGTGACTATAGGGGCTTTGTAATAGCCTTCTCCAGACCCTTCCTTATATATCTTGCTATCATTATGCATGTACACACATCATGGGGGGGAGGGGTGGGGGGATATTGCTTTGCAATTGCTTCGCGGGATCTCCTTAAGGGATTTGGAGGATATTACTTCCACCTCACCTCCAGTAAGGAGCAATTTGCATCATGAGTATAATTGGCTAAGTGATTTTCTAGTTTGTTTCCAGATTAGAAGACATGTAATAGTGAAGGAGCACAGACTTTCTACATGAGTTGTGCCACTTTACTAGCATGAGACTCTATTCACCAGCTTTTGGAGACTTTGGAGGGAGAGGATCCATTTTGGAGCTTCTTCATGATGGAGATTAAAAGAGAGGAGTCTCCCTTAAAGGTTAGTTGATGAAGATTTAGTGGGAGTCCCATTTTCAATCCATGCTCTAGACCAAAACATTTTGCCTCATTATTGGTAGTGGTTCCTAGCTTTCCAGCATAAATACCAACAATTTTACCTCCACTCTTTTAGAGAGCCCCACCAAAGCTTTTTGGACTGGGACTACCTCATGATGTGCCATCAAAGTTTAGTTTGGTAAATCTTGAGGGTGGAGGGGATTAGGATGTTGGACTTTCTGCCTTTCGAGTCATCAAAGACCCTGAATGGATTGAAGCTTGTGGTTGAAATCCAAGTACCTAAAGAATGTCCTTCTCTGGCTGGGGACAGTCCCAATCCTTTGAATACCATTGTTTCAAAGCTATGGTCTCTTAAATATATGATAGAGTGAGTCTCAATATTCTTTCAAATGGATAAGTGGCCTCTTTAAAGATGCTCACATTTCTCTCTTTCCAAATGTTCCACATAATAAGACTTGGACCTAATTTCCAAACCCTATTAACAACAAGACTTTTGAAAGGTGTCTTGTTCCAATTTTCTCGTGTTGGAGGAATTGAAAGAAGAATGATGAAGGAACATTGGAAAACTTGCTTTCACTGACTCCAAATTATTGAAGAGAATGTGTAGTTAATAAATTACTGATGAAGGTACTTTGATTTATTTTGGCATACACAATAGCTGGAGGGACCAACAAAGCCCTTTTTTGAAGATTTTCCCATGTGAATGTTTTTTTTAATGAGTAACAATAGAACCTTCGGTCAATGATTGAGGTTCAAAAGGTGTTTCCATGTCAGATATGTCTCATTGGATTGGATAGGAGCTAACAAACGACAATCTTTTTTTAGATTGTACATCCCTGAAGGCTAGTAACCCCACCTTA
Organism: Pinus tabuliformis; assembly: GCA_031772625.1. Lineage (NCBI taxonomy): Eukaryota > Viridiplantae > Streptophyta > Pinopsida > Pinales > Pinaceae > Pinus > Pinus tabuliformis. The sequence continues at coordinate 152,437,121 of CM062818.1, read as the reverse complement.
GAACGTCAGGATCTGTATGCATTGTAATGTTTCTAGATGCTAGCTTTAGCTGAAGAATTTTCTTCTCATCAACGTGATCTCTAGCACAATCAAGGTAGTGAATTCTCTAGGGACACCAATTAGAAGTAGAGACATGGGGATCCCAATAGTGTGCCACCACTAACAAGCCTCGATTTAGTAGATTGGTTCTTAAGGGGAGAGATTTAGTGATCTAGGTGGATCTTAAAATGCTCAAAATTTGACAATCCGAAAATTCCTGATAAATGGTTTCATTGATAGACCTCGTAATTCTAGATCTAATTCACCTTGAATAGGCGAAAACTAAATTTGTATGAGGGAGAAATCAGAGTTTGATGTTTTTGGTCAACATAGGCAAAAAACATTAAAGTTGAAGGTCAAAAGTCAATGCTAATGTGGCAGGTGACATGGTAGGTGACATTGTGGTCTAATGTGAGTTCAAAAAATGGCAGCACAGATCAGAGCCAAGTGGCCCAAAGACGAAGTGACATGTGGGCCAATAGTTAAGCACCATGTGGCCATGTGAATGGGTGTCACGTGGCCCTAAGAAGTTGGCTAAAATTTATGGATAAAAATATGTGAGATTTGAACCCTACACCTTCAGGAAACCAATATAATTTCCTACCATTACATCATGAATGTGGTTGTTATTACGTTATCGACATCGTTTATCATTATGGAGATAAGGTTTGTTAACAAAAAATAAGGTGGGTGGAGTTCGCCATATCTGGCGGCTCTGCCATATATAACGATCTCCTCCATAAATCAACAAACACTAATATTCATTATGTATAATGTCGTACGGTATCTTATATGGAGGCATATAATACATGGTTTTTTGCATATTATGGATATGGTATATTATGTGGGTTTTTTTTATGGTGTGTTATGGTTTTTAAACCATAACAATAAACATTATGTTGTATATTAAATCGACCAAGAGGAATGGGGAGGCGGGTTTGACCCCCAACCTCCCCCATGCTATTTTAAAAGTTTTACCAATGCATCATCAATTCTAGAGATAAGTTTTCCATGTAGAAATAGTGTGTTTATGCAAAGATAAGTTTTGTAGAGAAACTACATTGGAGGCTAATTCTGGAAGTTATACCTGGTTTTTTTCACTGTCATCTTTTGTAGTAGGTTTTTTGTGTCAAGCATAAGATACTGGAACCAACAATAGGCATTTTTGATGATTTTTTTGTTTTATGGAATTGAATAGGGTAGTGCTTCTTTTTGTAGCGCTTTTTGAAGAAGGAGGCTACGTTGGCCATCTTGAGGCCTTTCTTAGCACCACAAGAGCCGAGATAGGGGTTTTTGACCCCTTTGAGCACCATGGAAACATAAAAATTGCAGTTTGATTTAAACAATGTGTCATCATGGTTTTTTTGACCAAATGCGCTCAATGCTAATTTCCCACTATTTATGAGGGAGAGGTCCCTAGGGAGGCTTGGAGGGCCTGAGAAAAACATAGTCAAGTTTATACTCAAATGACTCAAAATTTTGCAGGGAATTCATCTGTAGATTTCTTTCTTCTCAATTGAGCAACTAATTTTCAGGTGATCTTTAGATTGGGTTTTTGAGGGAAGGCCATAGTGACACTTCATCAGGAAGTAGTCATGTTTACAACCATTGGTCTCTGAATTGTGTGACAATTTCCAGAAGGATTAATACTAGTTGATTCCAAGTAGTGGATTCAAGAGGACCTATTGCCATTCTTTTTGAGAGTGTCCTCGTTATGATTTATTTTCTTGTTGGAAGTGAATGACTCAATGAGTCATAGTTCTTTGTAGGATAATGTCTCTTTGTAGGAGAGATAGTGCCACTCAAGGAGACAGTCCCTTTCTTGTATTGATTAAGAATTGCATGTATTCATTATCTAGTTGTTGAGATCAATAAAGAAACCAACACACTATTGAAGTAGGGTCAGGAGACGTACACCAAGTTTGGTGAACTCCCTTGTCACTTTGTTGTTGGGATGTTTCTTTTCCTTACTTGCACTTCTCCATAAGTTTATTTTGAGTATGGAATTCTTGTTTTATATTGTAAAGCTCATTTAATTTAACTGTTCATACTTGAACACGTAAGAACTAAGACATTTTTAAAGACCCAAATTTTTAAATCTTGCAAAGTGTTAATGATGATCAATATTTCGATCAAGTGGTATCATAGTAGGTATGACAATATTGCAAGAATGGATGAGAGTTTGAAGCATGCAAGGCTCTAATAATTATAAGAGATTAACTTATCTCTTCAAGAGTAGAATAGGGAACTTAAAATACTCCTTGAAGTTGCAGAGGATGAGAAGAGAAAGTTGCGTCTTATGTTGCATAAAGTTATTGAGGATCAAACTAGTGAATATTTTGCTTCTGAAGCAGCAAAAAGTCCCTCTAACACTAAACAAGTTTGTGGGAATGATGGGTATAAAGGATATGGACCTTATGAAGAGAATACTGATGTTTGCACCCTTTTTCTGTTGGAGAATACTTCCTACGTACCACACCAGAAATAACTAGTCCAAAAGGAAATCATAGTCCAAAAGGAAATCATGAAAGGTATACGCATCCTGATTATTCAGAAGCTTTCTTTGATTATAAGCAGTATGATCATTTGAATCGAACATTATGGAAAATGTTTCCTTGTACTTTTTATCATGCACCTAACCATTGTGTAGCCAAGTGCCAAAAGAGGAAGTTATTGATGAAGAAAGTGAACATGCTAATTGGAGGTGAAATAAGGAAGGACGACCCTCTTCTAAGTTTGAAGTATTTCTTGACAAGAAACAAGCACAAGAATTTTTGCACCCAATGCAATATAAGTGGGCACTGGATTGAAGGAAACTTCATCTACAACTTCATGCCAATAAGGACAATAAGGGTATACAATCACCTAAGAAGGAAGTGGCATATGAAAGAGAGGAGTACATTTTAACCATCCTTGAAACATCTCATGAAGAAATATAACTGCAAAAAAAAAACTTAGTATCTTGGTAGGGTAAGAAATGGGTAGACTATTTGTCTAGTTGAATACTGCATTTTATTTGTAAGTCACATGTTACATTTCCCTATAGTTGGGCTATTTGTAAAAGCGATGTCATGTATAAATCACTTATATGCAACGTTGTGTTTCTTTTTTTTTCTTATTGTTGAGGTAGTGGGTATGGGAAATTGAGAGACGAGTCTATTTTATGTTTATACAACTTTTTGAGTCCAAAAGTTCTTTTTGTGGGAAGGCATGATCCAGGTGGATCTTAAAATGCTCAAAATTTGACTGCCCCAAAATTCCTTGTAAATGGCTCTATTACATAGAGCCTGTAATTCTAAATCCAATGCAACTTGAACAAGAAAAAACTGAGTTGGTATGAGGAATAAATCATAGTTTGAAGTTTTGGGTTAACATAAGCTGTTAGGCCCCTATACTACTAGTGTAACCCCTTATTGTTATTAATATAACCCACTTATTATATTGATGTACCCATGTAGTGCCCATATTTTTACTATTGTGCCCCATAGAAGCCCACTATTGTTATTTTTGTGCCCTTACATTATTATTGTTATGTCGGCTCTGATTATGTTATAACCCCTTAGACTCCTATATATAGAAAGGAGGTATTTTCATTTGTATCATCAAAGAATTGATCATTTATGTAATGTAAAGGAGGTTTCCCCCTCGAAGAGGCTGAATTCTAAGGCGTTGATCTATCCTTTCTATCTTTTCTTGAGCTGGTTTCATAACATTTGGTATCAGAGCTTTGGATTCTAGGGTTTCGCTGCTCCAAACAGGTCATCATGGAATTTTCGCTATAACATTTTTTCTGTGACGTTTCAGAAGTTGCAAAAAAAAACCCATTTGAGAAGAAATCGCGCTGAACCTTGGGTCCAAATTTCAGAGCTTTTCACACGATATTTACGGAGATATGATCTGAGGAAGTTGGTCTTTTTGCAGACTCCTGAATTACATTCAAAACAGGTGACCTGGGGAAAATCATCATAACTTTCTCTCTGGGGATCGGATTGAAATTTCATAAGAAGGTACAGAAAGAGAATGGACTGTAGTTTCTTGTATGCATTTTTCAGATCCAAAGGTTGAAACAGTGACACGTGGCACTTCATACAATTTTGCTCTTCGGGAAAGGTCTATAATCAGGTCATCTTGGGAGATTGTGCATAACTCTTTCTTAGAGAATCCAATTTGGATCATACTGGTGGCATTGGAAAGAGGACACAGAGGGCTAATACAGATCAAAATTTTCGAACTTAAAGATCCGAAAGTACAGAGTTACAGTCGTTTCAAGGTAGAGCTCCTAAAATCAAGAAAAAGCAAGATGAGGAAGTTTGATGGCAAGGATCTGGTAAATTGGATACTTCAGATGGAGCAATATTTTGATATACATGGTGTACAACTATTACAAAAGGTATGTATTGCATCTTCATATTTAGAACCAGATCAATTTTTATGGTACAAAGGGCTTTGCTCTCGTAAACAACTTGTTACGTGGTCAATTTTCACGGAGGAAATGATAGCACATTATGAGGATACAAAGAGCAACACCTTCTTTAGAGCAACACCACAACAATTGGAAAGAGTAAAAGGGCTTTGTGACATAGTGGAAAGAAAAATTATGGAAACTAGGGAGTGTACCCCTCACAACTATAAAGATGGAAGTGTTTTTTCTCCTAGCCTTCCACAACCTACAAGGGTTACACCACAACAATTGGAAGAAAAAAGAGAAAAAGGGCTTTGTTACAATTGTGATAGCAAATGCACTAAAGGTCATAAGTGTGCTGAGAAGAAATTATTTTACATAGAATATGAAGAGGAGGAAGAAAAGGATCAAGAAACAACAAAAGAAGAAGATATACGCTAGGACCCCACCCCAGAGAGAGAAGAAATGAATCAGACCATATCTTGTAAAGCATTGGCAAGAATTACCACTCCTTAAACTCTCAAGATAGAAGGACATATCAAGAAGAAAAAGGTGCAAGAAGTGAAAGATCACATCGAAAAAGAAGAAATGAATCCAACCATATCTTGTAATTCAATGGACGAAATTACCACTCCTCAAACTATCAAGATAGAAGGACACATCAAGAAGAAAAATGTTCAAGAAGTGAAAGATCGCATCGAGCATCAAGAAATGAATCCGACCATATCTTGTAAAGGACTAGAAGAAATTACCACTCCTCAAAAGATAGAATGACATATCAAGAAGAAAAAGGTTCAAGCAGAGAAAGATCACATCGAGCATCAACAACAAGTTCTCCAACTTTTAAAGGATAACGCCACTTCGGTGCAAAATCAAACGAAACAACAGGTAGATCAACATCGTAGTGAAAAATGTTTTGATGTAGGTGATTGGGTATTTTTACTGCTACATCTCAAGCAAGCTATTTATGAGAAGGAAATGTTGGCAATACTACATGCACTTAAAAAATGGCGACCTTACCGAATGGGAAGACTCTTCAAGGATGAGGATGTGGAAGCATTGTTTTGTGCTATTTGTATTATCCAACCAAATTGGATAAACGAAGCAAGGGATGAATGGAAGAAGGATGAAGAAGTATGGCCACTTATTCAAAAGTTGCAAAAGATCCCAATTCAAGCAATATTGCCAGAAATTGAAGAGGAAGGAAAAATCATATTGGAACCTGGAGCAGTCACAGAAACAAGAACCCGACAGCTACGAAATCGATCAATTTCAGAGTATCTCATCAAGTGGAAGAACTTACCCGTTGAATATTCCACATGGGAGGACAAGAATTTTATACAGAAGCATCAAGAACTACTCAAGCGTTGAGGACAACGCTTTTTGAAGGAGAGGGGCATGTCAGGCCCCTATACTACTAGTGTAACCCCTTATTGTTATTAGTATAACCCACTTATTATATTGATGTACCCATGTAGTGCCCATATTGTTACTATTGTGCCCCATAGAAGCCCACTATTGTTATTTTTGTGCCCTTACATTATTATTGTTATGTCGGCTTTGATTATGTTATAACCCCTTAGACTCCTATATATAGAAAGGAGGTATTTTCATTTGTATCATCAAATAATTGATCATTTATGTTATGTAAAGGAGGTTGCCCCCTCGAAGAGGCTGAATTCTAAGGCGTTGATCTATCTTTTCTATCTTTTCATGAGCTGGTTTCATAACACAGGCAGAAAAAGGTCAAAGTCAAAGGTAAATGTTGACATGGCAAGGGACATGGTAGGTGGTCTCATGGTCGAATGGGAGTTCGAAAAATGGCATCACATATGGGAGCCAAGTGGCCCAATCACGAAGTGACATGTGGGCCAATAGTTAAGTTCCAAGGCGCCAAGTGGCCCAATCATGAAGTGACATGTGGGCCAATAGTTAAGTTCCATGTAGCCTTGTGAAAGGCACATATGGGAGCCAAGTGGCCCAATCACGAAGTGACATGTGGGCCAATAGTTAAGTTCCATGTAGCCTTGTGAAAGGGCGCCACGTGGCCTGAGAAGTTGGTTAAAGATTATGGATACGACTTTGTGAGATTCAAACACCACACCTCTTGGAAAAAATTCTTCTTGCCTACCAATACACCTTGAATTTGGTTATTATTATGTTATGGACATTGTTTATTGTTATGGTGATAAGGTTTGTTAACAAAAAAAAAAGGTGGTTGAAGCTTGCCATAACTGGTAGCTCTGCCATATATAATGCTCCCCTCCATAAATAAATGAACACCAATATTCATGGCATATAATGTGGTATGGTATATTATATGGAGAAATATAATACGTGGTTATTTTGCATATAATGGATATGGTATATTATGTGGGTTTTTATTTTATGGTGTGTTATGGTTTTTAAATCATAATAGAAAGCATTATGTTGTATATTAAATGGAACATGGTGAATGGGGAGGCGGGTTTGACCCCAACCTCGCCCATGTTACCTTAAAATTTTTACCAATGCACCATCACAACTAAAGGTGAATTTTCCGTGTAGAAACAATATATTTTTGCAGAGACAAGTTTTGTAGACGAGCAACTTTGGAGGCTTATTTCGAAAGTTATACTTGGCCCTTTTCAGCATTGTTTTTTGGTGTGGGTTATTGGTGTCAAGAAGAAGCTACTGGAACTAGAAATACCAATTTTTGATAAAGCTTTTGTTTTATGGAATTTCATGGGGAAGTGTTTTTGTTTTGCTGTGATTTTTGAAGGAGGAGGTTATGTTGGCCTGAGGCGTTTTTGAGCACCGCAAGAGCCGAGATAGAGGTTTTTGACTTTTTTGAGCACATGGCAGTGTCAGAATTGTAGTTTTATGTAATTAATGTGTCATCATGGTTTTGGTGACCAAATGTGCTCAACGCTTATTTCCCATTATTTCTAAGGCAGAGGTTCCTAAGGGAGGCCTGAAGGGCCTGAGCGAAACATAATCAAGTTTATACTTAAATGACTAAAAATTTCACAAGGGATTCATTTGCAAATGTCTATTTTCTCATTTGAGAAACCATTTTTCGGGCCGTCTTCATTGATTGGGGTTTTGAGGGAAGGCCATAGTGACACTTCATCAGGAAGTACTCCTGTTTATAGCGATTGGTCTCCAAGTTATGTGATAAATGTGAAAAGGATTAATATGAGTTGATTTCGAGTAATAGATTCAATTAGAGGACTCGTTGCCATTGTCTGTGAGAGTACCATCATTATTCTTTCTTTTCTTGTTGGAAGCGACTTACTCAGTAAGTGAGATTTCTTTGTAGGAGAACATCTCTTTGTAGGAGAAATTGTGCCACTCAAGGGGAGAGTCCCTTTCTTGTATTGACAAAGAGTTGCATGTAATCATTATCAGAGTTGTTGAGATCAATAAAGTGGCCACCCCACAATTGAAGAATGGTTAGGAGACGTAGTCTAATTTGGGAAAACTCCCTTATCCCTTTGTTGTAGTGACGTTTCTTTTCCTTGCTTGCACTTCTCCATAAGTTTATGTTGAGTATGGCATGCTTGTTTTATATTGTCAAGTTCGTTTAATTTAATTATTCCTACCTGAACATGAAATAACTAAGACATTTTTAAAGACCTAAATTTTTAAACCTTGCAAAATTTCAGTGATGATCAATTTCATATCAGTTAGGTAGGGTAAAAATACTCGGTCATTGATTCTATGAATACTCCCAGAAAAGTGTTGTTCTCCCATCTCGAATCTCCCATAAACAATGATCTTGAACAAGTTACTTGTTTGGATAAGTTGCATTCCAAATATGAGTGATGATTGGACCGCCATTCTTTCGAGCTAGCTAAGAAGAAGGAGTATTTGGTGCATATTTGTTGGAAAACATTCTAGCCCAGAGCACTGAGGGGCTCTTCAACCATCACCACCATGTTTTTGCATAATATAATGCCTTTCTAAGGATTTCCTAGTCTTAAAGTCCCATACCCCTTGTTGCTCTTGGAATACACATCTTATCCCATGCCATGAGAGCCCATTTATTTTGGAGATTTTCTCCCCACCATAGGAAGGATTTTTGGAGGCTACACAACTTATTGAGTACGACTTTTTTGGCAGCCAAGGCTAAATTCAAATAGGTGGGCATGGATTGCAAAATAGAATTTAGCAAAGTTTAGGGCTTTAAAGGTCCAGCTAGATAATTTGGCCTCAAAATTCAAAATGAGATCCTCCCATATGGATATGTGAAGAGGGTTTGTAGTGAGGGGAACACCAAGATACTTAGACAGAAGGGAACTCCTCTTAAATCCTAGAAAATGGGATATATGTAATTGAATTGTTTGAGGAGTAATCAAAATGAAGGTTTGAGATTTACCTTTGTTAATATCCATATCGAAATTTGTTGATAATATGTCCATAATGTTCTTGAATTCCTTGGATTCTTGAATGGAAGGCTCAACCATGAGGAGAGTATCATCCACAAACTGTTGATGGGCTTATCGCTAATTAAGAGAGCCCAAGGGTATACCTCTTAGACATTGTTGTATAATCGCCTGGTTGATTGAATGGCTCAAACATTCAACTACTAAAAGGAAAATATAAGTCAAGAGTGGATCTCCTTGCCTTATCCCTCGAGAATATGTGAAAGTGGGGGAGGGGGAGCCATTGACAAGGATGAAGAAAAATTCCTTTTAGATGAGATCCATAACCTAGGAAATCCATTTTCCATGAAATCCAAAGGCTTTAAGGACATGGAAAATGAATTTCCAGCTCACTTTGCCAAACAACTTGGACATATCTAGCTTAAGAATCATGTAGAGATGCTTGCAAGAATGAAGGGAATGAATATGATCTTAAATAAGGATAATACTATCAAGAATTTGGCTCCCTTCAACATATCTAATTTTATTAGGGGAAATAATTCCCTGGAGGATAGGCTTAAGATGATTGGCCATATTTTTTTAGACGATTTTTTAGATAACATTACAAAAGGAAATGGGGTGAAATTCAATACGAGAAGAGGCTTGGGAAGTTTTTGGCATAAGAGAGAGGAAGGTGGCGTTGAATGTAGATAAAAATGATGCTGAACATCGTGAGTCATATAGAACTTACCAAACATCATGTCCCATAATGGGCCAACATGTCTAGTAAAATTCCACTCTGAACCCATCTGGGCCTGATGCTTTGTTATGAGGCATGCTCATGACTACTTCTTCAACTTCTTGGTAGGATATTTCCTTAAGGAGCATTTCATTTTTCTATTTTGATTCTAAAAGTGGAATGTGTTGTGTAATTTTTAAAATATCCTACCTCCTATTTGGAATGGGTTTTGAGAGGAGGGTGCAGAAATATTGAGAGAGAATCTGCGATATCTCGCGATGATCTTGAAAATATTGATTAATTTGAACTCTCAGATGAGATATGTGATTCTGCTGATGATAGTTGACCATGGACATGAAAAAAATTAGTATTGAGCTCACCTTCTTACAACCATTTAATTCGTTATTTTTGCTTATATAGGATCTCTTCTTGCATCATTCTTTCCCCTATTTAACGCTGCAAAGTTCCTTCTACTAATTTTAGCTCTTGAGACCTACCCTCAGAGAATATTTTTTTTTGGATTACATTCATTTTTTTCTCCAAGTGAAGTTTTTCTTCATATATATTGCCAAAGTCATTCCCATTCCATTCTTTTAGTTTTTTTTTAATGAATTTTAATCCTTGTTGGAAGCAATACATAACATGACTTGAGATGATCAATGATTTAGATGACCATGCATATAGGTTGGAGAGAAAGTTTGGATTCTGCAACTAGAAGAATTTGAATATGAAGGGTCTATTTTTTGGTGAAGAGGACCACCCAAAATGGAGCACAATAGGTTAATGAGTAGATCTGTAACTGGGAAGGATTGTGGCATCTATATAAATTCCAGACAAAAAGAGGGGTTCTGAGATGAGGAATTGATCCATCTTAGAGTTAACTTGTTGGGATCACCCTCTTATATTATTCCATGTATGAACTCCATTGGAAGTTGAAATGTCAATCAATTTTTTTGCATCAATGAATGAGTTAAAAAGAAGGGACTCCTACTCCAGGCACTAGATAAATCCCTATTTTTTTGACAAGGATCGAATCAGGTTGAAATCACCCACTAGGGATGAAATTTATGAATGAGTTAGTCAAGCCACTTAGGAGAGATTGGAAAGAAATCCCTTATTTTGTCGGGGAAGTATCGGACTATACACATTGGAAAGTATACTAGAGTTGGAAGAGCCTATAGGTTAGAAATGAGTTGAAACTATTATAGGTAGGGAAAATGAATCATTAATGTTGACTATGTTGGGGTTCCAAAGAATGGCGATACCTCCTGAGGCTCCCTTAGCACAATGGGAGAGGAAGTCGCAGTTTTTCGAAATAGTACATATAATATGTGCGAGGTGCTGGTAAGAGCTCTTGGTTTCTTTGAGTAACGAAATGTCTACTTTTTCCTTAGAGATATGGTTCTGAGGATCCAACATTTATATTTTTAGTTCAATATCATAACATTCCATGAGATGATCTTCATCATTGGGGTTTGGAGAGGAGTGGGAAAAAAGATTTCATGGGTGCTACCCTACCCAAATTGACCAGGAACTTGCCAAGATTTTGAAGGAGTTGGATGTTGGTTTTCGAGCCTTTCTTCTTTGGTTCCCTTATGGTGACAGGATAATCATGAGGGGAATTTATTTTAATCCCCGTATTGAAAATGAAGAAGAGGGAGATGGAAAAGTCCCTAATTCCTTCAATTTATGAAGAATCAAATCTTGATGATGAAATAGGCCCTTGCAATGAGCTGGATCTAGTCATTAGGGATGGCTGCAGGGTCCTTTTTTTCCTAGTCCTTTGCAATGTGCTTTCGATCAACATCTTGTAGTTCAAGATATGGAAGATCCTCTTCCTTCATTAGGGATGGAATTTTGTTAGTGGGGATCTTGCCTGATGCGATTGGTTTTTATGGTTGCAATGACTCTTGGATCTCTTTAAATGAGGGAAAATTTTTCTCATTCTCTTCTTGTCCATAGGTCACATCTCTTTCCTCTTTCTCAATAATTATTAATTTGTTTGATCCTTGACTGCTTTGAGGAGTAGATGGGTCCCCTCATCTTTTTTCATGCACTTTCTTCCTCTGACTATGGTAAAGCTATCTTTAGTGGTGGGTTGCATTGGTGGATGATTTCGTGAAGCTGTTAATTGTAGTTTTTGAGGGAAATCCTTTAAAATATGGTTATAAGCAAGGAAATGGTGACATATGAATGGGATTTGTTCATAGTCAATCGGTTGATCCAAAATGATGTCTTTGCAGTGTAGATCAATTCTTTCCGAGAGCGATTAGGTAAGATCCATATAGACACATAGACTAGCATAAGAGGTATATTGACTTGTCTTCGTGACATTGGATAGCATGACAAATTTTCCAAATTTATTGCCACTATGGGATAAGATCTTTAGATCCCATTATTACTGTAACAAGGAGTATAATCTGATCCATACCGGTAGGAATGATAAATCCTCTTTTTCTATATTAAAATGAGGAACCCAACGTTTCATAAAAAGGATCTCGGAGTTCATGAAATAGGCCCACTCTTAGAAAAAAAAATTTGGTCTACAACATTGTTGAATATTATAGTAAAAACCCCTGGATCCTAGTTTCCATTTAACCTCTCCTTTGATGGTCGAATTTTTTTGTAGCCACTTAAGGAGTATGTTTTCCAATGGCTAGGGGCCAATAAACTTACATATGATTTCTTTTTCCTTCATGTGTTCAATGGAAGCTCTGATTTCTTAGGTGGTATGTCTAGAAGTGGAATATCCTGAGATTATGGACAACATGGAATTGATGTTTTCTTTAGTTGGGTTGTGCTTTAGGGGTCCTAGACATTGGCCTTAGATTTGGGTTTGCAGTTGAAGAGTCATTGTTTGACTGCGTAAGTGGTTATTTTTGGGATTTCCACAGTTGTTCATGATAGGATTAGTTGGATTCTACTATTTTGAAAGAGGGGGCTCTACTAGCCCCCCATGGGGGAGCCATTGAAGCTGAAATAGTGATACAAAATACTATTTTTCTGAGAAAACACTAGTAGAGCCACCATTCATATTTTGAGATAAAAAAAATAAAATATTTTTACATTCATCATCAACTCAACTGGAATTATAGTATTGAGAAAAGGATTATGGAGGTCAGAAACCTTATTATGAGCTTGAAAATAGGTGTAAGTAAACTAATATTTATGTTTTCAGTAAAAATAAATTCCTCTTTGAGACTCTCATCACCCATATTATTCTATATGGCTTCAAGGTTTAAGGTTTCTGTATATCTATAGAATCATGGAGGAAGATCAAGTTGATCCGAAATAGCTTAAAACCTACAACCTCAAGTTTAAATTAAATATTCCTTATCACATACTCTTGATTGAAGATATCCTTTCCCCCATCAAAAGCATGGCTATGTTTAGGTATCTCATGTAGAATAAGAAACTTTATAACATGTAAGTAAAATGGTTCCCCAAAATTTCTTCTAACTCTAGCAAAAACCATTACCTCCGACACAAGCAGGGATGACAAAGGGATGCCAAGTCTTGGATTGACTATTGGGGGATAAAGGAGGAGATGATTTTGGATAAGAATGTATCAAAGATATTATTACTTCCAAATTTAAAGATAAGTTGTGGGAGGATAAGGACTTAGAGGGGAAAAGGAAGCTAAGGAGGTGATCAACCTGGGGAAAACGGAGCTACGGTATTATAAGGAGGTGATAAACCCCATCCTTGATAACAAGAACTACTTTTCTGTCTTAAATAGTTCTAAGAATAAAATGAACATTGCAAAGATAAGAACTAAGTTCTCATGAACTTCAAAGCGAAACTGGACATTGGTCTATTCCCAAAATACCTTGGGATGAAAGAAACCTTCACCTCTGCAATAATAAGAGGGTTGAAGATGTTGGCATTGATGTCAAATAGGCTAAGGTTGATGCGAAATGGGAAAGGATAGCATATGTATCACGTGTTTAGGTTAGGAGATAGTAGATGCATTGTGCTTTCACCTCAAGGGGAGTCTTATGGTTGTTGTAGCCTTTGGTAGAGAACCATCATAGTAGCATGATATGCAAAGAACCTATAAAATCTTATAGCTATGATGGGTGGAAGGCCCAATGTAACAACATTTGGGGTAAACATGCATATAAAAAACATAATAGGAACATAAATACAATAAGCATATCAGCCATCAAACTCCATATATACATCAGTACATTTGCACATGAAAATCAAGGGAATGAATTTGTTCATTAAGAAATGCAATGAACCAAGCGATGATGGGACTACCACATTCCACCCAACCATAGATTGGTTGAGCCAAGTCTCTCTTTAGCCAATCACCCCCGTGCCATATTCCAAGCATGAATGTGGGATCTCAGAGAACACATCAATCAAAACTCATCCAGGGCTTCTAGAGGCCACCCACCTCAACCCATCAAACAATGATTCCACCTCACGGTCGAACATCACCAAAAACCATCATCAGATTGGTCTCCATCCAAGCCTTCTAGGGCTTCCAGAGCGTTTTTCCAACCAAGGCTTCCAGAACTAGTAACTCAACCCACAGCTTATACAGGGCTTCTAGAACGTTTATCCAGCCAAGGCTTCTAGAACTAGTAACTCAACCCACAGCTTATATAGGGCTTCCAGTGCGTTTGTCCAACCAAGGCTTCCAGGACTAGTAACTCAACCCACCAAGGGATTCTAGAGAATTTTTCGAACTAGGGTTTCCAGGACTAGTAACTCAACCCAATCTATTACAAGGCTTCTAGAGCGTTTGTCCAACTAGGGCTTCCAGGACTAGTAACTCAACCCAAGATGTTACAGGGCTTCCAGAGCGTTTGTTCAACTAGGGCTTCAAGGACTGATAACTCAACCCAATCTAAGGAAACATGAGAACCAACTAAAAAAAATAAATGAAAGTAAACCCACAACCACCATGGCTATCTAGGAAATGGCAAGGCTAGGAAATCTACTGTCAATCCCAATGACATATCATAACCAAGAAACCACATGGATGTGCCATGCATGCAAAAACTAGTGAAGAAATCATACATGTAACTCGGTAATGCGAGCAATCTGATGTAGTTGTTGATGCCGATGCCCTCTTGTGCTTTCCTTCTCTTCCTTTGCCTTCTTGCTCCAAGAATCCAAGTATGCCACACCCACCAAGAGTGCTCCAAGAAAACTCTAAGTATCCAGGAGTATAAGAGAGAGAGAGAATAATGGGAGAGCTCCAAAACTGAACTGACAAAATGTTCACCCTTGAAAGGAAGAATCTTTTCAACTGATCCTTAGAAGCCTTTTTATGAATGAGTCCTCTATTTTCTTCATTTTCATTATTTTCCTTCATTTTCCTCCTCACATGCAACCTATGACATTTCACCTCCTTTTTCTCCTAATTTCCATTATTTTCCTTCATTTTCCTTCTCACATGCAACTTGTGACTTTTCACCTCCCTTTTCTCCTAATTTCCATTATTTTCATAAATAAATGTGCCAAAATAGCTTTTTTCCTCTTTAATGTCTTAGACATTTCCTTTTCCAATTTCCTTAACCATAAACAACCAAATGAATACCAACTAGGATGTCCTACCCACCATTCATCTTGGAATATGTGTCCCATCATTTGTGGTATTATATATTTTTACATGGAATTTTCACCAGGGTTGTTACACCCAAGCTTTGGGAGAATTTATGTCTCAAGAGACCAACTCATATGTATATGGAAATGACATAGTTGGATAGTGCTTTGAAATATATTTCCAATGGTATGCTAAAGTTTGGAGAAGGCCTTATATATAAGAAGTTATGGAAAATCAATTTTGACAGATTAGAAGGTTAGTGGGCAAGGTTCCATTACTCAAGGTTCAACCTCTCTCTTGTTTTTTTCTCTAAATTTCTTTGTCTCTGGACTTAGGAATTTTTCATATTAAGGTCAGGACTTAGTTGATTCAAGCCTAGTTAGAGGTCGAGCCATGCAAAAAAAATTCAAAAGGGAAATCCTCCCTATCCCACACCTTTGTGGGACCATCTCATAGTCGGACCCATGGACCAGTCGGTAGTTGGAAAAGTTAGGAGGTTTCAGCAAGAGCTCATAGGATTGACCCCGACATCTAACCTATGTGGGACTCGGTGCATGTAAAAAACTGGCAAGGGTGACACATGGAGCAAAGGTGGTGGTCATCGTGGAAGATGATGTTTGTAATTTGCGCTAGGGACTCATTTCTGTAATTTTTCTCATGTATTTGATTTTCGATGCGGAATGAATAAAATGGGCCAAAACAGTGGAAATGGACCCACATTGGGCCTCCAAATCTAGTCCGATGGTTAGAGCAAGTGGAGCAGGCTGACTCATGACCTTTCGACCTTTCAACTTGTATTGGAAAGAGCATCCAATCCTTGGTTATGCAGTTCCTTTGTATGTTATATGACCAAGGGATTTCATGCATGATACAATGTTTTATTGGGATTTTGTAGAAATTCACTGTGTGAATTCAAAGAGGACTTATGGGCTTACTACACAAGGTCATATGGTTGAAATATTGAATACGCTTGCAGTGTGGATAATGATCCTCTATATTTGAAATCTATGCTACAAGTGAAGGGTCACCAGAGTTGGTATAACCTTTAATAAAACATATTGTTGGAACCAAAGGCATCTGTAGAGATTTGGGATTGAAGGAAATGAGGACCATGAAATCTCAAAAAATTAGTGGTGCAACATCTACATTAAAGGGAGCCATGCATGTGCTTTCTTGCATGGCACGAGTAATTAAATTTAGAATAATGTTGAGTGTAGAAGCTTTGACCACAGACCAAAAGAGCCATGTTTGAAGTAGAATCCAAGTTCTATGGGCAATTAATAAGAATTGAGAGTTTTTCTATAGCACACAAGTTTGACTAAGAATTAATTCTCAGCATGGAGAAATGTTGAGGTTTCCATTCTCATAATTAATGTAGCTCTAGTGCCCAATTAATTTGATGCATCAACAAGATAGAGAGACATGTGTTTGAGTACGCTCTTGGGAAGTGTGTGATTGACGATAGAGACAACATTATTCTTTGTGCAATAGAGGAACAAAACCAAGGATTACAGTTGTAAAATATTTTGGATTGAAGCGTTGTTAAGAGTGGAAGTTAATACTCTATTAGTGTGAGGGTGAACTAAAGAGAGAGCCCAAAAGTGCCTACGCAAAAGATAAATACCGAGAGTTAATAAATTTTGATTGTATAAGGACCAAGAGAATAGAACAAGTTTTGGAGTATGCTAGTGAGTGTATGTCTAATGTATAAGGATAAGGGTAAAATATCTTAACTATATAAGGGCCGAGAAGTAATTTGTGTTGCTGCAGTGCGAGCATAGCGAGAATAAGATGGAGTGTTGTGTGGGTTGATTAAAGTGAAGGCTGCAAAGAAAAATAGAAAGTTGCAATCAAGTAGAGTGGTTGCCAATTATAGAGAGATGTAAGTTTCTTATTGAGTGTGGGTTGTGTTAGCGCTTGAATTTGGCCTCAGGCTGAGAAAGACAAATTCCAAGGCAACATCAAACCACTTAGCCTCATAGCTAGCCCTACGGGGACAGGAGAGGGCTCTCTTCGGGTCTATCTCGGCAAAAGGTCTTTAAAGGGCTGAGATGACCAATAAATATCACTGATTTTAGGCTAGTAAACTGATAGGGAAAGTTTGATTTTAAATTTTTAGGGTTTTGTTGGAAAACTGAGCACGGCAATTTTGGGTGCGGGGATGAGACACAGTTTTTGCAGAGGTCTTTTTGGGGCAAGGTAAGAGATTGTCTTGATGCCTTTGAAATAAGTTAATGGATAGATATGACCGGTGAGGAGCTAAGGAGAGCAAGAAACCATCGAGAGTTCTCCTTAAACAGATGAAAACATAGATATTAAGCAAACTTAAAGGCAGAGCATAGAAACCATGAATTCTACCTTAACACTTCATTTACTTAATTTGCAGAAGAGAAGAGTAGGAAAATGATACACATAAAAAACTTACAAGTACATGAGAGAAACACACCATCAACACAAATCACCACAGGAATCCCAAATAGTTCTGCAAAACCCTGGTCTTTCCTTTGCCAAAATTGCAGAGATACAAAGAGTAATACAGTCTAAGCTTATCCCTCAAGAGTCCAACCTTGAAAATGACTAAGAAAATACATAATATAGGCAAGTTAACACATTCCCTTGCCTCTAGGGGTCGAGCTCATCATCCTAGGAGCTGTTTCAACCAATTCTAAACTGAGCACTACAATCTAGGCAATCAAAACAACTTGCCTCTATAAGCTAGTAAACCAATTCATTCATCAATTTTTTGCTATTTTATGAATGAATCTTCTAGAATGGGTAAATAAGTGTCATGTCAACATAAAATTACATTAATTAGATCAAGGAGGGTGAAAAATCCCACCAAAAGTCAAAACTGGTAAAATGTTGCGTTTTCCTGAGCTGAAGATGAAAAATTGAGAAAATGTCCTGATGCGTAGCGCGCCATTTCTCAACGCGTAGTGCGCCTTTGAGCCTACTTTTGGGGAACTTCCCAGTATCCAAATGAGACACAAGTGGGCTTGTTGGAAAGGTATGGATGTCTACTCGCCAGCCCAAGTGGAATTTCTCAATTTGGTGACAATTTGCCCCTCCACAAATGCAATCTCCCAAGACTGCTTCCTGTGTGTCCAAAAAGTGGCAGAAGGTCATTTTTTGCTTGTTTTTTGACCTTTTGAGGGCCCAAACCTCAATGAAATGTCTTGGTAGTGGCTGAGCAAGTGTAATTTGTCATGAAAAATCCAAAAATTCTGAGTTTTTGTGAAATGGACCTCCCCAACTTCAGGGTAGCGCGCGGCGCGCTACGCGTTGAGGGCAAAAACCTGTTTTTAGCAAAAAAAAAAATCAAAATTGACCAAAATTGCTCCAAATTTTCTGAATTTTGAGCTGGGGGTGTATCATTGAGCACCATGCTCCTTCAAGGAGGCTTCAGCCAAAATCTGAAGTGGATCGGGCCTTTTCCTCCGTTTTAGTGCCTTGGCCAAGCGTGCTTTGAGTACCTTCATTTTCGCTTTGCACACATGCATGCGGGCCCAATAATGATTCTTCATGTGGCGGAGCATATCTTTGTCCCTGTTTGCCTTGGCTAGCAACTTCTCTAAATGAATGTTCACCCGAATGAGCATAGACCCTTGCTCAATAGGTGTCAAATCACCGGGTCTCTTGCGAGCCAAGTTACGGTCTTCTCGGATCCTCCGCAACTCATAAAGAGTGTGCTCATCCTCTAACTGTTTGTTGCGCTGCTCTAGGTATGTGATTTTCCAATTTTCCATTTCCAACTTCTGCTGCAACAAGTCATTTTCAGCCTTTTGTTGCTGAATGATCTCCTTTAGCTCTAAGCTAGGAGAGCTAATATCAAGGTCAATAATATCTATGTCCGGATCACCTGATGGCCCCTCATCAATCATGGGCTGCTTGCCTCTCTCTTGTACCTGTGCTGCTGTCGAAAGCGAGGCCCCTTCCACCTGATGTGGAGATAACACTCGCTGTGCTGATGAAGAAGGCGAGACCCCTTCCACCTGATGTGGAGATAATACTCGCCGTGCGGATGCAAATAAGGCCCTGTGGCCTCTCTGATATGTAACACATGCTGGAGTGCTGACATGCTCGGGCTCTGGAATGTGAAACTGATGTGAAGGCCCTCCCTCATCATGGACAATCTCAGGAGGTGGCTGTGGCACCATGAAGAAGTCGCGAGAAATGAAGTCTTCCCAAGCAATACCCTGCTGTGCCAACTGATGCATCACTATGATCTCGATCAGTGCATAATGATATATACTTTTGTGTTGCTGTGCGGGGTTCTTCCTTTGCACTACGGGCACCATCTTCTCTATATTTCGGCACATGAAAAATGGAATGTTCATCATTCGTACCCGGGTGAAATGCATCAACAAACGGATATGGTACGAATATAAACGTGAAAATCTGCCCTCACAAGTGAAATAGCGCATAATGAGCCTCATCAAGGGTGCATACTCATCCCTTAGGAATCTGAAAGGAAAAACAACAGTTAGGTGTCTCATGCACCCGGGTTTAATATATGGTTGATAATGAAATCTGTCTAGCTGTTGGCACTTGTTCCACTCCTCCCCAAAATTTGGTATCTCGGTGGCTTGAGCAACAATTTCAGGTGATAGGGTGAAATCCACTCCTGCAAGGTTCACATGACGATTGTGAAAATGTAGGACAAACAAGCGGACTAGTTCTCTGTGGTGTTGAATTTGTGAGATCCTCTCACAATATCCGAAGCATGATTGATACTGAAAACATGTCATTGCAAGTGGACAAGATTGCAAATGAGCCAGAGAAGTGGGCTCCTCCCTGACATGTCGGCCACCCTTACCACCCTTGTGATGCCTCCTTGGCACTTCTACCTCTGGTGTTGAATCACTGTCATAACTCTGCTGATAATCTGATTCAGTTTCTGACATGGTTTTGAAGGCAAGATGGCTGAAATGTATTGCTGACTTTGCACCCAATTAACTGTTGTTTGACTTTTTCAAATGCTGTCACCAAGGGGACATAAATACAAGGGAATTGTTAGGGATAGGGGAACATGAAGGAATTAGGGACAATAAACATAAAGAAGGAATTTAGGGAAGGCAACATGGGAAATCACAAAATTGTGGGATTTTAAGGTGAAGTAGGGTTTGGGAATTTAGTAGGTTTTAGAGATTTTAGAGTGGAAAATTATGAAATTTTATGGGAAAATTTGAAGGAGAATGTTGATGAAAATGAGGGAAAAGAGGGATCACAAATGGGCAACCTTGGACAACAAAAAAAATTTGAAACCCTAGCACCATTATGACTTTAAATCTTCCACAACAATGTAGGGTTTTGACTTCTCATTTTCATGGCATTTAAACATATTAATTTCTCATTCATCTTGCAAAACCAAATCAAGCCATGGAGGAGAGGCCTACCTGCAATTTGCTTGAGAGAAAAGTGGATTTGGTAGCTTGCTGACAGTTTGTTGGGCGAAAAACCCAACGCGTAGCGCGCCTCGACCAACGCGTAGCGCGCGTCTGACGCGTAGCGCACGAGAAATTTTGCTCTGAGAAAGGTAGCTTGATGCGTAGCGCGCCCTCTCTGATGCATAGCGCGCCTCTGAAACTGCCCAATTTGCTCAATGACTCTTGAAATCGCCTTTGCAAGGATTCACTTAGCTTGTGAGAGGCAAATGAGTTGCTAATGAAGAGTGATGTGCTTTTATAGGCTTCCTTTAGATTTTTATTTGCCCAAAACCCACTTTATAATGTTTGAGTGTTGACACTTTTTTTGAATTAATTGGCTCTGACTTTTGGTTTCCTTTCTTTAAAAAAAATTGGTTGAAATGATGATTTCTTCTAAAATTTTTTGCAGGGATAGCTTCTAAGATGCTTTGGCAAAGGAGACCAAGGCTGCGCTTCGACATTTGGAGAATTTGAAATTTTGACAATTTTTACAAAAACGAGATAATGACCTTTGTTTTTCAAAAACAGAGTTTTGAAAACAAGGTGAAAATTTAGCTGTACAATAGTGAGAATTATTGAAATGATGTTTTATCAAGGACATCCCTCTGGCCTGCTGGTCCTCTATGACCTCTCAAGACAAAAATTAACTCAACCCTAGACCTAAGACCTCGAAATTTAAAACAAGATTAATGACCCTTTGAAGATTTTATTTACTTAAACAAACCTGAACCAGCAGTGCCAAACAGGAGGGGAATAAAAGACACAAACTCCCTCCACCGGGATTATGGCATGCCTAATGGAATGCAACATGATCACACTGATGGGACACCTAATCATGGAATGCAAAGAGCTTTGATCTCTGGTGGAGGGCTACTAGACCGACTCTAACAGGTTGGAGCCTACAAAATAGGGAGTTGGTGCTTCCATCTAGTGGATATCTAAAGAAATCTTGGGGGTTTGTGCCTCCTACAAGTTGGTTCTTGTAATAAATCAAAGAAGTCGGCGCTTTAGTTGGTGATTTTGGTAAGTTGTTCAAGTGTATGCAGAAGAAGGGAGTTTTTGATTCCTACTAGTGGGTGATAGAAAACGATCTGTGAGAGATAGTGCTTCCTATGAGTGGTGGCTCACAAATAAATTGATGTAATAGAGTAGGAGCTTCTATTCATATCATAAACAAGATTGGTGGTTTTTCCCTTTTGGGTTTCCACATTAAATCCTCTGTGTCATATGTGTTTGTTTGTTATGGTGTATGTGATTATGTGTTGAGTTTACTTATTCTTGTTATGATTTGTTGATGGTTTCTCAAATGATGGTTTCCAAGTTTGAATGTTGAATATAAATTGGAAAATAAATTTAAATTATCCTTAACACTGATTCACCCCCCTCTTAGTATTAAACATTATTTCCAATAATTGGTGTCAGAACATGGTTCCTTTAGGAAAAATTTAACCTCTTGAAGGTAGATCAAAGGGAAACAATGACTACTAAAACTTGGATTCCACCAGAAGGAGTTCCATTTTTAAATGGATTAGAATATGATCTATGGAGGATTAAAATGGAATCCTATTTGATGGCCATCAATGAATATGTTTGGTTGTCTGTAGAATATTGAAAGAACAATAAATTAAATACATAAGCATAGGATATCATCATGAAAAGGATATCAAATTCTAATGTTGATAAAGAAAGACATTATATAACAACATAGGAAATGATGGACACCTTGCAATGCTTATATGGAAAATAGAGCCATGAAGCATCAAAGAAGGTTAATGAACCCTGCTGCTCAAGCAGTGAATCGAATATTAAATATGTTGTTGCTAAAGGTGAAGAAGAAGAGTTGGACGAGAGGCTAGGCTGCTTAGAAGGTATATTATTTCTTTGTGATAACTGTAAATAGATAGTTCATTTAGCCATTAGCTGTACATATTACTTTTGGGAAGAAAAATATAGTCATATATCTAGTTGTTGTGAAGATAGACCTACATTAGTAGTAATAGCTAATGAGGGTACCTTTGAAGAAGAGGGAAGAACAAACCATGAAGAAAATATAGAAATATCCCATGTGTGTTCATCCTTAGGAGAAAATGAAAGTACCCCTAGTAGTGATGAAGAAATGATATTTCTTAAATCTATGGAAGATTCCATGGACACAGAGAGGAATTTAGATCTCTATGGTGGATCAACTAGCACTTATGATAATGAAGAAAATGATTTTGACAAAAGGATCTAGTTTAGGAGGGACCTAATATCTTATCTAAAAGAGATCAAGGAGCTATCAGAAGAAAATATCAAGCAAAAGGAATAGATGCATGAATATGATCTTGAGAATGAAAAGTTGAGAAAATTAGTTATTGATCTAAATTCTCAATTAGAAGAGGCGAGTAGACTAAATGAGATTGTTGACTAATTAACAAAATATTAAGCAACAATAGTGAGGAGATAAGAAAAATAAAATTAAGTAGCCTCCAAGAGGGATAATGCACAAAGATTCATGACAACAACATAGGAAAGGAAAGGAGATTTCCAACCAAGAGAAGCAGTTGAAAAAGCATAGAATTACTCTAAGTAGAAATTAAATCAACCATGGAGGACATGTGAATAACCAACTGAGGTCCCTTCCTCCTCAAGGACAAAGTCCTGATAGAAAAGGTATCTTCACTCCTCAAAATACCTTTCACGGTTATTGTTTTTCTTGCAATAATTATGGGCATAATGCCATAGACCATAGATAACATGCACGAAAACAAAATGTTTTTTGTAGCAGAAACCCAAGAATTCACAAAGTTCCCAGAAGAAAGCATGTTGGTAATAATAGAAGTTTTAACAATAATTCTGTCAAGAGAGATAACTCCTTTGCCCCATTCATGTGTTATGTCGAATAATACAATTGTGTCAATTTTGGGCACAAGGCAACAAATTGCAAGTATGGTGGGGCGAAGCATGCCTCTAATAATATGTGTGCTAATGTAGCAGCGCGATCATTGAAGACAAAAAAGGAAATTGAGTTTTTCTTAAGCACTCAGTGTAAAAGGGGCATGCTAAATTATTGAAGAAGAAATAATCAAGGAACTGATTCTTCTCCAAAAGAGAAATATTAAGAAGATGATTCTCATATTCTAGTCATAAAAAACTTTGTAAGTGCGAGTTGAATTGTGCATAAGATTCAGGTAAGCAAACGAAGAAATAGCCCAATTAATGCTTCCTTGGAAACAAAGAGGAAAATCAATGAAGAGAAGGTTTGGGTAAAGAAAGAAGAGAGAAAGGGGAAGTGCCCTAAAGAGAATTTCCAATTAAGGAAAAAGAGGAAGTTGGTAGGTAATGCTCTTCTGAGGACTCAAAAAATGAAAGTGTGGAAGAAGAAAGAGGATAGTCTACTCAGGGGGAGTGGATCCTCAATTTCTCTTCATTAAAAGAAGATAATGGCCTTAAGTGAAGATAAATAAATCATATACAAGGGTTAGAAGGAATTAGACATAGAGGTGCATCTGGGTAATGGAGGTAAGAGTGTGTCCCGTTGCTAATTATAAGCATAAATTTGTTTATTTAAAATGCATCAACATTGCAAGAGAGAGGAGAATGTAACTAGAATTATCTCTAGGGGAGTACACAACAACATTGTATGTTGAGTTGTAAGAAGAAGATAATTTCAATCGAAGCATGGAATGATAATAGGCTGAGATTTTAAATCAAGTCCACATGATCAATCCCAAAACTGAAGCAAAGAAGAAAATGTATGATATTAGAGAGCATTGACTCCGTGGGAGCTACTTTAATAACAGGTAGAAGGAAACAAATTTTAGCCTCAGGAAGAAATATTGTTGAGGAAATGAAAGGTTTACATCTTGGTTGAAATACCCTTATTTCATTTAAGTTGTGAATTTGATTAAGCTTATAAATCTTATGATCATGAACAAAATTGGTTCAATATTTGCTCGTCCCTTACGATTCCAATTGGTATTGATATGTTAATTGGTGGTATTTGGTTCAGGTGGAGTAAGATTTTTATGAAAATGGATATTTCTTTATAAGATGGAGTCATAAAAGTTTGCCTGGTACATTGTCCAATTTGTATCAACATTTTGGTGCAATTGGATTTAGTTAAACAATAGTCCCCATTTTGAAGTAACATGATCTTAGGGGTATTAAAGTTGATTAGAATGTTCAAGAAAAGTGAGAATAGTCTCTGAAGCAACATCAATAATTGAAAAGATAATCCTAAATGAATCATCGATGGTTGGTATTTGTTGCAGTAGCAATACCATTTGTAGTTTTCACTGGTATCAATTTATTTTTAATTGGTAAAAAGGGTGCATTGCCAGAAAGAGTGTATCATCTAGTAGCTAGATGGTGTCTAGAATTGGATTATTATTGAAATAAGATATGATATATTTTCAGGAAGAGCATATCATATATGTCTAGTTCCTAGAGTAGCGAGAACTACAACAAGGTGCAAAGACTTTTTTTGCGAATGTTTCTCTTGCAGGTATATTTTCCCATGCTCATTGTAGATGAGCCTAATGGTAGACTTCAAGTGCATCATTAAAGATATACCTTCTCTTGAAGAAGTTATGTTTGCAAAGAATACTGCACATCAACATCAAGACCCTCAGTTAGTAATTGGAAGGGGGAGAAGAAGAAGCTTGTAGCCCTTTTCCATTGATTTCAAAGGGGGACAGTAAGTTATTGATTTCCCATGTAGAGGAGAGAAAGAAATTGATAACTCATGCAATGAAAGTCTGAAAGTATCATGAATATTGGCCATTAATATGGAGAATTATTGTGTTACCATCAATGCCAAAGGGGGATATTGTTAGACAATTGACACTATTATGATGGAAGGTGTCATCATGTGTGTTAGGATTCACATTAAAAAGGCTAGAAATGATGTTAAATGGGCATGGATAGGATATGTATGATGTGTTCAACTTAGGAGATAACAGATGCATGGTGTGTTCAAGTCAGGGGAGTCCTATGGTTGTTGTAGTCTTTAGTATAGAACTCGTCATAGTAGCAGGATATGTAAAGAAGCTATAAAATATTATAGCTATGATGGGTGGATGAACAAAGCCTTGAGAGAATTTCTATCTCAAGATACCAACTCATATTTATATGGAAATGACATAGTTCAATAGTGCTTTGAAACCGATTTCCAACGGTAAGCTAAAGTTTGGATAAGACCCTCTAGATCAGGAGTTATGGTCAATCAATGTTTAAATATTAAAAGGTTAATAGGCTAGCTTCCATGACTTAAGGTTTCACCTCTCCCTTATGTTTTGTTAGAAACCTATTTAACTCAATACTTCAACAATTTGTGGATAAAGGTTGGAATTAGGCGATTCAGGCCTAGTTAGAGGTCAGGCCATACAACACAGGTTCAAGGGGATTTTTGAGGTCTAAAATGGGCCTCCTAAGGAAATTATAAAATAAGAGTGGAAATAATAAAATAATATTAGTTTACATAATCAAATTTTAGACGGAAAAAGGAAAAACTGTTTTTTCAACTCGTATTTTCAACTTATCTACCTATGGGTTTACTCAAATTTTGTGTGGCAACACTCGTTGGATGCAAAATTTGATTCCTCATACAAGGAGTATCCATGTTGCTTACTTTTGATGGACCTTGCTACACGAAATTATGCAACATTGGTACTCCTTGGATGAGGAATTAAATTTTACATCCAACGAGTACCCCCACTCGAAATTTAAGTAAAACCTTAGGGAGAAAAGTTGAAAATACAAGTTGAAAAGTAGTTTTATTATTTTATTATTTTTTAATCTTTCTACATTTTTACTCAAACAATGGTGACTCATCGCCCATGGTTGAAATCATCATATTGAATCCTATTGGTTCTTATAAAGTTTATTTTGGTTATACATTTTTTTTACGAGGCCCATTTTAGACCTCAAAATTCCCCTAATGGGGAATCCTCCTTGATCCCCAACTTGTGTGGGACCAACTCTTAGTCATGCCCATGGACTAGTCAGTAGTCGGCCAAGTCAGAAGATTTCAACAAGAGATCATATGACTAACACCAACACCCGACCTATGTGGGACTCGGTGCAGGTAGACAACTAGAAAGGGAGATATGTGGAGCACAAGTGGCGGTTAGGGTGGCAGATGGTGTCAGGATGGCATAAGCAGATGATGTGGTAGGACCTTGAAGTTTGCACCACGAGTTCATTTTGTGAAGTTTTTCCTTGTAATTGGTTATTGGCATGGAATGAATGAAATAGGCCAAAAAAGTGGAAATGGACCCAAGTCGGGCCTTCAAATCTAGTATGACAATCAGAGGTAAACACTCATGCATAATACATGGAGCAGGCTAACTAATGACCCACCAACATTTCGACCTATATTGGAAGGCATTCTTAGGTCTTGATTATGAGTTACTTCTGCATGTTATACAACCAAGGTTTTCTGGGCTTGATATAACATTTTATGGGGATTTTATAGAAAAGCGTCATGTGAATTCATAGAGGAGTTAATGGAAAAATGCACAAGGTCATATGGTCAAAATATTGAACAGGTTAGTAATTTGGATAATAATCCTCTATATTTGATAGTTATGCTACAACTGAAGGGTCACGAGAGATAGTAGAACCTATAATAAAACCTTATGCTGGAACCAATGGCGTTTGTAGAGATTTGGAATGTAAGGAAATGAGGACCACAAAAACTCAGAAACTTAATGTTGGAACGTCTACATTAAAAGAGCCATGCATGAGCTTCTTTGCATGACATGAAGAGATTAAATGAAAAGAATGTTGAGTGGATAAGTTTTGACCATAGACCAAGGTATCCATGCCTGAAGTACAATCCACTTTCTATGGGAAATTAATAAGAATGGAGAGCCTTGCTATAGCACACGGTTTTGATTCAGAATTAATTCTCAACATGGAAAAACGATAAGGTGCCCATTCTTAGAATTAATGCAGTTGTGGTGGCTAAGAAATTTTATGCATCAACACGATAGAGAATCATGAATTGGAGTATGTTCTAGGGTAGTGTGTGATTGACAACAAAGTCAAAATTGTTTAATGTGTGGCAGAGGAACAAAACCAAGGATTGGAGTTTTGCAATGTTGTGGAATGCAACATTGTTGAGAGCGGAAGTGAATACTCTGTGAGTGTGATGGTGTTGGAATTATGGTACATATGTTGTCCTTGATCGAAACCCACATACAAGTAAGTTCAGAAATGATAAAGTGATGTATGATGGCAACTCACATTGTAACAGGTCTATTTAGAGGTAATAGAGTAATGGCACAGAAGAACATAATAATGGGACAAAGTATTACATATCAAAATCAAGAAATTGAGGAAAGAGAATGTTTTAATTTGTATACGATGGTTAACCTAGTCCAAGACACATATACACGCAGGTACAAAGAATAAAAGGCGTGTATTCGTATGCACACAGTTTCACAAAAGGAAAAGTGCGTATGGGATGGAAAATTAAGGTTAAAGAATACCAAGTGTCCATACTATGGTATTAGCTCACAATAGTGAGAAAAATAACAGTTACTTGATCCCGTCTAAGAATACCATAGGTTTTAAGTGCTGTTTTGGTGCATGGTATTGACAAAGGCTTTGTTATGTAAGGAGGAGAAGATCAAATGGCTAAGTGTGCAAGTGAAAGGGTTTTTCATGAATACTTCTATCTGAAGTATATTTTGTGTTGTAAGGGATATGGTTATGATATAGATCTGAAACATCTTGTGCACCCTTTTGTACAATGTTGGATTAGGATCATGAGACCTGAAATGAATTACCATTGTACGATCTGATAATGGATAGTCTAGATCTGATTGCTAACACATGCTTTATCCTTTATATGCTATGATTTGGGTATATCTGAAGTCTTGAAAAACTACAAAGTTATAAGTCTTTATTTGCATATCTATACACAGGTTTGCCTCGGTTAAGGTGTGTATACACACAAATTCGTCACTTTCAAGTAACATATGTAGAGGAAGGGCTTGTTGTTCAGAAATGACTAATTTATCTGATCAATGTTGCTATTTTACTGCTATTTGTCAATGGTGTATTCATTAGATCTAAAGTAAAATTGATTGTATAAGGAGATTGAGTTTGGCTGACTAATTGATTGAGTAAGAAGGGTGATCTTTCCTACTATCTATTTAGAAATTTGTAATATGATAGCAGATCTTCAGAATGTCTTTGTTAATATAGTTTTTGATTCAAAAGTTTTATAATTCAGTATCTTTAGAGGTATATGCAGGTTGGGTTACAGAAAGTAGTGTATACATGTAGGTTGTCCTCATTGAAGTTGTGCAGACATTCTGACATATGATTTTTGAGGTTGTAGTTGGTTCTGGTTGTTGATGTGGTGTTCTGGGTTCAAGTCTATGCTCTAGTGATAGTGATATGATCATTCAAATTGATTGATTGTATTTTTCTTCAGATTTTATGGGTTTTAGTGATTAGTTGATGCAGTTGTATTTGATGGTTGTATTGTAGTGGTGATTGAGTTTGAGCTTTAATGTTACTGATGTGTCCAGTATGAAAATTTGATGAAACATGGCCTATAAATTGTGTTGATGTATACCAGGAGTATCCAGTCTGAAAATTTATGAAACGTGGTCCTTGGAGAAAGAGTGAAGGTGGTAGACTTCTATAGGCCACCTCCTACGTACTAGTAAACATATCTGCGAGTACAAGAGCTAGGGGGTTGGAGCTTCCTTCCAGTAGAAGATGGAAAATGAGTGAATCATGTAGCCTTCAAGAGGTAGATGCTTGCGTACTAGAAAAAGTCTGTACCACTACAAAAATTTTAAACACTTTTTATAATAAGAAGATTGAAGATTGAAGACTGAGATGACACCATCGGTGGTTTTTTTCCCATATTGGTTTCCACCTAAAAAATCCTGGTGTTAATGTGTGCTTCTTATGTGTGTTGATTTATTATGTTCTTACTACATCTATTCATTGCTTAGCAAATGCATCACACTCTGATTTAAGTTTAATAGACAATGAATTAAATGTTTTACAAGTTTATTATCTATAAGATAGTTCCATTCATTATAGTTGTAGACATACGTTGTTTGGTTTCTGCAAAATCGCGTATACAATGTGAAAAGGAAAATATTATTGTGAAAGTTTAAATACTAATTCACCCCACCCCTCCCCAGTATTTTCCCAACAATTGGTATCAGAGACAGTCATTCAGAAGAAGCTTGATCACTTTAAGGAAGATCTCTCAATATGAAATCACGAAGGAATGGGATCTATCATACCACCAATCTTCAACGGAAATAACTTAGCATATTTAAAGATAAGTACCAGAGCCTATCTTCAATCACTTGGAGCTGATGTTTGGGAAATTGTGGAAGGAGGATACCAATATCCAGCAGCAGTCCCCATAGGTCCAGCAGGAAATAAATTATATGAAACCAATGCCAAAGGTGTCAATCCATTATTGGGAATTATATTAGAATCAGAATTCGTCAAATTCATGCAGCTTAACACAACCAAAGAAATATGGGACAAAATCATTTAGAGCTATGAAGGATACTCCCAGGTAAAATGTGTGAAACTCCAAACTCTCAGAATTCAATATGAAACTCGAGAGATGCATAGTGATGAAAGTATTGCTAGTTACATTTTACAGGTAGATGAGATTGTAAATCGTATGAAGAATCTAGCTGAAGAAATAAAGGAGGTTACTATAGTAGAGAAAATTTTAAGATCTCTATCTCCTAAAGTTGAGTCAAAAGTATTTGCCATTGAAGAGAAGCAGGATCTACAGTCTATTACTATTGTTCAACTTCATGGAATTTTAACTGGCTTTGAAATGAGGAAAGGAGGTCCATCAGAAATAAGAGAAGCCACTTTCAAAGCCTTTGCAAAGGGAAAACAAAAGGAATATCTCAAGGAATCAGGATATATATCAGAAGAAGATGAGGTAATCTTTTTGAATAAATTTCAAATGGGTACCAGAATATTCAAAGGTAAGATTCCCTTCAAATGTTTTTCTTGCGGTAGAGTTGGTCATTATTATGCTAAATGTCCTCATAAACATAACCATGACAAAGGAAAGGATTCTAGAAAAGGTAACAGGAAACAGGTTGTTAATAGAAGAAGTTATTATACTCATGAAGATAGTGATGACCTCTCTATTAGTGATGAAGGTGAATCTGATCAAGATATTAAACTTCTCATGGAATATGAAAATGATAAGTTTATGGATGCCTTAGAAGAAGAAGATTTTCTTGAAGAAATCACTCAACTCAAAATTTGCTTGGAGGAAAAGAATATAGTCATAGACACTTTGACACATCAACTCATGGAAAGGAAAAAGCACAATGAAAAATTAGAGTGTAAAGTAGTGAGTCTAAGAAAGGAACTTCAAAAGACAAAATATTTGAATCTTAGATTTTCTAAAGGATCAGAAACCTTAGACGAAATCATTAAGGTTCAACGTTTTCCTCTTATAAAGACTGACCTTGGATACACTAGAGAAACATCCAAACCAGAAAATTCTTCAACCATCAATATAATCTATCTTGACGTAGAAAAACTTCTTCTTTAATGGAAAATGCTTTTCTTGCCATAAATTTGGTCATAAGGCTACTCAATGTGTTTCTTACAAAACTATCATTAATAGGGAAGCAAGAAAACAAAGGAGTGTGACAGGAATCAAGAAGAGCTCTTATAATAATTTTTCACCTCTCAAAGATGAAATTGAATGTTCATTTTGCAATAACTTTGGTCATGAAGAATCTGAATGCAGGAGAAAATTTCGGCCAACATATCAAAATGAGCGAACATCATCAAACTCGAAGGTATGGAAAACGAAAGAACTACAGTCAGAAAGATGTGGCATAGCTCTATTTGCAGAAGGGCAAGAAAATCAACGGTATACTGATATCAGATGCTATAAACACATGACAGGTGATAAAGATAAACTCCTCTCATACAGTGTTTTAGAAAAGGAAAAGAATGCCTCTTTTGGAAATGAAACACCAACTGTCATTAAGGGTAAAGGTTTTGTTTATCTAAAAGAAAAGGTTAAATCTGGAAATGTTATGTGTGTTGATGGATTAAAGCATAACTTATTGAGTGTTAGTCAAATGCATGATCAAGGTACTGAAGTTGTGTTTCAATCAAAATTTTGTGTGGTTCATTAGATTTACATAGGAAAGACCATAATCAAAGGTAAAAGAACTCCAAGAAATCTATATATACTAGAAGGAGGTCAAGAACATTGTTATTTAAGAAAAGAAGAAGAGAACTGGTTATGGCATAGAATATTGGGGCATCTAAGCTTTTCTCAAATAAGAAAATCATGCAAGTTCAAGGTTGTTTGTGATCTTCCAAATATCATCATCCCAGAAAGTACCATCTGCAAACCATATCAATTTAGTAAGAAAACCAGAGTTCAATCAATGCCAAAGAAGGATTAGCAAGTAATCCTCTTGAACTCATGCATACTGATTTTTGTGGATCAACAAGGAAACATTCACCTCGTGGAGAAGAATACTACATTTTATTTGTTGATGATTTTTCTAGAATGTGTTGGATTGGTTTACTAAAACATAAATATGAAGCATTTGAAAAGTTTAAGGTCTTCAAAGATTTAGTTGAAAATAAATTAGATCTAAAAATCAAATGGCTCAGATATGATTGGGGAGGAGAATTCATATTAGATGAATTATTTGAATTTTGTGAACAACATGGAATCAAGAGACAGTTCTCTATTGCAATAACTCCTCAACAAAATGGCATGGTGGAAAGAATGAATAGAATAGTTCAAAAAATGGATCGAGCTATGCTTGATGAGTCTCAAACTTTTGACACCTTTTGAGGTGAAGCTGCACATACTGCAATAAATATTCTCAACAAAGCTCATGTATGTGTAAATAGTGATAAAACAACATATGAACTTTGGTATGGTAATCTTCCCATTATAAACACTTCAGGTTTTTTGGATGTAAATGTTTCATCAAAAAGACTGATAAAAAAGTTGGTAAGTATGAACCCATAGCAGAAGAAGGAAGATTTTTTGGTTATTCATCTAGAAGTAAAGGATATAAATGTTATAATAAGAGACTTCAAAAAATTGTTGAATGCATTGATGTTGTAATCAATGAAGCATGCAGAAATCTGAAACATGCGACATCAACAAAAGAAGATGATAATAATGAAGATGGTGAATGCTTTCCCATATCAAATCAAAATGATATAGAGGAAGAAACCAATGAAGCATCAAAAGAAGATACATTTGACAGGGAAAAGGATCCATCCAGGTATGTTCAAAAGAATCATCTAGAATCTCAAATTCTAGGAGAAAAAGGGTCTGGAGTACAAACAAGAAGAACTCTTGTAACGTCCTCTAGTTATGTAGGCTTATTATCCACCATAGAACCACAAAATTTAAATGAAGCTATCAAATATGATGTTGGGTTAATTCCATGGATGAAGAACTTGACCAAATTGAAAAGAATGATACTTGGGAATTAGTTCATAAACCTCACGATAAAAATGTTATAGGGATAAAATGGATATTCAAGAATAAGTTGAATGAAAATGGAGAGCTAATTAGGAATAAAACAAGGCTTGTTTGTAAAGGGTATGCACAACAAGAAGGTATAGACTTTGAAGAAACTTTTGCACCTATAGCTAGACTTGAAGCCATAAGAATGTTTCTTGCTCATTCAAGTTTTCGAAAATTCAAAGGTTATCAAATGGATGTAAAATCTGCATTTCTTAATGGAGATCTAGAAGAAGAAGTATACGTTGAACAACTAGAAGGATTCATTCTGGGAAATGATGCAAAGCTTGTATGGAAACTCAAAAGTGGTTTAGATTGATTGAAACAAGTTTCGAGGGCATTGTATTATTGTCTTGAAAAATATCTTCAACAACAAGGCTTCACAAAAGGATCTGTGGACAAAAACTTATATACAAAATTTGAGAATGATAAACTACTAATTATGGTTGTTTAGGTTGATGATATCATCTTTGGCAGTAATGAAGAATCTATGAGTCAAAACTTTACTTCAGTTATGCAGCAAGAATTTGAAATGTCTTTGCTTGGAGAACTAACCTATTTTCTTGGTCTACAAGTGCAACAAAAAATTGATAGCATCTTTCTCTCACAAACTAAATATCTCAAGTATATTCTGAAGAAGTACGGAATGGAAGATTCCAAACTAGTATGTACTCCATTGGTAACAGGATGTATTGTCAGTTCTAATGATGAATCTCCTACAGTGAAGCAACAAGAGTACAAATCTATGATTGGAAGTCTACTTTATCTAATAGGTACTAGACCATATATCATGCATGCGGTAGGAATTGTTGGAAGATTCCAAGCCAATCCGCAGGAATCACATCTTCAGGAAGTAAAGAGAATATTCAAATATCTCCAAGGAGCTCAAGGCTTTGGTCTATGGTATCCTAAAAATAAAGATATTACCCTTCATGCATAAACAAATGTGGATTGGGCTGGAAATGTTGATGACCGAAAATCACTAGTGGAGGTGACTTTTATATGGGACCACGATTAGTATGTTGGTTCAACAAGAAACAACGTTCGATTGCCTTATCTACAGCGGAAGTAGAATATGTGGTTGCTACATCTTGCTGCAAACAACTTCTATGGATGATCTAGACATTACAAGATATTCAAATTACATGTTCTTGACTCATCTCCATCCACTGTGACAATACAAGTGCAATTAGTATCTCAAAAAATCCTGTTATGCACTCTAAGACCAAGAACATACCCGTTAAGTACCACTTTCTATGAGAAAAAGTAATTCAAAAAAATGTTAAATTAGAGTATGTTCCCTCCAAGGATCAAGTTGCTGATATATTTACCAGACCTCTTCCCATAGAAGCATTTGAATATCTTAGACAAAAGATGGGAGTTCTTTCTGCCTCATCTTGCTGTTAAAACTAGTTTGTTCAGATTCAAAGGATTGTTTTATATACGTAGATTTCATGAAGACGGTTCGCATATATACTTGATTTTCTGTGTCAGCAGTAGCATATGTTTTCTTTTGATAAAAAATGGGTTAGAATCAAAATCAGTTTTTGACATGCCTGTTCAGTCTGATATTGATGAATACAATATGCTAATATGCTTTTCTCATTGATGTTTATTTGATTGATGAAAATGCCTTAATGAATGAATTGTTGACAATGCATAGGTAACACAGGTTCAGGGGGAGCATTAGCCTTCAAAATATTATGCATTGTTGGCATCATGGTTGTTGAATTCATATATGGTCCCAGTTAATAATGTGATTTGATGAAAAGGTCATGTAAATACCTATGGTGTAATAATGTGTCTTTTTATGTCATAGTCTACTATGGATGAGTCCTTTTGGACACATGATGTAATTTGTACCCCCACTATGCATGGGAAGTATGATTTAATAATTGCAATTTTTAGTCATGTATGAAAATTTGATGTATCCCCACTTGGTTGGGTGACTGATGTATGTATGATTCATTGGTGATAGAAAGGTCATACTCACATAGTTGAGTTATAGAGTCATGTTGAAAAATATTTCTGCAAATTCTGCATGTGATCAAGGGGAACATGGACAATATAGTGCCTCTAGCATGTGCTAAGGGGGAGAATATCTTGGATCGCCCCTTTCCCTTTATGTCAAAGGGGGAGAGTATCTTGGTGTTGCTTGATATATCTAACAGGTTCTACAACTTGATGTGATAAAGACCAATATGGTTGCCATCAAGTCCAAAGGGGGAGATTGTTGGCATTATGGTACATATGTTATCCTTGATGGAAACCCACATACATGTCAGTTCAAAAATGATAAAGTGATGTATGGTGGAAACTCACATTGTAACAGGTCTATTCAGAGGTAATAGAGTAATGGCACAGAAGAAAAGGGTGATGGAACAAAGGATTAAAGATCAGAATCAAGAAAGTGAGGAAAGAGAATGTTTAAGTTGTATACGCTGGTTAACCTAGTCTAAGTTGCGTATACACGTAGGTACACAGAACAAAAGGCACATATACGTATGCACACAGTTTCACAGAAGGAAAAGTGCATATGGGATGGAAAATTAAGGTTAAATAATACCAAGGGTCCATATCATGTTATTAAACCACAATATTGAGCAAAATAACTGTTACTTGATCCCGCCTAAGAATACCATAGGTTCTAAGTGTTGTTTTGGTGCATGGTATTGACAAAGGCTCTAGTATATAAGGAGGAGGAGATCAAAGGGCTAAGTGTGCAAGAAAAATGGTTTTTCATGAATACTTCTATCTGAACTATATTTTGTGTTGTAAGGGTTATGGTTACAATATAGATCTAAAACATCTTTTGCACCCTTGGATACAATGTTGGATCAGGATCATGAAACCTGAAATGACTTATCATTGTATGATCTGATAATGGATAGTCTAGATCTGATTGCTAACACATGTTTTTTCATTTATATGCTATTATCTAGTTATATCTAAAGTCTTGAAAAGATGCGAAGTTATAAGTCATTATTTTCATATCTATACGCAGGTTCATCTCGGTGAAGGTGCGTATACACGTAGATTCGACACTTCCAAGTAGCGTATGAAGTGGAAGGGCTTGTTGTTAAGAAATGATTGATTTATTTGATCAATGTTGTTGTTTTACTGATGTTTTTCAATGATGTCCTTATTAGATCTGAAGTAAAACTGAGTGTATAAGGAGATTGAGTCTAGCTGACTGATTGATTGAGTAAGAGGGGTGATCTTTAATGCTATCTGTTTAGAACTGTAATATGACAATAGATCTTCAGAATGTCTTTGGTTAATACAGTTTTTGGTTCATAAGTTTTATAATTCAGTATCTTTAGAGGTATACGAAGGTTGGGTTACAAAAAGTAGTGTATACATGCAGGTTGTCGTCATTGAAGTAGCATAGACATTCTGACATGACTTTTGAGGTTGTAGTTGGTTTTGGTTGTTGATGCGGTGTTCTAGGTTCAAGTCTGTGTTCTGGTGATAGTGATATGACCATTCAAATTGATTGATTGTATTTTTCTTCAGAGTTGATGGGTTTCAATGATTAGTTGATGCAGTTGTATTTGATGGTTGTATTGCAGTGGTAATTGAGTTTGAGCTTTAATGTTATTGATGTGTCCAGTTTGAAAATTTGATGAAACGTGGCCTATAAATTGTGTTGATATATACCAGGAGTATCTAGTCTAAAAATTTATGGAACGTGGTCCTTGGAGAAAGAGTGAAGGTGGTAGACTTCTATAGGCCATAGCCTACGTATTGGTAAACATATCAGCAAGTACAAGAGCTAGGGGGTTGGAGCTCCCTTCCAATAGAAGCTAGAAAATGAGTGAATCTTGTAGCCTTCAAGAGGCATATGCCTGCGTGTTGGAAAAATTCTGCACCAATACAAAAATTGTATACACTTTTTAGAATAACAAGGTTGAAGACTGAGATGATGACAATGGTGGTTTTTTTTCCCACATTGGGTTTCCACCTAAAAAATCATGGTGTTCATGTGTTATTATTGTGTATGTTGATTTATTTTGTTCTTACTGCATCTGTTTACTGCTTAGCACTTTGATTTAAGTTCAATAGACAATCAATTAGTTGTTTTACAAGTTTATTATCTATACGCTAGTTTCATTCATTATAGTCGTTGACATATGTTGTTTGGTTTCTGTAAAATCACGTATATAGTGAAAAGGAAAATAATTATTGTGAAAGTTTAAATATTGATTCACCCCTACCCTCTCAATATTTTCCCAACAGAGGATACACTGAAGAGAGACCTCGAGAGTGCTTATGCAGAAGAGAAAGTCTGAGATTTGTTGAGTGCTGACTATATAAGGGCTAAGATCGTAAGACAAAGTGTGGAGTATGCTACTGAGTGTATGTCTAGTGTAGAAGGATGAGAGAAAAATACGTTGATTGTATGCGGGTCGAGAAGTAATTCGTGTTGGTACAATGTGAGCATAGTGAGCAAAAGTTAAGGTTTTGCATGGAATGATTAATGTGAAGGCGGTAGAGGGGAGAGAGCTATAATCAAGTAGAGTGGCTGCCAATTATAGAGAGCAATAAGTTCCTTATTGAGTGTGGGTTGGAACCTACAAACTAGGGAGTTGGTGCTTCCATATAGTGGATATATGAAGAAATCTTAGGGGTTGTTTCCTCAGCAATATAAGTGCTCACATAAATCGAAGAAACTAAAATTTGGTTCTTTCAATAAATCCAAGAATTTGGTGCTTCTGTTGGCGCTTTTGATAAGTTGTTAAGGTGTATGCAAAAGAAGAGAGTTGGTGCTTCCTTCTAGTGGGCGGTAGAGAATAATTTAAGGGATTTGGTGCTTCTTGTGAGCGGTGGCTCACAGAAAAAACTGATTTAATAGAGTAGGAGATTCTATTTACATCATAAACAAGATTGGTGGTTTTTACCTTTTGGGTTCCCATGTCAAATCCTCTATGTCATATGTGCTTGCTTCTCATGGTGTATGTGCTTATGTGTTGAGTTTATTTGTTGCTTTTATGATTTGTTGATGTTTTCTCACATGATGGTTGCCAAGTTTTAATGTTGAATATAAATTGGCACAAAAGTTTAAATTATCCTTGTTACTCATTCACACCCCCCCAGTATTAAGAATTGTTTCCAACAACATTAATTGCTTACTCATGCACATGGATTTGCATAGATTTTGGTGGGTAGTAGTCACTTGTAATTCTACATATTTACAATTTTAATACTCCTACATAAGTGCTAAGAAAAATATAAATAATGGTGCAGAGTTTTCCACTCGAAATGAAGTTTACATTTTGATGGATTTGATCTCTATGCCCTTGATAGATATGGAGTTAGGATGGATCCATGCTAGTCATATCAAAAATGAGAGTTAAATAATAGTGAAATATAATACATATTTTGTTCTAAAGCTTGTAACTCTACATTTTTTAATGCAATGTAATATTTTGGAGTAATCAAATTTATTATCTATGTAGATACACGATTAGTGTTTTCACAATTTTATATTGCAATGCATACTTTTCTTTGTGTTATGTTTTTAGACAAATTCTTAAACACAAATCTATCCATGTTTACTTCATAATAATCATAATAGTTAATTTTTTGATAAATGATATTTTACAATAATTTTGTTTTGATTTAGATGTTGTTTATGTACATCTATTTTATAGTCATTTTAATTTGATTTAGAAAATGGTTATTCACATGCTTAAATTTACAAAAATAAAAACTAATACAAGTTTTTATATAACTATTAGATTTTTTATTTTTAGACACTATAACTAGAATATGTTTTTATAACCTTGAGACTCTCAATCTAAGCTGATGGTCTGGTCTATTGTGTCTATGAAATATATAGACTATAAAAATGACAAATAAATAACAACGTAAAAAAATAAAAAAATAAAAAAATAAATAAAAATAAAAATAAATGAATAAATAAAATAATAATAATAATAATAATAATAATAATAATAATAATAATAATAATAAATTCACCCATGGGGTGTAAAAAGGAGTGTGAGAGGATGATTTGTTAGGATACTCTATTGTAAAAAGGTCATCGGTTGGAAACATTGTGGGAAAAAATCCAGTAATACTAAGGGCTGGTGTAGCTTAGGCCAAGTGCTATTACTAGGTGATTTTGATGACTTAGATGCCTTTGTGTTGCGGTTACTCAAGCCACATGTTAGGCGTGCTAGTCATCCAAACTCATATTACCTAAAAAACAAAAAATATTAATAATAAATAAATTATTTTACATTTTGTGTTTTGTTCGGCATTCCTTCCCCGCTTCGGGGGTATTATAGTTATTACATCGAAGGTATTTTTAATGGGAAGTTTCTATGACGAG
The DNA here is from genome assembly GCA_031772625.1 of Pinus tabuliformis. Lineage (NCBI taxonomy): Eukaryota > Viridiplantae > Streptophyta > Pinopsida > Pinales > Pinaceae > Pinus > Pinus tabuliformis. The sequence continues at coordinate 152,397,755 of CM062818.1, read as the reverse complement.
TTTCGTCATCTCTCCAGACCATACGAAAGAATGCCACATGTTTTCACTTTGGTTTTATTTATTTTTTTGTGTAATTATTTTTCAATATAATGAATAGTATGACATTTTTCCTTGCACATACTTTCTGATGATAGTGTAAATCACCATTGTAATTTCATGATGATGAAAGGTTAAATTGCAAGGAAGATGTACGCAACTTCATGAAATTTTAACTCGCAAGGAAGATCTGTGGCCAGTGTTGCATAAGTGCCTATGGCTACTCTATTTCATAACATGGCATTGTATTAGGGTTCACCTTATATTTTGAGATCTATCACTAAGCTACCTAGGAGGTTTCTTCAAAGTGATTAAGTATACTATGTTAGGGTTGACTAGGTACCATCACTAGATATCCCGAAGTGAAGAGTAACATGAATCGAGACTCCTGACTCTGTACTTCTCTATTTTCCCTAGACGTGAAGGAACATCAATGGTAGTCAAAATTGTTTTGAGCCCCATGCTAACAAGTTGCGTCAAATGACTACCTACTATGATTATTGTGAAACAAATAATTGTTATGACCACTGAATAATCCCACTGTTTCGATATAATGTTGAATAATTATTAACGTTCATACATATATTTCAGAACTTATTTTAACTATTTACTTTTGTGCCTTATTTTCTCTTATCTGAAAACATGAAATGCAACATCAACATTGACATCGTTCAAATGAAGATAACTGGTGGAGAAAGTATATGCTAGCTCAAGCACTTAAAGTTATGGCCAAAAATGGAACCTTTATAGTGTGAGCCATCCTTACCTATCTATAAAACCCTCCTCCCACACTTACTTAATATTATCGGTCCACCATGGTAAATATGTGACGAAGAGTTACTATGATATGATTTGACCTCCTAGATCACCTTAAGGAAATGGAATCTATGAACCAACACTTTACAGACCCCCCTCATGTGCTACAAGACCCCTAGGAGCTAACCAACCACTCCAGGTGCCAAATCCCTAAGTCAACCTAGTTTCTCACTGAATGAGACCCCTAGTTGCTCCCATGGAAATCCCACCAAGCAACTATAACCTTCCAGTCACTCCCACGACAAGGCATCCATGCAACTGTGGCCTTTTCTAGGCAGGTTTTTGCTAGAGACCCCAAATTCTGAGCCACTTTTTTAGAGCTCAGACTAATGCCTCTTCCCAAAACTTCATGAAACTTCCATAAATGATAAATAACATTGAGAAAAGGTTACTAATAAAAAAAATTGAACAAAGACTTGACCTGAGTCATGACAGGAATTCCTTCAAAAACATCATGAACATGTAATCTACAGGTCATAAAAGCAAATCCAAACATAGGGACCTCATACTTACTTGAGATTTGACAAGAAGGTCTGATTCCCTCTCACATTAGTTGCATTATCATCTATTAGGTCATACATTCATTAAAACTTCATTTACTAATCAAAACATGATGAGATCCATAACCAAAGTCTATCGTAAATCATGCTTATAACCATCATATAACTAGCAGAATAACAATGATAGAACAACCATTAGAGCCACATAATAATAAGTACATTTACACATAAAATACAATAGAAAATAATCTTATAAACATATGCGAAATCCAAACAAGCTAGGGACTTCTACATACCACTTGACCATAGATTAGGTTGAACCAAATCTTTCTTTTAGACAATCACCCTTGTGCCATATTCCAAGCATGAATGTTGGAATCAAAATAGAACCAACCAAGGCTTCCTTAAGCTTTACCATGTATCCTGTTAAGGGATTCCTGTGATCCAGGTGGACATTGGTGGTCACCTGCTAAGTCCACTTGGACCCCCACCATTGTTTCTCTCAGCATTTTCATTTTCCTTAATTGTAGCACAACTTACTATTTTTAGCATTTTTTTCGGGTGCTGAACTTCCAGAGTTGTTTTGAGGACCTAAACGAAGTTTTTTTGGAAAACTGGGAGCAACATGGGTCCATGGACTGATGTTGCTCTTCCCAAAGTTGTAATTCTCGGATAGATCTTTCTAACAAGATATTGTGCACGTCAAACAGATATCATATGCCAAAGTTATGACCCCGGGAAGTTGATGTACCAATTTACCCAAATGGGGCCCACAGTTTGGCGTTTCATCTTCTAGGGTTAGGTTTTTGGATGTTGAGGGTTTTCCACTATTTCTCAACAATAAATAGGCCTTCGAGCCTCATTGTAAGATAGTTCAGAGGCATGTAGCCGCCACATCTCTTCTCAGAGATAAGCTACCATCACCCTAGCTGGTTTATTTCCATTACTGTTTGTAAGAATATTTCGGTATTTTACATTAATGAAATGAAGTATTATTTACACTGCATATCTGTGTTTATGGTTATCTCTGTAATTTGTTACATTCCTGTTTAAATCCAAATCAGTGGTATCAGAGTGGTCTGCTTTTTCTATTTTTTTCTTTGCATGTCCCCAATGAGGTCGGGATATAAGGAGTTAGGGCTTGAACTGGTCGAACCTTTGCAACACCAGCCTCGCAAATCCCGACAGCCTCCCATGGCAGATGAGAAGAAAGATGAGGGGGCAGGAGATCCTATCAAAATCTTACTCGAAGAATCCCTCGAGTGACAAAGGAATGCTATGATGGACAGCTTTGCCCAAATCCTTCAGCGACTACCCAGAAGTGACAAATCGGCTTCCAGCAGCTACTTTGGAAACGCCATGTCCTTTAGGGTACACGTTAACTTTGAAATCCCCATATTCAAGGGTCAGATAGATGCAAATGCCATAGATAAATGGTTAAATCTGCTAGAGGGTTATTTTTCTGTTCATGAATTTTCGAGTCAGGAAAAGATTGTTTTTGCTCTTCTCAAAGCAGCCCCCCATGTCAAGGACTGGTGGGAAACCTACTGCGAGCAAAAGGATGAAAATACCGGCTCACTATTTTCAGCCGCACCCACCTGGAATTCATTCTGGGATGCCATCAAAGAGCAGTACTACCCTGTCGGAAGCTATGAGGATGATTCAATACATAAAGTGGACCACGCTGCAGCAGGGAAGGGACCAAGACATGCCGGAGTTTACCAATCTTTTCCATGCCCTTCGCACAAAGTTGGGTATCAAGGATTCAGAGCAACATTTGATACTAAAATACCGTGGTTGCCTACACAAGTACATCCAGGAAGAAATAGAATTCCTGAACATCTCCTCACTCGGCACAGCATACCGATATGTCATCAAGGTCGAGCAAAAGTTTAAACAGAAGAAGCGAGACTTTGGATCTGCGAATCCGAAGCAAGGGAAAGTTTCCCCTAAACCACAGAACAAAGGAAAAAGCCAAGGTGGGGTAGCCCAAGGCAACCCGCCAAAGCTGCAAGAAAAGAACAACACCGCGAAGCCGAAAAAGGACATAGGAAAATGGTGTGAGTTCCATAAGAGCTCCACTCACAACACAAGTGAGTGTCGGGCCAAGCAGTCACTGGTAGCTGAGCTAAAGGTTTCAAAATCAGATGCATGTTCTGACTTTGAGTCAGAACCCGAGAAGGGGAATGACAAAGGGAATTAGATTATCGATGCGGAGCCCAACACCACCGTTGCCACCACAAAGATATAGAAGGAGGAACCCGAAGATCCAGAGGAGGAGGAGCGTCTCTTCTGCTCCTAGATGTGGGTAAAGGGTTCCCTGCTACAGTTCATTGTCGATAGCAGGAGCCAAAAGAACCTCATTTCGGCAAAGGTCATGAAGCGGCTAGGCCTACCAACCACAGCACATCCACAACCGTACACCATTGGGTGGCTTCACCAAGGACATGATCTTCGTGTGAGCCAGCAGTGTCAACTTCCATACAACATCAAACCCTTCATGAATGAGGTATTGTGCGAGATTTCTCCCCTTGAAGTTTGTGATGTATTATTAGGACAACCTTACTTATGGAAGCGATATGCTGTGTATGAATCACAGCCCTGTGTTGTTATTGTTACATTGGGAAATAAGCTGTACAGGATACCAGAGGTAGCACCGCCTTCCGCCATCTCTTTGGTTACTGCAAAAAAATGTAGTAATCTCATTTCCAAAAACGAGAAATTTGTTTTCTTGATGATATACCCTTAAGGAAAGAATAATATGGTGGCCACGACCTCTAGACAGGGCCCCTCCGCACGACAACTGTAGATGGACAAGGTCGTGGAGGAGTACGAGGACATCTTCAGCTCCCTCGCAGGGGTTCCTTTACACGGTCAGGTCAAGCACTCCATCAATCTGACCCCAGCTGTGCCGCTACCCAATGGACCAACCTATCAGTGCTTCGTTCTAGACAATGATGAGATCAAGAGGTAGATTTAGGAGCTGCTACAGAAAGGTCACATCCGTCCGAGTTCATCACCTTGTGGGAGCCCGATCGTGTTGGTACAGAAGAAGGATGGGACTTGGAGACTCTGTATTGACTATCGAGTGCTGAAAAAGATCATTGTTTGTAATAGGTACCCGATCCCGCAAATTGATGACCTCTTGGACCAACTAAAGGGGGCAAAATATTTCAGTAAGATCAATCTGAAGTCAGGATATCTCCAGGTACCAATCGAACCCTCTGATGTGTGGAAGACTGACTTCAAAGCGAAGGAGGGCCTTTTCGAATGGTTGGTTATGCCTTTCGGATTGACGAATGCTCCTGCAACCTTCATGAGGCCAATGGATGACATCTTGCAACCATTCATCAACTCATTTGTAGTGGTATACTTGGATGAGATTTTGATCTTTAGCCAAAGTTGGGAAGAGCACCTCCACCACATTCGTTGGTTGTTCAAACATTGTGGCAACACAAGCTATGTGCCAATTTGGAGAAATGTACTTTTGGCATGACCCAGGTTTAGTATTTGGGATACATTATTGATGAAGAGGTGGTGCATGTGGATCCAGCCAAGATCCAAGTCATTCAGGATCAGCCATCTCCAACCACTTTGACAGAGCTCCACAACTTTCTAGGTCTTGCCAACTTCTATCGTAGGTTCGTGTTGGGGTTTTCTTAGATCACTTGGCCCTTGAGTCAAGTCACCAAGGGAGGAGTGAAAGCAAAATTCTTTTGGTCTAAATCTCAACAGAAGGCATTCACAGAATTGAAAGATCGCCTCTGCACAACACCAATGCTTGCATTACCAGATTTTTGACAACCATTTCAGGTTGAAACAGATGTCTCTGACTATGCTATTGGGGCAGTCCTTACTCAACATGGGTATCCTGTGGCATATCACAGTGAGACACTTTCAGATACAATCCGGAAGTATCTCACTTATGACAAAGAGATGTATTCCATTGTGTAGGCCTGCTGACAATGGAAGCATTACATTTTGGGGAAGGAAACGGTCATCCACACAGACCACAGACCTTTGTAGTTCATATAGACCCAAGGGAAATTGCAGAATGATCACCATGAGAAGTGGTCTACATACCTACAACAGTTCCATTTGAATATCGAGTATAAGAAAGGAAGCACCAATAATGTTGCAGATTGCCTAAGTCGACCACCGATCATGGCGTTAACCACCGTGCTCAACTCTTGTGGGCACAAGACTTCTGATTGGCCAATTCTCTACAAAAGTGACCCAGAATTTGGCCACACATACTAGACACTCTTGGAGGGTCGGCATGTTCCATATTTTCACCTTCAATATGCCCTATTATGCCACTTGGGTCACCTTTGTGTTCCTTCAAGCAAGCATGCCAAGATGATTTGGGAAGCACACTACAGTCGGGCTGCTGGGCATTTCGGGGTCGAGAAAACGGTGGTAGTACTGCAAATGTATTTCTATTGGCTGAATCTTCGACAAGATTTCAGGAAGTACATCAGATCATGTACTGCCTATGCCATTGGCAAATCGACCATCAAGGAGCAAGGCCTCTATACCCCACTGCCTGCCCCTAGTCGACCTTGGGAATCCATCTCCATGGATTACATGTTAGGCCTTCATTCCACTAAGCATGGAAATGACTATGTTTTTGTGGTCATTGATAGGTTCTCAAATATGGCCATTATGGTGGCCTAGAAGAAGAATATCATAGCGAAAGCCACTGCTAGACTCTTCTTTGAACGAGTGTTGGTGCACTTTGGGATCCCACAATCTATCATCTCAGATCGGGATAGTTGGTTCCTCAGTAAATTTTGGTCCAGTCTTTGGTCAATGCTGGACACCAGACTCGCTAAGTCCACAGCCTTCCATCCTCAAACTGATGGGCAGACAGAGGTTGTCAATAGGATGATTGTACACATTCTGTGCATGTACAACTCAAAGAATCCACACACATGGGATGAGAGTCTCCCCTATGTTCAGCACAGCTACAACCAAGCTCTTTATAGCTCGATTGGCCACTACCCTTTTCAGGTGGGCTTGGGATTCCAGCCACTATGCCCCATTGATGTGGCCATGCCACTTGTAGCTACTCACACAGATTCGGCTCTTGTCCAGTCCAAAACAGATAAGGCAACCAACTTCATTGAGCACATCCAACATATTTTCCAGCATGTCGATGACCTTCTGGAGAAATCAAATGCCAAGTACTAGCAGCGACATGATCAACATCGGGTGCCACACAAGTTTTAGGTGGGCGACAAAGTATGGTTGCATTTGCAAAAGGAATGCCTTACTGGAGCCTATCAGAAACTGAGACCACTCTGATATGGTCCTTACACCATTACTAAGACTATGGAAGACAATGCATTTGATCTCAACATTCCCCCATTCCTTTTCCTGCACCCAATGTTCAATGTGGACCACCTATGACCATACTTTCCACCATTACTAGACACATCCGACATTGCAGAATAGCTCACACCCACAAAATTAAATCTAGATTGCATGGAACAAGATGCAACTGATCAGATCATGGACACATAGATTAATAACACTCACCAATAGAATAACCAACTGTATTGAGTTTTCAAAGCAGGCCAACTCCTTCACCAGGGCAAGTGGCTCACTAGGGACCAAGTTCGACAAAAGTTTCCTCATCTCATGGAGGAACTCAATGCAATGGGGACCATTGCTTCCTAAGGGGGAAAATGATCCAGGTGGACATTGGTGGCCACCTGCCAAGTCCACTTGGACCCCCACCATTGTTTCTCTCAGCATTTTTAGTTTCCTTAATTGTAGCACAACTTACTATTTTTAGCAGTTTTTTGGGTCCTAAACTTTGAGAGATTCTTTTTGGGAAAACTAGGAGCAACATGGGTCCATGGACGAATTTTTCTCTTCCCAAAGTTGTAGTTCTCAGATAGATATTTCTAACAAGATATTGTGCATGTCAAACGGAGATCATATGCCAAAGTTACGACCTCGGGAAGTTGATGTACCAATTTACCCAAACGGGGTCCATAGTTTAGCGTTTCATCTTCTAGGGTTAGGTTTTTGGATGTTGAGGGTTTTCCATTGTTTCTCAACAATAAATAGGCCTTCGAGCCTCATTGTAAGACAGTTCAAAGGCATGTAGCTGCCACATCTCTTCTCAAAGATAAACTACCATCGCCCTAGCTAGTTTATTTCCATTACTGTTTGTAAGCACATTTCGGTATTTTACATTAATGAAATGAAGTATTATTTTCATTGCATATCTGTGTTTATGGTTATCTCTATAATTTGTTGCATTCCTATTTAAATCTGAATCATCCTTGCCCAAACAATAAACATACACCACAGGCTTTACCGAAAGCCTTCCATATACCAATCAATGGATCACTATGCCCTAAACAAGCATGGATGTCTTCGTATCTCTCCACTAAACTATGAGGAATTTGTCAATCTCCACCCTCTAGGATTTACTATGTATCTCGGCATTACCAGTGAAGGGATTCCTAGTCCCAACGGGAGTATTCAAAATGAGGCTTTGCCGTGTATCCCACCATTATTGGTCAAGGGATTCCTACGCCTTGTGATTTTTCCTAAGACTACCACACTTAGTTTCAAAACCATCTGACAATCTAGTTCAACCCAGTGAAAGAAACCCATCACACCATGGCTATCCAAAAATGGCAAGAAAGGCTGAAAACCACCATCACGCCTTGAAAAACCCATGCCAATGACAGTAAGAGAACTAAATACACACATGAATATACCATTCATGCCAAATCTATCAAGGAAATCATACATCCAAATCTATATCTGCAAGTATTCTTGTTGTAGCCACTTGATCCCACTGTTCCTTGCTTGATCTTTGTTTCCATTTTTCTTTCTTTTCCTTCCTTGTACTTTCTTCCTCCAATGCTAGAGTTCTCAAAGAATACTACAAGTGTGTGAGAGTATGAGAGAGTAGAGAGAATAGAGAGATTAATCCCAAATGAATCTGACAAAAGGTTGTGAACTGATCCTCAGAAGAATGTTTATAAATGAGGCCTCTATTTTCTTCAATCTCCATTATCTTTCCTTCATTTTCCTCCTCACATGCAACTTGTGACATTTCACCTTCCTTTTCTCTTGCTTTCCATTATTTTCATAAATAATATGCCAATTAATGCCACTTTACTTTCCAAATCCTTTGCCAATTTCCTTAGCCATAATAAACCAAATGAACACCCACACTAGGATGTTTTTCCTAGAATTCAGTTCGGAAAAAGTGTCCCATGACCTTGGTCTTATTTTTCCTTTATTAACTTTATTACATGGATTTTTAACTTGGGGTTGTTATAGAACCCTCCCCCTTAGGGGGACACCATCCTCGATGTTCAATAACACCTACATCTAACAAGACCATTGAAAAGAAAAACATACTGCCCATGGAGCTTTATAAATTAGCTCGATTCTTTATTTACAATGATCATCTTTCTAAAAAGAAAACCAACATGAAAAACATAACAACATGACAACCATACCGCTTATTAGACCTTTATAACACAATTCATAGTAGTATTTACATCCATTTACATATATACATATACCAAAACAACATGCCAAAACATATACCAAAAGACATTTGCTCAACCAATGAATAGAGAAGGATACATAGCACGCATCTAATCAACCATCTCCCATGTAGCTTAATCGGGCCCAAATTGCTTCTAGTGCACTTTAGCCTGCTCGATTGCTCAGTTTTAGGGCATGAACATCTTTCTCTACAAAATACACTGAGGTTCCGATATGAGTTCTCCTTCTGGCTCCACCTACAATGCAGACCAATCAATAACATCATCGACATCCTTTACATATATTTTAAGCAATGAAACATGGAAAACATCATGGAATTTCACTATCAAAGGTAGTGCAAGTCTGTAGGCCACTGGTCCAATCCCCTCAAGAATCTCAAAAGGCCCATAATACTGAGGTGCTAACTTTGCACATGAATCGATCCTCAAGGAGATATTCTTGGGTTTGATGTGTAAGTACACATGTTCCCCAACCTGAAACTCCTTAAATAACCCATGATAATCTGCATACCATTTCTTCCTGTCTTGTACTACCTTTTGATTCTTCTTGATAACCTGCATTTCATATTACATCTCTACCAACATGTATAGTCCTATGAACACCCTGTTCACTGGATCACTCCAACTGATAGGAGTATTACAACTCTGCCAGTAAAGTGCCTCAAACATACTCATCCTTAGTGATTTCTGATACCCATTGTTGTAAGAAAACTCTATCAGTGGAAGATACTCTTCTCACTTTCATTGTTGATGCAACATTCTCAATGTGTCCTCCAGACTCTCAGTGACCCTCTCTATCTATCCATCTGTCTACGGATGAGAAGTTGTGTTGAAGGCAAACTCTATACCCAAAACTGCAAAAAACTCTTTCTAGAATCTGGAAGTTGACTTAACATCTCTAGCCAACACAAGCTTATTCGAAACACCATGCAACCTCTCTATCTCCCTAATGAATACCTGTGATACATCACTATCTGAATAAGTAGATTTCATTGGAATGAAGTGTGCTACCTTGGTAAACCTCTCCACCATAACTGTGATGGAATCATGTTGTCTAGATTTCCTCAGAACAAATGTAATGAAGTCCATGGAAATGACCTCCCATTTCCACTCTGGAATCAGTATCAGCTGTAGTAATCCACCTAGATGCTTACACTTTTATTTTACCTGTTGAAAATCCAAGCATATCACCACAAACTCTGCCACTTCCTTCTTCAGATTCGGCCAATAATAAAACTTCTTCACCATTGTCAATGTCTTGTGATATCCTAGGTGACTTGAATACAATTTAGTAGGAAATTCCCTCAAGATAAGCTTCTTGAGCTCATTGTTGTCTACCATATAGATCCTGCCCCTAAATCTGATCAAACCATTTGCTATAAGACGATTGTCCACATCCTCTTCACCTATACCCTGTTGTAACCTATGCCTAAGCTCCATGTGCCTATCATCCTACTATCCTTCCTATAAGATTTGATCTTGTAGATTTGTCATGTATGAACTCATAGATACAATGTGATTTACCTATCTTCTTCTACTAAGGGCATTTGAAACATTGTTCTCTTTCCCTTTAATGTACCTGATTTCAAAGTCGAACTCACTGGTCATGGCCAACCATCTAGCTTGCCTAGCATTCAAGTTCGGTTGGTCAAATAAGTATCTCAATCAATTTTTATCACTTATTAGAACAAATCTCATTCCAATAAGATAGCACCTTGACATCTTCAATTCATGGATGATCACTACCAACTCAAGATCATGTGTAACATAATTCTACTTGTGCTCATTCAATTTCCTTGATTCATAGTACCCTACTTGTCCTTTCTTCATAAGGACTCTAACAAGTCCTCTTTTGCAAGAATCTATCCACACCATGAACTCTTTATCCAGACTTTCAATCTTAAAAACTGGAGCATTTGTCAACAATTGCTTCAATTGCTCAAAACTAGCTACACATTCCTTTGTCCATTCAAAATTCTGACCTTTTCTTTGCAATGATGTAATATGATATGTAATGTGCTAACCCCATGAATGACCTCACCTAATCCACATTCACGAGAGCTACACATTCCATGATAGCTCTTATCTTTTCTAGATCCACTACTATGCCTTCCTTGGAAACAACACACCCCAAATAATGTACCTATGTCTAAAAGAAACTACATTTGTTAAGATTGGCATACAAATGATTCTCTCTTAGCAATATCAATATTGTTTCCAGGTGTTCAACATGCTCTTCCTTATTCTTATAATATATCAATTTATCATCAATGAACGCAATAAGAAACTTGTCCAGATAAGGATGAAGCACAGTATTCATCAAGCACATAAAAGTAGATGGAGCATTAGTTAGACCAAAAGGAGCCACGAAAAGCTCATAATTCCCATACCTAGTCCTCAAAGTAGTCTTGTAGATGTCCACTTCATTGATGTGTACTTGTTGATATCCTAATCTCAAATCAATCTTTGAGAACACTGCTGCTCTTTTCAACTGATCAAACAAGTCATCAATCCTTGGCAACTGATACTTGTTCTTGATGTTTACCTTGTTCAACTTCCTATAATCAATGCATAACCTAATGGTACCATTCTTCTTCTTCATGAACAATATCAATGTGCCCCAAGGTGATACACTTGGCCTATTGTATCCCTTGTCAAGCATTTCCTTCAATTGCAACTTTAACTCTACCAACTCTGGTGTGCTCATCCAATATGGTTTCTTTGATGTTGGTGTTGTCCCTGGTACCAAACCAATGGAAAATTCCACTTCTCTATGAGGCACCAACTCTAAAATATCCACGAGAAACACATCCTAAAACTTCTATAAAACTGGGTACTTTCTCAATACATCCACATCCTCAACATCCTTACCTCTATCACTAGAAATATGCACTGCAAATAACACACACCCTTTTCTGCATCTGTGCTTTGCCTCCATAGCTATAACCATTCTAACTAATGTAGCTTTATTCTTACCCTACAATATTCTCTCTTCTCCATAGTCTTCCAAGCATTTAATGGCCTTGTCATAACAATCACCTTGGTCCTATTAAGATACAATCAGTCCATACCAAAAAGCATACTATACGATCCCACCAGAAGTAGATTCAAATGTGCTGATGTAGGCATACCATTAAACTCAAATCCACAAGATCACCCAATGATGAACTATTTTATTTGTACCAATAGCCAAGTCCACTAACCAAGATTCTGCATGCACTTCTTTATTCAAACCACACTTATCCACTAGGTCAGGATTAACATAACTATAATTAGATCCAAGGTCAATCAAAATAGAAACAACTTGATCCCAATTCTTACCATCCATATTAATAATAGATGATTGGTGATCTTCTTACTTGTTATCCAATGTTGTATAGATCTGTGGAATGATCTTCCCAACATCCCCAATTGTATGCACTTCCTGTGCACTGTAAATTTGAGGTCTTCCACCCTAATACTTCGGGAAATCTCTCTTGAGATGCTCTTTTCCACATATCCAACACTGCAATTGTCCTTTATCATCACCTTTATTCTGCTCCCATCTAGATTGTGACCCATGTACCTGTCTAGCTACATTAAAATTCTTGTATGGAACAACATTCTTTTTTTCACGTGCATCACATGGTCTTGTGCACTTCAGCTGCCATTTACCTTTAGTCTTGTATTTCCCCTTCCAACCTTGATGATATTTTGTCTTACACTTTGATTTCTCATCACATTTCTCCAACTTCCCAATTACTTCTTCAAGTGATCAAGTCTCATCATACTCAATCCAACCTTTAAATGCTAATGGCAATCCACTAAAAAATATTTGAAATTTGGATTTCTCATATTTAAGATACAGTACATACCTCAACAACTCTAGGAACTTGGTCATATACTCCTCATCTGTCATCGATCCCATCTTTAGCTCATAGAAATCCTTAGATTTACTATCATAGTGCCTCTCTGATAAATATTTCTTCCTAAAATGATCTGGATTTAAACAAGAACACAACAAATTACATATATAACCATACATAAAGAGATGCGGTAGAAATAATACTTCATTTCATTAATGTAAAATACTGAAATATGCTTACAAGCAAAAATGGAAATAAGCTAGCTAGGGCGATGGTATCTTATCTTTGAGAAGAGATTTGGCAGCTACATGCATCTGAACTGTCTTACAATGAGGCTTGATCGCCTATTTATTGTTGAGAAACAATGGAAAACCCTAAACATCCAAAAACCTAAACCTAGGAGATGAAGTGCCAAAATATAAGCCCCGTTACGGGTAAATTGGAACATCAACTCCCCGAGGTTGTAACTTTGGCATATGATCTCCATTTGACATGCACAATACCTCGTTAGAAAGATCTATCTGAGGAATATAACTTTGTGAAGATCAACATCGGTCCATGGATCCATGTTGCTCCTAGTTTTCCAAAAAAACATCGTTTACGGCCTTAAGACAGCTCCAGAAGTTCAGGACCCAAAAAACTGCTAAAAATAGTAAACTGTGCAACAATTAAGGAAACTGAAAAACTGAAAGACATAATGGTGGGGTCCAAGTGGAATTGGCGGGTGGCCACCAATATCCACCTAGATCATTCCTCCCTTGTTAGGAAGCAATGGTCCCCATTGCATTTAGTTCCTCCATGAGATGAGGAAACTTCTGCTGAACTTGGTCCCTGGTGAGCCAATTTCCCTGGTGAAGGAGTTGCATACTTTGACAACTCGATACAGTTGGATCTTCTCCTGGCGACTGTGCTTGATCTGTGTTTCCATGATCCGGTCAATTGCAGCTTGTTCCATGCAACCTAGATTTAACTCTGTGGGTGTGAGTTGTTCTGCAATGTTAGATGCATCTATTAATGGTGGAAAGTATGGCCGAAGGCGATCCACATTGAACACTGGGTGCAGGCCAAGTAATGGGGGAACACTGAGCTCAGATGCAATGTCTCCCACACCGTGGTAATGGTGTAAGGACCCTATTGGAGTGGTTTGAGTTTCCTATAGGCTTTAGTAAGGCGTTCCTTTTGCAAATGCAACTAGACTTTTTTTCCCACCTAAAACTTTTGTGGCACCCGATGTTGATCAAGTCGCTTCTTGTACTTGCCATTTGATTTCTCCAGAATGTCATGGACCTACTTGCGAATATGTTGGATGTGCTCAATGAAGTTGTTTGCCTTATCTGTTTCGGAATGGACATGAGCTGAATCTACCTGAATAGCTACAAATGGCATGGTCACATCAATGGGACATAGTGGCTGGAATCCCAAGCCCACCTAAAAAGGGTTATCGCTAGTCAATCTATGGAGAGCCTGGTTATAGCTGTGTTGAACATAGGGGAGGTTCTCATCCCATGTGTGTGGATGCTTTGAGTTGTACATGCGCAGAATGTGTATGATCATCCTGTTGACAACCTCTGTCTCACCATCAATTTGGGGATGGAAGGCTGTGGACTTAGTGAGTTTGGTGTCCAGCACTGACCAGAGACTGGACCAAAATGTACTAAAGATCCTACTATTCCAATATGAGATGATAGACTATGGGATCCCAAATTGTATCTGCACTCATTTAAAGAAGATTTTAGCAGTGCCTTCTGATGTGATGTTCTTCTTGCAGGCAGCCATAATGGCCATCTTCGAGAACCTGTAGACGACCACAAAAACACAGTTGTATCCATGCTTAGTAGAAGGAAGACCCAACATGTAATCCATGGAGATGGATTTCCAAGGTTGACTAGTGGTAGGCAACTGGGTATAGAGGCCTTGATTCTTGATGGTCAGTTTGGAAACGACACAGGTAGTGCATGATCTGATGTACTTCCTGAAATCCAGTCGAAGATTTGGCCAATAGAAATACTTCTGCAGTATTGCCACCATTTTCGCGACTCTGAAATGCCCAACAGCCCGACTGTAGTGTTCTTCCCAAATCATCTTGGCACGCTCACTTGAAGGAACACAAAGGTGACCCAAGTGGCATAACAGGGCATCCTGGAGGTGAAAATCTGGAACATGTTGACCCTCCAAGAGTGTCTGGTATGTGTGGCCAAATTCTGGGTCACTTCTCTAGAGAAGTGGCCAATCAGAAGTCTCATTCCCACAAGAGTTGAGCACGGTGGTTAATGCCATGATCGGTGGTCGACTGAGGCAATCTGCTACATTACTGGTGTTGCCCTTATTATACTTGATATTCAAATGGTACTGTGTCAGGGATGTGGCCCACTTCTGGTGGCGATCATTTTTCTATCTCCCTTGGGTCTGTATCAATTGCAAGGGCCGGTGGTCTGTGTGGATGATCGTTTCCTCCCCTAAAATGTAATGCTTCCATTGTCGGCAGACCTGCACAATGGAATACATCTCTTTTTCATAAGTGGGATACTTCCAGACTATTTCTTAAAGTGTCTCACTGTGATATGCCACTGGATGCCTGTGTGGAGTAAGGACTACCTTGTGGGCCTCAGTATTGTAGCAATAATGCTACAACTCCTGGAACTCCCTTCTTTAATTTTATCAACCCGGTAGTTCGTAACAAACTTGGAAGCGACGGTGCTATATGCACAAGTACTAGCTCTTACCGCAACTGTCACTGGATCAGCTAGCACGTCCGCTAGGAGCTTAAGTCAACTTCTATGAGCTCTCGGAATAAGCTTTTTAACTGATGGATGAAAGCTAACTCAAAGGAGGCTAATCTACTTGCAGAAAGAAACTGAAAGCGGAAAGGAAATGCAAACCCTAGCAAACCCTAATTTTACCAGCTAGACTTACTGATGCAAAAAGGAGGATGCAAGCTACTAAAAGAGATGCCTTTGACTTCTAGGAAGATAAAATGCATGTGTCTAAGTTATCACTATTTGAAGAAAACATCTTTTTGTATTTTTGAATAAGTTGGCAGAATTATCATGCATGTGATTTAATTGTTTTTGACTGTGCAGAGGGGGATTGGCGAGAGGAAACACTTGGACGAGGTCAGGAAGATTCAGAGAGGGCATAAGGAGTCCCTAACACCCTTCTAGAGAGTTTCACAGAGTTTGGCTATCAAGAAACCTCATTCGTGAGCTTCTACAGGAAGTCTGCAGGGGTTCTACAGGATGTTTCAGGAATTTCTACAGGATGCTCATAAATGGGATTTTGGAGCATGGATGGAGGGTAAAAGGTGGAGGAATGAGTATGGAGGTGAAATAGGGGTGTAGGGGAGTTCAAGACTTGGGGAATGAAGCTGAGGAGTGGCAAGGATTGTGGGATTTGTTTAAGGAAGACTGGAGCAATGTTGCACAAAAATTAGGGTTTTGGGAGCAAATGGAAAACGTGAGGCAAGGATTCTAAGTAGAGGGTGGAGTGGATGGTGCTGATGGAGAATAAGTAGATGAAGAAGTGGTACAGGTGCTCTGCAAGTCGTTTTTCCAATCTGAACCAACAAAGACTTGTAAATTCAAAGACCTAGTTACGTTGACCTAATATGCTAGCTGCCAGTAAAGAGAATGAACAGAAGTGTGACCTGCAATGAAACCATGTATTTTAACTCATGCAACTAAGAAAACGAAAGTCTGAACTTGTAACCAACTTCTACACATGAAAATCAAACACTAGTGATTACATGGCAAAGCAAAATCAGTGTTTTTGCGGGAAACAAAGTCATCCTAGTCACAGCTCCTGATCCCACTGAGGGAGAGGTGAAACCACAGATGTTTGTTGGCCCTTTTCTTGAAGCTTTTTCTGTTAGCAACCGATCAACTAAATCTGAGCATGAAAAGTTATTTTACTCATCAAAAACAACCTAAATAACAAAAAAAGATTTAAATCTAAATAGCAGATTTTATTCTAAGAATGCAGCAAAGACACATGAAAGTAAACAAAGGAGGTATTGGGCGCTTGAGATGGGCCCAACCCCAAGAGCTACAGCCTCCTAAGAGAGATTTAAAGCTGGTGCAAAGCTGGATTCATCTTTATTGATCAAAAGAAATGTTACATTCCAAAAACTGTCCACAAGGAGAAATTGAAAATGTGCTGAAAGCAAAGCTAATCTACTGCCTAAAAATCGAACTACAAAATGACTACAAAATGAACACAAAATGACTATCAAGTGAATAACTACTAGCTAACAAAAATGACTAACCACCAGCTAACCAAAATGAGGCCCTAAGCATTCTTATTAATACAAATTGACGACTCCAACAGTCCTCCTAGACTTTAGGGACTCGGCTGCCCAAAACTTGTAGTTAACAGCAGTCCTACTTGACTTGCTTGGCTGCCCTTGTGCTATGATTTGGTGGCCCTTGAACTCCGAGATGATGGTGGAGAATTCGAGGTAAGGGCCCATAAATGAAGGGAACACCTTCCTAAAAATACTCTCCACGAATTTGGCTGCCAAGTGCTCATTTCAACCATTGACTTTGTCTCCAAATTGACCAAAAAGGCTACACAAAGCACACATTAGACTTGTTGGCATAATGACTAACCCAATTCACTCTATTAGCATAAATATAATCAAAACATGCAATAAACTAATGAGAATGGTGGATTAAGTCGAATTAGGAGGTTGAATGATCCCAAATAATCATCCATTTTTGGGGCTCATCATCACCCCCCTACTGAAAGTGTTGCTCATCCTCTGTGCAACCAATCTATCTCCTCATCTTTGATGGCCCTGGTGGCCTCCCTGTCATCCCAAGCTTCTGAAGTGATTTCCTCTTCTCAGTCATGAAACCATTCTTTTCTCTCTGCTTCTTCCCACTGCCTGCTCCTTTTCCTAGAGAATTCTCAGCCTTGGTATGATTGTGCAAGTATATTCAATCATATGAAAGGAGATGAAACTAGTGGAGGATGGAAGAAAAGAGTGGTTGCATGCCCCCTCAAGAGACTTCAAGCTTCAAATCCCTCTTCACAATCGATTCTGGCTTGCCCAACGCCTCTACAGGATGTTTCTGGTAAAAATACAGAACTTCTTGTAGAAAGTCCTGTAGCTTCCTGTAGAAGGTTGAACCATGACTAAATTGTGTCCAAACCCTGAAAAAAATGAGTGTTCATGGAGGGGATGGATGTGAGGATGCCTGGGAACTTGGTAGGGACCCTTCTGCTTGTGTTGGGAGGCCCACTTTCCGCATTGTGTTCCTACAACCTACAACAGTTTCCAGGGATTAAACTATTGTTTCTTCCAACACTTCTTTTTCGGATGGACAGTTCAGTATCCTAGTTCCCCAGATGATGAGAAGTTTAGTGGCAGCATTCTTCAAGTGCATGATTGGGTCCTGTTACCCCTCAAAATGCAGATGCGTTTTGATCTTTGTAGAGGCATTCTTTCCAGCACACAATAACTTCATATACAAGGTGATATTGGAGATCTTTGTAGAGGCATTCTTTCCAGCACAAAATAACTTCATATACAAGGTGATATTGGAAAATGAAGTAGCAGTATTCCCAAGTAGCAGATGGACACAATAAGATAAATCCAATGTTTTTATAAGTCCATAAGTCTGAGATGTTTTGTTCAGCATAGGAAGGCACCTTGAAGATTCTGGGAGATATTTCAAATTTGGAAAAGTTCAAATCATATTTTGAACAGGGTGCAGAATTATACCAGCTTACACAGGAGCACTTCCATGAGACTTTTGACTTTTTTTCCTTTTTTTTTGTCGTTTTTGAATCAAAGTCAGAGTCTAAACCAACACATATATTTCAATATGTATGGTGCAAGCTCTGCAAACAAATAAACAGTTATGGAGGATTATAATACATGTAGAAAACACAAATATGAGTGTTTTCTTTTATTGGAGTTGTTCTTGTATGATTGGGCAGATTTGAAGTTGAAGAGACACTGTTTTGAGAGAAGTGGATGTTGTTTTCCCATCAGTTCCAGATCAAAAAAATGAAAGGCATTTTTTTTTGGTCTATGTAGCCCCTGATTTCACATGTCTAGGTGCAGTTCTTTAGCTAATTTATATGGTATTTGAGTGTTGTTTGAAGAGGAGCATATGAGGCGCTTTTTGGAAGACCAAGCACAATATCTACACCAGGAGATGGGGCACATCTATGATAGGAGTTATAACCAGTAGCCTGGGTACATTTTCTAGGGTTGTTATGTGCCTTAGTTACAGCATAAAAGGGAGCATTCTTAACCATTGTTTCTGATGCCTGCTGACTGGGTAGAGGGAGTGCACTACTTCAGATCTGCTTTACCCATTTGCTGTGATGCCCCTTATTTCAGGCATTAAAACAGATTCTATTAGCAAGTGTTTTTCAAGCAGATTCATGCATGGTCACCCTCCAATTCAAAACAGCTCAATTCACCACCTTTTTGGAGTATATCATACATGGAAGAGTGTTTTCAGTCCTACCTTTCTCAGGACTCCAAATTTGTCGAAGAAAAATCCATTTTCTCTGCTTTTGAAAGTTGTGTCGTACTTCCTGGAGAACTTCTTCCTGTAGAACGCTAATAAGCAGGAGGGTCTTTAAAAGAAAATGGCCAAGAAAGCTTGGTTTGTTGCTATGGAGCTTGTTGCAGCTGCAAGGACGATGATAAACTAGAAACAATAGCTCTGAGAGTTCGATTGGCTGTTTATGAAGATTTTCATTGATGAAGGGTGAGTTGGTCAACTACACGTTGGCCCCATGCAGATTGTTGGTCCTCACTGCAGTGTTTAACTATTTGTTCTTTGCCTGTAATCACGTCCATCAATCACGCTGAAGTTTAAACGGTCACCACTGCTTGTTTCCAGATTTCCTCCTGAGATGGCTGAGCACACGTGTCATATACACCCACCAAGCGCTGTTGAACTAGATGAGGGTGGCCAGTTGGCTTGCCACTGATTCTTTTAACCACAACCATCTCATTGTTTACACAGTTTTCAAATTACATTCATGCAATCATAGGAATGAGTTTAGTCACGTACCTGGAAGTCATGTGTGGCTGTTGTGAAGTGCTGAGGTCTCTCATTTGCTGCATGCATTTGTTTCTATGGTTGCATGATGGCTTGGTTGCTGATTCATGGCTGTTTTCCTTGTGTAGGTGTCCTCTAGCCAGATGCATGCTGTAGGAGCTGGCTTCACATTCAAATCTGCACCCTCAAGCTGCTGCCACTAAATTTTCATAGGACTGAAACTTGTTTTCGCCATTGCTCCCAACGATAGATCGGATCAATCTGAAAAATTGTTGAGCATGTTCCTATCATCATGATGCACCTCCCATAGCAAAATTGAGATCAATGGATGCACAGATTTCGAGAAAAATGGAAAATGGCTGAAGATTTCAGAGATCAATTTCTCGGAAACCGTGCATCGGAATCACCTGAAACTGCTTGGGTAGGTTACCATCACCCATATGCATCTCCCCATGAAACAAGTTTTGAAATGGATGCACGGATATGGAGAAAATGCAAAAATGGCTGAAGGTGATGGAGGCTGATTTCTTGGAAACCGTACACCAGAATTGGCTGAAACTGCTCAGGCATGTTACAATAACCCTTGTACAATTCTCCATAAAACGGTTTTTCAAATGGATGCATGGTTTTCAAGTTAGGGCAAAAACAAATTCTGTTCTATGTATTTTTTCTTCAAAGATTTCTGCAAGTTTTTGTATGGTGAAAAAGAATGAGCTTGGGCTGTGATGCAGGCATGGAGATGATGGAGGAGGAGTTTGAAAAGTGCAGGAGGACTTCTGAACCCTTGAGGAAGCTACCATGTCCGCCAAACTACTTTTTTTGCAATCCATTTTTAACTTCTTGTAATTTCTATAGGAAGTTCCTGTAGAAAACACAGTTTTCATAAAAGAAGCAAAATGAGGTGGAAAAAATGATGGAGAAAGGCGAGGGATGGACACAGAGGTGCTTGCAGGCCTAACCAACAGATTCCAAGCTTTAGATTCCCTTCCAAAATCGAATCTGGCTCGCTTGAAGGTTCTACAGGATGTTTCCTGTAGAAATATAAAACTTCCTGTAGAAGGCACAAAAATTCCTTTGTCTTTGTTTTGAGTGATCCTCCTGACCTGAAACATCCTTGCTGCAACCTGCAATTATTCAATGCAAATTAGGTTTATTTTTCTTCTTCTTTTTCTCTTTTTTTTTGAAAAACAACTGGGGCGCCTCATGGAGGTTTTCACCCTAATTGCTTGCCCTGGGCGCCTCCAAGGGAGGTTTTCACCCAGAGATCTTATTCTCTTTTCTCTTTCTTCCCAACCCATTGACCGCCTCATGGAGGTTTTCAATCAATGAGCCAATCTAAGGCGCCTCCGAGGAGGTTTTCACCTTAGATTTTTATTTTTCTTCTTATTTTCATTTTTTCTTTTTTCCTTTTTTCTACCCTACCCTACTTGAAAAACAAAATCATTTTCAAGTATAAGAATACTTCCAATGGAGCCATGTGCACATCGAGATTAGAGACAAGATGATGTGAAGGCTCGAAATGCATGCTTTGACAGCTATCCAGATTTCAGAGACAAAATGATATGACTTTGAAGGGATCAAACATAGCTGAGGAAGAGAGTACTGCTGCAGCTTAGTGACTGTCTGGAACCATGTCTCAATATAGCTTTGATATCCTTGGTCCTTTTGCTGATCTGGATCATTCTTCACGTCACCTTCTATCATGACCTTCTCATCTTCCTCTTTTTGCTGATCTTTCTCTTGAGTACATGGAGGATTTGATGGTAACCATGAGGGACTCTCTCAATCTCTGATTCTAATCTCTTCTCTTCATAAAGTGCAGCCCATGGTTCTTTGATCTCCTCTTTTGAATCTTCTTTTCCCGGATGTGGTCCTTCAATGCTTTCAAGATAATCTCATTTTTGCAATGCTTTTCCTAAGCTATGGTGAAGATCATTAAGCTCAAGAGGAGGCATTTGGACATGTTTTTCCTCAGCATTGTAATGGAGTTGAGCTACTCCAATGTGTGGATTTGGAAATGGTGGTACGGGTAGTTGAGTGGGGGTGTATATTTGAGATGGATGTGCATGGGATTGCGGTTGGGCAGGCATTTGGGGTTGCCTTGGTGGAGCAGGAGGCGATGGTTGTGGATGAGCAAGTGGTGGAGGAAAATAAGCGGGAGGAGTGTTGTATTGCGGCCTCCACCCCTGATGAGGTGCATTCCACTGAGGCTGTGGCTGAGCATAAGAGTGAAATGAATGAGCAACTGGTTGGGCATAATATGGATCTGTGAAGGAACAAGGAGGAGGTGTGAACCAGAAAGGATGAGCAAGGGGACCCCAAGAAGGCATGAAAGTGGTTTGATAGGGGTCATAATAGGTCTCGGGTGTCCCTTGCAGTTCCTGCTGGTAAGATCTAGGTCAATGCGGCCTCCTTTGGTTCATATAATAGAGTGGTTCAGTGGCTCCTTTGGCCCTTTGATATGCAGCTTTAATTCTGGGCAAGGAAGGGCACTAGTTCGTAGGATGGTCTCTTTCACAAACAAAACACACTTCTATGGAGTGCGATGGACATTCATTCCTAAAATGCTTTCTAATGCACCTGGGACAGAAAATGGCCAAAGCCCTCCTGGCTTCCTCTTGCTTCCTTTGGATCTGCAAGGTATCCAGTTGCATGGCAAGAAACTGCCTCATCTCGCTCTTGAAATCTTCCATCTGAGTTGCAAATTCATTTTTGGACAAAGTACTGCTCCCAACATTTCTACTTGTAGCCATTTGCTCCAGAGGAATGTTTTCTTCTTCTTCTCCCCTAGAGGTTCTTTAAATATGTCTTGTTGGCCACTTAGGGGTTCTTCTCTCACAGCCATCGAAGAAGAGAGAAGGTTGGTTGTGTGAAGCAGTGGGGGTGTTGTGCAATCATTTTTCTGAACTATCTCTACTCCTACAAGGCATGAAAAGAAATATTTCTGGTTGATTCTTGTATTTTTCTTCTTGTACCTGCAAAACTAAAATAGATTGAATTGCAACTAACTATCTTGCTGAAATGAAAATGTGGAATTGAAATGAAAGCAGGGAAGGACTAATCTATTTTGCTCAAATGAAATTGCAGGAATGAAATGCTAGGCTACGCTTGTAGAAATGAAATTGCGGAATTGAAATGCTAATCTATGAAAGCGGGAAATGCTAATCTACTTTTGCATAAACGAAATTGCATAATGGAAATGAAATAAACTACTTAGCAGAAGATTGTAGTGGAAAATAGAAGAAGAGCAGCAATCACCAATACTCTCACACTTCCCCGGCAACGGCGTCAAAAAGATGGTGGGCCCTAGTATTGTAGAATGCTACAACTCCTGGAACTCCCTTCTTTAATTTTATCAACCCAGTAGTTCGTAACAAACTTGGAAGCGACGGTGCTATATGCACAAGTACTAGCTCTTGCCGCAATTGTCACTGGATCAGCTAGCATAAGTCCGCTAGGAGCTTAAGCCAACTTCTATGAGCTCTCAGAAGAAGCTTTTTAACTGATGGATGAAAGCTAACTCAAAGGAGGCTAATCTACTTGTAGAAAGAAACTGAAAGCGGAAAGGAAATGCAAACCCTAGCAAACCCTAATTTTACCAGCTAGACCTACTGATGCGAAAAAGAGGATGCAAGCTACTGAAAGAGATGCCTTTGACTTCTAGGAAGATAAAATGCATGTGTCTAAGTTATCACTATCTGAAGAAAACATCTTTTTGTATTTTTGAATAAGTTGTCAGAATTATCATGCATGTGATTTAACTGTTTTTGATTGTGCAGAGGGGGGTTAGCAAGAGGAAACGCTTGGAGGAGGTCGGGAAGGTTCAAAGAGGGCCTAAGGAGTCCCTAACACCCTTCCAGAGAGTTTCACAGAGTTTGGCTATCAAGAAACCTTATTCGTGAGCTTCTACAGGAAGTCTGCAGGGGTTCTACAGGATGTTTCAGGAATTTCTACAGGATGTTCATAAATGGGATTTTGGAGCATGGATGGAGGGAAAAAGGTGGAGGAATGAGTATGGAGGTGAAATAAGGGTGTAGGGGAGTTCAAGACTTGGGGAATGAAGCTGAGGAGTGGCAAGGATGGTGGGATTTGTTCAAGGAAGACTCGAGCAATGCTGCATAAAAATTAGGGTTTTGGGAGAAAATGGAAAACGTGAGGCAAGGATTCTAAGTAGAGGGTGGAGTGGATGGTGCTGATGGAGAATAATCAGATGAAGTGGTACAAGTGCTCTGCAAGTCTTTTTTCCAATCTGAACCAACAAAGACTTGTAAATTCAAAGACCTAGTTACGTTGACCTAATATGCTAGTTGCCAGTAAAGAGAATGAACAGAAGTGTGACCTGCAATGAAACCATGTATTTTAACTCATGCAACTAAGAAAACGAAAGTCTGAACTTGTAACCAACTTCTTCACATGAAAATCAAACACTAGTGATTGCATGGCAAAGCAAAATCACTGTTTTTGTGGGAAACAAAGTCATCCTAGTCACAGCTCCTGATCCCACTGAGGGAGAGGTGAAACCACAGATGTTTGTTGGCCCTTTTCTTGAAGCTTTTTTTGTTAGCAACCGATCAACTAAATCTGAGCATGAAAAGTTATTTTACTCATCAAAAACAACCTAAATAACAAAACTAGATTTAAATCTAAATAGCAGATTTTATTCTAAGAATGCAGCAAAGACACATGAAAGTAAACAAAGGAGGTACTAGGCGCTTGAGATGGGCCCAACCCCAAGAGCTACAGCCTCCTAAGAGAGATTTAGAGCTGGTGCAAAGCTGGCTTCATCTTTATTTATCAAAAGAAATGTTACATTCCAAAAACTGTCCACAAGGAGAAATTGAAAATGTGCTGAAAGCAAAGCTAATCTACTGCCTAAAAATCGAACTACAAAATGACTACAAAATGAACACAAAATGACTGTCAAGTGAATAACTATTGCCTAACAAAAATGACTAACCACCAGCTAACCAAAATGAGGCCCTAAGCCTTCTTATTAATACAAATTGACGACCCCAAGAGTCCTCCTAAACTTTAGGGACTCGGCTGCCCAAAACTTGTAGTTAACAGCAGTCCTACTTGACTTGCTTGGCTGCCCTTGCGCTATGATTTGGTGGCCCTTGAACTCCGAGCTGATGGTGGAGAATTCGAGGTAAGGGCCCATAAATGAAGGGAACACCTTCCTAAAAACACTCTCCACGAATTTGGCTACCAAGTGCTCATTTCAACCATTGACTTTGTCTCCAAATTGACCAAAAAGGCTACACAAAGCACACATTAGACTTGTTGGCATAATGACTAACCCAATTCACTCTATTAGCATAAATATAATCAAAACATGCAATAAACTAATGAGAATGGTGGATTAAGTCAAATTAGGAGTTTGAATGAGCCCAAATAATCATCCATTTTTGGGGCTCATCACTACCCTAGTAGCATAGTCAAAGGCATCTGTCTCAACCTCAAATGGTTGTTGCAAGTCTGGTAATGCCAGCACTGGTGCCGAGCAGAGCCGATGTTTCAACTTTGTGAATGCCTTCTGTTGAGATTTAGACCAAAATAATTTTGCTTTCACTCCTCCCTTGGTGACTAGACTCAAGGGCCAAGTGATATGTGAAAATCCCAACACGAACCTGCGGTAAAAGTCGGCAAGACCTAGAACGCTGCAAAGCTCTATCAGAGTGGTTGGAGATGGAAAATCCCGAATGACTTGGATCTTGGTTGGATCCACATGCACCCTCCGTTCATCAATAATGTATCCCAGATATTGAACCTGGGTCATGCCAAAAGTGCATTTCTCCAAATTGGCACATAACGTGTGTTGCCGTAGTGTTTAGAGAACCTGCCGGATGTGGTGGAGGTGCTCTCCCCAACTCTACCTGAAGATTAGGATGTCATCCAAGTATACCACGACAAATGAGTTGGTGAATGGCTGCAAGATGTCATCCATTAGCCTCATGAAGGTTGTAGGAGAATTTGTCAACCCGAAAGGCATAACCAACCATTCGAAAAGGCCCTCCTTAGCTTCGAAGGCAATCTTCCACACATTGGAGGGTTCAATTGGTACTTGGTGATATCTTGACTTCAAGTTGTTCTTGCTTAAATATTTTTCCCCCTTCAGTTGGTCCAGGAGGTCATCAATCCATGGGATCGAGTATCTATTACGGACAGTGATCTTGTTCAGCACCCGATAGTAAATACAGAGTCTCCAAGTCCCATCCTTCTTCTATACCAACACAATCGGGCTCCCAAAAGGTGATGAACTTAGATAGATGTGACCTTTCTACAGCAACTCCTGAATCTACCTCTTGATTTCATCGTTCTCCACAATGGAGCACCGATAGATTGGTCCATTGGGCACCGACGTAACTAGTGTCAGATCGATGGAGTGCTTGACCTAATAGTGCAGAGGAACCCCTTCAGGGGAGGTGAAGATGTCCTCGTACTCCTGCATGACCTTTTCCATCTGTAGTTGTCATGTGGAGGGACCCTGTCTGGAGGTCATGGCCACCGTCTTCTTCTTTCCTTGAGGGCGTATCATCAAGAAAATAAATTTCTTAGTTTTGGAAATGAGCTTATTGCATTGTTTTGCAGTAACCAAAGAGATGGCGGTAGGCGGTGCTACCTCTGGTATCCTGTACAATGCAGTAACCAAAGAGATGGCGGTAGGCGGTGCTACCTCTCGTATCCTGTACAAATTATTTCCTAAAGTAACAATAACAACACGAGGCCTTGATTCATACATAGCATGTCACTTCCACAAGTATGGTTGGCCTAATAATACGTCACAAACACCAAGGGGGGCAATGTCACACAATACCTCATCTATGAAGGGCTTGATGTTGTATGGTGACATCGTTAGCTCACGTGAAGATCTCGTCCTTGGTGAAGCCTCCCATGGTGTACGATTGTGGATGGTAAGCCCAGCCACTTCACGACCTCTACCAAAATGAGGTTCTTTTGGCTCTTGCTGTCGACAATGAACTGTAGCGGGGAGCCCTTTACCCACATCTGGGAGTGGAACAGGCACTTCTCCTCCTCTGGATATTCCGGTTCCTCCTTCTGGATCTTCGTGGTGGAAATGGTGGCATTGGGCTCCACATTGATAATTTGCTTCCCTTTATCATTTACCCTGTCAGGTTCTAACTCAAAGTCAGAACATCCATCTGATTCTGAAACCTTTAGCTCAGCCACCAGGTACTTCTTGGACCAACACTCACTTGTGTTGTGAGTGGAGCTCTTATGGAACTCACACCACTTTCCTGTGTCATTTTTCGGATTCGAGGCACTATTATTTGCTTGCAGCTTTGGTGGGTTGTCTTGGACCACCCCGCCTTGGCTTTGTCCTTTGTTATACGGATTGGGGGCACCTTTCCCTTGCTTCAGATTCACAGATCCAAAGTCTCGGTTCTTCTATTTAAACTTTTGCTCGATCTTGACGGCATATCGGTATGTCGTGCTGAGCAAGCATATGTTCAGGAATTCTATTTTGTCCAGGATGTAATTGTGCCAGTAGTCATGGTATTTGAGTACCAAATGCTTCTTTGAATCCTTGATACCGAACTTTGTGTGAAGGGTATGGAAAATATTGGTAAACTCCGGCACGTCCTGATCCCTTCCCTGCTGCAGCGTGGTCCACTTTATGCGCTGATCCTCATAGCTTCCGACAAGGTAGTATTGCTGCTTGATGGCAGCCTAGAATGAATTCCAGGTGGGTGTGAATGAAAACAGTGAGGTTTTACTTTCATCCTTTTTCTCGCAGCAGGTTTCCCACCAGTCCTTGATGTGGGGGGCAGGTTTGAGAAGAGCGAAAGTAATCTTTTCCCGGCTGGAAAAATCATGAACAGAAAAATACCCTTCTAGTAGATTTAACCATTTATCTATGACGTTTGCATCTATCTGACCCTCAAATATGGGAATTTCAAAGTTAACTTGTACCTTAAAAGGTGTGGCACTTCCAGAGTAGCTGCTGGAAGTAGATGTGGCAGCCGCTAAAGGATTTGGGCAAAGTTGTCCATCATCGTGTTCCTTTGTCGCTCGAGGGCTTATTTGAGCAATATTTTGATAGGATATCCTGACCCCTCATCTTTATTTTCATCCGCCATGGGAGCCCATCGAGATTTGCAAGGCTAGTTTGGCAAAGGTTCGACCAGTTCAAGCCCTAACTCCTTATATCCCGACCTCATTGGGGACATGCAAAGAAAGACAGAGAAGAGCAGATCACTCTGATACCACTGATACGGATTTAAATAGGAACCCAAAAAATTACATATATAACCATACATAAAGAGATGCAGTAGAAATAGTACTTCATTTCATTACTGTAAAATACTAAAATATGCTTACAAACAAAAATGGAAATAAACTAGCCAGGGCGATGGTAGCTTATCTCTGAGAAGAGATGTGGCACCTAGATGCCTATGAACTATCTTACAATGAGGCTCGAAGGCCTATTTATTGTTGAGAAACAATGGAAAACCCTAAACATCCAAAAACCTAGCCCTAGGAGATGAAGCGCCAAACTATGGGCCCCATTTTGGGTAAATTGGTACATCAACTTCTCGGGGTCGTAACATTGGCATAGGATCTCCATTTCACGTGCACAATACTTCATTAGAAATATCTATCCAAGGACTAAAACTTTTGGAAGAGAACCATCAATTCATGGACCCATGTTGCTCCCAAGTTTCCCAAAAAACGTCATTTAGGGCCTCAAAATGGCTCCGGAAGTTCAGGACCCGTAAAATTGCTAAAAATAGTAAATTGTGCTACAACTAAGGAAACTAAAAAAATGAAAGACACAATGGTGGGTGTCCAAGTGGAATTGGTGGGTGGCCACCAATATCCACCTAGATCATAAAAAGTCTCTTAAATTCATGTCAACTAAATTCTTCTATCGTGGTGTCTCTAACTCGCTTCACATGTTCCCACCAGATGTCTGCTTTCCCTTTGAGGCCAAAGATTCTATTCTAGCCTTCAAGTTCTTTGTGTAGTCATGAAGCTTAAAGAACTTCTTCACCCCAATTAATCATACCTCTGCATCTTCTAGTTTTTTCAAATATCCATTAAAGGTAGGTGGCTTGGCCTTCTTGAACTCATCTAGAAAATAGCCCCTGACATTCCTCCTATAATGATGATAATGATGATGACCATGGTACTTTTCAGAAAAGGAACTAGAATATAACCTGTGTCGAATAGCTCTCATATCTAGCATGTCCAAGAACCTTCCACCTCTATTCATGTAATCCCTATCCGACCTCTACCCGTCATGAGACCTACTCACATATGCCCCATTAGTCCTATCCTCCTTCCCATGGCTGATCCCAATTGGTCCATGTCTTTGCAAATATGAAAAATTACAAAGGATAATTGCATTAACCTCTACCTGTTTCTCTTGTGCATGAATGGTCCTTTCATTATCTTCTTTTCAACTTCTTATTTTCTCATTTAAACTTCTCAATGTGTCTGCTATGTCAGGAGAGTGCCCATCACCGTGCTGCTCATTTGATCTATAGGGATAATCTCATGAACTATAGTCTACCATATTGCTAGTCATCTTTTATCTTCTTCCTGCAATTATACCATGTCATCTAAACCAAAATATAAACATAATTAACATACCTCAGTATAGTTCATGGGAGGATATCTCGTTTGCAAGATCAACCAGATTAGCGCAATACATGTATAAACATAATCATATGAATATATAGACATCATTTCAAAATTTATCTAGTTACCATGCATGACTATACAATAACCATGACAATGCATGTATAATGACATATAGACACTGACATGCATAACAAATGCATAACCAACATGCACTCATGATGACCAAATCCAACAACAATCACCATTATCTTCCACATGGTGACACAACTGTAATAATGACCACCGACATGCATACATAACAAGCACATAGACCACAAGCATAAAGAACATATATGCAATTGAAATGTATAGATGACAAACAAATTCCACCCATCCAGTCCAAGGGGTGAACCATTCTCCTATACCACTCTATAACACCCTCCTCCCACACTTACCCAAGATTATTGGTCCATCAGGGTAAATATGTGATGAAGAGTTACTATGGTATGATTCAACCTCCTATATCAGCTTAAGGAAGTGGAATCGATGAACCAACACTTTACAAACCTCCCTCGTGTGCTACAGGACCCCCAAGAGCTAACCAACCACTCTAAGTGCCCACACCTTGAGTCAACTTAGATTCTCATTGAACTAAACCCATAGTTTCTCCCATGGCAAGCCCTCCAAGCAACTGTAAGCCTCCAGTCACTTCCATAGAAAAGCATCCATGTGATTTTGGCCTTTTCCAAGTAGTTTTGTGCCAACGACCCTGAATTCTAAGCCACATTTCGAGAGCTAGGACTTAGGCCTCTTCCCATAACTTGATCAAAATTCCATAAATGATAAATAACATTGAAACAAAGCTAATAATACAAAAACTTGAATAAGGACTTGACCTGACCCTTAATAGCTATGAAAGGCATTCCTTCAAACACATCATGCACATGTAATCTACAGGTCATAACAATATACCTGAACATAGGGACCTCATACTTATCTGAGATTTGTCAAGAATGGATAATTCCCTCTCACAATAGTTTATTTATGATCTATTAGGTCATACATTCATTAACATTTCATTTTCTAATCAAAACATGATTAGAGGCATAACCAATGTATGCCATAAATCATGCTTATAACCATCATATAACCAAGATAACAACAATGATAGAAAAACCATTAAAGCCACATAACAACAAGTAAATTTACATATAAAACACAAGAGGAAAGAGATCTTATTAACATATGAAAAATCTAACCAAGCCAAGGACTTCCACCTACCACCTGACCAATGATTGGGCTGAACCAAATATCTCTTTCGGCCAATCACCCTGGTTCCATATTCCAAGCATCAATGTGGGACTCATAACCAAACTAATCAAGGATTCCTCAGGATTTACCATGTATCCTACCAAGGGATTCCTAGGCCCAAATAATAAACATACATTATAGGATTTACCACAATCATGCCATATACCGGTCAAGGGGTCACTAGGCCCTAAAAAAGAATGAATTCCTCTGGATCTCTCCATTTAAAACGTGAGGAAATTGTTTGTCTCCACCCTCAAGGCTTTACCTTTTTTTCACCATTACTTGTAAATGGATCCTAGGCCCAAAGAGGGTATTCAAAACCAAGCTTTACCAATATATCCCACCATTACTGGTGAAGGGATCCTAGGCCTTGTGACCTTTCCTGAGACCACCCCACTTAGTTTCGAAACCATATGGAAATCCATCTCAACCAAGTAAAAGAACCTCGTCACACCATGGCTATCTAGAAATGGAAAGGCAAGGCTGAAAACCACTACCAGACCTGGCAAAACCCATGCCAATAACAACAAGAGAACAAAATAGACACATGCATATACCATGCATGCCAAAAATAGCAAAGGATTCATACATGCAACTTGATAGTTGCAAGAAATCTCGATGTAGCTGCTTTATCCTACTCTTCCTTGCTTGATCTTCTCTTCCCTTTTGCTTTCTTGTCCTTCCTTTACCTTCCTCCCTCCAATGCTAGAGTGCGCCAAGAATACTTAAGAGTGTGAGAGTGTGAGAGAGTAAAGAGAATAGAGAGGGTGCTCCAAAACTGAACTGACAAAAGGTTACGAATTGATCCTCAGAAGCCCTTTTATCAATGAGCCCTCTATTTTCTTCAATTTCCATTATTGTTCCTTCATTTTCCTCCTCACATAAAACTTGTGATGTTTCACCTTTCTTTTCTCCTATTTTCCATTATTTTCATAGATTAAATGACAATTAATGCCACTTTTCTTTCCAAGGCCTTTTCAAATCTCCTTAGCCATAATAAACCAAATGAACACCCGAAATAGGATGTTTTCCCCAACATTCATCTTGGGATAAGTGTCGCATGACCTTGGTCTTATTTTTCCTTTATTAACTTTATTATATGGATTTTTAACGTGCAACTATTATATTTCCTTTCTCACTAATTAGTTAATCACCAGTAGCTATGAGAAACATCAAGACAAATTCCTTATTATCTCCAAGCCTTATGATACCTTGTAAAAAGCGAATAAACAATTGCTCGGGCATGCTGTTATCATTCCTAAAAGTCTAGATCTATAGAAACCACATTGCTTTGGATCCCAGGTTTGTGGTTAAGAAGTGCATTTAACATGCGTTGAGGTTTGAATTGGATTTTACAGTCAACTTTTTTGTTTTATTTTTTCTCTTTCTTCTTCTTTAATTCATACTGAATGCGAAGTATTATCATTTATGGTTATCATCTCAAATATTTTTCTATTACTCTTTTCTAATAAAATATATTGATCTCTTTTATTGGAACTTATTTTTTTGTTTTATCATTTGGTATTTTTGTTGTGAGAAGGCTTCTTTAATTTTACATTTTGCGGACATCAACACCTCCTACAGATAGTGAATCTTGGTTACCAAGTGATGTATAATGATGTTTATATGGTATTTTTTGGAGACCCTTTTCCTTTCATGAAAGGAAACTACGATGTTCTTTTCATAGATGACATGACTATGGAATTCTCTCTCCCCTTGCTTTGTTATCTTGGGGTTGATGATAAAATCAATGGGGAAATTGTTCTGTCATTTGTGCCCCTTGCATGTATGGATAGTGGACAACATGCCTTCAAATAATAAGATACATAAATTGTCAAAATTTTTTGTTTCTTCATTTCCTCATACTTTAGTTAGATAATAAGTTCTAGACATTTACACTAATTACCGAGGAAATAATATAGTAGAACTCAAGGTAGATATCAAGGATACTTAGTATATAATTAGGCATATAGATACCCAAAAAATAAAATCATTCATAAAGTCTAGGTTCCCAGAGCCTGACCAATATCTACATATAGGAGATACTAAACTAAAATTTGATTGACACTAGAATTTCTTAAAATACAATTTGAGATTTGATATATAAAGACAATTACACATGGATGACTACTTATTAGGGAAACAATGAGAAACTACAAGTGGATCAATATGAATAAAAGATTGAAAACTGGATGGATAAGAATGTGAGGAGGTGAGTGTTAATGGTGAATTAAAATCCTCGACATCTTCACATTAACATTATATTTTAATTTATTTTCTTCATTTACTCTATTGTCAATGAGGGCCCTCATTATATACCCACCATTCAAAAACGCCTCGTGAAAACCACAATCTTCTTGGAATGGTCCACACTCTTTGGTCATATAGAAAATAAGCATTTTTTGGTTTACCAGTGCAAAATTTGAAGTTCCTCGGACCTGTCGAGAATCTCTTCAATTTATTACTACTCTCTCTCCATCAACACTCATGTAACCAATTTTTATTTGAAAGCAGTGCAATATTTTCTTTTATAATATCATGAGATGGTTTATCCCGAGGTTCAATTCCCTCTGTTTCGGTCTAGAGAGTTTTTCATTGCAGCCCCTATGTTAATTCTTCATCTTAGTGCATTGATATCATAAAGTTCCTACTATAACATTGTTATTTTTATGCATTCTTTTGCTACATTGACTATGTATGATGTATCTTTTAGTTCCTATTAGCCTATTTTTCGTCTTCTACAAACATAAAAAAATTCAAAATCTATTTCTTGTGGCATTTGGTAGTGGGTACAATGAACAACTATGTCCAATGTTATGTTTAGCCTTGTTTTATACCTCAATGCAACCTTCTTTCCTTCTACACTGCAATGTGAAAGCCAAGTTTGATATTTGTTGTTTGATGTTTGCTTCCTTTATTTTGGGGATTCACAAAATGCTATATTTGTTAGTCTCAATGGTTTTCCCAATGTTGTGCCTTTTGTTTTGAAGGTCTTATCCAAACCTATAGTTTTTTATCATATTCATATTTCGATATTATATTTACTTTTGTTGGATGCTCATAATTTTTTTTTTCTTTAGCTTCTCCAACACTCTCATGAGAGTGCCCTCCAAGGTTCCTTGCTCTAGTTGTTGCTCTTATGAGAAAGTGTGACTCTGTGAGGGCTAGTATTGATGTTATTTTCCAACCATGTTGTCCATTTCTTCTTCATTGTGTATATCCTCAAGAAAATATGCCTAATATCTTGGAAAAATACTAAATTATAAATATCTAAAATTCACCCAAATCTAAGTGTATCCCCATGCTATAGGTTTGTGGAAATGATTTTGCACTAATAGATCAAGACTATAAACTAGAAAAACAACATATATTGATTATAAACACTATTATTCAGTCGACAATCATAAATGAAAAACACATCATATAACTACTCTTAAGTGGTTATTCTCTCACTAAAGGTTGGCTCAAATAATGTATGTGGGAGCTCTATTCACTTGATTTATCTCCTAGTAGATGTTATTTCATATAGTACCATTTGAAATGGCTACTACAAACCTATGAGCCTAACATGCATTTTTTGTAGGAATTGCATTATCAGAGGCCACTGAAGAATGTAATTTTTACAGAGCATGAAAAATGATCTGAAATTTTATTATGTATATGGTAGAGTGTATGTTCCTTATTGGCATATAGGACTGGATTATTGGTTCCTCTTTTTTGATATTGGGAGAAAGGTATTTTTCTGCATGAGTTTTTTGTGGCTGTAATTCTTCAAATATATTAGCATCAAAACAAAGAGGGTGCTTTTCTAAGTGTGGGTTAAACCATTTCTAATGAAAAAGAAAAGGATCATAGTAAATTGTATTTTGTTATTTGCGATAGCATTAGAAAAATAACATTTTGATGAGGAGTTCATGAATGGTTGTATGAAGTAGAAGGTGAAGAAGAGGACTGTTTAGTTTATTTGCTTGAGTTTTCACTATTTAATCAGCAAGGAACACAAGTTGGTTGAATTTTCTGGACTCATCGATTACCATTAGGTTCATGCAAATTTTATCATTTAGGTTAAACCACTCATTCTAATAACTTCCACATCCAAGTAACATGGGGCACACTTAAATTTGTAGTTGCATGATTTTTCTGCATCCCACATTTGGAGCAAAACCTGTATTAAAAAAAGGATAGAAGAACTTGAAATTCAACCATGGTCTAGAACTAAACAAGAAAATGACCATCATGCATTCAATTGGGCGCTAGATAATATTGTTGACCATATATGTCTACACACCTTTCGTTATTATGATTTTCATTGAATTGTTTTTTTCGACAACTATATAATTATTATGTTCATGTAGTAAATCTAAGAAGTGAGTTAAGAATGGTTAGTTTGCAATAGATATTGACATATTTTAGAGTGAATGAGGTCAGTTGACAATATAGAAACTATTCTTTTTGATGATGTAATTGACTTAAAATTTAATTTCCAGAAATTATTGATTTGTATAGGTGCAATTGTTACGTGTATGTACAATAATAAAAAATAAATGGGGTGATAAATCAAATACTTTGGCATGAAAAAAAAATATTTGTTTTCCAACAACTATTACTTCCCTATGGGTTAGGTCATAGAGAAAATTAATAGGGCAGTAGAAGGCGTAATTGAGCAATAGATAGTTACTAAAATACAAATTAGGCACTTGGAGAAATAACTAAAATTAAACATTAATACTACATTGTAGGATAATGTGCTATTCATTGATGCTAAAAAGTGGATTTGTGAGTTTTTATATGTCACATACCTCCAAGATTCAGAGTGTACAAAATGGCTCTCAAGAATGTCCTATTATGTTCCTCTATCAAATGAAAGGTTTTAAAAAGTATGAAGTAATAACCAAAGTTTATTCCTTAAAAATAGATATTGCAATATCAACCTATGATAAACCTATTTTATTACTGATAAGATGATTAGTCATCAGGTCCAACAAAAGTTTTTATTTATGGAGGTAGAGGAACCGAGGTTGTTCAATACACAATGTTAGGGATATGTTGTGGTATTAAAGTTGTTATTCTTGAAATTGTGCATGATATTCACATTAGTCATGTCAATATTGTTGAAAATGGCAACAAGAAATGCTAAAAATAGCACTACTATAAATAAAAGTTCAGGTACCAGTGCTGGACTGAGCAACAAGGAATGAAAAATGGAAGTGCTAAAAATAGCATTACTATTTTTAGCAGTTCAGGATAGATTCCTATTTTAGTTAGTCCCTGAACTAAAATAGTGAAGTAAAATTTGAATTTGGTCTTAGCAGTCGTTTGTAAAAGAATTAATTAATTCATCTTGAGTTAATTAGTTAAGGAAAATCAAACATGAAGTCTATGTGGGGACATGCAAAAGTTTATCCGTTAATTGAGGAATTTATTCATCAGTTAAAGAGATAAGGATGAGTTGTAATTAGTTGACTTCGTTAGTTGAGTCAAGTCCAGTTATATTAATTCAAACAATTTGTTGAATTAATGTAAGTTCAGTTAGTTAATGCTTGCATGCATGTAACTGCTGCACTTCAGATAACTAAGTATTCTCTCATAAATTACTCATGCATGTCAATTCAGACAGAGACCCAGCTGAGATCAGACGAGGGACAGTGTACTATCAGTTGGATGGACTTTTTCCTATAAAGGAAACTCATCTATGCAGAAGGATTTATCTCCTTCAGGATTGCGTAGTTACTACTGGGCCAAGTGAGCAGTGTGAGGTGGGAATTCACACAAGTGGAAGCACTGGACCCCAAGAAAAACTGCGCAAGGAAATAGGAGGCTTGGAGGGCAGAGGAGAAGGTTTGGAGAAGCCTTTGAGTGTCTATGAGCAACATTATTTGATTGCAGAGAGAGCAGGATAGCTTGAGAGCTGATTCTTTTTGTAACTTGAACAAGATTTCTACTTGTATGATAATACAGAGTTAGGGTTTTAGGTTGAGGCTTTCCTAGGGTTATTTCTTCTGTGTTATGTGTGATTGATTTCTCATTCTCAGTTATATGTGTTCTCTTGATCTTGCTCAATTTGATTAAGCTTCTGCAAAGTGTTGTAGAAGTAGATCTTGTATTGTGTTTTAGTATATTGCATAATCTATTGATCTATAGTGGGAATTTCTATATGGTATCAGAGTCAAGTTTTGTAGAAAAAGTTATACATGGTATCAGAGCAAAGGTGATCAAAGAGGAGAACAATATACTAGAAGATATTTCGAAGTTTTGAGTTTTGGGCCACGAGTTTTCAGAGCAGATCTGAAAATTTTTGTGAAAATTTTTGTGAAAGAAATAGCAGATTTGGATTCCTTGGGGAAAAATACCCAAATTGACAAAAAAAAAACTAGCTGAATCGGAGTTCAGATGAGGGATATATTGTTGATTTAAAATCAGCTCTTTTTCGAGAAAATTTCATGACGGTAGGAAAGATGAAACAGATTGGTGTGCTAGCCAAGAATCTGTATGCACTTCAGGTACAAGATCCATGCAAAGCGTTGAGGAGCAAGGCAAAGGTTAGAGACTTGGTGGTTGATAGGGAGAGTAAATTACCTCTCAACATGCAGCTCCAGTGGTGAAGCAACTTCAGGAGGTTGTGGAGCAGCCAAAAATAGAGAATCCAAGAGAAGATTGAGTAGAGACATCTACTCGTGCAAAGACCTCTAGTAGGGGGAAATTTTGAGCCAAGTGGGCAGAGGGATCACATGCATCCATACCTCCAGATCGGAGGTGGGGTGATGTGGAGTGACAGTACTAAGAAGGCTGGAATAGGGGCAGGATCCTTGAGGTACCCAACCTCTTTGATTCGACTTTGATATGAGAGCCCTGACGAGGAGTAGCAGGACTGGCTGAGTGGGTAGAGATATATGCGAATGGATCGACAGAGAGAGCTACAGTGCAGGAGTCCGAAGACTGTGTAGAGCTAGCAGGCTGCAGCAATGTGAGAGGCATAGGAGTGCTGCATCAGTGTAGGATGGCAGTGAGGGGTGTGAAATGGTGCAAGATGCATGGAGATGTTGCAGCAGATTAGAGGTTAGAGAGGGAGCACTTGTCAGCGGTAGAGGGAGCTTCAGCATCAGAGTATGTTTCTAGCCCAACAGAGAGGTCAGTTGGGAGTTTTTTGTTTCTAGAGTTGTTGGAGCGTCCGCACTTGGAAGAAGTGTTGCATGCAAAACATTCCAAAGGTTCAGGATTGGGTTCGAGTTGAATTCCTTTCTTGTTGAGAGGGAGTGTTGAAAATGGCAACAAGAAATGCTAAAAATAGCACTGCTATAAATAGCAGTCCAGGTAGTAGTGTTGGACTGAGCAACAAGGAATGAAAAATGGAAGTGCTAAAAATATCATTGTTATTTTTAGCAGTTCAGGATAGATTCTATTTTAGTTAGCCCCTGAACTAAAATAGTGAAGTAAAATTCAAATTTGGTCTTAGCAACTGTTTGTAAAATAATTAATTAGTTCATCTTGAGTTAATTAGTTAAGGAAAATCAAACATGAAGTCTATGTGGGGACATGTAACAGTTTCTCCATTAATTGAGGAATTTATTCATCA
Source organism: Pinus tabuliformis (assembly GCA_031772625.1). Lineage (NCBI taxonomy): Eukaryota > Viridiplantae > Streptophyta > Pinopsida > Pinales > Pinaceae > Pinus > Pinus tabuliformis. Next base: position 152,359,520 of record CM062818.1, on the reverse strand, counting down.
GTTAAAGAGATAAGGATGAATTGTAATATTGAGTTGTAATTAGTTGACTTAGTTAACTGAGTGAAGTCCAGTTAGATTAATTCAAATAGTTTGTTGAATTAATGTAAGTTTAGTTAGTTAGCTTGCATGCATGTAACTACTGCACTTCAGATACCTGAGTATTCTCTCATAAATAACTCATGCATGTCAGTTCAGACAGAGACCCAGTTGAGATTAGAGGAGGGACAATGTACTATTAGTTGGATGGATTTTTCCTATAAAGGAAACTCATCTATGCAGAAGGATTTATCTCCTTCAGGATTGCGCAGTTACTACTGGGCCAAGTGAGCAGTGTGAGGTGGGAATTCACACAAGTGGAAGCACTAAACCCCAGGAAAAACTGTGCAAGGAAATAGGAGGCTTGCAGGGTAGAGGAGAAGGTTTGGAGAATCCTTTGACTGTCTATGAGCAACATTATTTGATTGCATAGGGAGCATGATAGCTTGAGAGCTGATTCTTTTTGTAACTTGAACAAGATTTCCACTTTTATGATAATACAGAGTTTTAGGTTGAGGCTTTCCCCGGGTTATTTCTTCTATGTTATGTGTGATTGATTTCTCATTCTCAGTTATATGTGTTCTCTTGATCTTGCTTAATTCGATTAAGCTTCTGCAAAGTGTTGTAGAAGTAGATCTTGTATTGTGTTTTAGTATATTGCATAATCTATTGATCTATAGTGGGAATTTCTATAGATATTTAGTAGCTCCAAGAGGTCAAGAAGTCAACGAATGTCATGAGAAGAGAAGTAGCAGATCTTTTCAGCTTTAGCTTGTTGGGTTGTGTTATATTCTTTCCACGACTAGCCCACATAGTTAACCGGGGGGTTTGACGGGGGGAAGAGCCCCCCCTTTGTTGTGCCAATTGCGTAGCGAGGGGAGTCATAGGGGGTTTGAGGGAGACAGGTAACCCCACTCTACGGGTTCCAGGGCAGCGCCCTAGAAAATTTTGGTTTTGGACCCTATGTTAGGTTGGGCGGACCCACCTATGGTTTTGTGCATGATTTTCACACATGGTTTTGGACGCGATGGTTTTCAGTCCATGGTATTGGATGCTTCGGCATGTATAAATATGTATTGTAACATTGAAAGGAACATAATGAAAAAATCAAGCTAGTAGTCCCGGTTTTGGGATCCAGGGTAAATCTCTGTGTATATGTGTTTTATGTGTTATGCTCTCACATTATTTATTTTTTGTGTTTTAGAATTTGTATGTAGGTAATTTCTATACAGGGTTAAAACCTACATTTGGTATCAGAGCTATTTTGGCTTCAAGGGGATGCCTTTGTTGCTGAGGGGTTTCACTCGGGCCTGTGGTAGACCCTGTTCAGTGGGAGATTTGCGGGATCGATTCTGGTGGTGAAAGAAGATGGCTAGTAGTGGAAAGATAGATATCAAGAAATTTAATGGTTAGAGTTTTGAGTTGTGGAAACTCAAGATGGAGGATTTGTTGGTGGATAAAGATCAGTGGATCGTAGTGGATTCAAGTACTAAACCAATGGGAGTGTCTAATGAAGAATGGAAGAAGTTGGATCGGAAGGCTAAGACCACAATACGATTGTGTGTCTCAGATTCACTATTGTTGAATGTATCAGGGGATGCTACGACGAAGGCTTTGTGGGACAAGTTAGGGACTTTGTACCAATCTAAGTCTATGGTGAATAAACTATTCCTATGGAAAAATTTGTATGACCTGAGGATGAAAGATGGAGACTCGGTGACAGAGCATCTGAATGCATTTAATACAGCGGTAAGTTAGTTATTATCTATTGATATTAAAATTTTAGATGAAGAAAATTGCATCAATTTGTTGTGTTCTCTACCAGATTCTTGGGATAGTCTGGTTGTTGCAATAGGTAGTAATGAAATTGCCTTGTAGTTTGATGAAATAGACTCATCCTTGTTGATAGAGGAGATGAGACCGAAAAATATGGAGTGCCAGAATGGTGATGCCTTGTCTATACGAGGATGGTCCTAGAACAAAAACAAAAACAAGTCATCAAGTGGGAGATCTAAATGTCCAGGAAAACCTGTAAAGGTGGTGTGCTGGAAATGCGGAAAGGAAGGGCACTACAAAAGGGACTGTAAATCTAAAGCTCCTGATAAAGGAAAGGGATCTGATGATGCTCCTTCTGCAGAGGTGAAAACCACCTTAGATGAAGGTGGGGACGTGTACTCGGCTTCTTAAAGTACACATGTAGATCATGAGGCATGGTTGAATGAGTCAGGTGCATCCTTTCACTTCACTCCCCATAGAGAGTGGTTCTACGAGTATGAGAAATACGATGGTGGTGATGTCTTCTTAGGGGATGATAGGAAGGCTAGAATCATTGGTCACGGAAAAGTAAAGTTGAAGTTGCAAGGTGGAAGGGTTAGAACACTTTTGAGTGTTTTGCATATTCCTGCCTTGGCTAGAAATCTGATTTTTGTACGAAAGTTGGATGATGCAAGTGTAAAAACAGTGTTCGAGAAGGATACCTACAAGATGGTTCAGAGAGCACTGGTATTGATCCGGGGAGTTTTGATTGCAACTCTGTACAAGTTGCAAGGTAGCACTGTTATTGATGGGTGCAACAACTATGTGGTTCCTGAAAGTGGAGCAGATAATCTAGTGGTCTCTGGAGAGGATACCATGCTGTGGTATCAAAGGCTTGGACATATTGGAGAGAAGGGCCTTCGAATACTTCATGATAAAGGTATGGTAGAAGGTATGAGTAATAGCTCTCTGGATTTTGATTTCTATGAAAATTGTGTATATGGGAAGCAAAATTGGGTGAGTTTCCCCTCTGGTGGTAAGAGGGCGAAACATATATTAGAGCTTGTGCACAGTGATGTGTTTGTACCTATGAAGGTTCCATCACTAGGTAAGTACTATGTATCATTTATATATGACTTCTCAAGGAATACATGGATATATTTCCTTAAGAAGAAATCTAAAGTCTTTGACAGGTTTAAAGAATTTAAGGCTTTGGTGGAAAACCAGATAGAGAAGAAGATAAAGGTGCTAAGGATAGATAACGGTGGAGAGTTTTGCAGTAAGAAATTTGAAGAATTATGTAAGAAGTGTGGTATATCACGGTAGAAGACTACTCCATATACACCTCAACAAAATGGAGTTGTAGAAAAAATGAACAAGACGTTGATGGAAAGGGCAAGAAGCATGCTCAGAGGTGCCGGGTTAGGACATGAATTCTGGGTAGAGGTGGTGGAGACTGCATGTTACCTGGTCAACAGGTCACCTTCATAAGCATTGGAGGATAAGACTCCACAAGAGGTATGGACTAGTAAGAAACCTTTGCTTTCACATCTGAGGGTGTTTGGATGTGATGCATATGTACATGTTCCAAAGGAGAAAAGAACAAAGTTTGATAGTAAATTTGAAAAGTGCATCTTTATTGGGTATAAGGATGGTTTAAAGGGTTATAAACTTTGGAACCCAATAACAAGGAAGGTTTTGTATAGCCGAGATGTGGTGTTCAGAGAGGTGAAATATGTTATTAAACATGAAGTCCAACCAAAGGAACTTGAGAAGATAGAGTTTGAGCTAAAGGAGGAAGAATCATACACTGTAGGAGAGAAAGAATCAGAAGATGAAGAGCCACAAACTCCGGGTGTAAGAAGATCAGTTCGAGAATGAAGGCAGCCAGAAAGGTATAGTCCATCTACTTTCTATTCAAATTTTGCTTTATCTATTACTGATGATGATCCCAGAATTGTGAAGGCAGCAGTAGATTCAGAGGATGGAAAACTCTAGAAAGAGGCCATGGTTGATGAAATGGAATCTTAACACAAAAATGAGGCCTGGGATTTGGTGGAGTTGTTGGCTGGAACGAAACCCATTGGTAGCAAATGGGTGTTCAAGAAGAAGACAATTGCAGAAGGAAAGGTGGAGAAATACAAAGCTCGGTTGGTAGAAAAAGGTTATTACTAGGTGCCGAGAATTGATTTTGGTGATATTTTTTCTCCTATTGCCAAGGTAACTTCTATTAGATTAATTTTATCTGTTGCTGCTGCTTTTGGTTTGAGGTAGAACAGATGGATGTGAAGACAACATTTCTTCACGGGGATTTGGAAGAGGAGATCTACATGAAGCAACATGAAGGCTTTGCAGTGAAGGGTAAGAAAGAACTGGTATGCAAGTTAAAAAACTCTCTGTATGGGTTAAAACAGTCACCAAGGATGTGGTATTAGAAATTTGATACATTTATACGGGCACTTGGCTTCACCGGAAGCAAAGGAGATCAGTGTGTGTATTTTAAATTAATTGGTGACCGTGTTATTTATCTCGTCTTGTATGTGGATGATATGTTGCTGGTTGGAAATGACAAAGAAATTATCCAGGATTTTAAGACCCAATTGTCCTCCAAATTCGACATGAAATATCTTGGTGCTGCAAACTATATTTTGGGCACGGAAATTAAAAGAGATCGGGAAAAGTGGAAGCTCTGATTAAACAAGAGGAAGTATGTTGAGACAATACTGCAGAGGTTTAATATGCAGGATAATAAACTGGTGAAGGTTCCTATTCCTGTAGGTGTAAAGTTATCTATTGAATAGTGTCGCTAGACACAAGAAGAGGAAGAGGACATGTCCCGTGTTCCATATGCAAGTGCAGTCGATAGCCTGATGTATGCAGTGGTCTGTACTAGACCAGACATTGCACATGCAGTGGGAGTATTGACTAGGTTTATGTCAAAACCAGGAAAGGAGCATTGGACAACAGTGAAGTGGGTTTTTAGGTATTTGCATGGCACTGGTGATTATGGTTTGTGCTACCAAGGAAGACCAAGATTGGAAAGAGTGTTGGATATTCGTGCCTTTGTTGATGCAGACTGGGCCGGAGATCTGAATCAGAGAAGATCTACAAGTGGGTATGTGTTTAACATATTTGGAGGTGCAGTCAGTTGGATGAGTAAGAAACAATCTGTAGTGGCACTATCAACTACAGAGGTATAATACATGGCAGCCACTCATGCACGCAAGGAAGCAGTTTGGTTGTAGAGATTGTTTTCAAGTATGGGGTTAGTACAGGGAGCTATAAGGATAGACTGTGACAGCCAAAGTGCAATTTTCTTGGCAAAGAACCCTGAATATCATTCAAAGACAAAACACATTGATATTCAGTATCACTTTGTAAGGGATATGATAGAAGACAAAAAGGTGTTGCTGGTAAAGATGAACACTTTGAAGAATACTGCAGATGCATTGACAAAATCTGTGAGCTCTAAGAAGTTCTCTTGGTGTAGAGAAACAATGGGCATTGTAGGGTTGGATAAATGACTAAGCTCTCTTGTGGCCCCATGTGGAAAGAAAACAACAAGTGGGAGAATGTTGGGTTGTGTTACATTCTTTCCATGACTAGCCCACGTAGTTAACCAGAGGTTAGAGGGGGGGCGAAGCCCCCCCTTCGTTGTGCCGATTTCGTAGTGAGGGGAGTCACAAGGGGTTTGAGGGGTATAGGTAACCCCACTCTATGGGGTCTGGGGCAGCGCCCCCGAAAATTTTGGTTTTGGACCCTATGTTAGGTTGGGCGGACCCACCAATGGTTTTGTGCATGATTTTCGTACATGGTTTTGGACACGATGGTTTTCAGTCCATGGTTTTGGACGCAATGGTTTTTGGTCCATGGTATTGGATGCTTCAACATGTATAAATATGTATTGCAACATTGAAAGGAGCATGATGAAAAAATCAAGCTAGTAGTCCCGGTTTTGGGATCTAGGGGAAAATCTCTGTGTATACATGTTTTATGTGTTATGCTCTCGCATTTTTTATTTTCTGCATTTCAGAATTCGTATGTAGGTAATTTCTGTATGGGATTTATTAGCTTTGTTATGTAACACTGACTTTCTAATGCTAGAAAGAAGTCTGGTCTGTTTGGTTGTGTCCAAAGGGGGGCTTACATTGGTCACTTTCCCTTTTTCCCTCACCCCTCTCACCTTTGATCTTCCTCATTTCCTAAATGAACCTTCTAAATCTGACAAAATTCCCTTTGGCCTCAGCCCTTAGTGCAAAGCTAAACTAACCATAAAACCTTATCCATATGCCTTGTGCACTCGTAACCCATCGCACCACATCCCTACCATTGATCAGCCCCCTCCAATCCAACGGCTCGCATTGCACTCGATAAAGGCGACCCGCTCTACCACTCTCCACCGTCAGATCATCTCCACCAGATCTGACGGCCTTCGCACATATCGCGAGAACAACTAGATCAAATGATAGCACATGATGAGGGCAGTTTTTCTCTCTCATCCACTGCTACGTGTCATTCATTTAGTGGAATCGCTTGGCCCTGGGAAATTACCACTTAGCGCCCGAAAGCGGTGCGATGAAAATCATTACCGCTTAAGTTAACCACCACCACCCATTAGCGCCTGCGCAATTCCATCGCCGATGACCATCCGATCTATCCGCCGAAGATCCAACGGCCCTAACATGCCCCACTCCCACCTCAGCCGATAGCCTTCGTCGAACCATCTCCGTCATTCATCTCCCTGATCTGATGGTCCTCTCTCTCGCTCATCCCAGCAGTCCTCTTACCCATGCATCCTACATCCTATGACCATTCTGTTGCCCAAAGAAGGAGATGACCAGCTCTGTCGGACTGATTACAGTAAGATCCCCAAACCACATTAAACAGAAAATATGGCCAAAGGGAGAAAACTATATAGAACGGTTCTGTAACATAATTTATCAGTCATGGACTTCACTGCTGCGAGCATTCCAACCGCCTAAAGGACAACACAATAGTTGTGCAGATCAGATTTACATAGTAAAGCAAGCAACCTCATTCAAAGACTCCATCAGGCAACTAAATGCAGTTGGTGGTCAATTCAGACCCCTCCATACCTAAACGGCTAGGTGCCATTGTAATGTAAACTTATAAATACCCAGAAGAAAGATGTAATAAGGTTGGTATTTGATGTAAGGTTCAACTTCTGGAGACTGTAGACACTTTGTCACTTGTAGCATCTCATCTTCATTTTCAGCAAATACAAGATTCTTTTGTTGTTAACTGCTCACTTTCCATTTTCCTCTGTTCTAAGCTTGTACCTAATATGTTGTGTTCTTGATCTCTTGATGTTTAGCACTAGATAACTGTCATCTTATCTCTCTATTAGAATATTGAATGCATCACTGAATAGGTTGCTTAGGTTTCTTTCTATCTAATGCAGGAGAGTTGTCATCCTGTCTTTGCATTAATAGATTAGATTTGTAGGTTTCTGTACTAGTTGCAGCTGGCCATCACATGGCCTTGTGTATCTTCTAGTGTGGTTAGTATTCTCCATATTCACTTAATATCTAAATTGTGAGCATTGGTGGTCTAAAGCCTTGTAGTCTGAGGGTGCTCATGCATGTCTGGAGTGAAACAGAGTAGAAGTGGTTATCTGGCTTGAACCAAACCATCATTCCTTCCATTAAAATTTGCAACAATAGTTGAATTTATATGTTAGTAGGCATCTCCGAGGTAAAACCTAGGAGAGTTTCTTGGAATCCTAACATAATTGGCATTGTTGCCGGGGAGAGGAGATTGAAGCTCAGCTTCCCTGGGAGACGACATAGATCTTGCTTTGATGATAGACAAAGTCTGGACATATTTCTAGTTGTAATCATCTATCTGGCGACTCTACTGGAGGACCAACCTTTTGGCGACTCCACATCACAATTATGGCTCAGTTTGTGAGGCACACTTGGAGAAATCCTTAGAAATCACCAGCTGGCCCAGTGCCTGACCCTGAAAAGATTATCAAGCAAAGAAAGACGTCACAAAAGGGAGCATCAGGAATAGGTAAACCTAAACAATCTTATAAATCTCTGCAAGAAAGGCTTGTAACTGAATACATACATAGTTAGCAGTGAAGAGAAATTTTCAGAAATTCATAGAGCTCCCTATCCTTTAGGTCCTCCTTTGGATTTCAACCCAAAGGGAACCTCCCCTCCTATCCATCATAGTCCCTTAACCCTGTCAGTCATTTCTCAACTCCCTACCTTTCAGATTGCTAGAACTCTTCAATCCATCACAGTCATGGCAGGCCCACAAGCACCCACGAAAATGGAAAGAATCATAGCTACTAGGTATGGACCCCTAGTCCTGCCTATTCCTTTGAATGCCATGCCTACAGGAGAATATCAAAATACATGCCTAATTTCACTGGGACAAAGGGAGTAACAGCTGAAGAGCACCTGAGGTCCTTTTATAGCTATGTTGATAACCTAGATATGAGTGAAGATGATGTGTGGATGAGAGTATTTGTACAAAGCCTTGATGGAGAGGCTAGAAAGTGGTTGAGAGAGCTGACCCCTAGGTCTATAGTAGACATTGAAGCATTAGATGATGTGTTTTTAAAGCATTGGGGGGATAAGAAAGATTTTCTCTATTATCATACTGAGTTTGGTAACCTAAAAAGGGAAAATGGGGAGTTATTGTCTAATTTCAATAAAAGATTCAATCATATGTATAGCAAGACACCAGCTGAAGTGAAGCCTACTCGCACCTCTTCCAAACTCATCTATGCCAATGCCTTTGACTCTGATTCCTGCCTACTATTAAGAGAGAGGAGATGTGCTTCTCTAGCTGAGATGCAAGATGCAGCCTTGGAGGTGGAATCCAATATCATGGACGTAGAGAAACTCAAAGGACATGCTAATATAAGGAGGCAGAGAGGTGACTCTTCTTCTTCTTCTTCTTCTTCTTCATCTTCAGATCCCAAAATGGACAAAATGTCTAAAATGAGAGAGTCATTGGCTGCTGAAATCTCCAAGCTGAAGGTTGAGCAGAGTTCTGGGAAAGAAAGTCTTCCTAATACATTTGCTCCTAGAAATCCAAATCCATATAGAAGAGCAAATGAACAATTGTAGATCATTCAAAGGGGCAAAGAGGCCAGTGAAGAACAAAGGGTTAAGACTCCTCTCCAAAACGTAGTCATGGAGGAGGAGTAGTTTGATGAAGAGGATGAGATTCACTGCATGGAAGACAAGGTCAATGCTACCTTTTTGACATTAGCTGCCTACAAGGAGGCAAGACTCAGGGACTAGACCAGTCAAGAGTGGGACAGGGAAGCTGTTCTGTAGATTGAAGACTAGCAGAGATATAACTTGAGATCAAGAGCGAGTAAGGTCAAAGAGAGTATTTCCCAAAGAGCTGCAATCCCCTCAGAGTAGCAGATCAGCAAGCAGAAGTGACCAACAGCTGATCCCGTCGCCCTCAAAGCACTGGCTCAAGAGGTAAGAGGCCCTGGCAAGTCTCCTTCCCCTTTTAGTTTTGAATCCGAAGTCCAAAGACTAAAAATATATGTGCCTTTGATTGAACTTGTAAAGAGTGAGGTCCTTAAGAAGCCCATCATTGATGCCTTTGAGTTGAAAGCCACACGAGCCTCCAATGACTATGTGAATTTGCAAGATGACAAACCTGTAGTTGTGCGTAGCCTAATGACTGAGCCTGCTGATGACAATTCCCCATCATTCTATGTCTCCCTGGCCATTCACGACAAAATATTTCACAACTGTCTATTGGATATAGGAGCCAGTCATAATCTAATGCCCAAAGTTGTTATGGACAAGCTAGGCCTTGATATTACCAGACCTTATCATGAATTTTTCTCCTTCGATTCGAGGAAGGTGAAATGTCTAGCGCTAATCAAAGACTTAGCCATCACCCTAACTCAGCTGCCCATGAATAGAATGATGATGGATATTGTGGTAGCAGATTTTCCCCCTAAGTTTGGTATGCTACTTTCTAGAGGGTGGATTAAGAGGTTGGGTGGGACATTGCAAAATGACTTGTCTTATGCCACGGTCCTAGTTTTTGGAGGAGAAATCAGAAGACTATACAGGGAAGCCCAGCTGGCCTATATCATCAATGATGAAAAGAATCCCACTAATCATCCCATTTACGCTGTGGACACTAATTTTGGAGCATGTATTCTCCAAATTAAAGAGTCCCAGAGGGCCTCTATGCAACTCAAGAAACCAGTATGCCGGGCCATGGAAGAGGAAGGGACACAGGCTTGGGATATGTTCTTCGATGGAGCCTGTTCAAGGGAAACTACAGGAGCATGAGTAGTGCTGGTGTCTCCAAAACAAGAAAGCACACATCTGTCTTTTAAGTTGACTTTTCAAGTCACCAAAAATATAACAGAGTATGAGGCTTTGATATTGGGCCTAAACGCTGCCAAAAACATGGGAATTAGAGACATAAAGGTGTTTGGAGATGCTAATCTCATCATTCAACAAGTGAACAAAACGTTCCAAGCTAGGCACCCAAGGCTGAAAGTGTAGAGAGATGAGGTATGGAGACTCAAAGACTCTTTTGATAACTTTTGTATATCATATATTCCTACGGTAAAAAATCAACTTGCCGATTCCCTGGCTATGTCTGCTAGCATGTTCATCCCTCCCATGCCCCCTAGATTGGCTTATGAAGTCCAAGTAAAATATAGACCATCCTTGCCTGATAATGTCCATCACTGGAAATTCTTTGAGGATGATGATGAAGTAAATAGGTTTCTGCAAGTCATTGATGAATTCTCTGAAATGCAAATTGATCAAGAGAATGAAACCATGGAGGAATGTCCCCAGCCCCAACTAAGGAACAGAATTGGCCAAGACAACATTATAAAATTTCCTAGCAATCATATACCTAAAGGTCTACTGCCTCTTGAGAAGCTGTTCGATCATAACGATGTGCCTCACAAGATTGCCCAAAAAGAAAATCAGTCTACAGTCCATAGGCATAACTTAGGGAGTGTAGATCATCCAAAGTATATAAATCTGTCCACCCATTTGTTTGTTGCCCAAAGTTCTGAGTACTGCACCTTAATGAAGCAATTTGCTAATGTCTTTGCCTGGGAATACAGTGACCTTAAAATTTATGACAAAAATATCATCCAGCATAAGATCTCGTTGGAGAAAGACACCATTCCTTTCAAACAAAAGCTGAGACCCATAAATCCTTTGCTCCTCCCTCTGGTTGAAAAAGAAATCAAGAAGTTGTTGGCTTCCAAAATCATAGTTCCTCTGAGGTATTCAAAGTGGGTAGCCAATTTGGTAGTGGTGAGGAAGAAAAGTGGAGAAATCAGGTTGTTTGTGTATTTTAGGAACCTGAACAAATGTTCCAAAAAGGACAACTATCCCCTATCAAAGATGGAACGTTTGCTACAGAAAGTCTAGGAGCTAAAGTTATGTCTTTCCTGGATGTATTTTCCGGGTATAACCAAGTTTTTGTACATCCAGATGACCAAGAAAAGGCTTCTTTCACCACTCCTTGGGGCACTTTTATGTACTCCAAGATGCCCTTTGGGCTGGTGAATGCTGGGGCTACCTTTCAGAGAGCCATGGATATAACATTTATACGAGAGAAGGATAGGTTTGTCCTTGTCTACCTGGATGATATAATAGTATACTCCAGAAGCTATCAGGATCATTTGCAGCATTTGAAGAAAGTGTTTTTGAAGTGCATAAGGTTTGGGATATCAGTGAACCCTAAGAAGTCACAATTTGCTTTAGAAGAGGGTAAGATTCTAGGACTCATTGTTTCTGCTGCAGGTGTCAAGATTGACCCAGAGAGAGTGAAAGCAATATAGACCTTGTCTGTTCCAAGATCCAAAAAGGACATCCAATCCTTTCTGGGAAAAATAAATTTTGTAAGGAGGTTTATTCCTAATTTTGCAGAATTGGTAAAACAGATCACCTCTATGCTAAAATATGGATCAAATACCAAATGGACTGATGCAGCGAGAAGATCTTTTGAAGCCATCAAAAGAGCCATTATGGAAGCTCCCACTTTGATCAGCCCAGACTATAGCAAGGAGTTCCATATCTTTTCCTTTGCTTCCTGTGACACCCTTGCAATAGTCTTATTGCAGAAAGATGATGAGGATTCAGAGCATCCAGTGGCATTTTTTAGCAAAACCTTAAGGGATGTTGAACTAAGGTACGATATTATCGAAAAGCAAGCTTATGCTCTTATCAAATATTTAAAAGCTTTCTGAATCTACACTCTGCACTCTAAGGTAATTGCCTATGTGCCCTCTGCTTCAGTAAAGGATGTCCTAACGCAGCCAGATGTTGATGGAAGAAGGGAAAAATGGATTGCAAAGCTAATTGAATTCAACATAGAATTGAAGCCCACCAAGCTTGTCAAGGGCTAGGGGCCTCGCTAAGCTAATGGTTGAAGAAAATTACAGGATGTTGGACATGAATTGGATAAGCACAAATTTAGATGACAGACAGATAGGTGGAGAAATAGTTGAATGAGGGCAAAACTAGTCTTTGGTTGAAATCTGTTGGCATTATGTTTTCTGGTATGACTGTATGTTACAGATGTTGTACTTGATGGCAACTCCAGTGGTAAGGCTCTCAGTTTGTTGGAAATTAAGAAGGACGCAGGAAATCGGTTCAGAAAGTGCGTCCCCGCAGGTATACCATGCAGAACCCGCGTCCAGGGACGCCGGCCAGCCGTTCAGGGGGTGCGTCTACCCAGTGCACACATTTCAAGGCAGAGAAAAGCACGTGGGGGTTTCTTGTGTGGTATCTAGCCGACGGTTTTGTGTTTCTATGGTGTCGGCTCGTGGTATTGTTCCATGTTTTGGGGAGGAGCTTGCCTATATAAAGCAAAGGAGTTCATTTGGATTGGGCAAGTGTCTTGGGTTGAATATCTTATTTGGTGAGATCTAGTCCAGATCTAAGAGGGCGAATCTTCTAATGGACTGTGATCTCTATGGCGCATGATCAGATCTGTAGATATGACTGTTTGGGTCTGTTCTGAAGTCTTCATATCATTTACATTTGAAGGGTCGCAGTTTCAGCGAAGGGAAAGTGCGCCGGGACGCGGATACTGTAAAGGGAAAGTGCGCCGAGACGCAGTACAGTAGAGAGAGATCTGCGTGGGGACGCAGGGCGATCAAGGTTCAGATGCGTCTCTGAAGCAGAAGGACGCGGCGCGATAATGTTTTCAGGTGCGTCTCTGTAGCGAAAGACGCGGCGCGATAGTATCTTTGGGTGCGTCCCTGAAGCAACAGAACGCAGAGCAGTCACAGGAATAGTGCGTGGGCACGCAGCGGAGCAGAAGGATATCTGTGTGTGGACGCAGAGTAGCAGAAAGTTAACGGCGTCTGGTCGCAGGCCACAGAAAGAAAAACTGCGTCTTTTTTTTAAGATGTTCTGTTGATTGAATTTCTCTGTTGATAAGGTGTTCTGGGTTGGTTCTGTTATTGCTGATCTGATATCTGTAGTGGTCTATATCTGTTATGTACTTGTTGATCATCTGATGCTTTATGAAAAGAAGTAGGGGGTTGTAGCTCCCTTCCAGGAGTAGACTGGAAAACGAGAAAGAGAGAGAGTTGTAGCTCTCTACAGGTTGCAGCCTGCGTACTGGTAAAGGACTGCACCAGTACAAAATCATTGTAAAAGAAGTTTCTAAATTGAAAGAAGATAGAGACATATTGCAGCAGGTGGTTTTCACCCACATTGGGTTTCCACCTTACATCTTGTGTTCTTTGGTGTGATTATCTGTTTTTCATGGTACTGACATGCAAAAATAATTCAAAGATCAAATAAGGAAGATTTATTAAATTGCTTGATAATACTGATTCACCCCCCCTCTCAGTATTATTTTCAACAATTGGTATCAGAGCAGGTCCTTCAGAGAAGCTTGATCGCTTGAAGGTAGATCGTTCATCATGAGCAACTACGAGAAAGAAGCATCAATCAGGCCACCTATTTTTGATGGGACAAATTTCAATTATTGGAAGGTAAGAGTTACTGCATATCTTCAATCTCTTGGTACAGAAGTTTGGAACATTGTAGAAACAGGCTATGCTTTTCCTTCAGCTACTCCTACAGATCCAGCTGAGAAAAAGCAGTATGAAACAAATGCAAAAGCAGTCAGTACTCTATTAGGAAGTATATCCCAAACAGAATTCATGAAGGTCATGCACTTCAAATCAGCAAAAGAGATATGGGACAAAATGATCACTAGCTATGAAGGAGATGAACAGGTAAAACAAGCTAAACTTCAAACTCTCAGGATTCAATATGAGACTCTCAAGATGTATAATGATGAAAGTGTGGCTAATTATTTTCTTCGGGTAGATGAGATTGTTAATTGTATGAAAAATTTGGGTGAAGAAATAAAAGAGACTATAGTAGTTCAAAAGATTCTAAGATCATTATCCCCCAAGTTTGAATCTAAAGTATCTGCAATAGAAGAAAAGGAAAATCTCCGTGTTCTCACTATGTCTCAGTTACATGGAATTCTAACTGCTTATGAAATGAGAAAGGGAGGTCCATCAGACAGAAGGGAAGCTGCTTTTAAGGCATCAGGCAAAGAAGATTACTATGAAGCAAGCCATGTTCCAGAAGAAGAGGAAGAAGAATCAAATTTTGTCAGAAATCTTCAAAGGGGTTCTGGAAGGTTCAGAGGTAAGCTACCTTTCAAATGCTTTGCTTGTGGAAGAGTAGGTCATTATGCTGCAAAATGTCCTTATAAGGATAAAGGAAAAGAACCTGCTAGATGGAACAGGAACAAAGTGCAAATAAGAAAAGCTACTACACCCATGAAGATAGTGATGGCTTATCAAACAGTGATGAAGATGAACAAGGTAATAAATATAAGTTGTTAATGGCATTTGAAGATGATGATTATGAGGATGCTGTAGATGTGGATAATCTCTATGATGAAATTACTAGACTCAAGAGATGCATAGAAGAAAAGAATGTGATCATTGATACTTTGCAATTTCAAATTGATGAAAAGGAAAAACATCTTGAAAAACTAGAAGGTGAAATTGTTGGTCTCAGAAAAGAAATTGAGAAAACAAAAGCTATTAATCTTAAGTTTGTCAAAGGATCTGAAACTTTGGATGAGATTATCAATGTGCAGCGGTCTCCTCTAAACAAGACAGGTTTGGGCTATAATGGAGAAACCTCTCAAGCATCCACCTCAAAAAGTTATCTTGATGCAGCAAGAAGAAATGAGCAGAAGAACAATGAAGATAATCAGGTAAAGCAGGGACGAATTACAAACAGAAACTATCAGGGACAATCCATCCTAAGGGTGAACAAAAGCTACAACCAGCCACAGGTAAAATCTCCTCAGTTTGGTTCAAGAATAGATGAAAATAGAAATTACAATCAGTTGGCTAGTAGATTCAATAACTGCAGAAGCTTCTTCAATGGACAATGCTTTTCTTGCCATAACTTTGGTCACAAAGCAGCGCAATGTGTTGCATATAAAACAATCATGACTAGGGAAGCTCAAAAACAAAGAAGTATGACAGGGATTACAAAGAGGACCTATAACAACTTTTCGGTTCTTGAAAATGAAGTTGAATGTTCTATTTGCAATAATTTTGGTCATGAAGACTCTGAATGCAGGAGCAGGTTTCAGGAGAAAAAGGAACAAGCCACAAGCACCAAAACATGGAGAATAAAGGAACCTCAAACTGAAAGATGTGGGATAGCATTTTATGCAGAAGGACAGGAAAATCTATGGTACATTGACAGTGGATGTTCGAAACATATGACAGGTGATAAAGAAAAACTTGAATCTTATTCTACTTTAGAAAAGGGAAAGAAAGTTTCTTTTGGAAATGATACTCCTGCAACTATAAAAGGAAAAGGTATTGCTCCTTTGAAAGAAAAGGTCAAGGCTGGAAATGTTTTGTATGTTGATGGATTGAAGCATAATCTACTAAGTGTCAGCCAGATGTGTGATCAAAAAACCGAGGTTATTTTCAGATCGAATGGATGTCTTGTTCGTGATCTTGATACAGGTAAAACAGTACTCAAAGGCAAAAGAACTCCAAATAATCTGTACATATTTGAAGAAGGAGAACAACAATGCTATCTTAGCAAGGATGAAGAGCACTGGTTATGGCATCGAAGGTTGGGACATCTAAGCTTCTCACAAATAAGGAAAGCATGCAAATATCAGGCAGTTCGCGATCTTCCAGATATCAAAATTCCTGACAACACCATATGCAGATCATGTCAGTTTGGAAAACAAACCAGGACTAACTTTCCAGAGAAAGAGGGATCAGCTAGCATGCCTCTTGAGCTAGTACATAAAGATACATGTGGCCCATTCAGGAAAAGAACACCTAGAGGAGAGGAATACTTGATATTATTTATTGACGATTTCTCCAGGTTTGTCTGGTTAGGACTTATGAAGCACAAAGATGAAGCATTCGAAAAATTCAAGACCTTCAAAGCCTTGGTTGAAAATGAATCAGGTCACAAAATTAAGTGCCTCAGATCCGACAGAGGTGGGGAATTTACTTCAAATGAATTTTTCGATTTCTGTGATGAACATGGGATAAGGAGAGAATTCTCTACAGCTAGAACTCCTCAGCAAAATGGAGTTGTTGAAAGAATGAACAGAACAATCCAACAAATGGCTCGTGCTATGCTTGATGAATCAGGAACTCCCGCAACTTTCTGGGGTGAAGCTGCACATGCTGCGGTTATTATTCTCAACAAAACAAATGTCCGGGTGAACAGCACTCAAACTCCTCATGAGCTCTGGAGTGGTAAAACTCCTTCGGTAAAGCACTTCAAAATCTTTGGGAGCAAATGCTATATCAAGAATACTGATGAGCAGCTTGGCAAACTTGAACCTAGAGCAGATGAAGGCATTCTTCTTGGCTATTCTCCACATAGCAAAGCATACAAATGCTACAATAAAAAACTTGGCAGAATTGTTGACAGCATTGATGTAGTGGTTGATGAGAAGGGATATATTCCTAGGCAAGTACATCATGAAGATATAGAAGAAGATGAAGGCCACCCTCAAAGACAGAATGATGAAGAAGAAGAACCCCAAGGAGAACCTCAAGAAGAACCAGAGGAGCAGACAAGAATAGAAGAGAAAACTCCATCCAGATATGTTCAGAAGAATCATCCAGAATCTCAGATTGTGGGGCAGAAAGAAGCAGGTGTACAAACAAGAAGAACAGTTGCAGAAGCCTCAAGCTATTTGGCATTACTCTCCTCTACTGAACCACAAAATGTGAAAGAAGCATGCAAAGATGAATGTTGGGTAAAAGCAATGGATGAAGAACTTGAGCAAATCGAAAAGAACAACACTTGGGAGCTGGTTCCTAGACCAAAGGATAAGAATGTTATTGGAACAAAATGGGTCTTCAAAAATAAGTTGAATGAAAATGGAGAAGTAATTAGAAACAAAGCCAGACTTGTTTGTAAAGGGTATGCGCAGCAAGAAGGAATAGACTTTGAAGAAACTTTTGCTCCTGTTACAAGACTTGAGGCCATCCGAATGTTCCTTGCTCTCTCAAGTTTTCAAAACTTCAAAGTATTTCAAATGGACGTGAAATCAGCCTTTCTGAATGGAGACTTGGAGGAAGAAGTGTACATTGAACAGCCAGATGGGTTCATTCTTGGAAATGATCCAAATCTTGTATGCCGATTGAAAAAGGCTCTCTATGGTCTCAAACAAGCTCCAAGGGCTTGGTACTACCGGTTGGACAAATATCTTCATCAACAAGGCTTCTCAAAAGGTTCAGCAGATAGCAATCTGTATATAAAAATTGAAAATGACAAATTACTAATACTTGTTGTGTATGTAGATGACATTATTTTTGGCAGCAATGAAGAAGCTATGAGTCAAAACTTTGCCTCTGTCATGCAGAAAGAATTTGAAATGTCCTTGCTAGGAGAACTGACATATTTCCTTGGTTTGCAAATCCAACAAAAGGAAGGAGGAATCTTTTTATCTCAAACCAAGTATCTCAAGCAGATTTTGAAGAAATATGGCATGGAAGATGCAAAACCAGTATGTACACCCATGGTCACAGGATGTAGTCTCAGTGCAAATGATGAATCTGCAGCAGTACATCAACCAACCTACAGATCTATGATTGGAAGTTTACTATATTTGACAGGTACCCGACCAGACATCATGCATGCGGTTGGAATAGTTGGAAGATTTCAGGCAAATCCGAAGGAGACTCATCTTCAGGCAGTAAAGAGAATTTTCAAATATCTTCAAGGGACTCAAAATTATGGCTTATGGTATCCTAGAGATACAGATCTTACTCTTCATGCTTATACAGATGCAGATTGGGCCGGAAGCGTGGATGACAGGAAAAGCACAAGTGGTGGTGCGTTCTTTATGGGTTCCAGACTGGTATCTTGGTTCAGCAAGAAACAGAGTTCGATTGCCTTGTCTACAGCTGAAGCAGAATATGTTGCTGCTGCATCTTGTTGCACTCAACTCCTTTGGATGATGCAGACTTTGCAGGATTTTCAAATCACTTGTACACCACCTATCCCCATCTTATGTGATAACACAAGTGCAATCAGCATCTCAAAGAATCCGGTTATGCATTCAAAAACCAAGCACATACCAATCAAGTATCATTTTCTCCGGGAACAAGTGCTTGAACAGAAAGTCAAGTTGGAGTATGTTCCTTCCAAGGAACAAGTTGCTGATATTCTTACCAAACCATTGCCCAGGGACATGTTTGAATACCTCAGGCAAAAGCTGGGGGTTGTTGATGCATCATCTTGTTGAACTTCTTCTTTTTGGTGGTACAGGCTCAGGGGGAGCACATAATGCATTGTTGGCATTATGGAGAAGGAGATCTTGGAAATAGCTGCAATATGTCTCTATCTCTTTCATGGTGGTGCGTTGCTGCAGATCTGGCTCATATTCAGGGGGAGCATGAGCTTAGGGGGAGCATACCCTTTGCCCTTGATGTCAAAGGGGGAGAATGAAGCTGAAGTTTGTAAGGTTGCCATCAAGTCCAAAGGGGGAGATTGTTGGCATTATGTTTTCTGGTATGACTGTATGTTACAGATGTTGTACTTGATGGCAACTCCAGTGGTAAGGCTCTCAGTTTGTTGGAAATTAAGAAGGACGCAGGAAATCGGTTCAGAAAGTGCGTCCCCGCAGGTATACCATGTAGAACCCGCGTCCAGGGACGCCGGCCAGCCATTCAGGGGGTGCGTCTACCCAGTGCACACATTTCAAGGCAGAGAAAAGCACGTGGGGGTTTCTTGTGTGGTATCTAGCCGACGGTTTTGTGTTTCTATGGTGTCGGCTCGTGGTATTGTTCCATGTTTTGGGGAGGAGCTTGCCTATATAAAGCAAAGGAGTTCATTTGGATTGGGCAAGTGTCTTGGGTTGAATATCTTATTTGGTGAGATCTAGTCCAGATCTAAGAGGGTGAATCTTCTAATGGACTGTGATCTCTATGGCGCATGATCAGATCTGTAGATCTGACTGTTTGGGTCTGTTCTGAAGTCTTCATATCATTTACATTTGAAGGGTCGCAGTTTCAACGAAGGGAAAGTGCGCCGGGACACGGATACTGTAAAGGGAAAGTGCGCCGAGACGCAGTACAATAGAGAGAGATCTACGTGGGGACGCAGGGCGATCAAGGTTCAGATGCGTCTCTGAAGCAGAAGGACGCGGCGCGATAATGTTTTCAGGTGCGTCTCTGTAGCGAAAGATGCATCGCGATAGTATCTTTGGGTGCGTCCCTGAAGCAACAGAACGCAGAGCAGTCACAGGAACAGTGCGTGGGCACGCAGCAGAGTAGAAGGATATCTGCGTGTGGACGTAGAGTAGCAGAAAGTTAACGGCGTCTGGTCGCAGGCCACAGAAAGAAAAACTGCGTCTTTGTTTTAAGATGTTCTGTTGATTGAATTTCTCTGTTGATAAGGTGTTCTGGGTTGGTTCTGTTATTGCTGATCTGATATCTGTAGTGGTCTATATCTGTTATGTACTTGTTGATCATCTGATGCTTTATGAAAAGAAGTAGGGGGTTGTAGCTCCCTTCCAGGAGTAGACTGGAAAACGAGAAAGAGAGAGAGTTGTAGCTCTCTGCAGGTTGCAGCCTGCGTACTGGTAAAGGACTGCACCAGTACAAAATCATTGTAAAAGAAGTTTCTAAATTGAAAGAAGATAGAGACATATTGCAGCAGGTGGTTTTCACCCACATTGGGTTTCCACCTTACATCTTGTGTTCTTTGGTGTGATTATCTGTTTTTCATGGTACTGACATGCAAAAATAATTCAAAGATCAAATAAGGAAGATTTATTAAATTGCTTGATAATACTGATTCACCCCCCCTCTCAGTATTATTTTCAACAAAATCATGGCCTCTTGTGAATGGTATGATAAAATAGCTCACTTTTTGTTGAAACTAGAGGTCCCTCCCGGTCTTAGCTCAAGCCAAGCCGGGACCGTTAAGCTAAAAGCAGCCAAGTATTGTATTCATGAAAGCTTGCTTTATTGGAGGGACCCAACAAGGATCCTCTTAGGATGTCTGGATCAAAAACAATCTGTGGAGGTCATGCATCAGTTTCATTCCAGCATCTGTGGAGGACATCACTATTGGAAAACCATAGCCCACAAGATCCTCAGGGCTGGGTATTATTGGCCCACTCTTTTTCTGATGTCTTTTCATTTGTGAAATCTTGTGATAGGTGCCAGAGGTTTGAAGGAAAATAGCAGTTGAAATCCTTACCCCTGAAGCCAATACATTCCAGCGGCCCTTTCCAGCAGTGGGGCTTAGACTTCATAGGGGAAATTAATCCACATTCTAGTGGCCAACACATATGGATCTTAGTAGCCACTGATTACTTCACTAAATGGATTGAAGCCATCCCTACTAAGAAAGTTGATCACCATGTTGTCATGAAGTTATTGACAGAAAAAAATTTCACCAAGTTTGGCTGTCCACACAAATTGGTTACAGACAAAGCAGCAGCCTTCAGGACAAAATAATTAGTGAACATGTGTGACTCAATGGGCATTAAACTAGTGCATTCCACCTCATACTACCCTCAAGGCAATGGTATAGCAGAATCATCTAATAAGAGCCTGATAAGGATAATCAAAAAGTTGCCGGAAGACAACAAAAGGAACTGGGATTCCAAACTGAAGTTTGCGTTGTGGGCTGACAGGGTGACCACCAAGAAATCCACAAGGAATTCTCCGTTCAAGCTTGTATATGGCACTGAGACTGTATTCCCCATATAGTTGATCCTCCCTGTGGCCAAGTTCTTGCAAGAAGAGCAGAATGAGGAAAATGACTTGGAAAATAGGATTAGTGACTTGGTTGAAGTGCATCAAATTAGAGATCAATTGATTGAGAAGTCTGTAGCACATCGAAAGAGAATCAAGGAAGCCTTCGATAGAAAGGCAAAGATGGAAAATCTTCAAATTGGAGACTTAGTTCTTAAATGGGATGCATTGAAAGAAAAGAAAGGAAATCATGGAAAATTCGATGCTCTGTGGATAGGACCTTTTGTCCTTGCTGAGGTCCAGGGGAACAACACTTTCATATTGCAAAGTATGGAAGGAGAATTAGTTTTTGATGGCCCAGTTAATGGGCGATTTTTGAAGCTTTATGTTGTTTAAGGCCTTTAGGCTCCAACATTGTAAATATGTTCTTTTACTATTTTTAGTGTAGTCTTATTTAGACTCCATGCCCAATGGGATACTAGGAAATCTTGTTGATCTTAATTCTATAAGAAGGTAGTGGTCTACGGTTCTTGAAACCTCACAGGGAGGATTTCATCCCTAGAAGGAGCCAGTGTTAGCTCTGCTATGCAGCGCTGACTTTCTAATGCCAGAAATAAGTTTGGTCTATTTGGTTGTGTCCAAAGGGGGGGCTTACATTGGTCACTTTCCATTTTTCCCTCACCCCTCTCACCTTTGATCTTCCTCATTTCCTAAAAAAACCTTCTAAATTCGACAAAATTCCCTTTGGCCTCAACCCTTAGCGCAAAGCTAAACTAACCATAAAACCTTATCCATATTCCTTGTGCGCTCATAACCCATCGCACCACATCCCCGCCGTTGATCAGCCCCCTCCAATCCAACAGCTCACATCGCACCCAATAAAGGCAACTTGCTCTACCACTCTCCACCGTCAGGTCATCTCCACCAGATTTCACGGCCTTCGCACATATCGCGAGAACGACTAGATCGAACAATAGCCCACGATGAGGGTGGTTTTTCTCTCTCATCCACTACTATGTGTCATTCATTTAGTGGGATCGCTCGGCCCCGGGCAATTACCACTCAGCGCCCAAAAGTGGTGCGATGAAAACTGTTACCACTTAAGTTAACCACCCCTACCCGTTAGCGCCCATGCAATTCCATCGCCTGATGACCATCCGATCTATCTGCCGAAGATCCGATGGCCCTAACACACCCCACTCCCACCTCAGCCGATAGCCTTTGCCGAGCCAGCTTCACCGTTCATCTCCCTAATCTGACGGTCATCTCTCTCGCTCATCCCAACAGGTCTCTTACCCATGCATCCTACGTCCTATGACCATTCTATTGTCCGAAGAAGGAGATGACCAGCTCTGCCGGACTGATTACAGTAAGATCCCCAACAACCACATTAAGCAAAAAATATGGCCAAAGTGAGAAGAGGACATAACACGACTTTGTAACAGAATTTATCAGTCATGGAATTCACTGCTGCGAGCATTCCAACTACCTAAAGGACAGCGCAGAAGTTGGGCAAATCAGATTTACACAGTAAAGCAAGCAACCTCATTTAGAGACTCCATCAGGCAACTAAATGCAGTTGGTGGTCAATTAAGACCCCTCCATACCTAAACAACTAGGTTCCATTGTAATGTAAACTTATAAATACCCAGAAGAAAGATGTAATCAAGGTTGGTATTTGATGTAAGGTTCAACTTCTGGAGACTATAGACACTTTGTCACTTGCAGCGTCTCATCTTCATTTTCAGCAAATACAAGCTTCTTTTGCTATTAACTGCTCACTGTCCATTTTCCTCTATTCTAAGCTTGTACCTGATATGCTGTGTTCTTGATCTCTTGATGTTTAGCACTAGATAATTGTCATCTTATCTCTGTGTTAGAATATTGAATGCATCACTGAATAGGTTGCTCAGGTTTGTTTCTATCTAATGCAGGAGAGCTGTCATCCTGTCTTTGCATTAATATATTAGATTTGCAGGTTTCTGTACTAGTTGCAGCTGACCATCACATGGTCTTGTGTATCTGCTAGTGTGGTTAGTATTCTCCATATTCACCGAATATCTAAATTGTGAGCATTGGTGGTCTAAAGCCTTGTAGTCTGAGGGTGTTCATGCATGTCTAGAGTGAAATAGAGTAGAATTGGTTATCTGGCTTGAACCAAACCATCATTCCTTCCATTAAAATTTGCAACAATAGTTGAATTTATATGTTGCTAGGCATCTTCGAGGTACAACCTAGGAGATTTTCTTGGAATCCTAACAAGGTTAAAACCTACATAGCTCTCATTGATGAGCATATAGATTCACATTACATTGTCTGATAAGTGGGCTAATCATATGTGCTTATAAAGGTTTTCAAATTATTATTTGTCAAAATTATTATTAACTTCTTAGTAGAGGTTAATCTATACACTGAAATCACACAACAAATTGTGAAAATCACAAATGGGCTTATTGTACCTATATATAATGGGTTACAGATAAGTTAAACCTAAACAAGTTAATTATTAATTGTACAATGTAAGTACCACTTAACTATTAAATATGTCATTTGTCATCCCTAGATACCAATTCTCTCTACCAAAACCATGCATCCATGTGTCCCATCCCCATTTTCACCGTGATAAATATAATTCACCACAAAGTTGTAAAGTACTAGAAGAAAATGAGGCAATCATGTATTTTGATATTACCTCTATTTCCTTTGCATTCCCTGTTCTCATGGGTGATCAACTACTTCCCATACCCTCCTTCAACACTAGATTGGTAGATCATCCGACCTCTACAACAACAACTCAGGGTTGAGTCTTGCGTAGAAGGCCTTCCACTTAACAAAGTGACGCAGAAGCCATAGTTGTTATGGAACTCCACTCAAATACTGATTGAGGAGCCAAGATAGTGTTGTGAAAGCGGAAGGAGGGTAGGTGTGCGAATTCAATGGGGGCACCACTTGGGCCACATGCAAGTGAGGACATGCAAGGCCCTTGTTTACATGAGGTCTAAATGCATGTTGTTGTTGTTGTTAGTATTATTATCATTATTATTTCGATTCATTATATATATAAACATATTATCATTTACAATTGTTAAAAATTAATGACAATAAAGAGTAATAAAGTGTAATAAAAATATTAATTAAATTAGATATTTTTCACTATTACTAAAATATATCCCTGGTTCACTACATAAGAATTCCTTCAAAACAATTTTAACATTCAAATATAGTGATACCAGTGTACAATTAAACAATCCCAAGCCTAAAGAATTACAAAATTATGTTAATGTTATTATGAGAAATAAAATAGCTAAAAACTAGAGAAATAAATTAGTTAAAAACTTTCTATATATGATAAACTTAAGTGAAAATGTCACCTTATCAAATCAAAATGCCATCACTTTTAAAAATGGTATATATTGAATTATTATTTTTTTAATGGTGAAACACTTAGATTTAAATATTACTTATGATATATGAAGTATGGATGTTTTATGTTAACATTTTAATTTTTAAAAATAAATATCATTAAATTTGATATAAGTTTAAAAATGAAACTAAATTTATATATATCATTGACATTATTAGTTTAACATTGGATAATGTAATTTATAATGTTTAACTTTGAGAAATAAATATTTTTTCAATATTATTAAAAAAAAAATCAAAATTTTAATTGGACCATAACTTGAAAGTCTTATTGCAAATTTGATACAATATAACACCATGTCGATAACTACTTCATATATTTGATCCTGTAATTTCTGAATATGATTTTTAAATTCAATATATTTACATATAGTCAAAACTAACCTTTCCCTCTTTGCTGTTCCCTTCCCTACTTTAATGTATGCTAGTCTAGATTAATTTCACCATATTTATAGTCCACTTTTACTTCATAATTCATTTGATATTACACCTACTTTTGATATAAATCTTAATTTTTTTACATATTAATAATATTGAAAATATTTTAAAATATATGGTAAAATTAAATATTTACTATCTATTTAATAATTATTGATAAGTAAAATAAAATTTTAAAAATTTTATTTCAAAATAAAATAAATTTCAATTTACTCATCAATACTAACAATAAAAATATTCTAAAATATTTTATAAATATCAAATTCGTATGGTGCACTTAATACTTATTAATAATTAAATAAAAAATATAAAAACAGTATTCCAAAATAACCACACATGCGAACTTAATTAAAAATTATACAATACATTAATTAAAAAAAACATAAACTATTTTTCATGATTATGTAATTGCCGTGAAGTAATCCACCCAGATATATATTGAAAACTACAAGATACTTCATCTTAGAACTTTTTGGTTAATTATAGAGTTAGATTAATGGTTAAGTCTTTATTTATTCATCTATTTTAAGTTATGAAAAGTTATATACCTTAGTTATAATACACGTTTGCGTTAAAATAAATATTAATTATTTTTAATAAAATGTGTGCTTTTACAAAAGGAAATTACTCACAATAAATCTTGAAGATGTATTGTGTATTGAAACTTGCATTAAAAAATGTTGTTAAATAAAGATAACAACTTAATGTCTAAATTTGTATACTATACAACTTAAGACTAGTTAAATTATACTTTTAAATTTTTAAGATTGTCGACATTTAACCTAAATGATCAGTTACGCTACCTCATAAGAATCATCGTTAATTAAACAAAATGAAAAAATATTTTAATTATCCAAGGTTTACATTTTGACGTTATCCGTTTATAATAAATGCAAAATATATTTAATGTCGCAAAATTGTTTATTAGAATAGGTAGCCAGCTTTATACCATTGTGAATATAAAGATAAAGGAATAAAATTTCAAGATGTAAGAGTCATGGTGGTCCACTTATGTTAAATCTCATATAATTAGTGGCAAGCTCTTATTTTTAACGGTAGTTAAATTAGCGATGGCATTATTGAGGGGTGGATAGGAATGTGGTGCAACCCAGCCACACTGGGCCCGCTGGTCCACGTGATCGCACGGTATGACGTGCTCTATTACTAAATGGCTTCGTCTACATGGAGATTGTTCGTGGATATTTCACTGTTGGTTGCAGTTGCGAGTTATTGTTGCATTAAATGTTCACCCTACGTCTCGGGCTTGGTTCCCGCCTCACTCTTAATACTTATTCGCTTGGTCTTTTCACTATTCTGGATGGTTCTTTCGTTGAAAGGTTCGGTGAGGGTTTCTGTCGAGCAGTCATTGTTCTGTTAGCTATGGTGTCTTCCAGTGTATATGAACATTCCCTTCTCCCTTCAGCTCCGCTGTAGACTCATAGACGTTCCTACCCGGTGTGTCAGTGTTACTCCGGCTCCGACGTGCTCATGTGACTTCGTTTTCTCTGGTAAGTTCCTGGCTACTATGATTTCAACTGTAGCTGTATTGTTGAAAATTTACTTGCTCGTCAAGGAATGGCTTCAGGCTATTGCTCTACTGTTCTAGTATAACCCACTTGCATCTTTCACTGTTTGTCAATCTCTGTTTCACGAATTCACTGACTGTTATGGACTTAGGGAAAACTCTGGTGGTCGCTCGACGACTCGAACAGGTAACAACACCCTTCCATGCTTCAATTTATCCTCCCACTGGAAACGTTACTTATCAACATTGCTCCTTCGGTCTGCAGTTTTACAAATCGATATGTGATGATTCTACTTCTCGAATTCAGCTCTGTCCGCTCAGGTAAGCTACAATAGTTCTTTTCTCAGATTGTTTGGTTTGATTGCCCCCGGCTTATTTCCTGTAATTCGCTTTGTATCTTAACATTCAGGTTTGTTTTCTCTACAGGTCTATGGTTTCGACTTGAGCATGCGGGCTTCCGTCTCCTATTCCACCGGAAGAACCTTTCGGTAGGCCCTGAATCTTCCAGCTTTCGAGATACAAAAAGTCCTATAGGATAATGGCCTCGGCTTGTCGTAGTTTGTCTGTAATTATTGCTGTACTGTAGTTTGTCTTTGTTGGTAGCTGTACTGTGTTGTTTTCAACACCGTCGGTAGAAAGAATGTTTGTGGTTATATATATAAACCCTCGTCGAGGGTTTCAACCCTAATGCCAGTCACAATTATGTATTTGGTTTGGTTGTTCTATGGAGATGAGAACCAGCAATGTATGTGTTTCATTTGAAAATATAAATGATAATAGTTTTCTTTTCAATGGATGATATTTGATTCACGATAATACAAAAAAATGCGTAACGGAAGTACCTCTGTGTTTGGTCGTCTCCTGTGTAATGTTGTCTCTGTTATGTGGTCGTTTTGTCCTATTCTCAGGTCGTCCTTTCCTTTCTGTAATTCCATTTTCCATAGGTGAATGTCCGTTCAGGTTGGACACCAACTGTGTGCCAAATAACA